>RCIC01000039.1:235000-950295 GCA_018883505.1 Ceratosolen fusciceps | reverse complement strand
CCGTTGGGGATGGGTCGGCATTGGGGCAGGGGCGGAGGGCGCAGGGAGTGCAGGTACGGGAGTCGCGGCATGGCGGGAGGGGGGTAGTGGCGAGGGGGCAGTGGGTTAGCGAGCAGGGCGGCTAGGGGGGAGGGAGGCAGGGCGGCAGGGGGGAGGGGGCCGTGCGTCGCAGGGGCGCAGGGCGGAAGGCGGCAGGTGTTAGGTAGCGAGTGCGGCAGGGTTCGTTCGGGCAGTCGGTCATGTGAGAGGCTGATCGTGCCAGGGCTGCAGGGGGTGAGGTGGGCTAGGTCTTCCGGGTTGGGAGCGCGGCTTGCGTCAGTTTTTTGGGATTTTGCATGGCGGCAGGATGGGAGCGCTGCAGGGCGTCGGGGGTATGGGCGAGTCCGGCAGTGGTGAGCTGGCGGCAGGGCGGGGGTGTCGGCAAGGGCGCGGGGGGGATTTTCTGCATTAGGAATGGGGGGGAGGCGCATGGACGTGGGGGGTTTGGCGGTGGGCGGGCGTGGCGGATTAATCTCTCAGGCGCGTGCATGTTGGGGAGGGGGCTATTGGTCAGGGGGGGGGGGGGTGGTTGAGGGGGCTTAGGGCTTCCGGTTGAGGTTCGGCAGGTTGCATTTTCTTGCTGTCATTTGCTATGATGTATCCTGCATGTTCAGGTTGGATGGGCGAGGGCGTCATGTGGGGAGTGTTTCAGGGCGGCAGACCCGAGTGAGCAAAAAGGACAGCGGGACGGATTTCTTCCATTGGGGAGGCGCTGAATGGGATGGCAGTATTCGTTCTTCATGTCGGCATTTAATTGAGCGAGGGCTGCTCTGGTTGGCATGGGTCGGCAGGTGGGCATGGGGGAAGGGGATGACGTGTGGACGTGTGTGATGGCGGCATGGCGTAAGGGGTGAGGGCGGCCGTTCGTTCCAGTAGGTATGCGGCAGGGTCATTGTGATGGTCGCTCGTGCGTCATGTTTGCGCGTCTGCAGGCGGAGTGGTTGGTGTCGGCAGGCTCAGGGGGGAGGGCGGGAGGGCGGCATGTGGGGAGTTCTTAATTTATGAGTTGTGAGTGGCTGCAGTGGCTTGCAGTGTGGAGGGAGGCAATTGTCGGTTCATGGGGTAGGGCGTGCAGTCTTGTTGCTTTATGGCGGCGGTGAGTCATTTTGTAGTTAGTGCAGTTGCGCATGTTTGAAGGGGAGAGCGGCGCCCCGGTTGTGAGGGAGGCTGGGCTTGTGCCAAGTGGGGGAGTGCGGATCGGCAGGGGTGGCTCGGGGCAGGGCGGCCAGGGGGGACGACTGGGTGCAGTGGGGTGGGACCCCCGGGGTGAGTGCGGTCAGGCGGCAGTGTGTGACGGGCTTGAGGGGCGGCTGTGTGATGGCATGTAGTTTTCTGCAGTGCGAGGATGTCCGTAGATTTTTAGTCTATTGCTTCCTGGTTTATGGCTGCATGGGCATGGGGATTGTGTTTGCAGGGCTGAGGGGGGCGGGAGTCAGGGCGGTCCGTATTTCTCTCGTCCGGCGGCTGTGGAATGGCGCGTGTTCCTGTTTGATGTGTCATCCTGCTATTTTTTGTGGTAGTTCTTATGCTCATTGTTGCGGTGCGTCATTTTCGTCATGTCTTTCTCTCTTCATTCGTCATTTTTGCGTTGTTCTTTCTCAGGTTTTTATCTCTTCCTTTTCCTTTTTGTTTCTTGCATTTCCGCCTTTGTTATTTCGTCATTTCTTATTTTGATTTCTTACGTTTCTTCATTTGTTATTTCTGCTATGGCGGCAGTTTTTTGCTTAGTCATTGCGTCACGTTTATCCTTCATTTCTTGGTGTTTAGGGCTGCTTGCAGTATTGGGTGTGCTTATCATTTTCTTCATTTGTAATTGAGTCTTTTCCGTTGGGGTTCTTCTTCATTGTCGTTTTTATTGGGGGTTAGTGTCGGAATTGCTTCCTTTTTCTTTTTTCTTTCATTTTTCTTTCTATTTTTATTTGTCTTTTCTTTCTTCTTTTTTTTCTTCATTTCCTCATTTTTTATTCTTCATTTTTTATTTCTTCATTTCTTCATTTTTTATTTTTTCATTTCTTCATTTTTTATTTCTTCATTCTCTTCATTGGCTTTCATTCATTTCTTCATTCCTCATTTTTTATATTCATTTATTTTTTCATCTGTATTCATTTCTTCATTGTTTTATATCGATCATTGCCGTCTTCATTTTTTCAAAAAAAAAAAACAAAAAAAAAAAAAAAAAAAAAAAAAAAAAAAAAAAAAAAAAAAATTTCTTATTTTTTATTTCTTCATTTCTTCATTTTTTATTTCTTCATTTCTTCATTTTTTATTTCATTTCTTCATTTTTTATTTCTTCATTTCTTCATTTTTTATTTCTTCATTTCTTCATTTTTTTCTTCATTTCTTCATTTTTTATTTCTTCATTTCTTCATTTTTTATCTCTTCATTTCTTCATTTCTTCACTTCTTCATTCCTTCATTACATTATGTCTTCATTTTTTTACTTCTTCTACTTCTCTTATCTTTTTTCCTTCACTTGTTGACTACTACTCATTCCGATTGCTTTATTTTTACTTTTCTTCACTTTTTCATATCGTCATGTCTTCAGTAATTAAAATTTTGTTTAGGAAATTTATAAAAAAAAAAAAAAATTCAATAGAATATTAAAGGAAAGTGATGAATGATAAAAGAAAATAGAATCGATCGGTAAAATCAAGATGGAAGTGATAAGTAATCACGTATATTATGCTATTGATGATAAGAATAACTGATGAATTCTAATGTAAAAATATTGAATATTGCGATTATTGTGGATCGAATGATAGCAGAGCTGCGATTGTCGGGGAGATACGCTTATTTCTACTACTATGATTCTCTGCCTTGCCGCAGTCGAGTCATTTTAACGAATGCTATCGCTTTTACCGATTAAGCTATTTGCGTGACGCAGTCCGTTGATCTCCGACGAGCTCCGACTCGTTCGTTGTTCTCCCTCGGCGCTGCTCTCCACCCCCGCCACCTCGCGCGCGTCCCTCTTTGTGCTGGTCGTGAGTAACGTTCACTACCCAACTGTAGAAAGCAGCGAACGTTCGTGGCAACCCGCGATGTAGTTATATCTTCAGTCTCGGCTCTTTTTTATAATTTTTACTAATAAGCCATTTCATTTAGCTTCCTATTTTTCTTACGATTAAGCCGTAAAACATGCTCGAAGAAATAGAACTGAAGGTCCTGACCCTCAATTGCTGGTAAGTCACGTCGTAAGGTTATTCTCAATCCTTTGTTTATCATTTGTATTCTCACCTGGCCGACCCCCTCCCCTCCCCGCCTATTCGTAAGTACGTAACGTAATTGCTTCACTGGCCCAATCGAGCCTCTACGGCCTTATTTACATCTCTTGTGTTTTTTTTTTTTTACGTCGACAGGGGAATCCCATACGTATCGAAGAATCGCATAAGTCGGATAAACGCGATCGCTGACAAACTCGTCAATGAACGTTACGATATCGTTTGCCTCCAAGAGATTTGGTCCATCAGCGATTTTCGTTTAATCAAGTCGAAAATCCAAGATCAACTGCAGTACTCGCATTATTTTTACAGGTACGTCGGCCAATAACCCCAATAACCCCAATAACCCCAACTAACCGTCTTTGTTTCTTAATCTTTATTAATAATACCACCTCAGTCTCTTACGATTTATCTAGATCTCAGCTTTACAAGCCACGATAATCACTTACAATGAACAAGATAATATTTTTATTTTATTTGTTATTTTATTCTTTTACATGTCTACCTACCTGTTTGCGTTTATTTGCAATTCATAAACGAAAATACTCATTTTATTTGACATTCGACATTGAAGTACAACTTTGTTCTTTAAATATCCAAAACCTTCTTCTATTTTTGCACCATTATTACATGGCTTACATGGAGGTTAGATATTATTAATCATTAACTCACATACTCATGTTAATAATTTAAAAGAATTTAGTTACGCATAAAATAGGTAATGAAAATATTTACTTTGTTGCAGTAGACCAAACAATTGATACGATACCTTTAGAGTAGGATTTTTTAAACAATTTTACAAATTGGCGTATTATTATAATCTTAGGATTAATGGCTTAAAACTGATGATAGCTTAAAAATATAGCTTTATTAATGTTATTGGTTTGTTTTTAATTTTACTTTTAGCGGCGTTGTTGGATCGGGTATTTGTATATTCTCAAGACACGCAATTGTAGATGTTATGTTTCATAAATGGCCTTTAAATGGCTATGTGCATAAAATTCATCATGGTGATTGGTTCGGTGGCAAAGGTGTTGGTTTATGTAAAATAAAAGTCCAAGATATTAATATCAATGTTTACGTTGCCCACGTACGTATATTCTTCTATCAAGAATTTCAATATCTTTTATAAGGCATCGCTAATTTATAATGTGTGTGCACATTCCACCAGTTGCATGCAGAATACTGTAGAGAAAATGACGAGTACACCGCTCATCGAGTTATGCAGGCATTCGATACCGCACAGTTCATTAGGATGACAAAAGGTAGTGCAGATGCTGTGATATTAGGTGGTGATCTCAATACGGAGCCACAAGATTTAGCTTATAAAATTATTTGTGGTATTGGTGGTTTACTAGATGCTTGCTCCAAAAATTCCACACATTTAGGAACCAACGAATGTGCCAATAATAGTTATACGAATATCAGAATAGCAAGGAATTTACCACAAGGTAAACGTATTGATCATATTTTGTACATAGGTTCCAAACAATGTAACGTAAGTATTTTAATTACGCGTTAATTATTATTATTGTCTTTCTTTTTTTTTTTATTACGAATTACAGGTTTATTTATTTTATAGATCGAAGCACGTAATTATACACATCCTTTTCCAACAAGAATTCCAAATATGAACTTTAGTTATTCAGATCACGAAGCAATTATGGCCTCTTTCAAATTAACGAGAGGTAAAATTAATTATTAATTCAATAAAACTATCCTTACACGTAGTAGGAATGAAATTTTATTTAAATTTACAATCTGCAGGTTCTCAAAAGGAAACCTTGAAGATTGATATGAAAGAATCTTTGAAGGAAGCAATCAGTATTTGCGAAGCAGCCTTAGTTAATGTTCAAAGGCAGCGCATACATTATTTATTGATAAGTTGTATTTTAGTGATTCCTTTAATATGGTCAATGGGATTAGATTATCTAATAACTAATTTTGGAACCAGTAGCGTATTCAATTTAATACGACTGTTACTGTCGGCAATATTATGCTACGTTCTATTTATGAGCTCTATATGGAATAACCTCGAACAGAATGCTTTAAAAGCATGGTGTTCCACAATGGAAATTCATTTAATGAAATCAAACGACAGCAACGATAGTGATATATAAAAAAAATTTCTTTTGCATTTATTTATTTATCATACCTAATAAATATATTTTTGATATATTAACGCATCTAGTAATTTATACAATTTTAACAGAATCTACCTTGGCTATTAAATTGTAATTTATAATTTTTACAAACTTAAAGTAATATTTTATATACCAAGTGATATTTTGATGAAATGAATAATTCATTAGGAAATAATGGAAGAGAAAAAAAAAACGAAAAAGAAAAACCTAAATAAAGTTTATTTTACACAAAAAGACTTGAGCTATTTATTTCGTAAATTTTGGAATTTATTATGAAAAACATTATTTTAATTTAAATTAAAAACTACGTAAAAATGTCCCAAAGGCATTCTGCTCAATACCAAAAATGTAATATTCTATAAATTGAACGAAAATGATTTATTCTTGAAAACGTTATTGCAATTTTAAAACGAAAATGTTTTAAAAACTTCCTAACATCTATTAACAATACATGTTCCTAAGTATCCTAAAAATGTGTACGTATATAATAAAAGGCAATTACATTCTCTCTAATTCCGGTTTAAGAAAAAAAATTTATATAATCTTTGATTATTTTTTTGAAGCTTAATTTTAATTTATATCAATATATTAATATATTTATTTTTCTATAAATATTCCGTATAGTCGAATGGTTAATTTAACAGCAGAAGTAAGTTCTGAGACTTACTTAAAATTTTCTGTATACCAACAAAGTCAATATAAAACATTAATTTCATAATTCATTCAAATTGATTCAAATTTAAAAAGCAATAAAAAATGTTGCTCTTAGCTGCTTTTGAATCACCGCGTTCTCTGCGCATGCGTAATCTACGCATGACAAATTCGGAGCAATAAAGATCATATTTATTTATATTTTCTGTAAGGGAGCGATAAAAAAACTGCACAGCCCTAATCAGATATTATAATATAAATTCCACTCAATTATTTTAGAATAGTGTGTAAGTACAATTTTTTATAATTTTCTGAATTTATACATTTTTGCGAAAATAAAACTATAAAAAAAATTTATCCATAAAACGCGACAAAACCTTAATTATTCTTTATTCGTTCTTATTAATAACAGTGCTAAGTTCGTAATACTTCTAAAAATCATTAAAAAGGAGTAATATTATAGTATATTATTCTTGTTATTTACTTGTCTTACTTTGTCTCTTCGTTCTATTGTACGTTCATTTGTTATCCAACGTAACCTAATTGATAATGAAATAATTTTATATGTTCCTTTATATAGATATAGTTTCGATAAAAAATGTCCGTCGCTCAAGATCGTTCCGAGCTTCACGAAGAAGTGAAATTGTACAAAAATGCTCGAGAACGCGAGAAGTACGACAATCAAGCAGACTTGTATGCAGTTGTAAATACTTTACAGCACTTAGAAAAGGCTTACATTAGAGATTGTGTGACACCAAAGGAATACACGGCTGCTTGTAGCAAATTGCTGGTGCAATACAGAGCAGCTTTTAAACAAGTAAGGCATTTTATTGTTGAGAAATTTATGAAGTGGTAACTGTAATAATTGTGCCTTAACAACAAATTTCACTTAGGTTCAAAGCGATCAATTTCCTACAATTGATGCTTTTGCCAGAGCATTTCGACTTGATTGTCCAGCTGCACTCGAGCGAATCAAAGAAGATCGTCCAATCACCATTAAGGATGATAAAGGAAATACTTCCAAGTGTATAGCTGATATTGTTTCGCTATTTATTACAATTATGGATAAGTTACGTTTGGAAATTAAAGCCATGGATCAACTGCATCCAGATCTTAGAGATTTGGTGGATACAATGAATAGACTTAGTATATTACCAAGTGATTTTGATGGGAAACAAAAAGTGGCCGAGTGGCTTCAAACTTTAAATAATATGTCAGCATCTGATGAACTATCCGAGACGCAAGTTAGACAATTAATATTTGATCTAGAAACATCTTACAATGCTTTTAATAAAGTGCTTCACAACTCCTAATTAAATAGAACATTATATCTTTACTTTATGATACAAACACAATTGGAAGTCTAAGCACTCTATGGTCATAGATAGCATAAATCTAAATCTATTGTTTCTATTTTTATCTCATAATTAATACAATGACATTAAATACGAGATATTAATTAGATATATATACATATATACACACACACACACACATAAATACATCAAAATACTTATTTTATTATTACATTATATATATATTTTTTTTTATCATCTATAAAATTGTAATAATTTCAACTAGTATATAAATTATAATAGTTATTGCTTTGCCGTATCGATAAAGAGTTCTATTGCATATTTTAAGAAAATTATGAAAAGCTACACTGTTGTATATATATATATAGCCTGCATAGTTTAGGTGCCTTTTCAATATTGGTATATTATTGTAACAAAGCTTTTTCAAAACTATATTTTTTGTAAGATTTCGCAGGATTTTTTGCCTCAAACGGTTGCATTACATATTGTCGGTATTTTACGCAACTTCTCCATAAAATACATTGAATAATATTTTTATACTCGGTATTACGTATTAATTTTTAGATTTTCGGTTTTTCCGAATAAAAGCCACGTTTTTACATGTAATTTTATTACGTTAAAAGACGCAATAAAAATGCAATACGATTTGAATAATTTAATTGCATAAAAATTTGCGACAATCGTTATATCCTTTTATTACGCTATAAAAAAAATTTTATGCTTCGTAATTGTTCTCTACGTGTATAATAATTAATGCCAGTGGCTTGGTTTTATTGAATATGAAAAGATTCGATAAATACCCAATCGCATGGAAGAAGTTACATGAAATTACTGAATAATATGCTCCGCTGGAAGTACTGGAAGCTAATTCTAAGAATACCTGAAATTGATTTTATTTTTATATTGAAAGTACCTAAGTGTCGTCGGGGTAATTAAATTTATTTATTCATTCGGAGATGAAATTATCATTGATGGCAATTATACAATTGATTGAGGGTGACCTACGTTGCAACAAATTTTAATACGCGTACGAAAAAGAAAAAAAATGTAGTAAAATAATATTATACGGGAAATGTTTCCTTTTTTTTGTGATACGTAACAAAAGTACGCCATCATGCTGTTTGAAAACGATGGCAACTAAAACTTCCTTGTAACAATTTAATTTTAATCGAATAGAGCTTATATATATATATATATATATAAAATCACGTGAAAGAGTCTCCTGTCGCTAAATTGAAATTGAATTTATATTTCAATTTGGATTGAAACAATACTTACCGATATAATTACGAACTTCTTGTTTAAGAAATAGTCTTTTAATTCTTGTATATTTATTGGCAAATGATATTGTCGAGCTAGTTAAGCAATGCTTGTTGTTGTTGTTGTTGTTGTTGTTGTTGTTGTAGCTCCAATTGAGCTGATTAATCAAGGATAATCAATCAAGCTTACCACTCACACTATTATTACCGAATAATATTGGAAATATATTATTTCAAGCAACTAATACACAACTAATGTAATCAAGCAACAAAGCCGATCAAATTAACTACTATTGAATAATGCACACGGTATGCGTGCCATTTCTAACTACTATATGTGGTCTTATAAATATATTAATTTTAGAAGATTGTGATTATTTTTAGTAAAACATACTTGTATATAAATAAGAACGTCGCCTTTTAATTGGAAAAAAAAAATAAAAAAAAAAAATCTTTCTTTCCAAATAATAATAAGTACACTGCATTGTAAACCATATAATAAAGTAACTAACACGTTTTCTAATTGCGTTATTTATTGACTATATTTATTCTCTACCCATATTACCCATTATTTATATGCAATAAAAACACGTTTGGAAGAGTACGTGAGCATAAAATTAAATTACTTGAATTACTTTAACAAAAACCCGATATAATAATAATATCAGGCGTTTCTTTACCCTGAGAAAGTTAATAGATTTTACGTTAACTATAAGGTATTAGAGTTACGAGACATATATATATATATATATTGATGAGCATTTCGAGGAATTAATTAATAGATCCGAGTCTGTTAGTGATCTAACGCATCTTAACGGCTTAGACGAACAAAAGAATCTACATCCTGCCAGTATTAGTTATGCAAGGCAATGGTAATTCAATGCCTTTAAAAGTTTTTTCCATTATCTTAGTAGAGCAAGAGCCGACTGAGAGCATTCGGTGATACGTTATTTCTGATATTTCTGATGCCGTCTACGTATATTCCTTGCTCTCCTTCACACCAATTCATGGAATATCCTACTTTTATGCTTAATAGCTCTATTTACGAGATCCTGCATGTTATGATAATCTCGTTTTATAATATTACAAATAATGTTTCAATGTATCCCGAGCACCAATGTATTGCGTACAACCCACGAACTCTAATCCGTTTAATTGTCAGTCGATCGTTATTAAAACAAAACAAAAAACAAAATGCTATTCCTTACGTTGATCCCATAGAGCTATTCATAGTTCATTTGGAAATGGTATATAAATTATATAATTAAAAGTAATATTGTAATCAGGACGAAAAAGTAAAATTTCTTAATTACGATGTTTCGTATAATTGGAACTTGTTACGCTAGAGTATAACGTGTATATAAAAAAAAAAGATTTTTATCTTAATCGATAGATAAATCGATTTTTCTATTTGCATTTGTTATTTGTATTTATAATTGTATTAATTAAAAACAAACCAACAAAAATAATGTTTTTTTTCTTTGCATTAAATTTCAATTTTTTTTCTCTTTAATAATTACAATAAGATGTCTAATGTAATGAATAATTATTAAGACTAAATTAAAATGACTACGTTAAGTATAATTTAATATTCTTCTTTTTTTAAACTATCTTGTCGTTATCGTAGCTCGGAAGTAAAATTTTCATGAAATAGTTACGAGAAATTCTGACAGATGGCGCCAAGTATCATGATTAAGATCAAGAATGTTTGACGAAGCCAATAAAAAAAACGGATTAATTGATTTTAAATATTTATATTACAATATTAAAGAAAACTGTAAAAATACTAGTACTAAAATATTGTAAAAAAAATAAATAAATAAATAGACATATCCATTTGGTTGAAGTTATTTAGTTTATACGAATAGAGTATGGGAATTAACGATTTATGAGAAAGTCCCTGATAATGCAATATCAAACTTAGTTGTTCCAACGTCGGTGTCCTTTGCACTTGAATTTTCAACTGACCGATACGACGTCCCGAGCACTGCATAAATCTGTAAAGGAACTGGCAAAAAACCTTTATTCGCTTATTGACTGATTTTCCGCGAAAAAAAAAAAACAAAACAAAACAAAAAGTCTCTGAACTTGACCGTCACCATCGAATACTTTTTAAGATTTTGCGCAATTCCGCAAATTACCACGTGAATGAAGCAAACCCGAGATTCGTGTCTCAAAAGACTTTATTGGAATTCCTTTAGATTAGAATGAATTACGTTAATATCGCCAAACGACTGTATAAACTTTATTATAGAGATTATCTGAAATGTTCTTATGAATACCTTAGCTATTAATGCGCTTATTGTTTAAATAATCCAGTAGGACTTTTGACAGTTAGTTTAATTGAAAGAGAATTCGTTATTTAGAGCCTGCGGGTAATTACGATACTTGTAATGCGACAAAGTATAATATTGCGACGTCACTCGGTACCTTCAGCCAATACGGTATTCAATAAATTGCAATGCACGAGCTTAGCCTTGGAATTACTGATTGTGTCAGTTGTGACACGTGATAAAAATCGGTAAGATAATAATCATTTTAGAGAAAAATTTCGATCGATTCACGTGGACGTCATTGTAAACTTTTCCTACTTTTCCTACTCATCTATTATTTATGCACTAGCCTACTCCTCTTGTACACCGCAAACTCAAATATAAGTTATAAACTATTTACGTATACTTTCCTATAACTAAATATAAGTCCTAGCCTATATTTAAATTATTATATTGGAATGCTTATCATCATCATCATCATCATCATCATCATCATCATCATCATCTATAGGCTTGATATTTCTAACTTGAATTAATATAAGTCTTCAATTCAATTCAATTCAAATGATTTTTAGCAACGACAATTGATCTATTACATCTCTCTTAACAATCGTCTTTTTCGTGCTAATAAACTTGCAGCACTTGCAACGTTTTATAAATGTCTCTGCAAAATAAAAATAAGAAAAGAAAAAAGAAAAAAAAAGAAAGATTGTCACGTGTATGCTTGAATATCCTTCATAGAAAATTGATTCCTCTAATGAATCCATCTAAAATGTACGTATTACACATCAAGCTCATAGATAATTCAATAAAGCATGAACTTCTGTTTTAAAGTTGTAATGAAATTTATTATGGATGCATATGTACATATATACATATCCTTCGTGTATAAATTAAATGAATGCAATGAATAGCAGCTTAAAATAATCGTCGGAGTGAAATTTATGAAAATCCATTATTTTGTTATATTGAATACTGAAATTTATCGGTATAATGGCACAATTATGAGAAATTATGAGTTTTGAAAGAAAAAAAAAAAAAAAAAAAAAAAAAAAAAAAAGGAAATACCGATACACCATGTGATATTGTCGCGATTAAGGATAAATAAAATTACAATACATAAGGCAAGGTAACAATGATTTTAATATCCGATTGAAATAATTTATTTCACGTAGAATCGTGCAGTTAGTTACGTAATTAGCCGATGCCGACGTATACGTACGTTAACGTTACGAAAGCCAAGCAAGCGTAAACATGCACCAAGCGACGACGACATTAGCCAATTTTTTAATAGACTCCTTCCTCTTGTCATCTCTCTCTCTCTCTCTCTCTCTCCATCGATCAATTTTCTATTTCCTTCTAGAAATGTTATTTTTACATTCCCTTTGCTGAGCCACGGTCCCAAATTAAGCCCCCCGTAATGTCTAACCACTACGTCGCAGAGACAATCGTGTCCCCTAAGGCTCGATTCGTCTTTTCCTTCATCGGGGTAATCGTAAAATTCCGGGAGAAGCGACATGGTGGCTGTCTGGGTTCACAAAGCGGTAACGGTCGCGATGCTAAATGTTATGCACGAGGCCCCGACGAAGAGGATCAGCCAAAGTTCCAGCTGAGTCTTTCATTCTGAGGCACAACATCATCAGCCACGGCCCACGCTGCGTCACATTTTCCACGCGCGCGTTACCTCGAATAGGGCCTCTGGCGGCGGCTCGAGCCCGGCCGGCCCTCCCTTGGCTCATTGTCTTGCCCTTCTTAAAACTGCACTTGCCTCCGGCATTCTTCGCTCTCAATCGGTCCCCAATAACCCCCCCCACCCACCCGCCCCTTATTACCAGGAGCCGCTATTCATTCCGAGTTCTCGCTCACGACTCTGAGCTTTCACCCGCACTTTCGCCTGCGAGGATACTCCAAGGTTAGCTTCGCCCTCCACCCTCCCCGCGTCACACCCTCCCCGCGTCACCCACAGCGTATAATCATCGCTCATGAGGATCGCGTTTCCGAAGCTCGTTTCCGTCGTTTCCGCGTCCGCGAGCGGATTCCTCCTCCGCCTCCTCCGCTACTTTTTCTTCCTATCCCCGATAACCTCCATCCCCACGCGCCCACGCGCCCACACAACCCCGATAACCCCGACGAACACTCCCCCCCCCCACCTCTCTCTCTATCACCCACCCGCCGCGAGTTTCGCCCAATAACCGCCGGGACCGATGAATCAACGAAAGTCGTGCTTTTGTTCCAATAATTGCAAGAGCTGCTGGCCGAGACGCGCGGCGCGCACAGGCTCTCCTTGACCCAAGACGGCGCTCGTCGCGGGTGAATGCCTCCGACTCCTCCCGAATGCCTGGAATTTCATTTGGCACTTTTTTCCAAACTCGAGCCGTCGACTGGTAAAATTCAGAGCTCGAATCCCCCGCTATTTGTTTGGCTGGCTTCGCTGCTAGGCAGGCCCTGTTCCATAGCTGGTAGCCCCTTATCGCCGAGGATTATCTCTCTCTCTCTCTCTCTCTCGGCCGACTCCTTACGATCCACATTATACACGCTACACGGCATTAAAGAGCTCTTTAATACAACTATTCAGCGAATCGCTCACACCATAGCCATTATTATTCCTTATTATTGTTATTATTATTATTAGGTTATCGATGCATTTGTTAATTTGTTAATAATCCACATTGCTACCTGGACTTGTCGATTAAATTTAATAGCCAACTCTCTTGTCCGCCCCGCCCCCCCCGCCCATCGATGGCTGCCCCTAACAATCGAATTCGTTCGCGAGGAGTCTTATCGCACATTACATCTCGCGTTGCTTATCGTCCCTCGACCGCTTATCCCTCCTTTAAATGCCCTCTATCGCTTATTAATCTAGCCGCCACAACTGCTGTTCTTTCTTCGTTACATGCGCTACGCTACGCTACGACTCTTAACAATCCTTACACGTATACTTTTCAGTATACGATTAATCCACGATTAAATCACTGAGCTTATTAATTTATAACGTAACGCGTTTCATTACGACGACGACGACGACGACGACGACGAATGAACTTACTTTTCGTTATTACAACTGACCGTATACTTACTTAATTTATTAATCATCCAATATCCAAGTTCTCCCCCTCCACCCACCCACCCGTTATCGTTTCATTTTAATTGCACTTTATATTATATTTTAAATTGCCGGGTCGTCCGTTTTTTAAAGAGAAAGATATCGATGAGTATTAAAAGAAAAGGCAAACGGTCTCGGATAAAAATATAAACGTAAATAAACGCGTATGCGAAACGAGATTGCGCAATCGTATAAATGGTCTGATTATTAATAGCTGGAGCTGCCTCTAAATAACTCTTCGACACAATGCTTCTTCACTTGTTACATTGCTTATCGCAACATAAGTTCTATGAGTTGCTTTCCTTAAAAAAATCAAAAATCCCCCAAATTATAGATACGCGCGGAGCATTATCGCTCCGAGCATTTAAAGAGAGCCGACACCGACATTTAATCATCCCGAAGAAAATATGCAAAGTACGCCGCCGAGCTAAGAGGCTCGAGTGCTGCTCTGAAATACTAACACGCATAGTAACCGGTTTTTTTTTTGTTCTTTCATATATATATATATATATATTTTTGTTTAGTAGAAACGTCCGTGTTATTAATTACTTTTATCTTTACGAGTGAAAAAAATTTCTTAATCAATGCTAAATAAATATTTTCCGTTGCGCGTCCACGATTAGTTGTTTTAAAATATTATCCAGTATACCGCCAAGTACGTAAATAATTGCGCGCATAAATATATATATATATATATGTATGAATACAAAGGTAAATATATATGTATGAATACAGAGCATCTTTTTTTTTTTTTACTAAATCATATAATTAGGTGCTTGGTTTTAATTTACAGTAATACGGGCATATGAGCCGCCTTGTGCGTTTCCCCCCCTCTATTGATCAGTAATTCATATTACGATATGATACGATTTGTAATATTAGATCTTTAATACAAGAAATATCACTAGTTTGTGCAATGGCACGAGTCGAATGGAATCGTAAAGTAAAAGACGGCCAATTGGAATTGATTGGCACGTTTCACCATCCCTTTGCCATGCAATTAATAATATGTAATTAGAGATAACAATTAACTCCCTGTATTTTCATCAGGAGAATTACATTTATGAGGTTATGCAGGTTTTGCAAGTGTCGCGTATCCGCATTAGTGATACCAAGTAGTCAATAGAATGAAATGAATAGATAAAAATGATAAGTCTCAAAGGGGTTGGGATATACAAGAAGGCTTAAGATTTCCTTGATTTGTGTAAAACTGTAGTCCAGAAATAGACGCGAGGCGGTGGGCGGCGTTCTGAGGTCGCGGTTTTAACGGGCTCGGTCGCAGAGGGTCGTCCTGGTTCCCCGGTGCCCTGGGCATTCCCTCGATTGAAGTTACTGCTTGAAAACCTCGAGTGTTTTTCGCTCCAGCTCTCAAGCCAGAGACTAAGCAAAGGCTCTCGTGAGGCCTAAGTGCCCTTACCAATACGCCTGTATTTTAAGACGAGAGCTCGTTTTGCCTCCTTTTGCCCTGCTGAAATAACGCCGCTACTAGAACATCAATACGACACGTCTATCGGACACCGAGGACGGACGCCTCTCCATTCATATCCATCCGCGCTAGATGAAACGGTCATTAACGCTTTTTTTTTTTTTTTTATTATTCGAATTAAAAGTGCCGAGGTGCTGTGCTGCGGATGACGGGTAAAGAGAGGAGGAGGACCGAAGCGCAAGAATAAGCGAGAGCGGATGTCAACGGGAGAGTGTGATCTCGAGCCCTTGGCAGACATGCTTTTTATAGACGGCTCCGTTTCACCTATAAAGAGACATTCTATCTTTGTAAAAAAGTTTTTATTTTTATTTCGCGCATCTTTCGCTCGCTCGCAGCATCCTCCCAGCTGTATGATGTACCACCCCCCATGCCAATTGCACGTACCTATGAAAAATGATTCCTAAGATACTCGAGCCCTTTCATCACGTAGGGCACGAGGGCAAACTATTACTTTCGGTATTTATTATTTTGTAAAAACGAAACGAAACGAAACGAAACGAAAAAAAAAAAAAAACAGCGTAGTAGTGAAGAGGACGACTTGAGAAGCGTTAAGAAGTGAAGGATTTCCTTATAGACGAGAAGAAGAGCGGATTAACAGATATGCTAATGTTCATCCGTTAAATGTAAACAGTGTAAAAACTTACTTAAAACTAGTCTTAAAATTTACGTAGAGTTAACTGCACGATACGCCTATGAAATTATTATTAATAGGCGGGCCCGCTAGCTCAGAACTCCTTAAAAAGTCGTATACCGTGCCATTAAGTTTCAAATTTATATGTACATGTCCGAAACGTAACTGAATATTCTCGAGGAATCGCGAGGGGCCGGTCCGCTCCTTCTCCACGTGAACGCTGGCATCTATGTAAAGTAAGTTTTACGGTGTTTTTACGCGCCACGGCAACCTTCCCAAAACGTAAAATTCGACGTACGACTCAAAGGAATCGTAACGAGCTATCGAACGGCGCGTTAAAGACATTGTGCGGCTGGACGAACCGTCCGTACAAATCTACCACGAATCTACGTTATTGCGATACGACGATCGGTCAGTGTATTCTTGTAATACATACATACGCGCAGCTTCAAATCAATAAGGACTGTTGCAATTGTCAAGACAAGATGGGTACTACGTTAAGTAGTGGCACATTTACCATAAATACAACTCAGCAGCATGACTTTATTAAGGGCTTTACGTTAGGGCTCGGATCTGCTAGAGAGCCGTAGGACGGGTCCACGGCCAGAAATCGGTATACGTAGCGAGGCTTCATACCGAGCTGACCTTGAAGCGTTCAGGACTCCATAGAGAGAATTGGTAGAGAATTGGATCAACGATGCATTAAGGCTACAAGTAATTGACCGATACTGCACTTCACTTCACTTCACTTCACTTACTCTCCTATTCGAATGCATTGAATGCACGATTGAAAATCTCATACTGATTTACTGATTTATTTATTGATTTATTTATTTATAAATGGAGCTCGGGGCCCAAGAATGCCTCGAGCCACCCTCTTTATAGATCCCTTATCTTCTTCGAAGACGGCGATTGCAATTAATCGACATGAATATCTCGAGCGCTCCGATTATTGTTACGTAAAAGCCATCATTTCAATATGCGCTTTTATGCAAAACGTGCTCTTTCAGAAGAAGAAGAAGAAGAAAATTTATTTACCAAAATTATAAAGACGTTAACTAATTTTAAATCAGACGTTTTTGTTATTCCAAGTAATTCAATTTAGAATTTAACGAGGGAAATTAAAAAAAAAAAAAAGTGCATATTAAGAATATAAATAAATACGGGTGCTCTCGGTAAGTACAGTGATTTTCATAATAATAATATTACGGGCTATAATAGCGTAAATTGTTGATGATTGTACGAATTTGAATATACGAATTGATCTGTCGGCCAATCAACGATCAGTTCGATTGTAGTCGTCAACAATCTGAATTATTATTCGTTTAGTTTAATTTTTTCTCAATTTCTTTATAGGTTGGATGGAATAAGCACTGGGACGTTCAAGTCGTTGATTCTACTATTCTGCCAATGTACTCCATGTACTTATGTTATAAACAAAGTTAGTTATAAGAAAAAAGCTCATCTGCATAAGGGCAGATCAAGCATTTTTCAATTATACCCAATTCTATAACGAGGCAATATATTTTATCGCTCAGAAACTACGATGTCCTCTCTAAAAGCTTTTTTCGTATATTAATCAAAAAAAAAAAAATCAAAAAAAAAAAAAAGAATCACGAAATTATACAAGTAATAAAGCATTAAATGCCTCGATATCCTGTCATTAAATGACTATTTAACTGCAAACGTGTCGTGCATTGCGTGATGCTATAAAGACTTCAATTGAGCGTTTGTTGATTAATAATTAAGAATTAAGAATTAAGAATTAAGAATTAAGAATTAAGAATTGAGAATTAGGAATTAATAATGTATCGACGTGAAAATCGATAGGCACTTCAGAATCAATATAACTTCAGATTTCTAATTTGAATTTTAAACAGTATTTGCCTTGGCCTTATATCAAGTAGGTTTATGAACTAGAGTATCGAGCATCTTAAGAGCATTAGATTTTATTAACGGAGCCTTTTTTCTAGAGGCTATAAATAAATAAGCTCAACCACAATAACGTGATATTTAACAGGTTTCAATTTCACATTAAATGCACATTTTTTTTTTTTTTTAAATTTTTTCGTTCTCATGTAAAATGCTAATAAAAATACGTACGTTAATAAGAGGCCATTGTTTTATTGGTATTGGTAAAATAACTTTGATTAGAAATATAAATTTAAAGCATTAAAATTATGTGAATGTTTTTTTTTTTTTTTTTTTTTTTTTTTTTTTGTATCTCTAACGATAATGTTTATAGGTGATGATCGGTAAAGCGATCACAAAGTCGTTGGACTTGATTTAGGCGTACATATGGTGATAATTATAAAAATCTTTTCTAAACTACGGACAATATTTGTATGTATGAGAATGCAAGTGGTAAGGAATTAAATAACATAACATTTTACCGTAGTCTTTCTTATTAATTACATTGTGCTCGATTCAATATAAAATATAATTGAAAAAAAACATTGACGATCGTGATTAATGGTTATTAAAATTCACAAATATCCTTGCGATTGGGATTCTTACTGTGCTTACATCGTTTATTTATCTGCTTGGGGGGGGGGGAATCTTGATTTATTTACTTTGCACAGAATCGATTGTAATATTTGACTATACAATACAATACATAGAAAATAAGGAAACATTGATAGAGATTGTATAAAATAATATATAAAATAGAAAATATGTAATATCAGATTATACGATTTAAATGATAAATATCTTGATAGGAATGTTCCCCTTAACTAATAAAGTATATCTCTTCAGTCAATAATGATAATTTGTTGTACTCTCAGCCACATTATTCTATTATTTATCCGCTCATTCCTTCGTTTGATTCAACAAGGAACAATAACCATAATGGAGAATTATTCAAAATAATTTCGAAATCCAGCTCTCTCTCTCTCTCTCTCTCTCTCTCTCTCGTTCTCTCTACGTATCGCGGCTATCCAGACGTATACGTAGATAGATTGGGTGTGGGGGTGTGGGGGCGTGAGGCGTGAGGCGGGGGGGTGCGTTATCGGTCACGGAACTCGGATATATCATTGCAGTCGAAGGACGAGGGTCCGAATGAAAAATGCCTTGCCAAGGGCACGTAGTCTATCGCCTCCCGGTTAGTTTCTTGCCTCCCTCCCTCCCGGCTGCAATAACCCTCTTGACCGCCAAGCGAATGCGGGGAATGCCAATAAAAGAGATGGTCGGATTGCCAAGTCAAATTGTTTGTGACGTGGGACCGGATCCGAGTTCGGTTTACGGTACTGACGAGGATCCTCGAAAATCGCTCCAATTCCCGGAGTTGACAATGGGTCCTCGGCCTCAGTCAGCCTAAAGGGGGAGCGGGGGTGGGCGGCGAGGACGACGGCCACGGCAAAGGCGGCAAGTGTCGTTGGCGGTAGAGCGAGGGAGTCTGCGAGGGAGTAGGCGGCGAGGGCGAGGCCGAGGGAGAGTGGACGAGAGCGACCGAGAGAGAGTGGAGTGAGGGGGGAGGGGAGTAGTTAGGGCAGAGGGAACAGGATAGGGGTCTCGGACAGCGGGGCGGCCGAGGGTCCCCGACAGGAGCGGCACACCGTGTTGCCTGCGGCTTGTAGTCGGCCGTTAGTCCGGCTCGGGCTCCTCCTGGGCGCGCGAGAGCCCGGTCCCGTGTATTTATAGACGGCGATGCTCGGCGCCCCGGCGTCGGCGCGCGCATTCAGTCTCCCTGCGGGGCTCGCCGCGACCGCGGCACCGACACCGACACGGACCCCGGGCCCCGCAGTTGCAGCGGTGGCGCGAGGCCCGCAGCATCATGCCGCGATGCATCCACGCCGAGTCCAGGGAGCCCAGCTCCCCGAGCTCCTGATCGGGCTTCTCCTTCTGCTCCAGGTCGCCGTGGAGCCGACGGTGAGTAACAACAACTCCCGACTAATCTCGCCCCCGGCCTTACGTAATTAAATGCCCTGGCGCCGAGGAAGCCGAGGACGCCACATGGAGAGGAGCTCGTGCAGC
The DNA here is from genome assembly GCA_018883505.1 of Ceratosolen fusciceps. Taxonomy (NCBI): domain Eukaryota; kingdom Metazoa; phylum Arthropoda; class Insecta; order Hymenoptera; family Agaonidae; genus Ceratosolen; species Ceratosolen fusciceps. The sequence goes on along the minus strand of RCIC01000039.1, from coordinate 930,201 downwards.
AGGAGGACGAGGAGGAGTAGGTGGAGGAGGAGGAGGAGGAGGAGGAGACGGTAGTAGTGGCGAGGTCCATGTCCACGCACCGCCGATTCCTACTTCTCGAATACGAGCGGCGGCTCGGGGAACTCGGCTCCTCGTGCGCGCCCTCCCTCCTACTTACTGACCCTTCTCCGACTTCTGCTTCGCTCCTCAGCCTCGCCTCCCCCCCCCCCCACCACATCGCCCCCTCTCGCCCGCCGCCCATCCGCCTCGCCCACCAAGATCCGTCCCTCACCCTCGGACGCCCACTCCTGCCCGCTCCTTCGACTCCCGTTCCTTTCATGGTCCGCCTGCGATTGCTTCCTTCTCTAATTAATAAAGCGACTCGTGACTTTTTCTCTATTACGCGCTCAACTGCCTCTCGCAAGACTCGACTCTGATTCCCTCCCGCCCTCTCTCTCTCCCACCCCTCTCTCTCTCTGGCCATTTCCTTCGACTTTGGCTTCCTCCCACAGTCTTGTCCTTCAAGTCATTCGGTCCAAAGGACGAATAATCTCAAGAGGGCCTCGTCCTCTTCGCCCTCCCCCCCTCCTCCTTGACATTCCGTCACCCGTAATTCCTCCTTAGATGCCGAAAAAAGACTCTCGGGCCTATTGTTACCCCAATAACAAAGTTCTTTCCTTAAACGTTTCAACGCGACCCCCCGCTACCCCGGCGTTTGTCTACCCACGTGAGCGTCGAGGTAAGCTGAAGAGCTCTCGGGCGGTGTGCTTAAATTTAACTTCCAAAATGCATCGGCGCGTGCTGGTGCACCGCGCGCATTGAGGATACATCGAGAGGGATCGAACCGCGAAACGCGAACGCCAGTAAACAAGCGTGCGCGAACGCGGAGGCCACTTTATTTATGTAATAATATTATTCTGATAATTTTTATTGAGGAAGGGGATCGGAGGAGGTGCGGGACTCTGATCAGCGATGACGGCAAGACTCGTCGTATCTACTCGAACGTTATATCTCGTTGGCCCTAGGCAAAGGGAAGGCGAAATCAGAACATCGGCGGTGGCGAAGGGGGGGAAGGGGAGGAGGAGGTAACAAAGAGAGGACTATTTTTTTTTTCGAGGCTCCGGATAAATTCAGGGAATGAAGGGAGAGGCTAAGGTTTCAATGTAATTAATAGTATCCGGCGGAATATCTTCGGTCCTTTACACATGCTACGTACTTCTCAATGGCGATTCCTACGTACACGTGTGTACATATAGGAAGTACGGTTGCGCTTCCCGGGCATACATATGCTGCACACAAGTGGAATATCGCTCGCTCGGCCTCTGCTACTGTCGCTGCTGCTGTTGCTGTTGCTGCTTTCGATGTCTAGAATAGAGAGATAGATATATATATATATATATATAGAGAGAGAGAGAGAGAGAGAAAGGCCTCGGTGAAGTAGAGAGATTCCCACAAAGTGCTTGTAACGGTCGGAGGCGTGAGTTTCGGTAGCCGGGCCAACGACAGCAGCGGCGATCATGAGATCGTTAGCATTGAAAAAAGAGCACGCACGCACGCACGCACGCACGCACGCACGCACGCAGCCGAGAAAGCTCGTAACGCGGTAGCTAATCATCGGAGCAATTGATGCCACCGAAAATGATTCGAAAATAAACAGACCCGCCAGAGCCAGATGCGGTTAGCCACCGCCCCCCCCCTGACCCGCTTCACAAATCACATTATTTACGGTTCGGACGATTTTTACAATCCCCATGCTCGAGCTTCCTTTCCCGCACGTGTTCACGGCCCAGTTCCGCCAATATATCACCCTCTCCCCCCCCCCAATAACCCCAATATTTACATTTCATTCCTCGGCTCTTTTCGCATTTCGCGTCCGCGGATTCGCTCCAAATTCGATAACTTATTCCGTAAAGCGTGAGTCTTTTAACTAACATTGACCTTATAATGTCCCCCGCGTGAATTCATTATCATCGCGATAGATTGCTCTACGATTTGCTCTACGATTTGCTCTACGATTTGCTCTACGTATTATTCTACGTATTATTCTACGTATTATCAACTCGATCAAATACGTCTTGTCATTCCTTACGAGTCGTGATGAATTACATACAATATTTGCACTATCCATTAATCAAGCGCGTCTCGGAAGATAATAAATCTCCGATTTGCAAATACATTTATAATGATCCTTTAATAGCACACATCGTATCCGAATTGTTTTTAAAATCTTAATAATAATCCATGCGGCCGTAATGTCAATCATTGTCAATACTGTCAATCATTGCCGGCCTCCTTTATGACATTCTGACGGTTTTGCATTGATCTTCGTTTATCTACAAAATTCATCTCGGCTTTTCTCCAAATAATAAATAAATAAATAAACAAGTACATATATATATATATATGTATGTATATATGTATACATTTGTTATTTAAACAAATAACCTCTTCGACTAGTGGGGCGTGGAAAAATAATCCATCCAAATCATTACTTTGACATTAAATTACATTTAATTACGAGAATAAGACGATATACGCTTATGCAAATAGATAAATATAAAATTACAGGCGTGCTTCCGCTCGTAATAGTCGCTGCACGGTGTTGACTTTACAATGGCAGCTAATGGTCAATAATTATTTAAATTAAACAAGTCATGTTTTGCGGAAAAATATTACTAAATTACGATGCTCCAATAAGATATTTTACCTCGTTAAGCGATTCTAATTTTTCGCGTTTAAGAAATTACCTATTATATTTATATGTATATGTATGTATATATATATACAGTACAGGTATATTACAGATATTATTTTGCAACGTCGCCGTGGCATTACCGATGAAAATTGTTTCTATTTTTCTTTCCCGTGCTCGTACCACATAAGTATTTAATACATTTTAATGTTAAGCTCGCGTTTGAAGCTCTTTTTACGTACATTTAATAAATCAATTAGACTTAGAATAAATTGCCTTTTTATGTATTAACTTTATCTGACCGCGGGATATTTAATGCTTGAGCTACTGGAACATCTACTTTTTCCCCTCCTTTTTCTTATAAAATTTATAGCTCATTGTACGTCTTAGATAGTTTAAAGAAAAATTGCAAGTTTCTTATTAGCCGGCCGTTGTATTGGTGAGGTCTTTGTTGTTGTTGTAGTAGTAGTAGTAGTAGTAGTAGTAGTAGAGCAGAGCCGTAAATGTAACATTTGATTTAGATATATATATGTATATATATGTGTATATATATGTATACATTGTCTTAATGGCGAATGATATTTATATTTATTCAGGTATGTTTCAATTTATCCTCGGTTGTAAAATATTATTTTCAATTAAAATTCTGTTAACCGATCCTTTAATATTCGTACGTACGAATGGCTATTGCTAATGCTCGTGTGGAATCCAGTTTTACGAGAAAATCACTACGAAGCCGTACGTACACTTGACATTTGTAATCTATTTTAAGTCGCGGGTAAAACCTTGTACGTATAATATTCCTGGCGATTTTCTCTTTCTTTTTCATTTTTTTTTTTTGCCCCTACTCCCTTTCATACGTGTCTTTCATATCGCATCGATTCTCTTCACTTAACGAAACTTAAATACCTTCGTATCAGTACATTCCCTTGCAGATTTTCGTGCATTACGATAATGCATTTCCCCCCACCCCAGTTTCCAGCAGCCTCTTCATTCGGTTTCGCTCGTGCATGCATACTCACACACACACGATTATTATTTTCGAGCACAGCCCGGCATTATTGGCTTTGAATTATTTTCCTTCCTTCGAATGCATTTAGATTGTGCACGCGTGTCGTTATTAGGAACCAAATAGATCTATAACATGAGTTTAACAGTACGAGATCAATGCTGCCACTGGATATTTTTGAATATCAGATCGTGTTGTCTTTATGAATGCCGCTATTCCCACGTGTATGATGTACTTACGTAATACTTAATTGACCCGCGTCTGTATTTTTATAAAAGCTATATGAAATAGCATTTTTTCCGTTTCTTTCATTCTCCATAAGTATTGGTTTCGATCGCTTGTATCGGACTTAATTAATATAATAACAATAATAATTTACTATTACGATGGAAATCGGACGGAGGGAAAGCTCATCGCGATTCATCGGGAGTTCTATCCGATTAGAAAAAAAAAAAAAAAAAAAAGAGATGCCCCCTACACACTTTAAGCTTCAACAAGTAGTTCTTGAATCGCCAACACCGGCCCTTACGTACCCAGATTAGATAGAATTTTGCAATTAGCTATCTTTGCAATTAGAGTTTCTGCTGTTTAATAACAACAACGACGACGACGACGACGACAATAATATAATTTCATATTTAACAGCCGTATTAATCGTGTAAGTAAGCTTGGTTGAAAGGCAGCCACGCGTTCCAATGCCTTTTTCAAATGCAGCTGGGCGTTTAAAGAAAAAGCCTAAGCTCCACCGAAGTCATTAATGAACTGACTGCTTAGAGGCCGCCGATGCCTTACCAAATCCGTTGTCGCTCTTGCGACGTATTCGCCAATGATTTTAGCGTCGATTTATTTACAGAGAATTTCGTCTGGCTGTAGAATAGAATTGGCTTCTCTATTTATGGCTTTCATTCTGGAAAATAAAATTCGTACCTCAGAGTCGGAAAGTGGCGAGAGCAGTGTTGTGGGATTTTCAGCCTCGCTGTATTTGTAAACTTTCACAACGCCACTCGATTGATGCGGAGTTATAAATGTCCGCACTCCGTAAAGCCCTAATAAGAATAGACTCGCTGATTCCTAAACGAAACTTCGGTTACTCTCTGCTGTTTCACCAACAGCTCTCCCGACAATTATTTACTTTATATATACATACATATACATATATATATATAATTAGTAATTGAACAATTAAATTGTTGTATTAGCTTTTACTCTCGATTTCATTGAGCGTAAATCATTGGATCGCAACGCACCGGGGAATAGAAAATTTTAATTTATTAGCGACGTAACATCTTTATTTATTACTAAAAATGCTTTATCCTTAAGTGAAAAGTACATTAATTTCTTTTTATTTAAGCTAATGTCAATTTACGTTTAACGCGTACGTTGCTTATGTAAATACGAAATCGTTATCTTAAATAGGATTTTTTTTTTTATTAATAAGTATACCAAAGTTAGTGGATGTGAGACGAAAAAGAAAAAAAGAAAAAGATTGAAAAAACACAATTAAATAATCTATTTGGAAAATATACGCGTCCTTTGAGGGAGGAAAAACTTTTATGGGGATCCTTTCGTATTTCTTATAATAAAGAAGGGATTCAATGCTATAACGTTATTTTAAGATAAAATCGTTGAGTGTACGGTGCGGGCGTTATGGCGCGCTTGCGCCTAAAATAAAAGTAGAAGGGGAAATAAAAAAACATTTGATAAGTTATACCGCTGCTCATTAGCAAATGACTCGACTCAACTCACAAAGTAATTATAAGGGTGATGGAGTACGGTAATCGACGCACCCGATACCTCATGTTTTTCCGATTTGACGAAATAAAATTAAAAGAAGGAAATAAAAATGCCTTCTACGACTGTCCGGATCATTTGCTTCTTCGCTCGAAAACGTATTCGAGCATCGCAATGAACGTAAAAAAGGTAATGTGCCAAAGGTTTTTCTACGGTTTTCATTGAGAATGTCCCGTAAGGACGGGCAGACCAGGCTGTTGCGAAATACGTAATTTCAGCGGCTTAAAAATAAAAAAAAAAAACCTGACTTTGCATAGGCGTATAAAAGTTGAAAATTAATTAAGAGTTTGGTCATCGGAGTATGGGACGAACCGCTGCTTCCCTAATTCGGATTAACTGCTCAGTCGCATGAAAATGCCAACTAGTTAACTAGAAAAGTCATAGAACGCCTTCGTTTACGCCTCAAAAGCTTGTATTTGAAAAACATTTATCGCCTGGGTATGCAATAAGCTCGTACAGAATTACTTCTACTTCTTATTATTATTTACTATTATAAAAATATAATCTAGCTTCAAAATTCTCGTCTCATTGTTGCCGCATCACGATCGGCTCGACGCGCCTTATACAAGATCTATAAATTTTATTTCTAAAATTTACGAATACCATTATTGGGTAAAAATGATCTTCGGCCCTTCGCGTGGTCAAGTACTTGTGCCCCGCAACATATTCGAGTATATTTTCTTTTAAAAACCCCATAAGTATTACAATTATATCAAATTAACGGGGGGAGAAGGTGAACAATTAAAAGAAAGAAAAAAAGAGTAGTTAAAATATAATATCGGGAAGGGAGTAGTGATTTTTGTAAGGACATTCTCGTAAATTAGTGATCCGACATTATCGGACGATCTAATTATTATTTGTGCGTTATGCATTGGTTAAGCGACGCGCGCGCTAGGGATTCCTCGATGTGATTCCGTAGGATCTCGATCGCGTGTGTCCACCAGCGTCCTTTGCCTAATTTGGATTCAATTCGAACATCAGATTTCGATCACTAATCGATTAAATCCGCATGTACGTTGGGCATCGTCGTATTCATTACATTGTCAAGTTATTCAATTATTTCTCCATATTTATTTTCAATGACCCAACTCTGCTGAGTGCAATTTGCCACGTATTTTCTTGTACATTTGAATAGGAGTAGATTGGTTCTTAAGAATGCCACGAGTTCCGACTAAGGATATTATTAAGGATCGAATAAAGCCGAATAAATAAAGATTTTTTTCACGAAATCCCTGGGGAAATTGTCTTAATAATAAGATAAGTAAGCGCGCGCGAGATCGAACGTTATAAAGACATTTGACGTACAGGCGAGGCATCCCGGGCATCATACGGGCATCATACCTCCGACAAAGTCGCAGGACTTTGTTAGTTGCAGGCAATACTTCGTGTACGCGTACTCGCAATAAATCACAGTTGGACTTCTTTAGTAGAGATATCGATACACCGAGCGACGATTCTATTATTATTTTGTTTTTAATCTAACGTTCGAAGTTGTTTCGGCTAATACAAAAGCAAAACGAGTACCCGGAGAATATACACGGACTAAACGTTACTACGTTAAATTATAAAAATTAATATAAAAATTAATAAATATAAATCTTAGTCAAATCTACGAGCCATGATATTTATGATACTAATGATTTTTTTAATGTCTTATGAGAATGTCTTACGAATATTGCTTACCATAGCAGCAAAACCTTATATTTAAGAAATCTTTTTTTCTTTTTTCGTTTTATTCTTAATCGAGCTAATAATAATCGATTAGCTTTCACGATGCGACGATTGGTTTCCAAGCCTTTGTCGCCCGTGTCGCCTCAATCCTTTCACGTACCGTAATCTTTTATCATATTCGCATACGTCACCTCCTATGCACTCCTATGCATCTCAACCTTTTCGTTTTTGTTTTTGTTTTCGTTATTTTCTGCGACTCAACCCAATGACTCCTCCGCGCGATTCAGTTCATCTTTTTTTTCTTACGTAAATTTTCTAAAACCGCTGTACGACGTTTTCGCGAGCAACGCTCCGATCGTTCAGACATCGTTTCGCGCTCGATCTTGAGAAACGATAATATAATAAATAATAAAAGGTATGGTAAAATCGCGGATGTAATGGCTACGGGGATCAAGGTATGTCGAAAAGGAAATTAGAAACCCGCGTTCCTAATCAAATTGGAATTGTGGGTAAAAATGTTTTAGCCCTCGGTTGTTATTTTTAATAGTGCGAGGGACATTGACAATGATGCTGGATCCTATCGAGCAGTCGAAGCAGGACTGGCATTCTCGATAATCTGATTGGACGTTTATTGGATTAAGATTGACTGGCCGCGAGTCGCATTAGTGACCTCCCTACCTTCGTAAATACGTTGCCAATGCTTAGAGCAAGATCTCATTTGGGCTTCGGGGGACGGAGGACGGAGGTTGGGACGGAGAGAGCGGGGAGAGAGAGAAATCAGTTTAAAAAGCCTCGCAACGAAACGGGCGTATTCGTCAATCGCGAGGTTATTGCAATAACTTTTGAATATGCACAACTGCAGTTCGCGCGGAGGCGCATCGCGCATGCGTAATGTGCTCGGCGTAACAAAAAGCATCGATGCAGACGACGAAGCTCAATGAAATTGTGATTCTTTTGTTATTGGGGTTATTGGCGAACGTAATGCTAATGGTAATAATCAAAGTCAAGATTTAGTACAAGCTGAGCTTGCGAAATTTTAGCGTTTAAATGTAAAGCGGAGGGGAGCTGTTACGAATGTGGGCGTCAAATAGTCTATAGGCGACCGTACGTAAGGCCATTCTCACTATTGCCGCTCTTGTATAACGTGAATGCGGCTTACGGTTATTGGGGCGCCGTTACGTTGATAATGAGGCATTATTAGCCAAGTAAACTATCTGATGGCAAACTTCCGCGGCTCAGCTCGTGCAGCTCAGCCCCAGTAAATATCCAATAATCCACGCATAACTAGTTTTATTCGAATAAATAGCTGGCAGAGGTCGACTGCCCTGCATTATTTTCTTCTTCTTCTTCTTCTTCTTCTTCTTTTTTTCTCTTTTTCTCTTTGGGCGGACGAAAGAACCGAGGCAAGATCAATGAGTCGCAGGGACAAGCTCGGGAATAAAGTCTCCATCGTCGATCGAGCGTCACGGGATTATGAAAATCTAATTTAGGATTCAGAACGCAGGCCTAGAAATTAGGCGCGGGGGCGGGGAGGGGTATGTCAGTCGATTGAGGAAAAAGAGTTATTCCCGGCGTAATTTTATCTGCGCTGGCCGGATAGCCGAAGCGTTCGGGATCTACTCGTAATTCACGAGCAGCTACATAACATATCAAATCAAAAAGCGAAAATCAAAAGGCGATAACCCCAATAACCTTCGTAGCTTTGCGGTCGAGTGCAGACAGGGCTAATCACCCTCAAAAAAATCATCCCATCGTACGACCGACTTACGTAAAAAAAAAAGCCATTCCCTGAAAGAGGCGAATGCCCCTCTCTCCTCCTCCTCCTCCTCCTCCTCCTCCTCCCCCCCATCCACCCATCCCACCCATCCGGCCAACCGCGGCCGAAATCTCGGTATCTCTAAGTAGACCCGGCTCAGTGGAGCTCGCGCCAACTCTCGTTCTCGGTGTTTAAATAAGCACAGCGACCGGCGCGAGGAGGATGCGGCACCCTCGTCCCCTCTGACGAATCGCTCGCGGTGCAACGCACGCACTACTCGAAGGTAAAACGCGTGCGCGTGATATTGGCCGGTTGCGCAACGCCAACGGTAGCCGCCGTTCCCATTCGCAACTTTTATTTAACCGAAGCATCCTAGGGACGTCCCCAGCCTCCTCCTCCTCCTCCTCCTCCTCCTCCTGCGCTCCTCCGCTCCTCCGCTCCTCCGCTCCTCCACGTCCACGTCCACGTCCACGTCCACGTTAACGTTCACCTTCTCCTCCGGTCGCCACGGCTCACCGAGTCTGTTATTACGTTTGTTGCTCGGGACGCGATTATTTAATCGAGCCGCTCCACCTCCCCGCCCACGTTCGTTTTCCAATCGCATTTTTTCCTCTTTCCTTTCTTTTCTTTTTGATCACTTAGTGACGGAGCGCTCGCAATATCGTTGCACCGACCCCGTCGCCGTCAACGCCGCCGCCGCCGCCGCCGCCGCCGCTAAGGAATGCGCCCAAGACTGTGTGTGCGTGTGTGTGTGTGTGAGGGAGAGAGAGAGAGAGAGAGAACCTTTCTTACGCGCTCGCCTTCGGTTGACCTTGACATATTACTACTCGCGCAATCCCGATCGCTCGATTTGGGCCGAAGGAAGCAGCGTCCGGATGGATGGAGCCTTACCGTCCCCGATTTGCTCTCCTTATCACACCCCTCCTCCCTCTCCCTCTCCCCCTACCCTCTCTCTCTCTCTCTCTCGATCTCATCTCCCATACAAACGTACACAACTGTTATTCAACAGCACGATACCAACAATCCCTTCAAAGGTATATATTTGTCCCTCCCCTCCCCTATAGTCAGCGGACTCTTTCCTTTTCACGCAATCCATCCAATGCCCCGACCTCGCGAATTCAAATAATTCGTACCTTATTGTCGCTCAATGTCAGCGCGCCTCCAAAACCCTTAATGCGCGGGCGCGCACCCATGCACAGACATACCTCTAAGCCTTCAACGTAGAGCCGGTAATTAAACTAATTATTTACGGTTTACAATAATTTAGTTTTTTTTTTTTTTTTTTAACCGTGCAAATGCTATAAGCGAGATCGTCTTTGATTTTGTATAAATACAGAAATAGCTTTTCATAGTCGTGTAATCAGGCAACGATTTCAAAGCCTTCTTCTCATTAATAATCATTGATTTATGATATTTCACTATTCCTCTTGTTTATTAACTAAAAAACTATCATTTTGAATAATTAAAGTAATTAAATGATTCAGTTGTATCTGCCTGTACGTATTTACGAAGGTGTGTACGCGCGCGCGCGCGCGTGCAATTACATGACGTTGCATTGCATTCTTACAGGGGCGTTTGAAGGTGCAGCGCCGCTTTAGTTATTCAGTTCATTCAAATTGCACGTAATTTATAATGAATTCTCATGGCGATTCGCATTGCCCTCGTTTATCAAATTTCATTGGTTTCTCATTTGTACAGTTAATAGAATTACGTAATAGCCCCCAATAACCGTGCTCCTTTAAACTGTAATCAAATCATTATATCTTTAGACTCAATATAAATATTTTCCTAAAAAAATTGTTGTTTTCGTAAAGCCACGTACAATCTCAACTGTAATTAATGAAACTTTACAAAATATATAATTCACTGGCATAATACAGCATTATGAAATTACGAATTAATGTTACATAAATAATATCTATATATATATAATGTATGTATATTGTAATTGATTAATTGATCGTGGATGGTTAGGATGTCGATGATCATTGCTGCGTTTGACATCTGATCGATCTACCGTAATAAATATCATGTCAAATATCGAATATCAAATCGAATTAGGAGATGCTTCTAAATGGGCAAAACCTTGCCGCCTGCTTCTATTCTAATTTATATTTAACATTTAATAACGAAACCTCGCAAATCTTATGCAAAGGAGAATCAACATTCCCAACGCACTTAATCTTTTACATTTAATCTTTATTTGAAAAAAAAAAAAAAAATAAATAAATAAATAAATAAAAAAAAAAAAAAAGGTTCTAACAGCGTGATCGTACGTCCGTATCTTTCAAACAAACGATTACGAGCCTCAAGTACCAAGCCAATTAGTTACATTAATGCTGGAAATTCCAATCATCAGTTGACTCAGGCAAATATTATAAAAGACATAAACAGAGGATTAAAGTATTCCATCTCTACGGCCGTGCGAATGAAATTTAATAATTTTTTTTAATTTACGACAGCTCAAGTCATTACCCATAATTGAAAATATCCTCCCATCGGATTAGAATAAAAAAATGTGGATAAACGTTAATAAAACATTGATAAAAATTGTCTAATCTCTTTTTTTTCTTTTCTTTTTTCATTAATAATTAAATCATAATTACGGTGATTATGTTGTCGATATTAATCATAAACTATTATCGATCATTATTATTTTTAACGATTATTTTTATGGGAAATTTGTAACTTAAGGATTGTAAGCATCAATAATCAGTTTTTAAAACTAATTATAACTGAACTTGTTAAAAAAGTAGTTTGTAAAAAAATGTCACTAAACGTAGAAGTTGGTATTGTTATTGTTCATAAAATATATTGACATACTATTGAAAGTCTCAGAAAACATTAGGATTATATATATTTTTTTTAATACGAAATTTAACGGAGTAATTAAATATATTGCTTTTACTAATAACCTATAATGGGACATAGCATAGTGGAGGCTGAGATTTATTTGAAATCGTTGTCAAATTGTAAAATTGCAGAGGAGACAATTAAACGATTGTCTGCAAAAAGAAATGTGCTTATTTAAAGTTTTAATTGTTTACAATTATTCGCAAGAATTTCGTCAATCGATTGGTAAAGGACGGAGAATCGTTAAATTTGCCTAATACTAGGCACGCACACACATACGTTGTTTAGAGCAAGCTATTCTCGCACAGGGGACTATTGACTGATTGATTATAATGAATGAATGAATTAATTAATTGCAACTCAGCCTGGTATGTAAGAGTATGAAAAGACTGAAGTTTTCGTTCTGCTCGTTTGTTTCAGAAATATGAAAAATCACTTATTTTGGGGCATAAGTTACGGCCAGTTTATAAGCAACCAAAGCACGGGCCGCACAGCAATTCATTAAAAAATGGTAAGCCACCTCGGATACGTGTATCGTGTATATATACGTGTAGTGTATCCGAGCTATGTCCAAGGATCGAAAGGATGTCTATTAATTCTAGGTAGCGAGTAATTATGATATTTTAGAAATGTAAATGTTTGCGCGCCACGAGAAGCCAAATAAAGAAGCGTATGTTAATAAAAGGACAAATCAGTCGGGAGCGTTAAATTAGAAAAGATTTGTATGCTAGCCGTGGTACCGCTACAATGCCATTCGTTTAACAAATGATTTAGCCGTAAAGCTAGTGTAATAGTAAATAAAAAAAAAAAAAAAAAAAGGAAAACGTATAAAGGGTAAAAAAGAAAAAGTAATTTATTGTCGGGACTATATTTCACATGATCCTTTATACATTAAGAAATATCGTTAGCGATGTTGGCTAAGCCGCCAACGAATCTCTCTCAGGTGATCGTGTAAATTAGCCGTGAGCCCCTAAGTAATTAAGGATGAATAATGACAGATGAATGCTTGCAGTCAAAGAGTCGCCAGAAGCGGTCGAGTTCACGAGCTGGAGCGACTGGTCAGTCTGCGACAGGTACTGCTTCCAAAATCGCGTGAAGAAATGCCGAGTGAGAAAAAAATGCGGCAACACCGTCATGCGGGTAAGTAAGGAGTTAATTAATGCAACGCGTACGCCGTCGCCTCCCCACCCCCCAATTATTTTCAATATCGGCATTGCACAATAACAACAGAAGAACAAAAAGCAAAATAGATAAATAAACGAGTGTATTGTATCGTTAGGAGGAGCGCAACTGCACCCACGAGGGAGGCGGGGGACGGGCAAGGTGCAAGCAGCAGCACCAGCAGAGATTAGCTCGGCGAAAGGCTCGAAGATTTCGGGTTGTCCAGGTTAATAATTATACCAATAACCTTATCTTTCGATTTTACATTCGAGGCCGAATCTATAATTTCGGCGGCTTTTTACGACCGAGCTGAAACAAAAGAATAGAATAGAAAAGAATAGAAAAGAATAGAAGAAGAAAACGAAGACTCGATGTCGATAATAATAATTCAGATTCTTGCAGATACCCGAAGAAGCTAATAATAATAATAATAATAAAGAGGCCAGCGAGGATTGGTTCACTGGTCACTATGGGAAATGGAGCAAGTGGTCTCCGTGCACGAGGTCCTGCACGACCCAACGGCACAGGTAATACAAAATACCTTATACCAATTGGCATTGTTTTATTACGTGTACCGCAGGTGGTGCAGAATACCTGGCCTATGTTGGAAGGACGTGATTCGTCAAAGTGCCTACTGTTACATCCAGGGGAGTTATTGCCAGAAATGGATCCGCCGGAAAATACGTGAAAACTACGAGGACTTTACTAACGGTACGGATACACTTTTTTTTCTTTTACGCCTCGAGATTAATTCTTAGGGTCAGTGGCGTCAGGCGTCACACGTAGCTTAAGATATAATAAATGATACGATCTATGTATTTAGATTTAGTTGTAGACAAATACGATCTTAATATAAATGGTATTGAGAATTCGACCGGCGCCGAGGAGGACGTATTATGGAAATGTGGGGTCTCGAAGAAGAATTCAAGACTGTCGTATTTTACGCGAATAATTGGTGGCCGTCCAACCGCTCCTGCCAGTTGGCCATGGCAAGTCGCCGTTTTGAATAGATACGGAGTGAGTAATTTGCAATTGCGTACGTTTAATCCGTTTATTTCTTTATTTATTGTTCGCCCTCGTATGGAATGGGCTTCGGTTGGTGGGCGGGGCTCTTTCCCTCCCCACCCCTTTCTCTCTCTCGTACAAAAAGGCTGTTTATAAAGGCGTTTCGGTATTGCGTTTGCGACGTCATTATTTATTAGCGTATCGAGAGCTCGGAGCCAGCGTAACCGGTGAAATTAATAATTTCAGGAGGCCTTTTGCGGCGGGACCTTGGTCTCACCTCGCTGGGTGCTGACCGCCGCCCATTGTGTTAGAAAACGGCTGTCCGTGCGCATCGGGGAGCACAATCTTTTGATAAAGGAAGGGACGGAGATTGAATTGAGGGTAATAAGGAGCGTGGCTGCGAGTGTATTTGCGAGCGATAATGCCGGTCTAGCATTTTCACGGATTCGTTGTTTGCAGGTCGAGTATGCGGTAACGCATCCGAAGTACAATGCGCACACGGTCGATAATGACATTGCTCTGTTGCGCTTGCCAATAACGTTGACGCCCGCGGACTCGAGGGGCATAGCCTGCCTGCCAGCCCCTTGGCAAGATCTACCCGACGACCAATTGTGCACGATTATCGGATGGGGTAAGGCCAACGCGTCACACGAGTTCGGCACCGACGTCCTCCACGAAGCCAGGGTACGACGACCTGCGCCTACATAATAACTACGACACCCTTTCACCACTCGATGCAATGCCCTCGCTCCCCCACCCCCCCCCCCCATATACTTACACATTATGCAAATTATCTTGCAGATACCAATAGTCTCGGACGAAATGTGCCGCAACGTCTACGTGGATTACAAAATAACTGGCAATATGTTTTGCGCGGGTTACCGCCGGGGACGCATGGACTCGTGCGCCGGGGACAGTGGCGGCCCGTTGCTTTGCAGGGACCCCGAGAAGAGCGACCACCCCTGGACGATATTCGGGATAACGAGTTTCGGCGAAGGCTGCGGGAAGCGCGGCAAGTACGGGATATACGCCCGCTTGTCAAATTACGTCCATTGGATCACTAAAGTCATCAAGCAGACCGACACTTATGCCGTTTAACTGGACCATCCGCGCCGTCTTCTTCGTATTATTTCGCAATAAATTTACAACTTCCTCTTAATTTATTCGTGTGTCATGTACAGTGAGACGTAACGTCGACATTGCCGGTATTGTCGATATTTTCGTAAATCATAATTTATTTTTTACGCATAAGCAGTATTTTTTTTTTCTTTTTATTTTTACTTCATAAACTGCCCTCGTTCGTGTCCGTTGTTTGGAGTTTATTATTCGACGACCACTAGCGGACCAAATAATTTATGAAATTGTCACTTCGCGCGGACCCCTTTCTCACTCATTACTCTCAACATTCGCTCGATCGAACGTAAACAAATGTCGTCTCTCAGTATTTTTTGTATGCACCCTCCTCTTATAAATATAAGCTCTTACATAAATAATACATTAGGCGTTCTATTAATTATTCTAAGAATTTTTTTTTTTTTTTATTCAATACTTTTTCTTCTTCTTTTTTTTCGTGTACAAAACAATAAACAAAAAAAGATATATATATATATATATATATATCATTTATTCGACTTACATTCTTGAAATTTCAATGACACTTGGTACGCATATGTGCTCTTTTTCTCTTTATTTTGTATTTTAAAAACATTTAAACAATAAGATTACATTAAGCAATGCAGTTATTGGAGACAAGTCAATAAGTACACTGGTATACGTATTAGGATTCGATTGGTTGTTTCCCATTACATTCTTCTTATACTGATTATGAATTAGTTAATCAAGGAATGGTGAGCGATGTTGAGCAGCGTGGAGATCCATTTTTCATTTGCGTTCAATTGAATTTGCATTTTGAGAAGTCCATTTCTGGATGCTGCTGCATGAACCTGAAACAACGATTAGCGAACACGTGACTTTACTTTTAAAGGACGTCCGACGAAATGTCATATACGACATTATTAGTAGGTCATGCCACGAAAGAAAGTAAGAAGAAGAAGAAGAAGAAGAGGAAGAAGAAGACAAAGCTCATGCGTATTTTACATCGTAGCCTATATATGTGTAAAAAAAAAAAAAAAAAAAAAAAAAAGCATTTACTTTTTGATAACGTCCTGTTTCTTTTCTTCGTCGGATGTCGGTAATCCAAGCTCCTTTTGACGCTGATCGTACATCATCTTCTCGACGAGACCCCGAGTTTCACCGTCGAGGTCAGAAAGTTTGCTTGGTTCTGGATTAACTTTTTTCGTGCTGATTTCAGGATCACTCGTCACGACGTTTGCCCACCATTGCATCTTGTTTATCTAAGAATATACAAAATAATTAGGATCTCTCTCTCTCTCTCTCTCTCTAATTAAAACGTCGTAGGCAATATATATATATATATATCGAAAACGTAATATCATCATTAATTCTTAAACGGATGAAAAAAGCTTTTTTCTTTTCTTTTCTTTTTTTTTTCTTATCTGTCAATACATTATTCGAAGAGTTTTTAATTTTTAATGAATCGTTAAATTATTAAATTAACCCGTCGTTACGAATAAATATACACACGCACGCATACACATGCCTGCATTTATAGATTTATTAAAATAAAGGCATTTTAAAATTTTCACAAATTTAATAACGCTACGCTTACGGTCGACCCGATGCGGATATACTTTCTTTTAAAAAGGTGGGCACTAACCTTTCAAGAATTCGAATAAATATTTAATAAAAAATAATTCAAAATTTATTTTCTACTTTAAGAGAATATCCCAAAATTCTAATAGCTATACGTTCCAAACCTATTGGACTATAATTAAATTTATAATAAGAGCCATTATTGTTTATACTTTAAAATAAACATTATAATTTATTTATAATATTGTAGAAAGTTATATTTTTATGACAAGTATTGTTTTGTACGTTTTATTATTATTGCTGTGTAGAAGGTGATTTTCACAATGAACAATTAAAACGTTTAGAAAAAAAATAAACTTGTCCAAATATTTTTTTAATCTTTAAACAATTTTTTCATTTTACAGGAAATATAAGTTAATTGGTATATTACATATATATATAAATAATTCCATAAAATATAATCGAAGCTAAGTTGTAAGATTTTATTGCAAAATAGTGAAGGCTCTGCATCATGTTATTAATAATATCTAAAAATAATATTAAATATTAAACGTCATTTTAAATGAATAATCTTTAATGTAGATAATGTAGATACGCAAATTTTCTACGAGTTTATGTTACGTCGTTAAACGTGCACTTAAAAAAATTTCATTTTTCCTAATAGGTGTCTTCTTAAAAGCAGACGAACTCTTAGAGCCTTTTAAAAAAAAAAATCCTAAATTACGGCTAAAACATAATTTCTCCCCCCATTTTTTATTTTTTATATATTATGCAGTTGACAGATTTCTTAAACGACCTCGTTAGAATCCCTCGGTAATAATAAACGTTCTACAACGAATTCGAGATTATTTAAAATACATTTTCAGAATATTAATCCACTTGCATAATTAAGATATTGTTAAAGTGCTGTTAAATGGTGTGCGAGTGAGTGAGCGAGTGAGTCTGGGGAATGGGGGAGGGGCATGGGGTGCTTTAAGACAGTGCTTTAAGACCTTCCGCGAGTGTCATAGTTTCTTCGTGTCCGTACATCTATGCATAATTATATAATTGTCATGTACGTGAGCGCGGATGGCTTGTTTAAATCTTTTAATGGCTTTATCTATACATGTATAAACGCAAGAGAAGAAGATAAATGATTTTTTACAATTTGTCTTTCTCATAATTCTTGACGAAATTAGACGAAGTTTTTTCTCTATCGGAGTTAATGGGATTTCTCCTTCTCCGAGTTAATTGCGCCTGTGTACATTTGAGCAGAAATATGCGCCACGTTTTTACCGAACAATTATCTTGTAATTCGAATTCCAGCTAAACATCAATAAGAATATGTATCATTGATTCGCTTTCCGTTGAGCAACTTGGCGATTAAATAGCCAATAATACTGAGTGCCACAAATGATATTTTTTTATTTTTTTTTTTTTTTAATATACTCTGCGCTCACAGTACAATAAATAACGCCAGAATTATTATTTAGTAAGTAGCATAAAGATGATTAAGAAGCGTAATATTGAAATTTAGATTTCCGTAATAAAAGAACTGTTTATTCACAAGGAGCTTTTAATATATTATTAATCATGAGCGCGCGCGCGCGCGGCATATATATATAAAGAGAGAGAGATAGATAGAGATAGAAAGAAAGAGTCATCATGATCGAGATGGCCTTTATTGGTCGTTTTCATTCTTTGACTTACATGGCATTCAAAACGATTATTCTTCGAATTGTGAAAACTATGAAGAAGAAGAAGAAGAAAAAACAACGCGGCATGACTTTTATTGGCTAATGCAGTAATTAGTATTTGTGATAACAGTTGTTTATTTAATTAAAAGCTTACGATTAATAAAATGACTCTTTCCGTTGCTTTGCGCTTATATAAGAACAATGAAGCTACTCGTTTTTTTTTGTTAATGGCTAAGCATAATAAGCCGGTGCGGCACTGTATCGGCAGGGGATTCTTCTCCCGATCGTCGGGTGAAAAAAAGCCCAACGATGCATTTTAAGACTAATGGCCAGTTTGACAATTAATGCTTAGCCCCTTCCGTTCCGTGGCGGATAATTAGGATAATTAAAGCGAGCGTCGTTGCTAAATATTATGGACAGGACACGAGTTGGAGAAGAGACATTCGATCGTAAACAAGACATTTGACTTGACGAGAATCATCGCCATGCGAATTGTATTATAAGCGTCGTTTTCTTTTTATCTGATCTGCATGAATAAATCAGAGAGGCGCGGGCGTTAATCAGCCTCAAATAATGCACTGTTGTTTAATTTTCATTTATCTGTCGGATGTAGATATAATTATAAACGCTTGTACGTACGTGCATGTCTATGACTGTTCGCGAGCCGACTGTTGAGAAAATATCGATGAATAAACGTATAATAAGCGTCGTTGTCACGATACAGGCCGCACTTTAATATCGATACAACAATATTATCATTATCATTATCAATAATCCAAGCGGCGCGTCGTTCACTTTCTATCGAGTATACAAAACTATCTGCAGCAGCGCATCGAAAAATCCCGCGCATTCTGCTGACGCGCGGGCACCTTCGATGCTGCTGCTGCTCCCCCCCCCCCCGTACGGGCTCCCCTACTTATAACTTGTGGAAATGGCAATTTTCCGTTTGAAAATTTGTAATTGTTGCCTGTATTACCGATACGGCTTGTCTAACGTTTCAGCGACTCGCCAACGAAAAACGTAATTGGTTAAAAGTTACAGCGGATCGTAAATAGCGGCTCTGTATTATGCGATAATCCGCAGATCGATGAACAATAATAGCCAGTCGCGGGCAATATAAATCGTAAACGCATTGAAATTGGTATTTTTAAATCTTTTGAATTCTTAAATCCCTGACTTGCTCGCTCGGGGAGTTTTAAGATGCAGGGAGTTTCGAACGTTCCCGACAGTTCGCAAAGCTTTATTGTTTCGAATCGACAGTAACGTTACGCAACGGTCTTTCCGAATACGGCAAAGCCATCGAAAACAAACTAAAAATTTGTTTACGGTTTAAACAAAAAAAAAAAAGAGAGAGAGAGAGAGAGAGAAAAAAAGTCGCGTACTTATGCTACGTATGACCGGGCATTCCCAATGAGCCAACGACTAACAAACATTCTAGATCTCGTTATCGGACTACGAACAGTAAATTTAAAATTATGACTGCGCGCCGCTGGAAACTTTGTTCTAAAGATGAAATACAACATATACATATGTACGTACGTACGTACGTACGTAAGTGTACGCGTAGCACGGTATCGAGGCAACGTAGGTCTTGCCATTAAAAAAATGCGGGCTTGACACTCGCGAGGAGGAGAAAGTAAGCGCATGAAGAAGAAAAGGAAAAAAAAAAAAAACGTTAATTGGTAAAGGGTATAAATATTGGCAAAATATTGACGAGGGTGTGAGAGGAAATGCGGCACAGCAAATGATTTATGATCTGGGCGTTTTTCTTGAAAAAGCGCGATTCCGCCAATTTGTAGTTAAAAGAAAAGAAAAGAAAAAGAAAAAAAAGAAAATCAATAAATACCTAACGGAAGATGTGGGCTATACTCGGTTGTTGTTGTACCGACAGTTACGAGCGAGCGAGAGAGAGCGAGCATGATAATGATATTGTTTAATCTTTTAAATTCAATCTTTGCTATGCGGATCTACGGGCGTTGCTTAGTCACGAAAATCTTACGGTTTTCCGATTTAAAAGCCATGGACTTTACCTTTTCCAAGTTAATAAAGAGAATTCTGCCGTCCTCGATGACCCACGTTGACTCCTCGAGCTTAACTTCGTGGGGCAATTCGCCGTCTATAATGGGCGGCTGGCCTTTAACGCCGCACCTTAAGTGCTTCTTTGTTATCGTAACTTGGACATCCTTTGGCCGTGCGCTGAAGTTTATTTTGAGCGGCACTCTCAGCTGAAAAATAAACATTGAGGCGCATAAGTACGAGTGGAAATTCATTAAAATTATTAAAATTATTAAAATTTATCTTGCGAGCCGCGCGTTACGTATAAATAAATCCACGTGTAATCGAAAGAGCGCAACGGGACAGCGCCTTCCACCCCCCCACCCGCCATTATTCACCTTATTATTATTATTATTATTAAAGCCTCGCTTTAAAGGGTTATGGATCAGTTGGATCTTCCCTTTCCCCCACCCCCCACCATCCCCTTACCAGCTCTCGTTTCGTCGATTAGTAAGTAATAAACGCGCGCGTCTCCGTTCGTGCGTTACAACGTACGACAAATCATTGGGAGGCTCGTCCGATCGATTGCCATCGAATAAAAATAAAGGCTTGACGGTATAAAGTAAATTTATCCTCATCTCGACATTTCGTCCGCCACTTGTTGCCAATATTTAATATAATCCACTACCGCGAACTACCGCGACTCCTCTTAACGTCATTACTTATATTACGCAAGAGATTCTTCAATTGGGAATTCGAAAGTTCTCAAAACGGCTGGGCTTATTATTATTATTATTATTATTATTATTATTATTATTAAATCCCATCGACGTACGCGTGGCACCGAATAACTAAGGTAATCAATCGACGAACAAAAGCGTAATATCAATTAGCCGAATGTTCTCGCCAGTGACAATGAAGCTAACGAGAAAATAAGGAATCTTTCCCCCCCCCCTCATTCTTATTATTGTTGTTGTGGTTGTTGTGGTTGTTATTGTTGTGGTTGTTGTTGTTGTGGTTGGTGCGAATTAGCCGGAGCCCGAATACGTGTAATTTGTATGAGAGCTAAGGTAATTGGTAAAAGGCTCGATCTGGATTGGAAACTGTATTGATATTTTGCAATGGTTGTTGCTATATTGTCCATGCGGGTGCCGTGCCGGCTAATGTACACTCGAATGCATAATCGCTCAGAATTATGCTTGTTTTTGCCAATTGGTTAAAAAAAAAAAAATATTTATTCATGTAGCCGTGCGTGACTGTAATATAGTAGCACTCAATTATCATTTTCTTACAAGTATTATTTTTTTTTTTTTTTTTTTTTTTTTTTTTTTTTGCTTCTTTTATTGCGAATTTATTGTAACAAAGTCCTTTTCTTCGGACTAATCGAAACTAATAACAATTTATTTTTTTTTTTTTACGCAAACGGTGCTGCGACCTTATGTAAGAAGGGTCTTGGATTTAATTTACGAGTCGAACGCATATATACATATATATATATATATGTATATATGTAATAAAAGATATATGTATATAAATAGATATGGAACGGGATAAGAACGAGTTTAGCGCTAAAGATTGCTTCACGCTCTAGTTGCCAATGGGATCCTGCATTCGTCAAAACTGCACCGGCTCCTATGATATGATTTATTTAGATATAAGCATAAAAATAGGGTTGGCGGGGGGACTCGAGCCAGGAGCCCGATCAATGACAATATTCAGCGATTCGTTCCGCGATTCGTTGCACTTTTACGTTTATCAGCCGTTTCTCAAGCCCTCCCACTCCCCCACCCCCCGCTACCCCCCTTTCAATTCATTTGCTCCCCAACTGAATGCGCAAGGTAATTAAGCTCAATCATTTAATTAAAGGCGATTGCCACATTGTGGAAAAGGATAAAAGAGGTAAAGGTAATTGAATGGGAGCTTCCTCCCTCCCCTCCCCCTCCCGCCACTGCTAAGAGCGTCTCCTCTCCAGGAGAAGCAAGCGCAATTGCGTTATTTTACGAAGGACGTGGACTGTAAGACGCAGGAAGCGACAGAATTTAGGCATTTCAAAATAATCCGGCCTTTTCTCTCCGATCCTTAAAATTTCTCGGCCTCTCGGGCCTTAATTCCAATGCTCTTATAGGCATATTCATTTATATCGACCAAGCCACTCTCCAAGCAGCTCTCCTCCTCTTGTCTTCATAGTCCAAGAGACACCAAGTGGAAGGCAAGGCAAGGCAAGGCAGGCACCAGTGCGTGGAAACGGATCATGGCTACAGTGCCAACCAGCCAACCAGCCAGCCAACCAGCCACCACCAGTCAGCCAGTCAGTCAGTCAGTCAGTCAGTCAGTCAGTCAGTCATTCCGACCTCCGGTCCATCCCAATAACCCCCACAAAGCCACCGTCACTCGCTTCCCCGATTTAATTATTTCAGTCAAAGGCCGAGAACGCTCTGTAGCTAAATCCTTAATACTTCTGTCTACAATTTACCGCTTTATAATTAGTAATACGCAGTGTGATTCAAGCAGCGTGACGCATTTTTTTCTCCCACCCGCTCCTCTTTTTCTTTTTTCTCATTTAAAGGAACTCTATGGATCGTGCCTAGCTCGCTCACCTTTGTACTTAATAAATTGAGCCCAAGTGTTTTCTTCTAAAAATAGCTTAATTTATGTGAGCATATCCGTCCCGCACTGTATTAGCATTTGTTCTTTTTTCTTTTTTCCTTTTTCCTTTTTTCAACCAGAAATTTTCTATTATTAAAATATGCTTTGAAAAGGTGATATATCATCTATTGATTATTACTAATTTATTATTCAATGCCAAATATTTTTCTCGCTACTCGAAGGACTTTGGGGGTAGGGAGGCGGGGGGGGGAATGTATTTGTTATAACGTTACTTCTTTGTTCAATGCGAATTAATAAGTACACATGGAAAATATATTAATCACTCGCTAAGAACTTGAGTAAAAAAGTTATAAACAAAACATAAAAACATAAAAACAATAATAATTTCTTCTTCTTCTTCTTCTTCTTCTTCTTTATTTTTGTTTTATGTCTAATATAGGAATATAGGCATATATTTTAAGAATATTCGTACGATTCAAAATCAACATTAAACCTATGAATATTAAACATTTATTTCATTTTCTTTTTTTTTTTTTTTAATTGAGATACACGGACAATACGAGTTCAACGCTCATTTTCTTTAGAATATCGTACTTTTTTCTTCTTTCGTTTTTTCCTTCTCTCTTTTTTCCTTTATCTACTGACTCGATGGGCATTCAAAAGGCTGAAAGCATGCATTTATTGTTGTTATACAGCAGTACCTTCCACACTTAAGTAGCTTTTTTGTTCTTTTTCTTTTTTTTTTTTCGTTTTTTTTTAATGCACAATAGAAAACATACGGGTAAAGTAATTATTTAGTGACAATTACTACCACAAAAACTGCGTCAATGTTAATAAACCGAGCGATTCATCACTTTTCATGTATTAATTATTAAAAAAAAATTTTTTTTAAGCGAGCATTTTTTCAAAAAAAAAAGAAAAAAAGAAGCGTTCGAGCTCGTAATTTTTATAAGATAAATCGATAACTAATATTGGCGTGGAAATAATTTAGTCTCGAATCCGAAGGTCTTGCATACGATCAATTTATGCGATAATTTTTGCTGCTTTAACTATGAATGTAATTAATGACTTGCTTTTCGAACTTTTTTTCATAGCCAATGTTTTTTTATAAACAAACTGACTTTATAGGCGTTTCACGCAAGGATGATGTCCAGTTGACTAAATGATCATC
This sequence comes from Ceratosolen fusciceps, assembly GCA_018883505.1. NCBI lineage: Eukaryota > Metazoa > Arthropoda > Insecta > Hymenoptera > Agaonidae > Ceratosolen > Ceratosolen fusciceps. The sequence goes on along the minus strand of RCIC01000039.1, from coordinate 906,162 downwards.
GTATTGTTAAAATTATTATTATTCTAAATAAGAACGAGTCGAATTGCTTAAGCTGAGCCGTTGCATAAACTTGATTATAAACAATAACGATAACTATTGATACAGTTTGCTCAATAAATCTCCGATAAATTATACATAAAAGTGTGTATAAAAATTGCTTAAAATCTCGACCGAACGTTTTCATACGTGGACGTTTAAAATTCTAATATCAAAGATGTATTTTATAACTTTCCTTATGTTGTGAAACTGTTTTTAAATATTCCTAATCCCAAATAGATTCCGTTAATGTAACATTTTCGTTAATACCGATGTAGCGCCACAATTCTCCAATTTCAATATTTATGAACGTCTACAAACATAATTATTTTGAATTTTAATACAACACACATATGTCATTGTTGTTATTATTATTATTATTATTAACTATTAGACGTATTGGATTGGTTTTGCAATAAAAAGAATAGCATTAGAGCATATTATTACAGCAATTTACTAATTAATTATATATATATATATATATATCGATATTAATATTTTTGAGCGTATGAGAGTAGAAAGAATGTTGGTCTTGTTAAATGTTAAACTATGATGATGCAAGCTGCATATTGATAAATTAATTTTATAAAACACCGACAGGTTTTCCGTTTACATTTAAAAGTGGTAAAATTAATTTTTGATCCACACGTTGTCGCGGCACGAAATAACATTCACATACATCAATTAAATTCTCGGTAATTTTGGCGCAACATACTGTTTTATGTAAGTGAAGTTCGGCAAAGGCTTATTTAAGGGTTTAAAGCCTCAATTATTTTTATATATTACATTTACGTAACTATGAAGTCACAGTATTTCTCTTAGTTATATAAATGCTTTTCAATGTCATTTAAGCGTCAATCTATCCCTATACAATTTAACTCCCTATTACAATAAAAAAAAAAAAAAAAGAAAAAGAAAGAAAAAGAAAAAGAAAGAGAAAAAAAGAAATTTTTTTTATCCTCGCTTAGTTATTGTATTTGTTAGTTTACTAATAAAAGCGTATCGATATTGTCTGACGATACGAAAGATTGACTCTCGGCCGGTATTATCATTAACATTCAAGATTAAATTGAAACGAGCGAAGGATCAATAATTATCTCACGTGTCCTAAATTACGGCTTTGTTCTTGTAACAAATTATAATAATTGTAGTCTTACATTGCCTATTTATTCATTCGAGTATTTGAATTGCAGCGGTGCGCAAAAAAAGACCATTTATATTATATTGGCTAATTACTTATTGTTTTTCATTAGGAGGTATTCATTCATTTACGGTCCCATACGGATGATGCACATACGTATAATTTCATTTAATAATGCCGATGCTCATTCCATGAAAGACAATGTTAATTTTCTTATAAATTTCGGACACTGTTTACGATGCCATAGCTTTAGATGGGTAATTCTTAGAAAACCCGTTCACGATATTGAACTTGCACAGCTGAAGATCGATGATGCATTAGAAGTAGGAGGAGGAGGAGGAGAATAAGAATAAGAAGAAGAAGAAGAAGAAAAGAGATTCAGGATGATTTCGTATAAAATGAGGAACGTAGGAGTAGTTTGGACTTTAGTTTTCCTTCCCTTATTAGTTGTGGCGAATGTAAATACAGCCGGGAAGAAGTATTTGCTCGTTTTGCAAACAATGAACAACAACAGCATTGAATGGCGATAACGAAATACGAAAAAGATGAACTCCACGTGTTACTCAGCTCGGTGTAAAAAGTTATGGAGTGTTATGCAAGGATGTACTTATTTAAGTAATAAACCGGTACTGCCCGCATTGAAAGCGCGCGCGCGCGCGCGAGAGAGAGAGAGAGAGAGAGAGAGAGAGAGAGGAACCAACGAAGATTAACGAAATTCAGTAAGAGAAGGTACGTCATACGCAGTCGTCAGTCAGGCAGTATGTCATGAGTCAGGATATTTCGTCGCGAGGTTCTCGTGCTTACTCTCACGTCAGCACCAGCGCCAGCGCCAGCACCAGTACCAGCAGCAGCAGCAGCACCAGCACCAGCACCAGCACCAGCACCGGCACCAGCACCAGCACAGCCCATAAAAGCCTACATATTATAAAATTTTGATTTTGAATGTCTCAAGAACCTTGTGTGCCCAGTCATCTGGAATGTTAATTGCAATTATATAATACAGTGATGAGTGACACGAGGTATCCCGAGACCTGACATATCTAATGCCGATGACTTCTCACACGATTTCACGTGAAATCTCACCGACTGCCCGCCGCTGCCACCGCCGCCGCCGCCGCGGCTCTTTATCCTAGCAATTTCCTCGGGCCAATGTAAACACAAGCTTTTATTTGGCATTTATTTCGAATTCCTCGACTTTATTCGTCTCTCAAATCAATATCACTCGACGTTTCATAACTCGTTATTTAATGCCTTCTATGAATTTACACGCTCGTATGCAATACAGTCATAAATCACGATTTTTTTTTATGTCATTACGTCGTGCGCGACCGAAGCGGCTCCGCTTCGCCCATCTCAATTCGACTGCTTATTTTTAAAAATTAAAGGCCAAGAGCCGTTTTCAGCCGGGCTTCCATGTTTCAACTTCAACCGTCTTCCAACTCAACGCAGGAGATAACACGATATTCGACCGGATCATTGTAAACAAATACTCTCTGGACAATCTCATCGTTAGGAAATTGACGATCTAAATGGTATTTGCTCTGGTATCGAAGAATAATATTTAAAATCAACTGCTGCTATCTGTCGGAGTCCGTCTCCTTCTCATCCCAAAGATTATTCTCACCTAGTGTATATCCGCTTAATCGCTGGAAAACACACGTACGCATACATACGCATGTGGACCTTACGCGCGTATACATTTTATTTTATTTATTTATTTATTACACTCGATGGGGGGGAAACGAGAACTGAAAAGAAACTACGTATTTTTAAAGTGTTTTGTATTCAGCTAAAATATTTATAAGGACAGATCTGCTCTCGGGGCGGAGTTAATTTTATTGAATATTGAATATATTCCTTATTTTTCCAATAAGACGGTTGAAGTTCGAGGAGCATCGCTCATTCCTCTGATCGGGTCAGAGGAACAATTCCCAGTGACTTTTGTAATCGCGGAATTTTGTAAGAGCATTTACTATCTGATAAATAAGCGCTTTATAATTACGTTCCCGTGTGCAACGCCGCCAAATTGCAAGTGGCGGGCACGCACACCGAACGCACGTACGCACACATAATGCATTTTAAAGATAATGTCGTTAAATTTCGCAATAGGCGGGTCGGAGCCCATCTTCTTAATGATCCGTATAAAAGAAGAAAAAAATAAAAGAAAAAAAGAAAAAAAAAACCTCCGACAGATATATTCTTGTAAAGGTATAGTAGTAGTAGTAGTAGTAGTAGTAAGTAGTGCCAGGTCAAAGAACTACCTTGCGTCTCTCATAATCCCCACCTGGCTCCGGCTTATATGTCCTCGGGTTTCTCTTTCTCCCTCTATCCTTATCCGATGCGCGCGGATCTCCATGCCGTATCTGATTCGTGCCTAGTCGCACACGTTATTGTCTACTATTTTAATGCATCGTCGCCTCGGCGACGTTAATTTACACGCTTAAGCCGGAAAGCCTGATGTATAATTATGGAAAGGCTGCCGCCGCTCATTATCAGTGCACTTGAGCCTCGGGATTGAATCTTGCATTATTATAAAAATATAATCGGCCTCTCGCGGAGACCAACCATTGTTTCCAACATCCAAATACCACGTACGCTTAGTTACAATAAACATAACCAGTCTACGCGTTATTACTCCTTTTATGCGGCGTTATTGGCCCCGACCCCACGCGACTTCATTCGGTCGCGTTAACATTTTAATAAATAAACTGTTTAAAAATATTCGCTCTTAAACGCTGTTCACCTCGGCTAACTTTCTGACAATTTCCACATTAAAATAGAAATCTTACGTCTCGTAACGTATTATCGTTATTATTGTTGTTATTATTAGTATTATTGTTGTTGTTGTTGTTGTTATTTCTTTTTTCCACATAATTCGTTCAGTTACAGAAGCCTTCGAAAGAGTTTTCTTTTTTATTTTCAAGAACACACTTCGTAACGTAATTAAAGTTCTGCTATTGAAAGCGAAAAAGTACATTAATAATATTTTGTATGTTTTCAGACCGATCGGTATAATTAATAAAATCTGTTTGCGTATAATTAAGTACAATGAATTGGAAATATTATATGTAATATTACATTGCATATCCTTGCATATCTTGCTTTAGTTGAGCAGCACGTGCACGCGCACTAAGGAATTTTAGGAAAGAATTCTTTCTATTTTGCCAATAGAAAAAAACCATTTCCCTTCAAATACGTAAGGATTGGCATTAGAATGTAATTGAATAATTGATTGGTAATGTCGCGTCTAACTCGTTGATTATTTCTATGAAATGCTGTGAAACTATGAACTCGCTTCGACAATGTCCTGTATGATTTTGTCCTTAAAGAAAGAGGTACAGGTATCAAATTCAGGACGCGTCCTGAAACCAATCGTACGCAAGCGTAAATTTTTCAATAACTCTTCACTTACAGTTTAATCTTTGTCCTTTAACGATCTATCGGCTTTTCAGCCAATAATCGCAGCTGAATAATTTCAGCTGAAATTCTAACGCGACGACCATGTAACCAGTCCCGTTGCAAGCGCTCGCTCCTTTAAATACACGAATCCTTCGATTCGCTGTTCCGACAAAACTGCTCCTTTATTCCATCGTTATTAAGAGATGTCGGTAAGTTACCGGCGCTTATTGCTCTGAGCCGTCGATGTTAGAATTACCGTTCCAATCACGGTCACCGGCCATCCCTAATTGTAGCAAAGGATTCGTTAAAGCAATCGGTATTGATTATATAGATCTATAGAAGAACGTCGACCGGCGCCGATTTCGATTCTTAGCCGCTTTATTTTGGGATTTCGGGTTATTGGGGTTAGGAAATATCGTAACTCGTTAGCACGGAACTTGGTAATGCCCTATCGTTTTAGAAAATCTCAATTATTAAATGAGCCCGGGGCGTCGTCTAAGCTACGGGGATCTTTTATAGGCATTGCGAGCGGCGGCTGGCTCACTGTACCTAAAACCATCGTGTCACATTTATATAACGCCTCGGAACGTTACCTGTAATTTGAAGAAAAAAAAATAAAATAAAATAAAATAAAATAAAATAAGCGCCGTAACGTGTGGGGTTATTGGGGTACATAAACGTCCGGCACAATTGACAGAACTAAGATTCAAGTCGTTAAATATACGATTACAAATCGGAGCTCTTGTCCATTCTGTTTACGTACCTCCAGCACAATCTTTGTTTCTTTTCTCTTTATAAATTCGATAAGATCTCTCCGTATCTCGAACGGCCGAAAGTTCTTTTTCTTCTTTTTTTTACTACCTTTTACCCGACACGTGTTCCCATTTCGGATAGAATCTAAATTCAAATTTAACGAAACCTTCTTTCTCGAACGAACGGTCCACCTAACGGATAGATCTGCTTTTCTTCTTACGCCCGATCATCTCCGCCTCTTCGTCGATCATCTATTTGATGGATCTATTTCATAAACGATTTACCTTATAAGCAGGATACTTTTACAAAACCACCACCTGATTTACCCGTACTTACTATATTTTATGGCACGCGGCATAGAACGTTAACGGCAAAAAAAAAAAAAAAAGAAGAAAAAGAAAAGGAAACTGATTTAATAATATTTAATAAAGTTATTACGTTAATCGTGTCACCTGCACGCAACGAGATATTTTTTAATTTTTTCTAATTTTTTTTTTTTTTTTTATCGATTGACCTTTACTCGATTCCTTTCTCAATGAAACTAATTTCAATATCACGATACGATGCCGGCACAATTACGTTTCGTACACGTATTTGCGTATAATCGCTCGCGCATAATGCTTTCGTTTCGGAATTAAAAAAAAGAAAAGAAAAGAAAAGAAAAAGAGGAATAATAATAAGACAATAAACGTGACAATGTAATTTTGGGGATAATTGTAGTTATTACGCGGCTGTTGATTGTCATGTTAATTGTAATTAATTAGTAATTGTACGGGTAATGGCAGGGTAATGTAATTATTGAGATTTGTCGTGTCGTAATATTAAAAGATCAGCGGGGGCGCAATAAATACTTGGACAGGGGACTTGAGATTCCTTCCTGAAAAAATTTACTATTCAATTGCTATGCGAAACTACAACGAAGATCTTTATTTTGTGCGGAATGCAAATTATCAAGTCAAAGTACTCTACGTGCAGAGCCGTCACGAAGTCTTGGTAGGAAGGATGAGCAGTCAACGCACTGGACTACTCCTTAATCCAAAGATTTATTGTACTATTCACGTATTTGTTACAAGGCTAATCAACTTGGCCGCTCGGTCATCATGCTCGCCGGTACGTAATCAAATGGCTATCGATAATATTCATAAGTTCAAAGTGCCTCAAACTATCTCTACATCGACTTCCTTCCGCCCGACGCTCCTTAGTCCGTTCCTTATTATTTATCAAGGCAAATTGATTTCTTCTCCTTGTGGAAACTTTTTTTTTTCCTTCTTCTTCTTCTTCTTCTTCTTCTTCCACAAGTAATAATGACGGACGACGTTACGCGCGCGTAGTTAAAATAAAACAAAGATTATACAATAACTTTAAATCCTTAAGCCTTAATGTCAATTGCTTAATAAATGTGTGACCTATATGATGACGGCAAGTGTATGCCGGCGCTTCGGGGTCTATTATAACGATATAATGAAAATCATTTCAATTCGTCTCTATGACATCAATGCGTATTAATAGTTTACTAGATGAAATACGAAATGCGAATATCAATAAAGTTAATTATATTCGTAATAATTAATTCTGAGTAATGAATAAATAAAATCGCATCTGAAGAATTATCGATACTCCAAAGGACAAAATCAGTGTCACGCTGGTTTTTTTTTTTCTTTCATTACCGCCGTCTGACATAATAAGCTCGATTGCCATTATTAAAGCTATTAATTATATATAGATTTCGTTAAAAAAAATATATATATAATAGAGAGAGAGAGAGAGAGAGAGAGAAAGTTTGTAAATCGTGTACATCAATCAGTGTTGGGATATATTGAATTTGTTAAATTTATATAACCGATAAATAAACCATTGGAAAGTATAATAACCCCAACATTTTGTGCATATTTCAAAATTGAAGAAAGTTTGAATTACGATTATGATTATAATTCACGCGAACTTATAAACGTATCGATAAAATTCCGTGTAAAAAAAAAAAGCCTCACAAGTTCTTCTTCTTTAAGCATAGGCAACGCATGCTATTGCTGCTTACGTATTCACAAACATAAGCTCAAGCATTTACTTATAAGCACCAACTTGACAATATGTAATATTAATATGTAATATATAACACGTGCAGTGTATAATAAAAAAATTTGTAACAAAAAAAAACTAAATAATGATGAATTTTGCGTTTAAAAACGCGTTGGAACGATAAAAATTATTTATTTTTATTACCTTAATTCACCTGATCAATACGTTATGAGAGAGAAAAAAAAAAAAAAAACGTGGTTTCACGTGCCTTAAAAATGTCCTTATTTTTTTTTTTTTTATATATTTACGTTACTTTATTACTGGCGAATAAAAACCCCCAATAATTGCACTTTAATTTTTTGCGACGTTTATTATTTTATTATTTATATTTTTTTATTTTTGATATTCCTGGAGGAAGATGTGTATTGCTGTAATTAGCAATTAAATGCAGATATATGCGATATTAGTCAATTCGTGTACATTATTTATAATGAAAAATCGTAATAATTCTTTTTTTATCTTACGAAAAAAAAATCTTTGATTTCGTTATTTCGTTAGTTCTGACAATTACTTGTCATTCATATTTTGGCACGTTAAATCGAAATAACTTATGTTACTTTTGAATAGCATGTACTGTATTAACTCTGACTACTTAATCTGTTTTATCTATTTTCCAGTACATAATACCTCTTTAATTAAGTTGCCACTTGTTCTACATGTCTTAATAATCATAATCCATAAAAAAAAATAAAAAAAAAATAATAATAACAACAACAACAAAGTATCGTGCTACGAGAATAAACAAAGCATCCTAATTGATTACGTAACCGAAATTAGCAATAATTATCATTATTATGGGAAAAAAGATTCGTAATAGATATATTGATTTTTACGAGGCTCGATGTATACCTATGTGTGTACACCACGTATTTTAGGGTAGAAAAAAAAAGAAATAATAATAATAATAATGTAGATTTTGTTTGTTATGTGCATTAGCCCAGGTGCTCTTATTCTAATGGCCGCATTGCATAATGCCCGTTAGATTTATAGCCAGGCATATAAGTAGACTAGCGTAAAAATATTACATAAAACAAAAAAAAAGTGCACGAGTTAAATAAGTCTTCGAAGTCTTCGAATAGATGTATTTGTTAAAATTGCCAAGAATCAATGTACGTTGGGGTTTTTTTTTTTTTTTTTTTTTTTTTTTTTGTTTTGTTTTTCTCTACATCTCGGCTTTATGGTATGCCACGTATTGCGCAACGAGTACTCCGTCGCCGTATGCGTGCATTTCATAATTATCTAATTAAAGGTACATATAATATCGCATTATTATCATAAATATTGATGGTGATTATGATCGGAGCCTTCGGAAAATCGACTATTAAATACGTGGAAGTGTGCGTCGTGCCCGGAGGGGATCAAAAAAAAAAAAAAAAAAAAAACGAGGCGACCTGGCGGTGGACGTGTATATGGCTGGGGAGCGGGGGGGGTGGGTGTGTGGGGGCACTCGGCATTAGCTGCCGAATTAATTACGCAGAAGCGCGAGACCGGGGACTCGTTGCATTGGCAATTATTATTTATCGGGCACGACGGTGAAGTGAATCATTAAAAACGAATTCGAGGCGCACGTGGCGTAGGAATCGCGCAAAGGCAGGCAGGAGCGGTGGCGAGCGGCGTTACGTGTATCCTCCCGATATTGTAATCCCGCAGCTAAAACATAAGAAAGGTTGAAAAGAATCGGGCCTGGTGAGTCGGACGGAGGAGTGCTGCTGCAGACGATAGACGAGCCCCGCATTATTGCGACACGTGCTTGCGAACGAGGTAGAAAAATAGTAAAAAGTATGTCTACACGTATACGTATACGTATACATATATATATGTATGTATTAATCTCGCCATTGGAGATAATATGTAAAAGTAATTAATTTGTAATGTAGCGCTTAAGGTTGTGGCGAGCCAGCGACGATCTGTCCGCGCTCTACGCATACGAAGCAGGCGCACGCAGGGCTTTTATTTAATTCGACCGAGTTTAATGGCGTTAGTATCGCCATTAGGACCGCCGAGTATACCGTATCGGCTGGTTGACGCCTGAGCTTTCTCGTCGTCGTCGTCGTCGTCGTCGTCGTCGTCGTCTCTTGCATCAGCGGGGAGCAAGGGGTAGAGAACGGCCTTTCGGCCGATAGGCAATAATAATGACAACAACAACAACAACAACAACAACAACAACGACAACGATAACAATAATAACGATAATAAAAAAAAAAGTCGGGGCAAAAACAAATGCTAATTTAAACGCAAAGCACATATTTTTATCGAGTTCTTTTGAAATTCGAGGCGAATTTGACATTCAGCATTTCTGCAATGCCGGCAATAATAATAATAACAATAACAACGCACTTTTATTTAAATTCGACATAGTTCGAGAGAGGATCATGTGATTTTCATTGCTGCACTCAACAACGAGCCATTCAATATTACAATGATCCTCCTCACGGCCTCCTCCCTTCCTCCCTCTTTCGTTCAATACGTTCGCTCTCTACGAAGCGAGTGGCTTGAATCGCGAAATTAAATCGGCGTCGCGTTTAATGCGCGAACCCCCGCGCATTGTCTAAGGTTCGGGCGGAGGACGTGGACGATGAATTAATTCTCGTGAATTTCGTAAAGCCTTTGCGTTACGTTTGCTAAGCTTGGCGGCGCCGTGGAGGGGGACACCGAAATTAATTGACTTTAAATTGAATTAAATTGAATTAAGTTAAGGACGCGCTTGGGGTTATTGTGTTGGGCGTCAGGCGTTTGGAAAGCCTCGAGGCTCACCGAGGATAAATAATAAGTACTCGAGATGATTAAAGCGAGCCAATAATTAATTAAATAATTATCTCGATTGCGTAACATGTGAAAAAGAAGACGACTTTGCTTTACGTAAAATGCCTTGGCTCGCGTTTATCACCTTTTCTTCTTTGCTTTCTGCTTAGAGATTAATAACACGCAGAGAGCGGGGGAGAGGGGGAGAGCAGAGATAAGTAGAAGAAATAAGTACGGCGGAGCCGAGGAGAAGCGAGGATCGGAATGCTAATAATACGGGAAGAAATAGTCGGGAGGCGAGCGTAAAGGGAAATGCCGAATGTCTCCGACTCGGAAGTCAATGTCGAAACCTTAAACGTCCGCGTTGTAAAGTAAAATAGAATCGTCATCCGTCTTTCCTACCACGTTGGGTTTTATAAATTTTCGGTCGGTCGGTCGGTCGGTCGGTCGGTCGGCAGGTCGGTCATTCGGTCCGTCAGGGCCGTTCATCGACTGGCCCCGACTTGCGCAACGCCCCGACTTCCTTCGCTCGACTCATCTACTACTGATCGATGTCCCTGCCGACCGATCTACAATTAACAATAACAACAAATAACAACAAATAACAACAAATAATAGTAATGATTAATAATAATTAATAATTAATAAACATCATCGTCGTGATGATGATGATGATCGTCGTAACGACGATGATAATGGTCGGCGTGACGGTAATAGCCCCCTCGCGCATCACCAAGGAGGAGTCAAGTCAAGCCAAGGAGGAGGCAGGCGAGCACTCACCGGCTGCCATTTTAACTTTTACTTGGAAAGATCCGATGATCATTATACGGAATTATCGAAAAATCCTCATTGATTATCGATGCCGCCCATCAATCCGAGTAAAAGTCCAATAAAAATTGTAATTCTGGACTTTCTCGTTTTATTAGAAACGAGACATGGGTTATGGACGCGATTGCGCAACGCATCCGCGGCATTAAATGGCCGAATGGATATTTTTATATTTGTTTATTCGTTTATTTGTTTATTTATTTATTCATTCATTCATTCACGGCTGAAATTGATCGTCATTGATAAGGCGAGGAAAGGAAAAGTATCCGACTGAATAAATTGTGACAAATGCGTGCTACGGGGACGTGGAGATCGGCCACGCCGATCGGCCGATGGACGCGAGCTACCGTAATAACCTGGCAATTAAGAAATGTAAACGAGAGGCGGAGGCGGAGGCGGAGGCGGAGGGGAGATAGGCGGCACCGGGACCCCCTAAGAAGCGCGGCTTCTTATCCACTTATACAATGCTCGTCCGGCGTATTGCTAATGATCGCTAGAATAACAAGGATGCTGCTGCTGCTGCTGCTGTTGATGATGCTGCTGATGATGCTGCTGATGATGCTGCTGCTGATGATGATGCCGCTACTGATGCACTCGAACCTCGGACGCTCAACGCTTATACAAAGTCATGAATTAGACTAAAAAATACGTACGCGAGGAGCGTTTCAGTCGTGCTTGAGGTCGAAGCCTTCTTCACAGCGCTCTGCGATCAAGAGTAGAGAGAGAGAGAGAGAGAGAGAGAGAGAGGGAGGGAGGGAAATAGAATGATAGTTGTAACGCAATAATGCTTCGTTCGCCGCGGTGAAGGATAATAACGACAATGAATCGTATTACCTTGAAAACGTACAATTAATGCCTGTAATTTTCACAGGCGCAAGAGAATTGGCGGCGGCGCCGGCTGCTGCTCGTGAAGGTGTTGGTGTTCGTATTGGTGTTGGTGTTGGTGTTGGTCTCGGTGCCTCCGCGGCGGCTTCGCTCATAATAATTGACGTTGACGCGTCCTTAACGGAGCCAGAGAGGTGAGAGAGTCAGCAGCAGCAGCAGCGGCAGCAGCAGCAATAGCAGCCATTGCTCGGTATTCTATACCGAGGCGTTTATGTGTGAGCAGGATTGTACGTGTCTCTTAGCGTCGGCGTAGCAGCCGCACACGTGCACTTACTTTACTATCGCTTAACCGATTGCACATTGGCCGAGCCCACGACGACTCCAATATAATGCCGTGATCCCGATCTCCGTTTTCTCGGGTCGCTTATCGGCAACGCGATATCGCGATACCCCAATAACCCGTGCTCTCTCTCTCTCTCTCTCTCTCTCTCTCTCTGTCTCTCTCTCACTCTCACTCTGTGGCTACGGTCGACGTGCGGCTGCAACAAGCGACTGTAGGAATCTCGGCTCTCGAGGCGCCGCGTCCTTTTTACCTCCAGCTCCCGACGTCAGCGGCTTCTGCCCCGTTGCCCTGCCTCGCCCCTCACCGCCCCGCTCCTACCCACACCTCCTCGACGACTATCCCACCTACACGGCACACGATGGATAATCAAAGGGAGGCAATTAACGCGCGATCGGTGCTCGACTCGCTCGGGTGGACAGCCAGCCTCCTGCCGCCAGCGACCCGGAGTTTAATTATTTAACGTTATTGAGCCGGCTGAAAGGTCAGACTCCGCGGCGGAGGCCCCGAGCGCGCACGCTAACAACCGCAAAGAGCTACCAATTAAGGCAAAAAGCAGAGGTCACGGTGGAGGATTTCTTCGAAATAACGAGTTTAATGCTCGAATGTAAAAGTGTTAGTGGCGCAGATGCTAGACTTGAACTCTGCTTCTTTTACTATTTCTTCCACGTCGAGCCTTCCGCTGCCCCCCTCCTCCCTACCGCCGTCCGTCCCACCGCCAGCCGCCAATTCCCCCTGACGAGCCGAGGCCCATCGGCCCTGGACTTGATGCAGCTCAACGGGCAGACAACAAAGAATTGAAGAACTGCCGGCCTATCGATTACCTCAGAGGACAACTATTTATACAACAATGAGAGGAGCGAGCCGCTCCGTTTAATGGGACTGACTGCTCCTCGAGCGGCCGACAAGGGTCTTCTCTCTCTCTCTCTCGTCCTCCTCCTCCTCCTCCTCCTCCTCCTCCTCGTCCTCCTCATCCACCTCATCCACCTTCGTTCCTCGGCCATTAAAAAACAAGACAGAGGAACGGCCGCTTATCCGATCGAGCTTAGCTACGACGTGTATACGGAGGTGGGCGGTCATCGGAACCAACGGGGCAGGGAGGGAACGAAGGGTTCTCGCTCGCTCTTTCGCTCGCTCGCTCGCTCGCTTTTAGGCAAGAGCCGACGGAGGCGGCAGTCGATCCGATTAGCCGCGGCGGCCGGTATCAGCGAGACCGACGAGACGTAGTTTCGCAAGATGCCGAAGGGCGCGCGCTTCCCGGGAGCACGGGCCCCTCTGCTTCTGGGCCCCTTTAATTGTTGCCCCCCACTTCACGATGAGGCACTCGAATGGCGAAGGCGCGAGCGGATGGACGCGGGCCGGCACTGGGACAAGGTTGCCGTGGGCCCATAACCATCCGAGCTGACGCAAATCACACACAATGCGCGCAATTTGCGACTCAGATCCAGCTTTGATTTCACGAGAGGCTCTGCCTCTCTCCCCTCCCCCCCCCAATCCTCCTTCCCCGGCCCACCTTATTCACGACTGGCCGTCGTCGCCCGTAACCGCGAGAACTGACGACCCCGGCTACGAACTAACCTCACCTCATCTCATCTCATCTCACCTCAACCTGGGGCCCTCTCTCGCCCAGGATGCCGTCCGCCCGCCCGCCGCCCCCGCCGCTCCTCTTAACGAACGGAATACCGAATGGACGAGGACTGCTTTTGTTTCGGGGCCGCAGCCGCAAATTATACCGGGCACGTCGTCTACACCTACCTCGAGAGCACCCACTATCCGAGATTCCTGCGCGCGTTCCTCCGCTCTCCTCCTCCGAGCCCCAAGCACTCCGTCCAGACGCCGCGAATTTCTTCTTACCTTTGCTCCTCGCATTCCTTCGGTCAAACTTATGCGCGAACGGCCGAGCCATGGGACCGCTTCCAACGCCACACCACCCGTGATCCCGTAATATTTATCGACTCGGTACCAGGAGCTCGCGGCGCGGACACCGGCAATCCTTCCGATAAGAAGCCCGCGCGCCCCTTTCCTTTCTGCAATGTAAGGCCCATTTCTCTTTTTCAATATCAAATCCCGTGGGCCCGTGAGCTTTTTTTAACGTTTCTCTCGGCCCGAACCATCGACCCGCCGTTTCATACATACGTCAAATTCAAATAAATCACGTTGCCGCGGGACACGAACTACCCACGAGGGTGCGAACGAAACTACTTCCTTCCTCCTTCCACAACATCCCCGCTATTATAATATTAACCTGACATGCGAATCAGCCGAAGCAGCATCAACGTACACACGGCCTTTTCCTTTCTTTTCTTTTCTTTTTTTTTAACTCGCGGCTAAAAGAGTTGTTAAACGGGACGGAGATTAATCAGCGGGGCGTTATAATTTTATTCTAGACCTCTTTCGGGACGCTAAATTAGAATGCTATTAAATTAGAATTCTCTTTTACGGTCACCTTGTAAAGAAATTAACTTTAAGAGAGAGAAGAAGAAGAAGAAGAAGAAGAAACAATATCGCGTGTATACACGCATAGAAATAAATAAATAAATAAATAATAAGTGGGAGGGAGATGCAATGGAAGCGAAGAGGATGAAGATCACTGAACGTTCATTAGCGTTTTTCTTATTATCCCAATCTTTATTATAGCGACAAATATGTACGTATCGTGTACAAAATATTATGCGTACTATTCGTTTGCATGCGGAATAGGCGCGCAATGCCAAGCTCCAACGTAGGCCGCCGTTCTTTTATTTACTTAGTCAAAGTGATATATAGTTTTATAATTTTAACCTCGAGCCAAGCCAAATAAGTGAACTCGGCTTGTAAAGCTACGAAGCGTCGCGCTTAAATCTTAATATTGTTGACCTTAGGGGAATCGCCCTAGCTCTGACCACCAACAAGACACACTACTACACGTCATTATGCAACCCGTAACAACAACAACAACAACAACAACAACAATAATGGTAATAATCCATTTTTTCCATTCCACCGATCGCTTAGATGTCCGAAAAATGTTCTCCCTTTCACTTCCTCTTCGCCTTTTTAGACAATATGCACCTGCGCACTTGTGCGCATATGTACGAAGACATATGAAGCGCATGCAGAGACTCCCGAGCGTTTCCGAATTTTCTTTTCACATCGTAACCTTTCGGAGCGCTCGTCTCTCTTAAAATTATAACCGACAGTTAATTTTTCATAATCCTTAAATTACACATTTGCCGACTGTTATTTTTTCTTTCTTTTTTCTTTCTTTTTTAATGTGTCCGTTCAAAGCGGGGATTACGATTAGCCAGCGAATGAAAGTACTGCTTAAGCATTAAATGAAAACGGAAAGACATTTCTATTGTATTTCGTTTCTTTGAAGACAATTTAAGAAACTGCAGTAATGCCTGGAGATATCGCACACCGACAATATATATATATACTCTCTCTCTCTCTATATATATATATACTCTATATATATGAAAACGTATTGGGGTTAATTAATTATTAATAAAATCGAATGGGGGGGGGGGCCGCGGTAATTGCACCCAACGGTTTTATAAATTTTATTCAATTTTACCAACTGCACGCTCCAGTGCAACGTTTAAGGTTATGTTGGCTATATTAAAGTCGGGAGTTTAATTTTTAAAAGAGAAGGGGCTGGGCAACGTTTTATTCTGCATTTATTGTAATCAGATCCTTACAATATGCCCAAGCATACTACTACTACTACTACTGCACGAGCGATTGGAAATCGTAATATTTAGAAATCTAGGCAATTTATAATATCAGCGCTCGTAAAGCAAAAGACCGATCATCGATCAATCAGTCCCGCCGTCGTGTAATATCAATTAGAACTAAGAATTTAATAAAAAAAAAAAAAAAAAAAAAAAAAAAGGATGGTGCGATTTTCTTTGCGACCGAGAGCCAATACCAACGAAAGAATAATTTCCCCGATACTGTTGGCGCGTCATCTGCGAGTCGACCGTAATAAAAAGTGAGCGTCTTCCTTCTTACGATCCGTATACCGCCGTCGACATATCGTCGCTGAGCAGTAGTAGTACTCTTTCGTTAGTACGCGTAGGCGTCAAAAAAAAAAAAAAAAAAGCAATAGATCGGCGCGTTTGCTCGTATGCCAATGGCCAAAATCTGCCTTCGGAGAAGCCGAGCCAATAGAATTACTGCATCAGGTCATGGAATTATATTTATAGAATAAGCAGGTGGATTTGGATAAGCAGGTGCAAACGACGCGTAAAAACACGGATCTACGGGATTTCTCTTTAATTCGCGCGACTGCTGGCGTAATTACGAATAAGCGACCCGGCCACCTCTTATCCTTCAAAACCATCGGATTTCAGCTCTCGAAATTCCGTGTGAATTCGTCTCAATTATTTTCTAAGCTCACCCCCCCTCCCTGCCCGCCCGCCCAAGTCGTCGCCCTCTATTCTCGTCTATCTACCAGACAATTTTAAAGCCGATCCAAGATAACAATGGCGAGGGGGAGTGAGTATTTGCAATAATCACGGGATGTCTTGAACGCTTGTAGCAAGCTATTATCGAATCTATAACAAATTTACTATCCGTTTACAAAGTAATGAAATAAGTGCCAGTACTGATACGCTAATTGCAAATTGCATTGCATTTATAATTAAGAGTCATTATTTCGTACAACGTTCAACAAATTCTCTCTCTCTCTCTCTCTCTCTCTCTCGTATACTTATCATTGTTGGCGTATCAGCAGGCTTACCTTTTTGTTTTTCACGGCTAACCAAAAGAAATAAACCTTGACTGTTTTAACTTACGTTTACTATAATCTTTTATCAAATCAGGTTTAATTGTATTATTATTACAAAAAAAAGAAATAAATAAATAAATAAATAAGTAAGTAATTAAAGGGCCAGATTAATTGAGAATCGATAATACAGCGTAATGAATATATACGTTAGAGTAAGTAAGTGAATGGCAATTAATGCCTTGACGTAGTAACGTCAAAGTATAACGTGTCCTGGACCTGCAGAAATATAATTTAGAAAGCCTTTAGGCGGCATCGAGGTGCCATTGAGCTGGTGCATCGAGGTGGCTTGGAGACATATTCAAACGCGTGTAAGTAAGCCCACGTGCACATGTAATACAGAGACGAATATTAACAAAGCTTTGAGGTCAGCGTACACGGATCATATCTTGAAATTATGAAAAACCTAAGAATTCAATATTTTAGATAAGATCCAGAAGAAATCGCACGATTGTGATGCTAGCGCGGTGTTGAATCCCCGCATGAGCATTCGTTGCCTCTCCATTGTCAACGTTGCCCAAGACTAACGACACGGACTCGGCGTAGATTTCATCTCGTTGCATGTGTAAGGTCTAAAGTAACATCCAGCAATATTCCGCTTCTTTCAAAATATATTGCCCCCTATACGTTTGTTTATACATATACATACATATATATATATCTAATTTCTATGATCGCATTCGATTATATTTTTTTACTATTTACGGTAAAGAAATCTGATACGGCAGCAGAGTCGACAGAGGAGGAGGAGAAGAAGAAGATGATTATTATTATTTAAAAATGTTTCCCTATTGACAGAAAAAAATACATTTTCTTTCATTGTCGCGTTACTTATCTCCTGCTCCTGCTCCTGCTCCTGCTCCAATGGCATCGTCGCCATCCTCCCGAGGAATACAACTTCTTCTTCTCTTTGTCCTTCCTATCGTAATAATAATCGTAATAATAAAATTCTTGGGCCCGGCCCCCATCGAGATATCAAGAGAGCATTTCTGGATTTTCGGAAAGACGTACATAATAGCGCAATAATAATGCATTACCCGACAGTGTGGAAATAATACCTTTGCGAAAGGGATATTACTGCTGTATTTTCACATATAATGCATGCCAATTGCAATAGAATAGTAGTTTCGATTGTTCATTCATAGGCCCCGCCGCTTAACATTGTTCAAATAAATTTTCCAAGTATTTAATAGGCGTAAAGCTTTTATTGTTATCCTACGCTCGAACGCCCCCAAGAAGTTTGTAAAGCACTTTTTTCTCTCGAAAGCCAAAGAAACTTATTAAGCTACATTCATCGCCTATTAGTCTTGTTTTTTTTTTTTTTTTTGTTTTTTTTTCCTTTCAATAAACTAAACGCTCATTTAAATTTATGTAACCAGACGACGTATGACCCTAATGGTATGCAATTCGTCAGGCTCGTCTATATATACACGTATATATATATATATATTGGGTGTCCGTGCGCGCGCGTGTGCGTATGCCTGCCCGAGTGCATGTCTCTGTCTCTGGAGTATGTAAAAGTAAAATTTTTGTAAGAAAAGTAGCGCGTGTCAAGTTCATTCGCGTTAAGGCACAATCCGTTTCACATTACAGGCGCAATTAATTATTTTTAATTTCAAAAGCCTTGTAGTAAGCGCATGATCGTTGGCAAAAATCATGCACAAGCATTGCCTTTAAGGTTACTCAAGGTAAAGGCATACGCATCTCTAAATCTAAAATGCTCTTTGAGCCATAAACGTAAATTCGCCGGGATATACGAGGCAGAGGATAAGCGTTAATAGATGTACATTTGTTATGATAGTTAACGAGACAGTGCGACGATAAGGCATCTCCTCGGCCGAGAGGGGAGCCAAGGTCAGCACCATGTCGACGAATTCATGTACTTTCCTAGGATCGATATAAACGGCGGGGAGCGGGCCGCCGCTAAGAAAATCACGAGCATTAATCCGGCGGTTCTAATAAAGAAACAATGCCGAGATTTATGAAGATTAAGTACAGACAAGGAAAACGGTTTGTCAGGCGGCACGGCCATTATGAGAAGTACCTCGTAGATAAAGATCGCTTTGGGCCCCGATTCATCTCCCGTTGAATAAGCAGCAGCAGCAGCAGCAGCAGCAGCAACAACAACAACAACAACATTCTTACAACTAGTTGCGAAACAATCAAAATTGATAAAATAATTTCCCGGCTACGTGGGCCGGTGAATACGTACACGCACACACACACGCACACGCACACGCACACGCACGCATTCACGGTACATACTACGTGGATATATTGTAATGAGTTAAAATTTTATTGCGGGCAATTTCGAGTACCCCGCGCGACCTTGGGATCGCCGCGTAAGACGGAGAGCTGTTACTACGCGACCGCTGTCCATGGCGATGCTCCCACGAGGAGAGCGCCCGAGAGAACCTACGGCCGCGCACGTACGCCAAGGAAATAATAAGGGCGAGAGGGGTTGAGGGGCGAGCGCGAGCGCCAACGACGAAATGAAGAAGGAAGAAAGGAAAACGACGAAAAATAAAAGGAAATGTTAAAGATTCGACAGTTAAAAGGGGCGAGAGGGGTGGAGGGGTGGAGGGGGGAGAACGAATGTAGCATCGGATCGCATTCGAACGTACAAAGGGAGTCTCGCGTCGGTCGGGAGGGGCGGGAGGGAGCCCTTACGCGAGGAGCCCTTCGGCTTTTTCACCGTACCGATGTTATTTACGACTTGAGCTAGTACGCATCAGCGGCTAACTCGAGCCACGCAATTGGCCTATCATTTACGGAAAATGTACGGGGGAGGCCGGGGCCGAGAGCGGAAGATGGTTGTGTGTGCGCGCGCGCGGAGAGGTACACGTTTTCATTAAGGATGCGGGTTTCGCCTCCTTGGAGCCAATGACTCGGGGAAATGCGTTTCGCGGACGCGAGCACTATTGCTAAACTCGCCATCTAATCGAGCCCCGTCCTCCTCACCCCCCCGCCGAGCCTCATCCCCCAATCGCCATCTCAGACCGACGATGCTCAATATTCATTCACCGGCGTTACGTTTTATATAAGGTTAATAAGGCTCCAGCGACGACGCATCCCGTCATTGTTCTCCGGCCACTACGAGTTTTCGTAACTTTAGAAAAAAGTCTTTTCGGCCACGTATTCGGCCTCCGGCCTCTTTGACCCAGTTCATGCGTAAGAAAAAGAACTCCTTATACCCACACTCTTGCAAACACGCGTAAACTCGACAACTGATTTTCAGAAAATAACAGTCTTAACGAACTTAATGTTTTTTATTAGCCTTTACGAATTCGACTTGGAATGAGACGTGTACAATAACACCCCCTCGCCGGCCGCCCCGCTAACCTTGTCAACACCTACTTGTCACTGTGTGTGTATATATAGCCCGCCCAGCGTGTACTCCTCTTCTCTGCTTACGTAAAGTAATCGATCCTTGAGCACTTTTCCAATGCCGCCGATTAATTTTTAAAACGTCCCTTTACGTAATCGTTGATTCGACGCCCATGACAAAAAATATACGATTTTCCACGCTTCATTCGCTCGCACAATTTTTCGTACATTTACAAAACGGGCTTCTAACTTGATGAGGAAAATAATTATTCCGATTCAATGCATTACTCGCGCTAAGGCTACAGCGAGCAGCAAGATTCATCTCGTGCATAGATCGTGTCGATAAAATTTATTTCTAATTTCGGTACTCGTTCGACATTTTTTTTTTTGTTTGTTTTTTTTTTTGTTTTTGTTTTTTTTAATGCTTATAAATAAAGATATAATTTAATTTATATATAAACGCGCGCGCGCGCGCCTGATACGTTTCAATAAAAATTTATTACTTTAATTAAAAAATACTTTATGAATATGTAAATAAAAACAAGAATGGTCATTTCTTGTTTCAGGTGACCATGTATCCATTAAAAGTCGTATATAGTGAAAAGCAAAAGGCTTTTTATTTTACGTAAGAAGTTTTTCAGTCCCAATACTCGAGATATTTCGGCTCTACCGAGGCGTTTTTCTTTTTTTTAGAATCTAAAAATCCATGCTTTACAATATTTCGTCTGAACGTTAATTTTAAAATCCTCTTCCTATTCATTTGTTATTTAATCGAACGAATAATACACGCACATAACGATTAATTTTAATTTAAATACATTGCCATTAGATTTCTTTTCATTGAAGAAAAAAATATTATATAAACATTACTTCAAAAGTCAGTATTATAATTAACAATTTTATATTTGTTAAGTACATAAAAAGCGTACTTGTAACTATAAAATTAATATTTAACGAACCGGAAACTTTAATATAGATATAAGAAATGGCCGCTCATTATTAGTAATAATAAGCCAGTAGTTGTACATGGGAGAGAATAAAAACAAAAAGCTGATGCACTTGCTCGATATATTCGAATATTACGTTAAATAATCAAGTTATTTTATAATAAATATCTTACCATTGCTAGTAATGGTATTATTATTATATTTTTTTTTTGTTTTGTTTTTATAATAATTATAATTCAATATCATATTGATTTTCGTAAACAACGGCAAAAATATTTTACGAACCCAAAGTATCCGATAAAGTAGTTATTTTGTATTAGGCATTATTAAGTAAAGCTGAAACTGAATGTTCGTGAATGTGCTAATTTAATTTATAGGTAAATAGACAGATAATGCGAATGTTCTTAAATAACTCATATAAAGTTATTATTCCTTTATATCTTTCGTCAGTGACTTTCGTTCGTATACGCGTATTGGTAGAGTTTCGGCAATGAATATGCATGGAATTGTCAAAAATTCCGAATATACGAGTGCTATAAGAGAAAAGAAAGTGAATTCTTATGCCTAGGAAATAGTAAAAAGCATCATAGACATCGTGATATGAAAGCATGATCGTGAAGCAGCGTATTATCATCTTGACTCAATTAGCGAGAAATGTAACGTATCTTTGTAATTACTAACCGAAGTTGGCAAACATTCCCGCGATAAGCTCAGAAGGGCACGAATTCTGAAATTTTCGACTCTCTTTTTTTTTTTTTTTTTTTAAACATGAGCGAATCATGTCTCGGGACCGCAAAACCGTTCATTCTCCAAGCCATGGCATTAGAGGCATTATTAGAGGAGCAACAATACCTGAAATTTTCATTTAAAAAAAAAAAAAAGTTTTTTCTTCAACCCAGAGAAATCTCAATGACCCGGATGATAATCTTAGGAAGGGAGCTGTATTAAGCTGGGAATTTCATCTGCTCGTCTAGATATTTATGTTTTTGGCCAGCCTTAACCGTGAACGGTTCAGATGATCAACAGTTTAACATTGACGGCGTCACTTACAATCATCGTCACGGATTGCAAAATCATTCGAAAACGTCCTTCACTTAAATAAAAGATTATTAATTTATTAAAATAATTAGTTTTTAATTCAGGGCGTTTTTATGTACATTTTAGTTACTCGACCTACTTACTTACTCACTTACTTACTTACTTACTTACTGGGCGCAACTCGAAAACCGACGAATATACGCAGGCGGAAACACATCGAAAATAAACTTATTACAGGACATTCAAGAGAGGTAAATTCTGCTCGTAAAAAAAGAAAGAAAAAAAAAATTATCGCCTCGAGTATGTTATACGGCGCTCGAATGGCTTTATTTTATAAAAATGCAGTAAAAATTATTATAATCAATAAAGGCATTGACCCCGGTCCAGCCCGGTGCGCATGCACGTGCACCAATAAATAAATAAATAAATAAATTAAATAAATAAATAAACGTTTTAAAGATGTTAAAGTAACAGAAAGAAAAAAAAGAAAAGAAAAGAAAAGAAAGAAAAAAGTCGAGTGATAAAATACGGGGTTATAAAAGCGGCTCTGGTCGGGCAGCGAACGCGCAAACGACGGGACCGCGCCGGCCACTGAGCCAAATACTGAAGGATCCCGAAGGGGGGGGCGAGAGTCGGATATATTGCATGCGCTGCATTGTTTCGACGCGGCATTACGTTTTGGTAGTCGATCGAGGCGAATGAAAACAAAGCTTCTTCTCCTAAGTGTGCCATTGAATTATAGCCGAATAGCCGGCGACTCGATAGCGCCCTGCCGCCGACCACGATGGTCGCATGCAATTCCTTTAATTGCACAAGATACAAAAGCGGGTCGCTCCGCTGGCAAACAGGTTTGTCTTTCCCCACCCCCACCCCCAACCACCTCGCTCTCTCTCTCTCTCTCTCGCTCACTCGCTCGCTCTCACTCGCTCTCTCGCTCTCTACCGTCGTCCGTTTTTATCGATAGGTTTTTCCCAGGTTCCTAAATTTAGACTTTCCGAATCGCTCTTAAGCTGATCGGCGCTTAAGGTTTTTAGGGATTCCCTGACCAGAATACGTCTCGTTAATATCCCCCCACCCCCCGCGGTGGTATTTTTCTTCGATCGACGTTCTTCTCCCGCACTGGCCGCCTCGGCAATTTCTCCCGATCGAGCTATTCTTAGTAGAAATACGGAATGCCTATTAAAGGTAGAATAGGTCGGCCGCCGGCCTATTCTAATGCCGCGCTTCCATTTATCCGCGAATACGATTACGATATTATAACATTAGGTCTCGAGCCTGTGTTATTAATTCCATCATCCTCTGCGAAATTCTATATTTATATTATATACGCGCGCGCGCGCTCTCTCTCTCTCTCTCTCTCTCTATCTGTCTCTGTCCGTGTGTGTGTGGCAATTATAATGCGCAGAGTCGTATTAGGAAAAAGTATGACCTCTCGATCGGCGTTTCGCGTATACAGGCTCGTAATGTCAAATTGCTTTTGCAATTCATATTAGCAGTTCTATTAAAAGCCAGCATTATTATTTTTCCACATTTTTTTTTTCTATAAACGACCTTGAATTGCCGCCGTTTTATTTATTACGTTCAGCCCGGTCTGCGTCCCCCCCCCCGTAATCCCCGTAATCACGTGACTGAGATTACCGACTTGTGCCGACGCATGTGCCGAATATCAAATCAAGCTGGAAAAAAAGATCGTAGTGGAATTGTATGGATTCGGTTCTCCCCCCCCCCGTCCGTATTCCTCCATTATGCTTCGTATCTTACATTTCATTACTGATCCATCCACAGCTTAATACATTTGATTTGAAAACAAGATTTTTAAATACGATTAAAATCATTCGTGACCGGCCCGATTTAGTATTAATGCACTCGCTCACCGCTCTCAAATTCCTTGCTGATATACTTGACATATAAATGATTAAGAATCTTAATTGATTTGCAATTACAAGCTTATTTTCGTAAAGGTCATTGATCTCCGAATTTTGTAAAATAAAAATTTTTCCTAAAGACCGTATCTTCCTGCGTATCTCTAGAAATATGGTAAAATACTTCTTTTTGTACAACTCGCCTACTCCCTCAGTATTACTTCAATATCTATATATATATGTGTGTGTGTGTGTGTATATTATTTAAAATAATATCTTTAGTAATAAAGATCTTTGATAAATTGGGGTCTTAAGGTGACAATTTTTAACAACAACAGCAACAGCAACAGCAACAGTAATAATAAGAATAATAATAATAAATAATAATCTTCGGCGTCGGTGACACGTCAGAGAATTTTATAAATAAAAATTTATAAGGAAAAAGCTTAGAATTTTAACTTTAACTATAATTACGAGCTAACAGACGGAGGAACAGACGGTAGGTAGTTAGTAGTATTCAGTGGCACAATGGCTAATTATTTCAACATCGGAAATTCATTGGGCGGAGATATAAAAACATTGATTAAAAAAAAATGCTACACAATAAAGTATAGATTTATTAGGACAATGCGTATGTAAATATGTTTTTCTGATTACGGCCTAATCGACGATCGTTGCGCTTGTACTTAAGATTATATTTAGCCTCGCTGACGGGCAGCGCTAAATCATTACATTCCGTTGATATAATAATACGAAATAATACTAAGTATAGGATACATTTTATAATGAATAAGTATCGTAATAAGCAAGCAAGTTGAATGAACACAATTTTCAGAGTATGTGCTTATGAACCAATTTTAAAAAGTAAACATATAAGAGGTCGGGCAAACATTCTTATATACTTTCCTCCTCCTCCTTCGACATTCTCTTACTCTAGTCTTTCAATTTCGGTAATTCGATAAAAGCACACACACGGGCACACACTTATCTCACTTATCCTCCTTATCTTATTATTACCTTTAAATGAGCTCGCAGCACTATTGTACGTAATTATTTAATTAGCCCGCTTGTAATAAGAACTTGCCCGAGCTTATTGGCCATTATATAAAACGTATTTTCTTCCTCGATACTTATAAACTTTCTTTCGCCTATAATTTTATTATAGCATTCGTGACATATAACGAGGCGGATTAAGCCGCAATTCGTATTAATTATTCGTCCGGGTGAAATAAGAAAGAAAAAAAAAATTGGCCGTGCGAAACCGAGCGCCCGGCCAAACAGATATTTTTACAGTTATTTAGCATGCGACCCGACGATTTATTTTAATTATTCATTTTGTTTGCTCGCAAAATGCAGAATCTCCAATTATTAATGCCTCGGAAATTTTAGGAATTGCTCATTTCTTCCTCTAAGGATTCGTAAGAAATTTCACGTTGACTCAGTGTTTTGACATACCATCACATTTCACTCTGGTACAATGGTTAAAAGAAAAATAAAAAAAAAAAAAAATACATTATAATTACTTGTAAAGAAAGGAAAAGAAAAAAATTATATAAATACTCGTTGCGAGATAGAACGTATTATACCGAGAGTTCAATAGCCATTCTGCCGTAGACGTTAACTCTTATGGAAATCCAGCATCACCCCATATCATTTAAAGGCTTGACGTGCAAATTTTTTTTCTACGTACTTGGCAGACTTTCCCCCCTCCCCTACCCCCATCCACCACCCATAATTGATTAGTAAAACTATTTTAACAGAATAAGTTTTTAGCATTGAAAAAGGACTTAAAAGAGAAGATTCACTGGCTGAGTTATGTTTATGTAGGACAATTGCAATAAAAAAAAAAAAGATGTTATTATCGTCGGAATGTCTCAAGATCACGAATGAAAATATTAAGAATAAACTACTTTATCTCGTAATAAACTTTAAAATTGATTAAAGTATTTTGTTGCATTATTAAGCCGTTGGTAATAAAGATCTCTTGGCAATATATAGACGTACTTTAATATACATTCGTGCGTATTGTAAAACTTAATGTTACATTGAGTCTGAATATCATATTCGAATTTATTTATATTAGAGTACACCGACCGCTTGAAAATTCTAATTCCATTAAACTTTATTTACTAATTTTAATTTCACGTTTAACTAAGAACATTTACGATTACAATTTTTAATTGTCAGAACATTTAATTATACGGAAGGTAGATTTTCAACTATTCAAAGCATTTTATAATTGTTCGTAATAAGAAAGAAAATTATAAGGATAATAAAATAAAATGAATATCATGGAATCGATCGAATAATAATAATAATAATAATAATTACTTTTAAACCGGCACTTCGTTAATATTATCGAATAACTTTCGGATCATTCGCTGAGAAATTTTGTTTTATGGACGCACAAGGAATTAATAAAAGTACGAATTCAAAGTTTTTCTTACATGATAAATTAATACATAATACAAAATTCAACTTACGTTATGTAACGTGTGTGTATATATATATATATTGTTTGCTTTTTATAAAAATTCCCGAACATCTTTAGCTGATTTAATTAATTATAACTTCTGAATCTCTTATTATTGGCCGATACGGTTGAGATTGATTTTATTCAATAAATTCAAATACATTATTAAAATAATTATAAATAAACGGCAATGTGATACTATAAAAAAAAAGTGGTTTTATTTTAGAATGGTATTCTAGAAAACCGGGATGACAAAAAAAAGAAAAAGAAAGTAAATAAAGTGTATCTGGTGACATATAAAATGAGAAAAAAGATTATTATAAATAACGACTGCGGTATCATTTGCAAAAATATATTTTCTTGGAGTAAAAAAAAAAAAAAAAATGCTATTCTTTTTTTTACACGAAAATTGATCCCACCTATTGATTGATATCTGTATATAGCCGAATACAATACAATCATACATACATTCAGATAGATCACGTGAAATCATACGCAAACAAGAAATACTGGTACGAAGTCATAAAACGAGACAATGTAAGGGCTTAATTACGTGTAAAAATAAATGACTCTTTGCACATTTAAAATGTTCCGAGTTTTTGCCTTTCATTGTCATATTTTTATATAGAATATTTTATATTATTACGTAAGCATCGACGAATAAACAAGCGATGAAATATCTTACACTTTCGAATAATTATTATTGTTATTCTCACAAATTTTCTCTATACGATATACTTAGTAACGCGTTATTTCGTAATAACAGTATTTATTCAGGCTTTAGAAAACTTAAATAGTTGTATAATTCATAAAATACTAGAAAAAAAAAAAAGAAAAGAAAAGAAAAAATTTGAAGAATGCACGAAAGAAATTATTAAGGCTTGTAAGCATTAAATTCCAATAAAATATTAATAAACAGATCAATTTGTGCTTATAAAATTATTTATAATTTTACTCTTTATAATAATTAAACGTATTAAAAATGTAAATACATGGCTTCAAAAAAAAAAAAAAAATCTAACTTCCCCATATCAATATTTTACATACGGTAAAAAATGCCGAGAAATAAAATATTATATTAATAATGTTAATAATACAATAATATTTAGAGTTTAATGATAAGATTAAGATTTATTAGCCATTTATTAGCCGTTTTCGGTAACGAAAAAATTATTTGGTGAAAAAAAAAAATTTAATCACAGTTGATGATTGAAGATCAATGAAATGTTTAAAATTCGTCTATTCTGATAATTTTATGAATATTTTTATATATAATTAAAGTGTCGGCGTCAATCCGTTTACACAAAAACAATTTTTAATAATAATAACAATGATAGTAATAATGATGATTATGATGATGAAGATAGTGAGGATAATAAAGTAAAATCAGTTCAGACATTCAGTTTTTACGTATACGAGTCTAAGGCTAAGGTACGTAAATAAATAAAGTAGTAGTAGTAGTAGTAGTAGTAGTAGTAGTAGTAGTAAAGCTTTTCTATAAACATAGAATTATGAAAATTATTTATCTCATGAAGCGCAATAAAGCAATTTACCATAAATTTTATCTGCAATTATTTTAAAGAACAAAAGAAAGAAAGGGGGTAAGCGCGAGCGCGCGCGAGAGAGAGAGAGAGAGAGAGAGGTACACGCGGTTATAAAAATAAAATCAATAATAAAAGTGATTTTTGTTGCAATCGTAAACGACTGATGACGACAAGACTATTATCGCGGTAGGAATTCGTAATCGTTCATAACGATAAAGGAGTAAGCGCAATGGAAGGAGGAAGGTAGGCGGGTATTTATAATTAATAATACAAGAAAGAAAAGAAAAATGTCGCGCAGATATTTAATCTACATTCAATATTATGGTAAATCTGGATGTATTATGCTTAAAATATTTCAATCGGATGACTCGGCGTCATTACGGAGAGAGCATCGTTAACATGAAAAAAATCATAATAATTAATAATTAATTATCTTATTGTTTTTCGTTGTTAAGTAGCAACGTGCTTAATGCATATTTCGCCGGAGCTCTAAGCTGCTTTGTAGAGGCGGGGGTCGGGGGTCGGGGGCCGACGTCGCGGGTCCGCCGACGTCATTGGATTCCCAGGTTAAAGCCGCCCTCGGTAGCAAAGGGATAGTCAGTCGTGCAATTGATTCGTGAGCCGACTACTCGATCGCCGCGCTCAATAGAAAGAAAGGGAAGGAGACGAGCAAAATAAATAATAATAAGACTAAGAATAAGAGAGAGGGGCGGGCGGGAAAAATGTTTCCCGGAATAATGGTAAACGATCGTCGAGCTGGTGGGTTGGGGAGTGGGGGGAGTGGGGGGGGGAGTGGGGGGTTGGGGGGGGGCTGAGGGGAGCTGCAGGGGAGCTGCAGGGGAGCTGCAGTGGGGGGCAGTAGTGGTAAGTATGCTCGCGGAAAAGTCGTTCGTAGTCGTTTGTAAGCGCTTTGGAGTCGGGGTAAGAGAGCCTAGCCGGCGAGCTAGTGCAATGTCCGCAAGAAAAGGCAAATTAAAAGAACCGGAACGACCAGCCGGAGTCAACTTAGTGCTAAAGGAGGAAGATCCTGTTCGAACGTCAAGGGCACGGTGAGCCGAGAGAGCGGCGCGGGAGAAGACTACGCGGCGGCGCTTCGGGTACTTACCGAGAAATCTACCGCGCAATTCGCCGGGGCACTAAAATATTTGTTGGTTTAAAGGCTTCTCGTATAGAAAATTGCGTAAAATGGCCGACATGGTGAAATAAGACCGATACAAATAATGTATTTACACGCTTCGCTCGGTAATGGCCGGCAAAAGAATCCACAAACCCATCCACAAACCCACCCACCCACTTACCCACTTACCTACGGGCCAATCTCCCGCAGACGCGGCAGCAGCATCCCTCGCGACAGACTATTATTGTTGTTATTATTATTATTATTACATTACAAGTTTTATCATTGTCGACATTAGCGGTCGTGCGTATAATTGTTTGTATGATGCGTATCGCCGTACGAGGACGAACGAGGACGAGCCAAGACGGCATTCCTGGGATATTAAATTTCGAGGAGGACATGATTTCGTTTTCACGAGCCAAGACGAAAGATATGCGACATCTTCGCGAAAATTAAGTTATTTATTTCCCTTAAAATCGTTCGTTATCGAGCTTGAAAATAACGATTGTATTGATGTCGTTGTGTTGCCCGGGCTCGTAACGCCTGTAATAAAAGCGCTTTAGTGCCCACGCCCAGGAGAATAATAAATAATGTTATTGGTGGTCCGCGGGAGCGCTCGTACCCGAACCCGGCAACATAACCAGTATTGAGCCTATAACAATAAATGCTCAGAGTATTTATAATAATGCATTATGATTATGACCGCCGCGGTATTATCTTACTACCTACTACCTAGTGCATTGCTCCTGCGGCTATTTACTATTATTTGCTGGATCGGCGGCGCATTTGGCGCAATTGGCGCATTGACGTCCGCCAAGGACCTTTAGTTGATAATAACTTTATGATAACCGTTTTGCCTCGGCGCATTGTAAGTGTCCTTCCTCTAATGACGCCCGTGAAATAACGAATACCTCGAAAAACCGACTCGCGTCTTTATTTTCGCGAGGAAATTTCGGATAACGAGCTCTCGGGAATTGATCGATCGTGACAATCGGCGCCAAGTCACCGCGAGAGAAGTCGGGAGCTCCCCTCCCCCCTCCCCCGCCACCACTCATCGCCCAGGACGTCTTCCTTAATTTATCAATGGACGCTCATACGCTGGCACCATAGATCATTGGACACGCAATCCACCAATCCAACTCGATCGATTAGCTTTGTTGATCAATTGAAAATTGAAGTCAACGAAATCCATCGAGAATTTGTATCAGTGGCCGTAAGTGCGTGTATTGTATTTGCATTACGAGTATTTTGTTCCAGTGAAAAATGAGTACAATATGAGTACGTCGTATGAAAGGTGGCCGGTCGGCCAGGCCGATCTAGCACGCGCTCTGCCGTGCTGAGTCGATAAATATTTTTAATTGAAATAATACGAGGCATAACAATAACGCCTATCGGCCAAAAGATCTCCGAGAAGCTTCCGTAGATAC
The DNA here is from genome assembly GCA_018883505.1 of Ceratosolen fusciceps. Classification (NCBI taxonomy): domain Eukaryota; kingdom Metazoa; phylum Arthropoda; class Insecta; order Hymenoptera; family Agaonidae; genus Ceratosolen; species Ceratosolen fusciceps. The sequence continues at coordinate 875,519 of RCIC01000039.1, read as the reverse complement.
ATGCGTGCACACGTGCTGTACTTATAGGTATAGGAAAGCCCGCGTAAGCATAACAGCCCCACGTAACCCACGTATTCCCCCCCCCTCCCCATTTTAGATGCATATTATCCATCCACGAATTTAACGCTCCAATAATGATAAATCCTAGTATTATACAATTTTTTAAGCGCATTATGCCATTACGAATAGACGAAACGTACGAAAGCACGCACAAGTGAGCTTGAACGAAAATAAAAGTAATACGTGTCGCTGTTGGAAAAATCGTCGTCAAGTAAAGACAAAATTTCATCGTTATACCGATGAAAAAGCTTATTTCGTCGTAGCGTAACGACGACGACGACGACAACAACAACAACAGCAGCAACAATAAAAATAATAATAATAATAACGATGATGGCAATAATGCGAAATGATTAAACGCATCTGGCGCGTCGCTTCGACACCCCCACCCCCCCCCCCACTTTATATTGCTTTCGCTTTGGTTTTGTCGGTTGGTCAACGGTAAACGTCTGGCTGGCGACCTTAGGAAGTATATGATATTGAAAGGGACACGCGGGCTATAAAGAGAGCAAGACGCGCCGGTAAGCCGAGTGGCGACAATGTAATATTATAATATTAAAATTATCCCATGAAAATCCTTGCCTGTCGCGATTTTTCATCGGTAATCCGAGATTTGCCGAGCAGTTTCTCAAATCCGTTGTCGACGTTTCACTGTCAATGTTAGAGGCCGCCGATGTAGGAAGTCGTATAATTTATACGACTGGTCGTATTTTCCTAACATAAATCTCGCCGCGTCATTTTACTTTCACTCCCGGAGTGGGGGTGGGGTGGGGGAGGGGGATTTCAAGTAACTTTACGACTTTCATAAAAATCGGCAAAATATTAATTTAAGGCACATATAATTTTATTAATCATTTGATGGGTGCCGACTTTCCTGAAGAGCACCGATCGACGATCCCGGTAACGCCAAATGGAATAGACCGGCATGCGAAACCAAACCAAGATCCATCGTAAACAGCCTACGGCCCCGCGCACGTATTAGCGAGGATCTTTCGACTCGCTTATTATGATGGAAGTTTTTACGCATTCGCCGCCCGCGATCGTGAGACGGACGGTTAGGCTGGATCGTGGGTCTCTCGTGCGGTACAGCGCTTAGAACGGGGGGGGGGGCCAGAAGGGCCGAGGAGAGCGCAAGTATCTCGTTGAATGTTTGGTTGACCGTTGGCAGGCAGACAGGCAGACAGGCAGACAGGCAGACAGGCAGGCAGACAGGCAGGCAAGGTTCACTTTCCTCGAGCCCGTAATACGCACTTACTTTTTACGTGCAGTGAAAACCTCTCTCGAATAACCTTTAATAGCAGCAGCCGTTTAATAAAAACTAAACTATCAATTTAATTAATGCATCATTGAAACTGCGTTGCACGAATAAAACCATCAAACGGGCATAAACGCTTAATTGGTTAATTTATTATTGCACGTGGGATGGGGTTATTGGGGAGGAGGCGGTGGAGGCGGTGGAGGCGGTGGGGTATAGCGCAAATACCTAACCACCGATCGTTCTATTAATCCAATGAGATGCTGTTGGAGCTGCATCGCGTGACCCCTCCACTAGGTCCACCCACCCAATAACCACCTCGACGTTGCGGCGCGTAAATCGATCGGATTTATTGAAAGGGGAGCGTAGAGTCGTGGGTGGAGGGGCCATTACAGCAATATCTGTTTGCGCTATTTAATGAAATCCGGTAAGAGCTTGGGGGGGTTGGGGGGCGGGGGAGGTAGAGACATCGGTATCGATAAGGATGGAGCCGAGCCGCGCCGAGCCGAGCCAAGTCGAGCAGGGCGTATATCGAATGATTTTTTGGCCGAGGTATCCCCGCCGCTTCGGAAAAACGGCCAACGGACTCGATTCCGAGCCGGAGTCACCCTATCCCGTGACGTGGGTTGCATTGCATTGCATTAGGCCGGGGTGTGACAAGCGACGCACGATAATCCTTTCACTTTTAGTCTTTGCGAGTGTGCGGTGGCGGTGGCGGTAGCGGTGGTCGTGGTGGTGGTGGTGGTGGTGGTGGTGGTGGTGGTGGTGGTGGTGGTGGTGGTCGAGGCGCTTGGCTCGACTTGGCTCGACTTGGCTCCACTTGGCTCCACTTGGCTTGGCTATGGGAGTTTGCCGCCCGCCCGCGCGCGCGCGCGCGCGCGCACCTCTTGATACAAGCAAAGCAGTTTGCCTTCGGCGCTTCGAACTTGCCACGACTGGTTTCCAGCTATTTAATTTTGATACTGTAGCTTGCGAACTTTTTCACCCTCTCGCTCTCCCGCCGTCCTCTCTTGTCTTTACCCAAGTTAATGCTTTGGCCGCAGAGCACCGGCAAATAACTAGATTATTTCTAATTTTACCCGTCATTACCCACAGCATCGGCCATTTACTGCCTTCCTTATCCCTCCCTCCCCCTCCCTCCCAATCCCATTCCACGTTCCCCGTTCCCCGTTCCCCTCCATTATTTCATCTAATTATGATAATGCCTCACCCCACACACCCCACTCTCCCCATATCGCTAATCTCCTCTAATATTTGCTGTATCTTATTTACGGACGGACGGACGGACGGCTCGCTTATCCGACTCGGTCCATTCTAATAACGAAAACAAAAGTCCTATCTGTCCTTTTTCCACCTCCTGTATAATCTTAAATTTACAACACGTGTTTCGACACGTCCACCGACCACCACTACCACTACCACTACCTACTACTACTATACTCAGACTCTCGTCCCATCCCGTCCTTTAATCTTTTAATTGCATTTATCCTTGCATATTGGTTTTTACAAACAAATTTATTGTATACTGTCGGAATCGGCGATTCTTTCCTTCTGCTTTTCTGCCGAGAAGGACATTGACTCGCTCGTTGACTCGACAATCGAGTTCACTTAGAGCAATGTTAGGCATTCAAAATGACATTGGTTACCGGTTAGGCTTGCAATTATTATATCAGCCGGAGATACATTTTTGGTTTTCGTAATTTTTCTTGACGCCGCGGTCGCGCATCGTTTAAAAATACACCCCCCACCCCCAATGACCCGGCCCGCGGTATTACGTTTTTATCCGAACAATCGATTAAAATTACGTCAAGCTCATTGTGCTGCGGGATTAATATCTCACGGAGCGGCGCCTCGTATTAATCAAAACCTTTAATTCTGCATTACAATGAGAAATTGCGAATCTTAACGACGCATTCACTTTTTGCCAAAAGCTTTTACAATTTTAATACATGCGATGATATAGATCTTCACGATCTTTCGGTTTTCAATTATAAAACGTACAACAGTAAAAGGGGAGGGGGGGGGAGAAAAAGGAGGATGAAAAAAGGAGGATGAAAAAAAAAAGGCAGAAAAAATAAAATGTAATAAAAATTTCACGTTCAATTTATGGTTTCGTGTTTGCCACTATACAAGACGGTTGGATGTTTTTATTGATGTTACGGTAGAGAAATTCAAGTTGGCTGGGTAAAACTATTAAACGTTAAGGCGAGGACGGGCATTACTGCAATGTATACGAATACGTCGGAATACTGTAATACTGCAGGACGGATTACAGAGAGAGAGAGAGAGAGAGAGACAGAGAGAGACGAAGGCAAATAATTAAATAAATAAATAAATAAATAAATAAACAAGTATTATTATTGAATTATCATAGAGCGGCTGGAAGATCATTTTTATTTCATAAACAACAACATCGGCCTCAAAATATTATGAAATTACTCTTAAATAATTTATGGCTAAACGGCTGAGGCCGACGTTCGAAGCTCTTTTCCTATAACATACTTTGTTGACCTTTTAATTGTTAAGTGACTATCGTTGTAATCGTTGCAACGATTCGACACGACACAATGCACGTAATAACGGCTCGGCCATTTTGAAATTAAAATGAATTGGGAAATAAGCGCTTTGCCGCGTTAAAATAAGTAAATTATCATTTTCTCTCTATTCCGTGCAATTGTTATGGCTACGTTTTCTTGTTCCAAAGGAACGCATTCCGCCATTTTATTATGAGCAAAGTACTTTCTCAAACGAGCCTTTTTACTTTTTAAACGACTCGTTATTTAAAATAACGTACGTCCTCAAAATTTATCTTAAATTCCGTGCCATTAGCACGCAATAACGTATCTTTTGGCCTACGCACACAATAACCGCGATGGCTTTAGTTTATTTTATTACAGATCGTGCATTATATGTCGAAACGCATTGAAATGTACTATTAATAACTTCATTATATCGCCTCGGCTTTCCTATAATATCGAATCCTTTTTATTTTTAGCCTTTTTATAGCGCTTACTTGGCTGGCCGTCCAGGCAAAGAAAAGAAAAGAAAAGAAACTCCCCCCCCCCGTTAATTATTATTCTTGAATAATAATAATAATGATTTTTCAATTATTCTTATTTATTAAGTTGTACTTTTATTCAGTGGTAAGGTATATCGGCAATTACGTTAATTGGGATATCAGCAGCTACTTCGTCTCGTCTATGCAATCATTATAAATTTTGAAAGTAAAGATTAAAATCTCTCTCTCTCTCTCTCACTCGCACTCTCGCACACTCAAACAAATCGCGGGCGCGATTGATAATTATCCTAAATAGAATTATTACAGCTTGTTTAATTTGTACAGCGAGACTTTACGAGATGATTTATTAAAAGAAGCGGTGGTATTGTTGGCATTGAATTGATTTAATTGATATAATAAAGTGTAAAGGTAATGTAAAATAAATCTAAATATCGGTTAGACAAAGTCGATCGGGATACCGAGGAACGTCTGAACGTTAGCTGGAAATTTTTTAAATGCTTCATAAGGCTTCATCATTCGTTCGCTCGCATTCGTATTATTAGATAGATCGCAGATTTATCTTGCAGTTATTGAGTCTGTACAAGTTGTGTATTGGACATTATTTTATACTCGCGAGCGTAATGTTTATAAAATAAGCGAAGCTTATCGAATGCCAGACACGAGCGGCGGGATCTCTTATTATAAATATATTAATTACAAATACAACGGGAGTCGAGCAATTGTTAAAGTATGAATTGGCGGTGAGTACTGCAGTTGTTTTTTGAATGACGAGAAGGAGAAGGAGAACGATAACGTTTCCTAAATTAGACGTTTGTCGAGCCTCGGGATTCCATCGGACTCCCATCGTCCCATAAGGGATGGGGGCGCTTATATATATATGTATATATATATAATTATCGTTTTAATTATCGGGCTGGGGTGGGGGTCGGCCGGTGTAATGCCCGGAGTATCTACGTATGTACGTCCTGCCCCTCCCATCCCTCTCCTCGCTACGTAAAAATCGCTTGGCCGCGGTCTTATCCGCGGAAAGATATCGGGGGTACGCCGGTATTTTATAGTTTTTTAAGCGGATTTAGAAGTCGCGGAGGCAGGTGAACGACTGTGCGCGGGCTCTGATTCATCGTCCACGATGAAGAAGAAGAAGAAGAAGAAGAAGAAGAAGTAATAAGCGCGGTATTTCTCGTGCCCAAGGCTGTCGAGTTTGCGGTTTCTCCGAGAAGAAAGATGAGGCACAGGCTAGATTCATCTGCGCAAGATAGTGCAAAATTGTTTTTGCTAAATAATTACGAATCTATATTATTAAATATGTAGAGATTCGCTACGGGCACGCGCTTACCGAGGCACGAACGCACGCACGCACGCACAGAGACGGACAGGAGGGGGGGGGGCGGAGCAGATGAAGAGATGGATGATCAGCTCGGCGCGAAGGTACATTCTATATCCACCAATTGCTACCGAGAATCATTCCGTGATTTATTTCCATTATTATTATCGGAAAGCCAGCTTCTTTTTTTTTCTACTTCTACTACTACTTCTTCTTCTTCTTCTTTTTTTTCTTTCTTTCTCGTATTATGATAATATGATTATGACGGGCTCGATTTTACTACAAAGCAACATCATGAGCTTTCTGTCCAGACGAGTAACGAAGGAGTACAGGAGCAGGAGCAGGAAATCATAGCTTTGAGGAGATTAGGCTCTTTTATATTATACGCCTAGGCGTATTAATTAATGGGTATTCGCGTTACGTATAAAATAAATAACTGGATAAATGAATAGGTAATTACGAATGGAAGGCATCGATACGAGGAGTAATGAGGCTGCGCCTACCGCAATCTTCGGATGAAATGTCGAACATCTGCCCGATTGTGATTATGACATTTCATCCGCGCCACTTACAATCGTCCTTATTCCTCACTCATTATATGCCGCACTGCCACGATTGCGTTAGATGATTAATAATATACAATTTTTCAATGTATTATCTCCATTAGATAAATGTACAAGGATATTAATGCACGTGAACCATTTAATCCGTAAATTAAAACGAATGTAACTAATTACTTTTGCAAAATAATTAACCGTTATTATATTACATATATATATATATATATATATATATATATAGCTTTGTACACCCGTTTCGCGTATTCTGATGTTAAATATCAATGAAAATTTTTATTATACGTTACAGTCAATGGCTTTTTTCTCGTATAATTGACAGACAAATTTACGTAAGAAAAGAACGCTTTGCTGTCACGCTCGTGCGTGTAACAATTTTTTAATTACTCGGGAAAATTTTATTTCAAACTAATCGATCTCTAATACGTTACAAATATCGATCATTCGATCTCGATTACATTGTACCGCCAGCCAATCAGTCATTATCTAAATAGCTCTTTAAACTTGTCTATATGATCCTTAAATAGATCAGAGTAACTTTAAATTACTAATTTTTCCTTATTTACTCAAATAAAAATATTAGTTACAGTTTAATGTCTCGAGTTCTTAATTTGCACTGTCATTCCGTTTGTAACAATAATTGCTTAATAATAACAAGTCTTTGGAAATCAACATACAAGTGCCGCGTTGACGTCTGGGCGTCTATCCATTTTTTTTTTACAACACCAATCGGGTAATTGTAACTTTATATCGTTTATTGTGCGATGCCAACTAACTTTACTGGATAATTTTCTTTCCCTTCTCCTTTCTATTTTTTTTTTTATAACTAAAAAGCAATGCAACTCGTATCAAGACTATAACTTTACCATAAAGAATTAATGAAAATTATGGTGAATTTAATTTCTTCACTTACTTATAATCTTTCTTTCTTTCTTTCTTTCGTATTGAGATTTTATAATCATTTGGAAAATCAGTCCCTCTTTCAATTTGTCTTCCCCCGCCCTTCCGAGAGCACTTTTAAAGGAAAATATTAATCCAAACGGCCTAAGGCGTAAAATAAAGGCAGAGATTACCATTATATATATATAATGCAATTTCTCAATGCATCATTAAGGCTCGTGAAAAGAATTTTAAAGATTGACACAAATAGTTTAAGTATAATAGAAATAAAGAACGGTAAATAAGCTCATTTATCACTTGCACGTCACTTTATTCGTTATATTAATGCGTTTCGGGCCCCTTTCGTCGTTAAGCACTTCATACGATGAATATATACTCCATTCAATAGTAATTTGTACAATTTTTTATTCGGAATGTGAAATAATTTAAATTTCCTTGCAATGTACTGAAAAAATTCTTTTCCATTATATTCCTAAAGCCTTATAAAAAAATATCTACATATATATATATACACACGTTTTAACACACAATCGTTCGTATGTACATTTATGTGCTCCTAAAACTCGTTTCTGTGATGTTACCCGGACAATATTTTTTCTCTACATTCTCGGGTTCGTTATAAAATTTATTAGATTATACAGTTTCCAATAGTACGGGAAAGAAAAGGACCGAGAGACTGTTATTTACTACACGTAATCGCATTCAATTATTCTTCTAAAGATATTACTACTACTTACGTCTGAAAATATTTCCGACGCATTCCTCCTTCTTCGCGCAAACATAACTTTTTTTTCTTTTTTTTCTTTTCTTTTTTTTTTTGAACAAAATTGAGGAATTTTAGGAGTTTGTTAAAACGCGGTAAAATTTACTTTTTCTGCTTAATCAGTTTCTCAATTTTGATAAATTGTATTCGAGAGAGCCCATTTATTATGCTGCACCGCTCATTTCACGTAAATAAATATATCCCGATTAATCGATTTATTAATATTAACAATTGTATAAATGGCTTTTTAAGCAATAATTGATAATATCTAAATGAGAGTTTCAAAACCGGCAAGTTTATTAACTCGCCAAATACGTTACTTACTTGTCGTATATTTTATTTTGAAAAATCTAACACTAGCGTAATGAAAAATTATGTATAAATTATACTTGCAATTATACTCTATTAAAAACATTGAAAATCAGGTCATGAATAATATAAAATAAAAAATATAACTATCACGAGTCTATAAAATACAGATCATATGTTGTTAGAATATTTGAAATAGCCGTGTGTATAATTATGATTTTTTTCTCCCCCCTCCCCCTCCTTCTTTTTCGTAATTGTACGTGCTCGAGCATTTTATTCGCAGGCATCAATGAATACTTGGATATAAATAACTGCACGTGTGAATATATCACTAGTAATGGGAAATCCAGGCTACTACACGTATTAAAATGCTTTAGAAAATTTAATAACAAAACTGCAATGCATTGCCTTTTTTGCTTACAATGAACAAAAAAAAAAAAAAAAAAAAAAGAAGAAGGTAAAAAAAAATATACAATTCGTAATTGTATGCATGGTACGTACGTCATATATTTCAGTAACACGTGATTTTTTATAGATTATAGGATCTTGTAGATTGTTTTTTTTTTCAAAATTTTTTATTGCGTGTGAGTTTATACGCAGTTAAGGTGAAGTATTTGAAGCTTATAAATAATAATACTGAAAAAAAAAAAATTTAATATTAATGCCATGTAATTACAATTTAAGTGATTCCTCTATAGCGTTGCAGACGGAAGAATAATTGACCAGCGAATCGGTAAAATAAATATTATCAGATGCTAATCTGTATATGAAGTTATGTAAAGTAACTTTGGAGTAAAAAGTATTTGAGCTGAATATACGTAACCGTTGTAGGTATATTTTACGAAAAAACGGTAACCGCTTGTATTTACCCAGCGAAACGTCTATATATATATCCGTGAAGGATTGTAGTTGCAAATGCAATAAATGCAATTGGAAAATTCTAATATCTCGAGTGTGAAATTAAGTAAAATGGTACTGCGTTGCATTTGAAATTAAATCTTGTGTATGTCGTGCGCCGTAGCTATTGTGTTAGTCATATTAAAAGGAATCGGCTGAATCGGGCGTCGATAAAGGAAATCGAGGATCGATTGGGTGCTTTAAAGTTAGAGGAGGGATTTATTTTTAATTGATCGCGGTCTGCGTCGCTGGCAACGTACGTGTCCCGCGTGGTCGTTACGATCATTGACAATCGCGAAAACGGACAAGCGCTAGGAGCAAAAAAGGTATAACGGTCTTGTCTTATAAAAATAAAGAACCTTTTTTTTTTTTTCTTTTCATTGCTCCTTGACATTCAAGAGCGAAAATAGCGAATTGCAAATTAAGAGTACGAAAAATTTTCGGACGTGTCAGAATTCGGTTTGTGTGCGAGGGACACGGGTCAGGGTAAAGAGAGAGAGAGAGAGAGAGAGCATACGAGTCTGATCTCATGGTTATTATACGTGGCGTTAAGCATAGCAGCCTTGATCTTGAGCCTAAGCTGGTGCGATGACAAAACCGGACTTTCGGGATTTCCGAGATCGAAAGCGTGAGCGCCACCGAATGAGCCCTATCGCCGATCTCCAGCTCATTGTTTTGGGATTTTGTAACGGTAGAGTCGCTTAAATTTGCAAACTGTGTCCATCCTAACGAGGAATACGACAGAATGACCTTTTGCTTCTTCCTCTTCTTCTTCTTCTTCTTGTCACCAAGACCGATTTTATTAATATGCAAGATTAATTTACGGTAACGGGTGCTCTTCGTTACCAAGGACTTACGTACGATCCAAGAACCTTCTGCATCGCCACGATACATGGCGGTAGTGCAAATGGTAGTGTACTACTCGGTATATCGAGTCGACGATAGCTTTGTGACTTTGGTAAACCTCGCTAGGCCGTGAAGCCTCCGTGAAGCCTCCGTGCAGCCTCCGAGACGCCTACTACTTACGACTTACTGCTTACTTACCTTCCTACTACTACTCCTCGACATTAATAACGTCTGTCAACGAGCTCGATAAACGACGCTCTTTGCATAAAAGGCGATTCATACGTATTGGCTACATTGGCTATTCGGTTCCAACGGTCGGCTAATTACACTGGCTATATTGTTGTTGCAGTACTAGCAGCAGCAATAGCAGCAGCAGCAGCAGAAGCAGTAGTAGTAGTAGTAGTAGTGGTAGGCAGTGGCAACGACGGGCCTCGGGTCCGTCAAGTCAACGAATTAAAAGGGAGCCAAAGCGCCAATGTGTTTGTATTATTAAATGTAAAAAAAAAAAAAAAAAAAAAAAGAACGTGTTAAGTAAACGATCTCTATAAACAGAGGAATCTCATCGGCCAATAACTTCCAATAGATATTGGCCATAACGATCTCACATGAAGCATTTACGTAACGAGTTTTAATGCAAATTTTGAAGGCCTTCCGAGACTGTCCGACCCATATCGACGTTAAATGCAATGCCTTCATCTTCATCTCATCATTTGCCTTCGCTTCGAGCTCAATACGTTTTCGATTCAGGTGATTGCAAGCGACTCTTCTTCTTCTTCTTCTCCTCCTCCTCCTCCTCTTGCGTCCTTTACTTATTTCTTATTTATTTTTTATTTGCTTCTTTCTGTACGTTGGACTGTTTTTGTTTTATTCTAGTCTTTTAGATTTTAATCTATGTGACCGAGGCGTAGTAGTAGTAGTAGTAGTAGTAGTAGTAGTAGTAGTAGTAGTGGCGCGGATCGAAAAAGTTTCGTAAACCGAGGGCATAAATGTCGGAATGGATAAAGAAGAATGGCTTCGGAGATGAAATTCGTACCGAAAGGACGTTGGGAGCACACTTGCTTGAAGGAATCCACTTGGCTTGCGCTCGCTCGGCCTACACGCTCGGTCGTCTGGGCGCTCGAGTCCAAATACGATTGCGCTTACTGAGTGCGTGCGTGCGTGCGCGCGCGCACTCACCGCCGATGGGTAAATCGGCGAGGTGGTGCTGGCTCGGAGCCCTGGTTGTGCGCGAGCGATAAATAAAGCGCCGCGATCTACGATACCGCGATACTTCTGCAATTTTGATTTTTTTTTTCTTCTTTTTTTTCTTTTTCTTTTTTTTTATCGCCTATGACTAACTAGGCAGCGGAGTCGGCAAATTGAATAAATGAATGGCGCATTAATTTATGCAGGTGTGTATGGAGGTAGGCGCGCGTGCGGCTACATGGATGGATGGATGGATGGATGGATGGATGGATAAAAGTAACAGAAGAGCGGCGGCGGTCGAGCGCCGGCGTAAAGTGAACGTCGTCTAGACGTGGCAGCGCGCAACGAGTACGTAGGTATGTGAAGATGATACAAAGTAGTTCAGGGATGACGCTGGGAATCCTAGTGCTGGTCTAGCCGATCATGCTCGTCTCTCACGCATTCGAAAGTCGCGGGATCGAGCGGCCCTGAAAATCCCGGAGTACTTAGCGAGAGAGAGAGAGAGAGAGAGAGAGAGAGCTTAGCGCTTGAACAAAGAAAGCGGGTAAAAGCGGCGTAGCCCCGCCGATTAGTAGGCGTAGGCGTAGGGGGGGGAGGGCGGCAAAAAGTCGCACGGGGGTGGTTGGACGGGTAGGCGAGACGGAGCCCACGAGCGGATGATGTAGAGGCAGCGGCAGCAGATTACCCGTCGAGTATGAGCCGTGCACGGTGCATCGGGCGGAAGCGATTCTTTGTTTCGGATTGGCTTTTGTTGGCGGGTATTCGCGGGCGCGCTCGGTGCCGCTCGGAGCCGCTCGGAGCCGCTCGGTGCCGCTCGGTGCCGATGCCCGGCCATCGCGCTTACGAATAAATATAATCCCAGTGCCCCGAGCAGTATTAATGACCGCGAATTTTCGAAGCCGGAGAAGGAGAACCCCCTACCTCCTCACCACCCTCCCCCGCCAGTCCCTTACTTTCTCCTAGGCTTCGCTATTGTCGGGATAAACGTACGGGTACTTTACGTCCTCGGGCGATTAAATAAATAAATAAATAAATAAATAAAAAGAAAAAGAAAAGGAAAAAGATGGGACTTCTCATACGGAGTCGCGGCTCCGTGTGATAAGCGTGTCGGCGAATAATTCCCCGCGTTTATCTCTTCGGATGCAATAAAGCAAGCAGCGTCGCAGCAGCGGCAGCGGCAGCGGCAGTCTCCACGGCCGGGGGAGCCGCGTCCGGGTTCGCGGGAGGAGGCAGCAGCAGCCGGCTCGAGCACGAACTCGCACACGTAGCCGGAGGTTTACATTCTCGGCTCACCGTGAACGGTTCTCCTCCAGCTTTTCATTCTCCCCCCTACCCCCCATCTCTCTCACTCACTCAATCAATCTATCTCTGTCTATCTATCTATCTCCCGAAGCGGCGGCCGGGTATGTAACGTGCAAAGGAGACGCGGAAACGGGCTCCGCTGCATTTGCCTTTTTATCTTTTACCTTACCGCGGCCTCGCTGCCCCTGCCTTCGCACGCATTCGTCGTTTCTTTTACGTCATCGCATTCTACAACATCCTCCCCCTATGACGTCAGCAGCGTCTGATCCATTAAATCACCTGGTGCTCGATTTTTCACGACCATCCTCTCTCTCTCTCCCCCCATCCATTCCCTACGTCCCTTTCCACACCTATTATTATAAACTCTGTCGGTTTTACATGACGTCCATAATTTTTACCATAAGCCGCTCCACCCCGTCGCTCCACCCCGCCCCGTCGCCGCTCCTTTACAATGTATTCCCCCTTAATGCATTTTAATGGCCCTTTTTGCATTTTAAGACTTCTTAAGGCTTTTTAAGGCTCCTTAAAGCCTTTTAATGCATTCTAGCATTGAGGAGCAGCGCGCACTGCTTCTAGCGATTATTTAAGATTGATTCATACGAGCTTTTGACAACTCAATACTATCCATCAAAAGCATCCCACTTTCTAAATATTCTAAATATTCTAAATATTCATTACAGGCCCCATTATTCTTCTGCGTATTATTATTCCTCGGTGGTTTTATGGAACAAAACATTTTTACATTACATTCCGTCTAAAGAAACTAAATACGAATATGATTATTGAGCCTCGACAATACATTCGTACCATTGTCTTGTATTAATTAACCGTTTGGATATGCTCGGCTCTATTCCAAGTATTAAATAATGCTCGTAAATTTTACACGAACGCTCAAACGTCTAATGCGAGTTTATAACAATTACATCATTACGGTTCGACCGATTGCTGCACAAAAATAAATAAATAAATAAATAAATAAATAAATAAATAAAATAAAGAAAAAAATTAACGCTAATGTATTGTTTGTTATTGTTGTATTTGTTGTTGCTGTTGCCGTCGCTGCTCCTTCCCCCCCCCTACACACACCCTCACGCCCCGCCCCGCCCCGACCATCCTCCCACCCACTCGGCCCTATACACCCTCCTCACCGTTCGCTGTCACCGACGTGAAAACGTGACCGCAACAGTCGTAAACGCTTAACAAACTTTCATTTAAAATATCTGCTGAGTTTTATTAATAATTTTATATACAAACATTTATTATTACGAGGCAGTATAAGCAATTACACGTGGGATCTTTAATATAAATTAAAAGCAAGTAAACTGTGTCCATATTTCGCATCCTGTTGCTACTTTTTGCCACTCGGTTCAACGAGAAAAAGGACTTAATAATAAATAGCACGTGCTATTGAAGCAAGTACATACAGAGGATATATTGACATGTGCATTTAATTGGATTCTATAAGTTACGAGCCAGTGCATCGTACTCACTTTACGCAGTGAGGAAAAACGAAGAAGCAGAAGAAGAAGAAGAAGAAGAAGGAGGAAGAAGAAGAAAAACAATAACAACAAAAAGAAGAAACGTAATAAGTTTAAATAATGGTTTCGTTGCGTCCAAATTGCCGAGGGAAGGAGCTTGTATTCCCTAATGCTTAAACTATGTAATAACGCTGCTTTATATGCCGCGTTGTTTCGGATTCTTGCACCCGTGTAATACAATATAATGGCAGCTCGGCATGGTTCGATAGATGAAGGCGCAAAGAGACTCGCGAAATATGTACGAGTAATAATCGAACGGGCAATACAGATAACGTAAGGGAGTTAGTTACCAGTTGTCCGTCGGCCGTCGGCCGTCGGTTCCGTCTTAGAACGTAAAAAAAATGCATCTTATTAACGGCCGTTTACCGCCATTAGCCATATAAGAGTCCTTTAAATACCTGGAATTAATAATAATTACAATGATTTGCCCGGAGGGTATTATACATTTAACAGTTTTATAAATTTAGTGGTGGTTGCGGCGGCGGGGGGGGGGGCGCAATCAGCGGCTACGAGGTGAGCCGAGTTCACTTTCAGTTTAATATGCCGTGTATTTAAATGTCGGATTTTCATCACTTAATAACCGCCCGAGCAGTCTGAAATATATTTCGCGCACGAACGTGAAAACGCCTGGCATGGCATGGCATGGCGGGGGGCGTTATTGGGCTTATTGGGGTTGAGAGGGTGGGAGGAATGAAGGAAGGAAGGAAGGAAGGAAGGAAGGAAGGAGAGAGAGTAAGCGCGCCAAAAAAGCGGCATTGAATCCGATCGGTGCTGTAAGCAAATAAATAAATAAAAAAAAAGAAAAAGGAATGGTGACGGCAGCTCGTTGTAGGCATGAAAAAAAGGGGCAACGAGCCCCGAGATTACCCGCGTGCGTAAAGGAAGCGCGAATACCCGGGCTAAAACGAATGCCCGCGTACGTCACGAGTTCGCTCGGGCAAAAAAAAAAAAAAGAAGAGGAGGGGAAGGTGGACGATGCTGCTGCTGCTAATGATGATGATGCTGATCGTGATGGTGACGACGACGACGACGACGACGACGACGACGACCACGGTGGCGATGACGACGATGAGGCGGAGGGGAGCAGATGGAAAAAGGTCGAAGAGTAATCGGTGCCGGGAGGAAAAGCACGAGGCGAAGCACGGCGTGAGCAAAAGAAAAAAAAAGAAAAAAAGAAAAAGAAGGTAATAAACACGTAGCGGCTGACGTATGCGCCCGTAATATGCGCGCGTAGATTGGTTAACGGGCGGCACGCAACATTTACGCACTTGCAGAGCAGAGCAGCGGCAGAGCAGCGGCAGAGCAGCGGCAGAGGCAGAGGCGGAGAAGGAACGCGGACTGCCGCTCGCTCGGGACATGAGGCTAGAGGCGCCAATCCCTTTTGGCCTTAGCCGCCCGAGCGATGCGATCCCCGGCTCACGTCCCTGTCCTGTCCTTCCCTGTCCTTCCCTGCACCATCGCCCTCCCCTGCCTCCTCCCGACGGCACCCGCCGTCCCGTACGTATACGCAGATACATTACTAAATACGTGGGTATGAGGAAGCCGCGGCGAGTGCCTTGACCTTCGCGCCTCTTGCCCAAATGTGTATTCATATGCCGGGATCTAACACCTTTATCGAACAAAATTGTTTAATCGACGGGACAAAGCGCGACCGAGGCGCGACTTTGTTCCGTCTCGTCTTTCCTTTTTTGCCGGACAATCGAGCCGCCGCCGCAGCCGCTGGGTCACATCTCTCTCTATCTCTCTCCCCTCTCTCCCTCTCCCCCTCTCCCTCTCATCCGCGACCATTTCCATCTCCGATTTCGATAATTATCAGCCTCCGTTCGCGGGCTCAAGTACACGCTCCAGTGACTTTGGACTTTTGAAGCTGGACCACCGGTCGTAGATGACGAGTGGCCCTCGACCTCCTCGAGGACGATGATAATTGTTACACAAGCGCGGATGTTGGCTTTGTGCGACTCGGACTGCGGAGGCCGCTCATCATCGGCGATCCGAACTCGCGCTAAAAGGTATTCCGCAGGCCGCGGCTGCTCGTCACCGCGCTGCGCAGCATCCACGTCTCCCCACGGGTCCCTCGTCGAGAGAGCTTATCTTCCCCGAGGCTAATGGAAGCCAATCAGATAAGCGTTTCGCATCTTTGCCAGTTCTCGCGACTCTATCCCGGCGCAACTAATTCCTAAGATGATTCTCACTCCTCCTCCTCCTCCCCCTCCTCAACCACCACCACACGTGGCAAGGACGAACGTGTGTTTTCTTTACATGTGTTACCCCGATGCCGGGAGCACACACCCAACCCACGTCCGCCTCCTACGTGCACCCTACCACCCTACCCCCCTTCCTTCCTCTCACCCTCCAAAGATTCCGCGAGATCGAGTAACAAGTCGTGGTGACGTAGCCGATGTCACATTACGGAATAGGAGGTGGTTCGACTTTGAGGAAGAAGTATGCCCGACTAGACCTTGTCCGAGGCGTACACACACGCGCGCGCGCACACACACGCAGCAGGAGTAACATCGGTAGCCGTCTGTCGTCACTATCGCTCTCGCGACTTTAGAGCGGTAAATCCCCCCATCCTCTCCACCATCTCCTTGCCGTCCCCTTACCGTCCCCATACCGTATCTATCTATCTATCTATATATCTTCCTGATTATCCCTCGGGCTATTTCATCTGAGAACGAAAAGGCGACGCAACGGTTTTTACGTCGGCGGCGCGCCTCCATAATTTCCACAGGGGAGCACTCATTGGCGCACGCACCGGATCGACTCACTTTTTTTGCCCATTCCGCTCTCGAGGGTTCCCGATTCGTCATCGCATCGCCTTCGATACACCTCTCCTCCCCCCGCCCCCGTACCCCTTACTCTTTTTCCGCTACAACTCCTACTGCTACCGCTACCGCTACTATTTCTTCTGCCTCTCTTCTTCACCTCCATCTTCTTGCCCTTTTTTATTTATTTCACAGCTAATTGATAGTAGGGCCGCCCAAAGGCTTTAAAAAAAAGGTAATGAGTTTCGTTTGGCTGGTCGCGAAGGCTTCGATTCGTCATAGGAACGAGGCTTCGTGAAATTTTTGTTATTTATCAAGGAACACGGCCGAGGCGGCCTTTTATGGATCGCCGCAGTTAATCAAGGAAGAGCAAATACAATTATCGTTAATATAGTCTCGAGTGGCAATCTGCCCCTTCACTGCCTAATTCACCTCATTCCCCCACCCCCCGCCTCACTATTATTCTACATTATTGTTAATTATTATGGAAACGTCGACGCTCGCAAAAACCCAACGATGAATAATAAATGCGCCTCGCTTGATTTGCAGCGCCGGCGACGGCAGTCATTTATCAAAATCATGACTAAAGTCTTGCCCCCGGAGTGTGCCCCGACTATTATTTTTACTCCCGCAAACGATCGATGCGAACAAAAGAACTTTTACTGCATCGCGTCAGCTGACGGCTGTATAACAGGGGATAAAAAAAAAATAAACGACAACAACAACAACAACAACAACAACAACTATTACGTTGAATTAATTATGACACACGGGCCGGCTAATCAGAAAACAGAGAACTCTATTGAGATTTTCATAGAAAAAATTCAACGTTCCTGCTGAATTATTCTCAGCTGGTTGGTCTACGTCAGCAATTCCTTCCATAGCTTTACTATTTTTCACACTCTTTTTTTTCCCCCCCCCCTATCCGCGTATCATTCATTCCACGTGAAAAACTCACGTATTATTATTATTATCATTATTGCCATTGCCATTTAACCGCTAGCGTTAATATTATTAGTCGGATTGGTCGGCGATGTGTCGGCGCGACCCCGTGTCCGTGCGACCGCGATGCAACGTCAGTCAGTTCAACGCAAAGGAATAGTAAAAAAATGTTTCTGTATTACATGACGACGACACGTTAAATAGCTGTAAACGCGTGAGCAATGAATGATACGATTTGCTCGAGATTTAATTCTAAGCTAACCGAAGCGTTTCCATCAAGTAATTTCAATAAGAAAAAAAAAACGAACCTCATGCTGATTAAAAAAAAAAAACATATTTTATAACACCTCGCCTACGGATAAACCGAAGCCTTAATCGAATGAACGAGGAAAGAAAACTATTAAATAACAAAGTAGATAGATAAAAGAAAGAAAGAATCCTAGTGCTTCAAATAATCCAAATACCTTATTGCACTTATATACGCATATAATGAATGCCGTCGGTACTTCGTATTTCATAAGTATAATTAATAAATAGGAAAACATTCTTGAAATGACACGGCATGAGTCCAGCAACAATCTCCTATTATTAACAATTTATATTTACTTAATAATTTATCACTTCAGACACATGCTCGAACTTTAATCAACGTCTTTATATAACATTTAATATATATACATATATATATATATATATATATCAATGATTACTCATCTAAATAATAATTAAACTCTCTTTTCATTACACTTTATGCTTTGTATCTTTTGTCGGCTAATACTCCAACAATTGAACAATCATAACAAAAAAAAAAAAAAAAAAATCAAAATGATAGGAATTCTTAACGAGCAGCAAAAACCATTTGAATGCATATTATTTCGTATTGTGGTTAATTAAAATTGTTTATTACTGATACAGAAAGAAAAATTATTATTGCACTGTATTACGTACGTCAGCCGCCTTTATCATAAAGACGCTATGGGAAACATGTCTTTAATTATCGTTGAACAATGATATAAATTTGTGAAGAAATAATTTCATAAATATTATTAATTCCGTAATTATAATAGTCATATATTATCAATGCAGATTACTTATTAAAACAAAAAATCTATGCTTTTAGATAGATGATAACAAGATAAGTTTAATGAGTGAGGAATCTTTGTGTCTTTAATACATTACATCCGTATGTAACGAATTACTTTTTCATTAATTAAATTCGTTTGTTTTATAAAGTAAGTAAATTCATTAAAAAACTTGCGTCTTTGAAATAAAAGAGGACTTTTTTTTCCCACATTTTTATAAAAAAAAGAGAAATAATCTAATGTCGTATTATGGTTTATGTAGCTTACACCATCAATGTATATGTAAGTTATAAATATTATCTGTAATACTTAGTCAGAAGTCATCTCTAAGTACTGAGTACATGTATATATATATATATATATATAATGAATAAACTGACATAGTATAATTCATTGAAAAAAAAAAAAAAAAAAAACAAATATTTCAATGGGGTTTTACCCGGTTATGAAAATGATAAAATTAAATTCTGACGAATTCTTTCGGTGATGATTAATGAGGTAAGTTTTATAAATCTGTCTTTATTAAGATACATCAATATCTCCGGCGTCAAGAGATTACTATACAAGTATAAATAAAGCCTCAAGAAGATTTGATATTTACAAAAAGGTAGAAAAAAAAAAAAAAAAAAAAAAACGCTGACTGGCGTAAAAATAACAGGTTCGTTAACAAAAAAGGAAATACAGGAAATACACAATATAATTCTATGGTGATACTATAGTTGATCACATATTGGATTGATAGAAAAATCCTTATGGCAAAAGTACAATACCGTTACTACGAGTAGCGTTATAAATATTATTGGCCCTACATCTATCTACATGCCGGTGAAAAATACGTACAATATATACGTACAATACAGTTTTTTCAAAATCAAAAAGTCATCTGTGAATGTTAATTACATTCAAAGATGAAAAGAAATTCTTATCGACGATAAAGACTATAATCTCACTAATACATTGAGGAATCGCGCGTGTCTGTAAACATGTCTTTTCGAAATGTTTGTAAATGCAATGGTCTTTGTTATAATCCGCTTTTGAATAAAAATCTGATTCCTTTCATATTCATTTCCATTTCGAATATAACGCGCCGGATATAATGGATATATTTGATAATTCGTTCTAGCTCGATATAAACCCTAAAATTTAATCAACAAAACGTAGAGATGCGCATGCGCAGGCTTTGAAACAATAAAAATCCTTGCGCGCCTTACACGTGCGACTGAAAAACAAAAAATTTACTTGACGATTAATTTTCATGGCGCGGATTCTGCGATCGAGATGCCCACTTAGGCACATATAAACTCTTAATAATACTTAGCATTTAATTTTGAATGAATAGCACCTTACAAGAAAGATAATTGCTTTAATTTGTATAAATTAATGATTCTTAAACTCGATATGCTCGATTCGCTCGCTCAATGTGACTTGCTAATATTAAATTAAACAATCCCAAAGCAAAGTCTTCGCTTGTGTCTATTTATGCAATTTAAATATTTAAAACAACGTCTTGTAAAACTCCCTACGCCACTTTTAAACGCACACTCGTTCCACGCTCGTATTAAAACTACGACACGATATTCTCAATATGCATTGTAGCCCCCTGCCGTA
This sequence comes from Ceratosolen fusciceps, assembly GCA_018883505.1. Classification (NCBI taxonomy): domain Eukaryota; kingdom Metazoa; phylum Arthropoda; class Insecta; order Hymenoptera; family Agaonidae; genus Ceratosolen; species Ceratosolen fusciceps. Next base: position 855,149 of record RCIC01000039.1, on the reverse strand, counting down.
CAGAAAATCAAACGGTTATTATTTGTAAATAATTTGCTACTACTACTACTACTACTATTATTATCGTTATTATCGTTATTATCATCGTTATTATCGTTATTATCGTTATTATTATCATCGTTATTATTATTATTGTTATTATTATTTTAAAACAAATGGGATATGAGCTTAGTATCAATTGTATAGGGAAAGTAATTAAAATATTATGCTTGAGAGTTATAAATCGTGACGACTTTGAACACAATATTCTTTAAATTCGTACGTATACGTTATAGCGAGTGCGCGCGAGCCCGTGAACTTGCATTCGGCCATAGCGCATGTATATTTTATTATTTTTTTATGCGTGTACAAATTTCATTTTGATACTATTCCTTCGAATTTTTTCGAAACAACTCTGCGTCCTCAAAATTAGTCGGTATACATTTTGCATACATTTTGGTTTACATTTTTTTTTATAATACGCCACATCGATATTTTTATTTCACGAATAAGAAGCGTTTATAAAAAAAAAATAAATACAGTTAGCGAAAAGTGCCCATTGAGTAAATGATAAAATGCCTTAGTAATTTACGATGTTTGCGTACATGTCATGCAGTTTAAAAATAAAAAGATATCGGTACTGCAAATTCCTATACATTTAGAACTAAACGGTTTTCGTATCTTGATAATCATTTTGCTGTACATTAAATGGAAAGCATTACGGCAATACAAGAAGAATTTTAATACAGTATATCGTACCTTTATATAAGCAATTATAACTGAATATATAATAATAATAGTAATAAGTAATAGTAGTAGTAGTGGTGGTGGTGGTGGTAGCGGTAGTGGTAGTATTAACCAAAGTAATAGTAATAATGATGATAAAATACACAACGAAGATGTAACGACAATATTCAGTGGAATTGTTGTATAATAGGAATAAAGTAAATAAAACGAACAGACAACCTAGACGTCAAAGTCAAGAAAAAAATCGTTTGTGTGGACGTTGTATGGATGAGTTTTTCAACTGTCAGATTCATCTAGAGCAGCATTGCCACGTAAAATTTTTATATGTAAATGTAAGAGGTCAGAGAAAAAAGAACGGCACTTGTGCGGTTAGGAAAATAATCTAAATAGATCTTACAGACAAGAACTGGCCGTGAGCTTGTTCCCTTCCATCGGTCGACCTTAACATTTATTCTTCCTGTTTTGTCGGCGCTCGCTTTATTAATTCGACCGATAAAAACAAGAATTCCGTTATCGAATACACTCCTCCACTGCTCAAATTCCCCTCTCAAAACGAGTCCCCATTCAACAATTTTATATTTAAGAAAGTAACAATAACGGCAACGACGACGACGACGACGACGACGACAACAACAGCAGCAACAACAACAACAACAACAACAACAACGGTGACCGCAGTTATAATAATAATATTAATATAGTTAAAATTATAGGCGAATAAAGGCAATTATTGTCTTTATGAAGTCATCTTGAATAACAATCGACGTCCTTCGTATTCTCATAATATAACTTAAATCTGCACAAAAAATAATTATATGTTTATATAAACGTAAAGGACGTGAGCTTGGGGGGGAAAAAAAAATAAAAAAGAAGAAGAAAAGAAAAGAAAAGAGCAACAACGCCGACCGTATACGTTGAAATTAGCTTCCCTTAATTGAATACTTTTACGTATACAAATGTTGAAGCTTTTTATAGATTTTTAGGCTCATTTTTATTCGAAAAGTTTCGATATTTACAAAAGCTTTATAATTTTTGTAATGAGAATTACAACTAATTTTGCCAAGCCGAGGAGCGTATGTGTGTATAAACAAAAAAAAAAAAACAAAAAAAAAACAAAGTGTTTAAGACTTGAAATATAAAATATGAATGGTAAGTTGTTGTTATTCGGGAAGTTAGACTGTTATTTAATGAATATTTAGTGCTTTCGGTTGGCATTTGATTGAAATCAGCAGTAATTCCATTTAATTGAATGCAGCACTTGAAAATAAATAATAATCTCGAGCACTCGATACATTTACGTCGTCGCTTACGACTCGATAACGATTACACAAAAGGCCTTTAGCTCAATAACGACAATTATCCTTTTTTTTTTTAAACTATTTATTAACTAAAATACATTTACATTTAACCGGAACATTAGTCTCGAATATCATAATCTCGCGAATCGAATAAATTTAGATTTATTTAAATTACCTCGAATGCGCTAATTATGCAAACTGATCCTAATGCATTTCATTAATGCCGTTTCGTTAAGTAAAAATAGTATTTACCTCATGGCTTCAAAGGCCCATTGATCAATTTTCACTTATGTATATATATATATATATATATTCTAAATCAATCTCCATAAAATTTTGTGCATAAAATTTAAATTTTAAAATCCACAGAATATGCAAGAATTATTTTTAGCTATTAATTCCGGCGAGGATTACGATTACGTCAATATAAAAGGCGTTACGGATATAACTTGTATTCGAAGAAACTTTCACATTCGGGAATATTTCACACTCATTAGACATAATATCGATATCTCTCTACAATGCACAAGTTATTAAAATAATGACGATTTTGTTACTTCGGATGTATTATTTATACGTATATTATTGGGTAAAGTGATGTTTTGTAATCGACATTATGCTATTCCGAGTACTACGGCGAATCCATGGGGGGGGGGGGGAATGATCGTCGTAATTACGTACGGGCGCGTCAATTTATTATCGGCAACTATTTTTTAAAATTCTTTATCGCTTTTCAAATAATGAAATCGTATGACACTCGTTGCTTGTATAAGCGAGTTGAGAAATGAATAAAATTATGAGGAATCTCTAAATTCCACGGTTTAATTCATTTTATCTTACAGTTACTTGAAATTTCGAACCCAAATAACACAAACATTCTACATGCAATTACAATTTGGAGTATTTATACCAATATACCAATGAAATATTGTTGTGCTTTAACGTAGGCGGAAGGGAGATTAACGTTATAGGGATGATTCGCGCGTACGTATATCGAGCTACAATGTCATTCGAATACATTAGAAAAGAGTTCTAATTTATTTAATTCAATTATCGGCACTTCCAATATAACAACAACAACAACAATAATGCAAGGAGTTTAAATAACAAAGGATTTAAGGCTTTTTTGCTTGTATCGCGGATGCATGATCTATTGGAAGATTTTTTTTTCAGGATATTCAGCATACGCCTTCCAAATCTATCAAATGATGCTGAATAATGCATTCCATGCCTCATAATATTAATAATAATAATAATAATGTCGTCTTCCTTTTTTTTTTTTTTACATATTCCGTCTTTATTGTCTGAGGTAAAGAGTAGAAAAAATTAATCAGTCGTTACAAGATATAAAATGATTGCCATATTGCCTAAACTAGTTTATTCTGCCCCTTATATATATATATATATATAATTGCATTGCTCGTCCAAGTCATTGGCAAAGTTTCGTGGACGTGCATCATTAGGAACCAGATTTACGAATTCCATAAAGGTTTATCCTAATGGTTTTACTTAACTTAATATAACAACTGAAGGGGACATTATTGGACTTATTCTTATAACGAATACCGATGTCGTAACGCTTTGAGATCTGTCGAAAAAAGAACCGGGACTTCCTTCCTTTACTCCTGGAATTTATTTTTTTATTTTGTCTTTAAGAGTACGCTGCTGTCGAGGGATCGTGAAGCTCGATTGAGTTACAAGAATCGCAACGAGCCAATAATTCACTTGCGGGATCTGAAAAACTTAATATATCTCCGAGCAAGCTCTTAGTTATATGTTACAAACGAGATTGTCATAAGCAGCTGACGACGTTCTCAGGGCTGGTCCGTGTTTGGGGGATCGAGGTCTCGTTAATGCCTCGTGCGGATGGGCGGAGCTCAAGATCAAGTGCAACGTTACGAAATTGCCGATCCGGTAATAGAAACAATTGAAAGTCAAGAAACTGGATGGCGTCGGGCACCGAGGACGCGGACTTGACGTGGAGCAGCTCGTTTTCACAGTCGTCGATTATGTTTTTATGAACGATTACCGAGTGGTTGCAGCAAGGATGTCTACGGACGGAGCTCGCTCGTGGCCCGTCAGAGGGCAAAGGTTTGTTTTTCGGGGGTAAACGAGGGACTGGCAGGCCCCTCGGGCTCCCAAGGCCGCGATTAAGATATTTACAATAATTTTAGGGATATCGATTTGTAAAGCGGCGTCCGGGGGTGGAGAGGGGGTTATTGGGGGGGAATCAGAGAGGCGGGAGGAGGAGGAGGAGGTGTCGCGCCTGCCTATTACGTAATAAATAAGATTTCTCTTTATTAATCTCACGAACGTTTCGGACGATAATGATTTATCCAAAAAAATTTCACGCTCCTAATGGAATCCCTTCGACGATAATAATTAGATTAATCATTGCCGGTACGTAAGGTAGATCCCGCCCAGACGAGCTTACGCGTTCTTCGATGCCTATCGAGATCGTGTGCTGTGCTGTGCAGGGCCGGTGTAAAAGCTCTAAAATTTCGATGATTTCATGGCCTTCCCGTGACACGCACCTCGTGTCATCGAGAAGGTATCTGTAACGAACAGGTGTATATTGCCTCGAACGAGCATACGGAAGGCCGTATGAGTAGCTTCTTTTTTTCATCGTGGAATTCGATCGATTAGCATACTAAGTAGATTCGGCTCGTCACTTCTATCGAGATATCAGCTTAACTTGATCCTTTTCGAGCCAATCCGAATTATTAAATGAGAACCTGATTGATAAGGCTTTGGCAAAAAAAAATCCCTCGATTCTAAGTTATTCTTACATTACATTACATTACATTACATTACATTACTTGCAACTGTACTTGTTCAGCCGGAGAACTTACTTACTTACCTCGCATCGATTATACACAATGGATAATGAGACACTCGGTAATTTTTTTGCGCTCTATTCAAGTGCTCCGTCAATATTGGTTAAGTCGAGTTAACGATCCTACATCTTGAAATCTATCGAATGCGAATGTGATATAATTTTCATTACCCCCTCCACCCGGTAGCGGGGTCGCTTATATTTACACTGTCTAATGATAACGGCGAGCTCATTATGCAATTTCATTAGCTTATATCGGGGCCTGATTTCTGATATAAGCATATTATTATTATTATTATTATTATGTACGAGCATCGGGAAGAAAGAAAAGAGGAAAAGACTTGATAGACGAATTGCTTTTTTCGGAAATAACAAAAAAAAAAAAAAATTGATTTACTTTCTAGCAATGATCGGCGGGGGGGGGGGGGACCCGTAACTTTCTAATTTAAATAATTAGATAGTCTTAACGGATTCTTGGGCATTGGCGGTGGCCATTATTGGCCGGTCGTTGCAACTCGGATTGCAGAGTAGTCTTTTATGACTGACTTTGATATGTTGGTAATGTTTGATGATTAGGGAGCCGGCAACGGGAGGCAGGGAATGGAATAATGCCGAGGATGCGGCCGAGTACGCGTTGTCAGGGACAACGAACGGCCAGGCTTAGTTTATAATGGAGCTGCTGCTAATAATAATATAAGCCAAAGCGCGCTCGGTTGTAGGGACGGAAGCTGCCGTACTGAAAAACGAAAGGGTAAAGCCGGCCTACGTCAAAGGAGCGGGAAAAGCGAGCAACGCAATGATGCATCGGGGGCATCTCGTGCGTCATTAGCTTATCGCCCCGCGGCGCACTAACGAGAACCAAAGAAAGAAGGAATGAAAGAACGAAAGAAAGAAAGAAGGAAAGAACGAAAGAAAGAAAGAAGGAAAGAAGGAAAGAAAGATCGAAGAGAGATGAGATTGGACGTGGATGGAGGGGGAGACAGGGAGAGGAGGGGGGGAAGGGTCCGACGATTAATGTAAGGAACGTAAGCAAGGCTCGTATTAAATAACCGCGAGTATTGAATAATAAGGCTGGTTGGTTGTCGTGTGTCGGGGCGGGGAGGGGAGGGGGGAGGAGGCCCGGCGCGGATGAGCGCGAGATGAGAAGGCGTCGTGAGAATGCGAGCGGCGGGGCGAGGTTGGCTGTTCTCCGGACTCGGTGGACAGAGGACGGATGACGGAGGGCGGAGGGCGGAGGGCGGAGGGCCGAGGTGGCGGCATCGACGTCGGCAGGGGGGGAGGCAGCAGTTCGTTGCGTATTGTGTTGCGTGCCCGCGACGAAGCGGTAAGGGAGGCGAGGAAAGGATGTTGTGAGCTGGTGCTGCAGACGGAGGTGGGAACGCCTGAGAGACAGGTTAAGCACGCGCTCGGCGGAGACCTGGGTGGGGGCCCCGAGGGTATAAGAGCCGCTCGCCACTCTCGCTGGAGCCAGTCGGTCAGCTCACGGGCTCGGATTGCAGCGCGGCCCTGCCGCACGGCAGTTACCGTAGTTCTCATCGCTATTCTCACGTCTCTCCGGACGCTTTCCGCGCGGCGTGACACTGTCGTCGTCGTCGTCGTCGTCGTCGTCGTCGTCGTCGTCGCCCCTCCCTCCCTACCACCCACCGTCCCGGCCTACCGCCGTACCACCCCACCTCGTGACTTTCACCCGGACGGAGCGGCTACGAGAGCCCGGAGAGCGGCAACCGGTCGGATAGTCAATGTGAGCCTCCTCTGCCTCCCCGCGACCCCTCCATCCCTCTCGCTCTTACTATCCTATCCTCTTACCACCCGCGCTCCCTCCCTCCCTCCGCCCCTCCCGTTTACCTCACCGACGACACCCTCTGCGCAACGAGTTCACCACCCCACGGTTTACGGTTTACGAGGACGCGCCAAGAAGGCAAGAAGAAGAAGAAGAAGAAGAAGAAGAGCTCTAGATTGCTCTTTTACTACTTCTTCCTAGCTCGGCCTACCTCGAGTGCTGCTCGTCCCACCTAGTTCGGATCAGGCACTCGGAAGAAGCGCCTTAAAGGCCGGCGAGGTTCGAGGCGCTCGCCAGCGACCATCGTCCTCGTCGCCCTCCTCGTCGCCCTCCTCGTCGTCCTGGTCGTCGTCTCCCTGCCCGCACTACCACCACCACCACCGGCTACCTCGCTTACCCACCGCCTCTCTCCCTCTCCCTCCCTCTCCCTCTCTCTCTCACTGGACGTATTTATCATCGAGAGGCCATCCTGCACGTCGGCGACGTACCTACCTGCCTCTTATATAATCCGCTATGGTGCAATCAAGAATTTCAAAAATGCCGGACACCAAAATCAACGTGCAAGAGGCTTTGTTCGGCGGGCACGAGGGCCCCGGCTTAGTAGACGTAAGTGCCACAATTACAATTACACTATATTGGGAAAGGGGACAACGTTATTATCGGTTAGCGCGGCGATCCACGGCGATCCACGCGGTGATCACGGTATTTCGTTTCGATTCACGCACACCACCTCCTCCTCGTTGGTGGTGACGGCGACGGCGACGGCGACGGCGACGGCGGCTCCTACGAGAGTCTCGACCGAGCCATATCAAGCCAATAACCACGCGACGCACGCCTATTGCCGCTAAAACTACAATAATTACTGTTACCTTTACTGCTATTGCCGTGGCTAGTGAGACCAGTCGCGTCGAGCCCCTCCGTGACGAGACGCAGCAAAGGAAGAAAGGTAGAAAGGTAGAAAGGACGAAAGGAGGAGCGAGCAAAGCTGGCGGCCGCGCTTTCGTCGCCACGTAACCTCGGGACTCGGGTGTAAGAGACCGTCGGGGGACACCGGGACACCGGGGCACCATCGTCGACCGCGTTGCGCCCCCGTCAAATCGTTAAAATCATCAACGTTACGTAAAGTAAAGATGCGAGCCGATAAGCCGTAAATAGCCATTGATCGTCATTCATATTTATTAATCTGCTTTATATGGGAGCGGGGTTATTGGGGTTATTGGGGAACGTCATCTTCTTCAAATTAATGAAGCTATGAGGATGTACGAGGGGCCGGGTGTAGCGGCTGCTCCGTGTCCCAGGATCGAGTGACCTGGATTGCACTGTACCGTAACGCTTCTCGCCCTCGATAATGCATTCAAATGGCGCGTAAGAGGAGCTACTACTACATTATAACCGCTGACATTGTCATCGTTCGGATTTAATTAATAAGGCCGGGACACGTAGGGTCATTATCTCCTGCATAATTACCATCCGAGACTAGAGATAGATCCGTGCGGCCGATAGCGCCGAGAGCAGCGCCTACCGGACAATGCGCGCGAGCCTTACGTATTAAAACGCGAAAAGTGGAAAACATTTATTATGGCTAAGCGCGTATAATTTCCCATTCCTACGAGGCTTATCTACGAGGTTGATGCCTACTACTACCCGAGCCGTTCCTGGAACCCCATTACCATATAAGCTCGCTCTGCCTCGTGCCCACTAACGCTCCGGTCCATTTATCTATCTATCGGCACTTTTTCACCCACCCCCCCTGACAATTCTCTACCTTTTATTTCATTATCCCTCCCATTCTTCTTTATTTTTATCCAATTGTCCCGCATAAAGCAATCTGACGGACAAATACAATTTTCAATGTATATATTACTTATTGCGGAATTGGAGGCAAAGCGTGCCCCCCCCCCCCTACCCCACCCGTGGTCAGTAATTAATAAACCGGTGCTGTTATGACAGTCTTTCATTACCATATAAAAATAATATGTAAAGTTATGTAGAAAATTAACGGCCAAACGCATTAACGATTTGCGCGCGTAACCTTAATCGCTTAATCGCTTAATCGTCATTCCAGTAAAACTTTAATATAAAAAAATGCTAATGATCTAAATTCTAAGGCTCGTTCAGTCGCGTTTATATAGGAATTAAAAATTCCTATTCCACGTATACATTACGTAGTTTATTTATTTATTTTTTTTTTTTTCCCCCCACCCCTCTTCTTCACTGTTCGCAATGTTTTCCAATACTTAATTACCGCAATAACTAATTCCTTGGGACACTTTACGTTAAATAAACCCGTTTGCCGTGATTGATGTGTTAATTTTAAAGAATTGAACGAAAAGGAAAGACCAATAGAAAGTAGGAGTATCGAGGAAGCTCCTGCAGTCGCTCTTATTCCTATGTAAGATACCGATCCACGTTCGTATTAGTAGAATACTTTACGCGTTACTTACTTTCTCCCTTCGTGTTTTTTTTTATTTCTTATCCGCTATCGTTATTTCGATATATATTCCCCGTCTCTTGGGGTGACCGAATACCATCATCCTCGTGTTTATTATGCCTGCCGTTCGTAAAATAAATGTCAATGTCACTCGAATGAGAAGGAAAAAAAAGAAAAAAAGAAAAAAAGAAGAAGAAGTAATAATAATAATTTGCGCAAACAACGAATCCTTTCTCTATTTTTAATAAAATGGATTTTCAATCGACCGAGTCCGCGAGTGTTGTCGATTTTGTATATAAAAATCTGCTTTATATTGGCACATGCGCGCCGCAAGCCAATGCGCATAAATCACAAATTCAATTTAATCGGCCCCTCGGTTAGTGCCAAATTAATCAGTGAACGCGTAATGCGTAATTTTAAATGCTTTTGACAATCGCGTCAATTTTTCCAACGACTAATTATGCATGCGAACGTGATATCATCGCTGTTATACCGAATAATTATTATTCGGACTTTAATATAGTTTTATATAATGGTAAAAGCTAGCCGCGTATATATATATATACATATATACATATACCTTTATATAATAATAGAAGTTAACTAAGTATATGGGCGAATTTACTTTAAAAATTTCTCCAAGGATAGGAACGAGACTTTACGGCTTCGATGCTCGTACGTAGTCGTGGTTATGAAAGAGGCTCGATCGACGAATAATATTATATCAAATACGCATTACTTTGGGATTATTGGGATAATCAAAAACTTATTAACGCCCCAATAACGCTCGGGCGCCCGAGCTCTCCGAAAGCACATTGAACTCGGCATCCTCATTACTCGGTTCAGCAAAAAAAAGAGAGAGAGAGAGAGAGAGGGAGAAGAAGAAAAAAATGAATCAATTTAGCCGAAGTTAATGAAGTAAAAGGGGTATACGATGTGAAAAAATGTATAAATAAAACGGAATTGTCCGTTGAAGAGGACGTGGGGAATAAGAGTTTTGTCATAAGCGAATTGATCGTTGGGTTGCGGCTGCTGAGAAAGTTTTCGAGTCATGGAGATGCTGCGGCTCTTGTATTAATAGCAATAATGAAAGAGAGGGGGAGGAGGTTGTAAGAGTAAAAAGGGGGAAGAGAAGACAAGAATAAAGATAGATGAAGAAGAAGAAGAAGAAGAAGAAGAAGAAGAAGAAAAAAATATGACAATAAGCAGGAGGAGGAGGAGGAGGAGGAGGAGGAGGAGGAGGATTCCTGTGGGGAAGCGAAGCATAGCGTAAAAAAGAAATTGTGGAATCCTGCGGCTCGGTAACAATATTTCCTTTCCTAGTTTCTAAAGCGTTACGTGTGTCGAGTGGCTCGGAAGCGTCTGCTCGCATCATTAAAAAATAAATCTTATTGCTCTCGGGATTTTTGCCGAGTAGTCGGACACTTCGCATCTGCTCTCTCTCTCTCTCTCTCTCGCTCTCTCGGTCGAGTTCGCGGACGTGTCAAAGAAAAAGCCGAGAAGAAGCTTACGGCCGAGGCGATAATCTCCGTAACTCCGCAACTTTCACTGCAAACACAGAGTGCGAGACAGAGAGACTGAGAGACTGAGAGACATAGAGAGAGGGGGGTGGGGGGAGCGACAATCGGAGAATTGAATAATCTTAAAAGGCAGGTCCCGGGGCCCGAGACACGGCCTCACTCACGCATTCGAATCCTTTCATTATCCGAACGAGTGAAAAGTCGGAAAAGTTTTCGACAACTTTTCCACCCGGCTCGAAGAGCTGCATACACACATTACAGACGGATAGATAGATAGATCGATCGGAAGGGGGTGGGGATGGGGGGGGAAGGGAGAAGCGGACGTAATGAGCCAGCGCACGATTCGAGAATTTCCCTCGCTAAGAATCATTAGAACGAGACGCGGCCGGCTTCTCGATATGCCCTCCACTCCCACCCCAATAACCCCCGGACCCCCGACTCCCGACTCCCGACTCCCGACTCCAGACTCCAGACTCCAGACTCGCGCGGGCTACTGAATAATTACGGCTGCCGCTGCTGTATATTATCGCTCGCTCGCGCTCTGCCACGGTGACATAATGCCACGGCCTTATACCGAACGTATTTACCGTGTGGAAGAGTAATAAGAAGACCGAAGTAAACGGGAATTTATAACTTCTGCTGTCATTCCTCCTTCGTATCCGCGGACCTCGTTATCGTCGTCCTTATCGCCGTCGTTATCGTCGCCATTATCCTCGCCGGCTTCGACTCGATCATCGACTCGATCATCGACTTCGTCGACCGGAGTCTTGTTCCCCCCCCCCATCTCATCTCATCTACCGAGCGCTCGTCCTCCCCTGCTCTTATTCCTCCCGTTCCCCTTACGCGCTCTCATAAATATGCAATGAGCCCGAGCGAAGCAAGTGAGCGAAGCGACTGACCGGCTCGCTGCTGCATTTTCACAAAGGGCTCGGCAGCCGATATCCACTTATTTTTAGAATCGCAATCCAATCGCATCAGCCCGGTAATTCAATTAAGAGCAACAAAACTCCACTTGGCAATGCCACTCATTGTTTATTCGCCTCTTTGTAATAAGGTGAATTCTTACCTAATAACCCCAATGCCCCTTTCCACGTATTCTTATTCTCCCCTCACCCGTCCCGAGAGGTTAAAAAACCTTTAAAGTCACTTTCATTTAACTATTGAGATAATTTTAAACTGGATTTGTGCATGAAATTATAATTAAAATTACGTAACCAACCTCGCGGTATTTAAGGTTCTCCCGATACTTGAAAATATAAATCAATAAATCAATAAATAAATCAATAAATCAATAAGAGGAGAAAATCAGAAGAAGAAGAAGAAGAAGAAGAAAATTAAATAATGTAAGAGAAGAGAAATAATACATGTGACTAAATAAGAAAAAGAAGAAAGAAGGAAAGAAAGAAAAAACAGTATGCCGATAGTGTAATGGTGTCATTGTTAATTTTAAGTTTCTTTAGACACGAGTAGTGATAGGATTGCACTTTATAAATAATGTTCGTCGAATAGATGACTTCATAAAATGCTTTACTGCATAAGATCGAGCTTATTTTTTTCCGCCCGTTCGGGTAAATAATGTGACCATTGAAAGGCTATAGGAAAGGACTTGGCACATAAGATACGCTGCTGCCAATTTAAAGTCGTAACTGTAGAATTGTTCCCTAAGGAATAAATTTAAATCATGTCGCAATGTCGCGAGCGCTTGTTGTTCCCGCGAAAACAAGGTAAATTTATTTTATTTTCCTTCAATTGGCTGACCAACGGCTAAGAATAATCACTCGGCGCTCTAATCATTTTCTATAAAGGAATAAGAATCACATGGCGATGGCGATGGCGATGGCGATGGCGATAGCGACGGCGTGGGGTGGGGGTGGGGGGAGAGAGGATAAAAGGCTCGAAGATACTTTACGCCGAGAATAAACTACCTTAGGAATAAAAGAATTATGTTAATTTACTTTTTCCTATCCACGAGCCGAGCCGAGCCGAGCCGAGCCGCCCCTTCCTTCCTTCCTTCCTCGACCACCACCTCCTCCACTTCCCTTTTTCTTCCTATAATTCTCATTTTTCTGCATTCCCGCTCGTCCTCCTCCCCCCCCCGCCCGCCCCCTTTTTCGTTTTTGCCTTCAGCATTTTTCCTTTTCTCTTCCAAGCCCCTCCTCCCGTGCACCGCGAGCACAATGCCTCCCCTGCCCCCCCCCCTTACGCGGCCTTACTTACATAGCGCATACGTGAGCTTACGCTTTAACAATCCCATTAATTTTAATTACAAACGTTTCGCTATTTCCCAATGTAAATAAAATTTGATTCTTTCGCGCAGAATTAACGCCTCCGTTGAGGATGAGGAGAACTGAAAACAAAACGAGAACGTCGAAACCAATCATTTCAGCGGGTGACGCGGAGCCACTCTCGTTTGGTTGCGGAGAAAAATATGCACGAAACGTGTTTTCAGCGATAAGTAGCATCGAGTTAAATAAGATCGATCAGAATTTACGAGCGCCCCGTAACCGCGCGATCGTCCTCCTTCTCCTCCTCCTCCTCCTCCTCCTCCTCCGCCGCCGCCGCCAACTGTCTTCGCGCGGTGGTGACCGCGGCCGCGTTTTATGGCCATTTTTCCTATCTTCGTCAAACGAAATAAGATCACAATGACATGAGAGAGAGAGAGAGAGAGAGAGAGACACGTGGTCGCGACGAGGTATGTGCGAGTATGCACGTGCACAAATTCCCGTGCATTTAAACTCTTGTTAAAATTAACTCGGTATGCTTTTAACATTTTACACTGAATAACGACGACGCAGGTCGCCAAGATCCTCGATACACACGCAACATCTAATCTCGTAGCGCACCGCCGATAATTGATATATTAAGCAATAATTGCCAAAGTAATTTTAGCGTTTTATTGACTTGGTTTACGGATGCGTATGCAGATACAGGTTCACTCTGCAAACGTGCTCCTAATTTTATTGCGCACAACGAATACGTAATCGCGTGAGACTCACGGAGTCAATGATTGACAAGGGAGTAGTCGGAAAGCCAATTAGCAGAGTCCTCGTTATCTAATAGCGAGAGATTTGCAATGGAGTCGAGATGTCGTGTAATAGAGAGATAATATATACATGTGGCGGTGGTTGAAAAATGACGAGCTCCCTTCCTCTCTCTCTGCTCTCTCTCTCTCTCTCTCTCTGCTCTCTCTCTCTCTCTCGAGTCTTGCTTCAATATTCGACGGAATATTTGAGCCGAGCAAATAATAATAATAACAATAATAAGAATAATGATAACGATAACGGGGCGGGGGTTCGATAATTTTTTAAAAGAACAGAACGTCAATGCATTATTGTGTTCGTAATTTATACGTGACCAATTAAAAAATACTATACATCCATATTTGATGCATTGCTTGAAGGATGCCATGTGTGTACAATGGACAAAATATAGGATCGGGATCGCGCGGAGATGCGAGAAAAGAAAAAAATAGCTTTGCCCGAAAAGGCATTATTGTCATTCAAATAAACGCACGTGTTTTCTATTTTCTTTAACAATCTGAGAGGGAAAGAGAGAGAGAGAGAGAGAGAGAGAGAGAGAGACGGGGAGAGGGGGAGGGGGTGGTGATGATGATGATCGAGAGTCAGACTGCAGCGTGAAATACCAAAAACGTAGTTTTATATGAATGTGTCATTATCGATGTGAATGCGCATAAAAAAGTGTTTATCGGTCAGGAGCGGCCAAAAAAGGAGGATGATGGATAAGGTAAGATAAAATTAAGAAAAAAGAAGAAGAAGAAGAAGAAGAAAAGAAGAAGAAGAAGAAGAAGAAGAAGAGGAATACAAGGAAGAAAAAAAAACGGCAATACGTGCCGGGAGTGAGATTTTCATCGGCCACGGCGCCTTAAGCGCTATTAATCTCGTAAATGCAAATGGTGTCTTCGAACGACCTAGAGAAGGTCCCTCGACGGCCTACAGGCCGTCGATTTTCGAGGAGCAGCAGCGGTAGCGGCAGCGGCAGCAGCAGCAGCAACAGCAGCAACGCGCGATGATGACGCAAAAATTCTTGGCCGAACTGGACTGGTCTTACACCGAGTCCAGAGCTGCCCCGTCCCCTCCCACCCCACCCGGTCCCCTTACCGATCCCGCAGGTCGCAACGATATTTATTCGACATTTGGGTAAACAAATCTTTAATTATGCCCGCAAAATACAACTTGCCGGATTAGGTAGGGGGCGGGGAAGATGGCGGGGAAATTTCTCGGTTAATGTTTGTGGTAGGGGGAGGGCCATGAGAAGCAGAAGGAGGAAAACGAGGAGGAGGAGGAGGAGGTGGTGGAGGAGGTGGTGGAGGAGGTGGAGGAGGAGGAGTGAGGCCATTGGGCAGGGTCAGACATCTGTGAAAGCCCGCGGCGGCTGCGTTGGCGACGGCGACGGCGACGGCGACTGCGACGGCGACGGCAAGAATACCCGCGCCTCGCTGTCGGGCTTGGCCGGCCAATTACATGCTGCTCTCCTCCGCATTCGATATTGTCATTAAATTCTTACCCGGGGAACCAGAATTCTTAAGCCGAATTAAAAAGGGAGTCGTCGGTTTTGCGCGAGCAAGCAACTCGGCATTGGCCGATCCTGAGCGGCGCGACGAGCACCACGTTGGCGAGTAAGACGGTAAGATGGTACGCGTACGCTACGGTACGCTACGGTTCGATTCGGTGCGCGTACGGTACGGTAGGGGCGAGAGGTTGATGGGGGGGTGGGGGTCGGAGGGAGGAGGACCGGAGCCGAGTCTGCGTGTTTTCGCTTTCGGCCGTCGACCAAATTATATTAAACGAAAATTGGCTTTAACGTCCAGCGGGGCACGGACAGGCCGCCGCCGCCTCCGCCTCCGCCACCGCCTCCGCCGCCGCCCGTGCATTACACGTGATCGATGATTGTTTTCCTGCAAATTATTGTAATTTTAAATTCTCACTGAGCGAATTAATACGGAGCGTCAAGCAGACGAGCCGTGTAACCCACTTACGGAAAAGTCCCGACTACGTGTCCCTCTCCCCCCCTCCGGCCGTAACGACTCGTTCAACTCTCCCGAGGCTCGCGTCTCCCTTTAAATTTTTGCGTATCCACAAACAGACATTTCCATATTTCATAACTAATTGCCTCACTTGTTGACTCTGCTCTCTCTCTCTCTCTCTCTCTCTCTCTCTCTCTCTATCTCCGTCTCTCCGTCTCTTTATGTTGCGCGCGGATACAGCCGCGGTTACGCACGGGCACGCACACTCTCTTTCCGAAAAGTTGCAAAACAAATATCGAAGACTGTGGAAGCAAAAAAGAGGGGGAGAGAGCGAGAGGCTCGACATTCGAGGTCAATAATACGATACGTTAGGACCTCGGGTGAGAAGCATTAGTTTAACAATAAATCATTATTGTTATTAGCATATAAAAATACGGCCTCGCGCTCTTAAGCTGTAAGTAATGGTCGGATCGTAGCGAGCGCAGCCTTTTCCCATTAAAATGACAAAGTCGGGTGTGGGAGGAGGGGGACGGAGGGGCGGAGGGACGGAGGGGGAGGAAGAGGGGCTTGGCCGAGGAAGAAAATCTACGCGCTGCACGGCGATGATCCGAGGAAAATTGACGGCTAATAATTGGGAAAAACAATGCTCCGGGCGCCGATGGCGGCGGCTGGTGGTGGTGGTGGTGGTGGTGGGTGAGGCGATCGGATACTTTAGGGGGTCGAATGCATAAATAAGTGGAACAAGCGGTGGAATGCCGCTCGGCCTGGCAATGTCAGGCAAAATTATTACTATAATCCCCAAAGGTATTTCTTCATTAGGCGAGGCAACACGCGTAGGAAATGTAACTTGGCGCTCGTGGCCTCCCCCCCCCCGCCCCCCGCCCCCGTAATGACAATTAGAAGCGTAAGACGCCGCCGGTGATCGCGGTCTCGATCGCCAGCGCAATAGCTCGCGATAGATAGCCCGCGATCACTTACAAAATATAACTCTTTCATTAATTTTAACGATCCGAGGATTCGCTTAGAGGAGCTCTCTACCTCTACCCGCATTGTTCCCCAATAACTCGGCCAACAACAATGTCAGCCTCGTTATTATGTAAGCAGTGTACGAGGAGCAGGGGTACGGGGGTACGTAGGGGGATGGGAGAGGAGGAGCGCGACGGCACGACTGCGTAAGGAGTTCCGTGGTCGAACTTTCGGGCCGGGCGGTTGCTTGTCTCTCTCTCTCTCTCTCTCTCTCTCTCTGGTCTGAAAGGGAGACAGGCGTAGAGAGAGAGAGAGAGGCGTAGAGAGGGGTGGGGGGAGGATCGATCTCGTCTATAGGAGCGTAGGTCGGCCGGGCCGATTAGATATTGTAGCCGCGTATACACGCGCCGAGGTGTTCGAATCGAAGTTCAAGCCCAAGAGATTTGTCGAGAGAGCGATCCCCCCTCATCTCCCGGGGACAAATGTACTTGTATTCGTCTCGACGGCTCGAACAGCGGCGTTCGTGAATCCCGGCGAAGACGGTCGGGACTGTTGGACCGGGGTGGGGTGGGGTGGGAGGGGGTGGCGACGGCGGTGGCAAGGCGACGGCGGCAAGGCGGCAAGGCGGTGGCGGTGGCAAGGCGGAGGGAGACCGTATCGGAGATCAGGTTTGCCGGGCGTTGAGCAACGTAACGAGCGCCCGAGGAGAAAACCGGAATATCCCCGGCACTGCATCTTTCTTCGGCCTTCCACTCGACTTTCCCATTCATCCTCGGCGCTCGGGCCACCGTCGTGATGCAACCGCCCTCGGCGCTCGTAATCTATTGACATTACGCGAATTGTCCGTCTGAATTTCTCTCTCTCTCTCTCTCTCTCTCCGTGTGTCTCTCTGTATGTCTGTATGTCTGTATGTCTGTATGTCTGTTTGTCTCACTCTTTGCCGAGCCATCGACGGGGCAGCTCAAGTTCAATAGCTGACTCGGTCGCTCGTTCGCTGGAATTCGTATTCGCTGCCATTCTGGTTAAGGTGCACGCCGCTGCATTCCTCGATGCCTACTCATGTGGGGGCCGCCGACACGGTAAGGCCCCGCTGCGCGTTTGCTCCCGATGCCGATGTGCTCGTGCCGCCCCGCTGCCTTCTCATTGCCGCCCGCGGCTTTTCATTCCGGCCTTTATTACGGGCTCCTACCCTCTCCGCCCCATCAACCCCTCTCCGCCCCATCGGGTCCCCGAAGCTGGAGGTGCGGGTGCGGGTGGAGGTGGAGGTGACGGCGACGGCGACGGCGGTGACAGTGGAGGGAAAGGGAATAAGTGGGCAAACAATACACCGACTCCGACACCGACTCCGACTCCGACTCCGACAATTGATTAATCTTGCTAATGTGGATCCTCCTCGCAAGAAAGGAGGCCAGAGACGAGCAGCAGGGTCATTAATCTACCTGGCAGAGTGGGTATTTAGTAAGAAGCCGTGAGGAGCTTACGTTTACGGCCCAGCGGCATGCGGGTGTTAACAGGATTATACAAAGGCCGTTGCCAAAGAGTAGAGCCGAGCTCTCCGCGATTAGATAACCGGGACTATAGGTCAGGAGGAGCGAGCGAGCGAGCTCGCTCGCGCGCAAGCCTCCGCGCGAGAAGACGTCGATAGGAGAAATCTTTGCCTCCTCCCGGTTAACTGCACGAGGCACCCCCGCTTCCCTAGCCCCGCGCGACAACAATTCACTCTCGGGCTTGTTTCGCAGAGCGCGGTCGCCGCCGAGTCGACGAATTTACCATCCTGGCACATACCAAGGCCGTCCCTAGTTGGCAGGAGCGAAAGGAACAGCGAGACCGGCACGTGGAAGCACCACTCGGACTCGCCATCTAGAGGCTCGACCTCGTCACAGGGCTCGACGGCCAGCACTCACGTAAGTAGACGAACAAGCCGGTGCTTCGTTTGGGCCACGTCGTCCTCGTCGTCCAAAGGGACCTCGACGTGGGGCAACTTGCCCCTCCGTGGAAATAAACACATAAAGTACAACGTCGTTCCTGGGCTTGTTTTAGAGCGCGGCGTCGGGCACGCTCCTCCTGACCGCGGCGAACCTCGCCAATCTCGCGGCGATCGAGCCCCCGAGGGTCACCGCGCCAAAGCAGCTGGACACCGCCTCGATGGCGAGCAGCACCCACTTTACCGTGGTAAACGGACTCAGCCGACCGAGCACCGCCTACAGGAAGTCCTGGTGCGCCCGGAACCAGCTCACTGTACTCGTCTGCACCATGAGCTTCCTCTTCATGATCGGCCTCTTCGCCGGGGTACTCTACATGGAAAGTCAGTATCGCTCTCCCATACACACTCTCTCTCTCTCTCTCTCTCCCACTCTCTCTCTCTCCCACACTCTCTCTCTCTAGATCTATATCGTTACACCGACAGAGGCGCGATAATATATGAAAAGACGCGAGAGCGCCTCGGCGGCCCAATGAATTTCTATTTTCATCATTTCGAGCTTCGTTTGCTTTCGCAGTGAGAGCGCGGGGCAGATACAACTAGGATGTACGGCTGCTGATGCTGCTGCTGCTGATGATGCTGCTAATGCTGCTGCTGCCGCTACCGATATAGCTGTAGTAGCTTTAGCCCTAGCCGCCGCCGCCACCGCCACCGCCGCCGCCGCCACCGCCGCCGCCGCCTCGACCACCTTCACGTATACCGACGACTTTCGACGACTTTGAAATCTCATGCCGCTCGTATGAAGGATCCGTCTTCGGAAGGATACTGCTAGGAAGACTGCTTAATCATCATCGGATCGTCAAGCCAGTGCGCGAAAGGCTCGAGCCTCGGTCTCGCCGCCGACCGCTACTTTATCAATAACTCAACATCTCGTTTCCTTCGTTAAAAAAAAAATCGGACCCCATTCTCACTTACACTTTCTTAGTGGCGTCAAGCCAAACCCAATTATACCGCTATTAGATTCTTAAATGTATTGCACGGCAATTACTGTGCGGTACGTCAATTGAGTAATTACGTTTATGTAATGAGCGCAATTCGCGCGCTTCCCTAGGCATTATTGTTATTTATATGAAATTCTAATTGACTAAATCCAATTGCTTATGGCCACGATGGCATTTTAATATTTTAATATTTATCGGTAAAGCCCATTGGACCCGACTTCATTGGGTTACCCCAATATTGATTCGTGTCCAACATCGTTGCTTTAAATTAGACAAATAATTAGCGACTCACTCACTACTTACTACTTACTACTTACTACTAATAAACCGTGCAAACTCTCCGCGAATATACGTACGTACGTACGTGCATGTATAATAAACGGCACGTGTCCTATTTTACTTGGCTACTACATAAAGTTATTAAACGACCGCCTATAGTTCACATACTCACGCACACACACGCACACACAACCAATGGCATGCCCTTACCTACTTTTTATAAACTCCTTTTTATTACCTCGTCTTGTGTATAATCGACCGGAGGTAAATCCCCTTCGTGATTTATGTATATGTGTATTGCGCACGAGTGCACGTGTGACTGTACGCGCTTTAATACGAGTACATTTTAATTTCTTTTAAATTTTTTTTAATTTTTTTTTTTTTTTTTTTTTTATCCCTTAACGAACGAACAAGAAATTATAATTTTAAAAATATTTTAAATGATAAGAATAGCTTAATGTTTAAAAACATTACGGAGAATTCAAATGCGAACGTAATCACATGCGGGGCTTCAATGAAATTGAAGCGCGTAATGAGATAACGACAAATAACGACAAATGACAATCGTTCGAAAAACTTTGTGTCTGTGATATTACTTGTGTATTAATTAATAGTCAAGCCAACAAAAAACTTTCACATTATTATTGAAGTTTGTGTTATATCTACATTTCTCTTTCTACCCATCCTTAACATTTGAACAAAAAAAAAAAAAAAAAAAAAAAAAAAAAAAAAAAAAAAAAAAAAAAAAAAAAAAAAAACGAACACTAACAACCGTAAAAACGGCCTCGAGAAACTCGTGATTGGTTATTGGGGTTATTGGGGTAGAGTCACCGTGCAGAGGAGTGGATGGGGTGAGGAGCGGGGGCGGGAGCACGGTTCGATATCGCGACCATGGCATTAAGTAAGAAAGAAAAGAAATGAAAGAAATGAAAGAAACAAAAGAAAGGAAGGAAGGAAGGAAGTACCTCTCGCGAGATTCTCACTTGTTCGCGTCTCCACGAGATTTTCACTTTTTACGTGCAGTGGGCAGAGGCTCGGGGACGCGACACCGATTCTTATCCCGTGAATGTGCTTTGCTTGCAGAACTCGGCTACATAATAACATCGACGATCATCGTCGGGGATCGTCGGGGATCGTCGTTCGTTCGCCTCTTCCCAGCACTTATGCCGTATGTCAACGTGATTGATAAATCTTCGCGATCCTTTGCGTTTTCGTCGCCTTGGCGTTTATTAAATTTAGCGACTCGACGCACCGGGACAAGCCCCCCCCTCCTCTCGCCCCTCTCGCCCCTAACCGGTGAAACCACTGTCAACGTATCTAAGGATAAGAAATGTCCGCACCAGACGAACGAAATTCTACCCGTACAAATACATATGTCTATATTACATGTGTAACGAAACGTCGAAAGCGCGCCTTTCGACCGTCAAAGATCAATCTCAGCCCCTACGTTACACGTCGAGCCATGTCCTCCTAATTAATCGTCCATCCACTTCAATCTGGCCGCTTGCCACTTATAATCAAAATTCACAGCAGACCCTTAAGACCGTAACATCCAATTATATTGCAATGATTATATAGAAATCAGTGTATATTACCGTATTAAGGATAGAAATGTATTTCTCTAGACATGGGAACAATTATTATTATTATTATTAAGCAAGTTCATCAGTATTTTGGTTTTTATTTTATCTCCTTTTGCCATTACAAATATACATGTACTTCTTAGTCGATAAGTGGCGCTGATAACTGTAACGTAACTATAGAGTATCGTTAGTAGATTTATAAGGCAAATGCGCTACATGACGCACGCGACATGTTGTGAAATGACGAGGAAACGTAACGTGAGCCCGACCGAAACTATTAAGATTAAATTACGATGAAATTTGAAAAAATTTGTCCATCGCCAAGATGACGAGAACAATTGTGCGATATGCAAGTGAGACAGAGAGCATGAGACGTAATAAAATTACTTGAATTATACATATATATATATATGTACGAAACGAAAATAATATGTATTGGAAAACATTATTGTCGCAAGGGTACGATAGATCTTTATAATACCGATTGTGCTTATACGTATATTTCGTAGCTTTAAACAATGTAATAGTTGTAAATGTCAATTATTAATTATTACACTGCCAAATATTCAGCATAAATAATTCCACGAGAATTGTTGTACTGTTTCACGCGAACGAGTTAACAATCAAAATATTGATTACTATGGAGGAATCCCATGGAGCAGCTCTTATAGTTCCGTAAAATGCCTATTCTATAATTGCACACCTTTATCGATTAAAGCATAAAGAAACGTTTTGAATTCCAGTCATAGTAAATATAGCACCCACTATCGATACATTGTACGTTTAATTTTTGTAAAAGGATACACACACACACACACATGCTAGACATAAATAAATAAAAGCAAATAATAAAAATACTCCGTGTAAAGAACTTTATGTAATTCGAGAAAAAACTCTCTTAAAAGAAAGATAAAAGGTACTCGTGCTTTATCTTTTTTATTATATAATAGTAATAATAATTATAATAATAAGAGCTACGTATTAATATTTCACGTAATTACGTAATAGAATGCGTGTGCGTGGGCGTGGGCGTGTGGTTTTTTTTTTTTTTTTAAGACAACGCTCCATTTCAATTTGTTATACACTCTATTTACTTATCTTGTTGCTCTTTGCTCTTTCTCTCTCTCTTTTTTTTTTTTCTTTTTCTCTTCCGGTAATAATAATTGGCTCATTTATTATGAAAAGCTACCCCCCAATGAAAATTATTTAAATATAAATGAGAAAATATGGACATTCGGGTTGATGGTTGCAATGTTGCGTTCGTTTTCCTTCTTGGACTATGATGATTAGTTGGCAATCGCTTCGTAAAGTAAACAATGACTGTAATAACGAACGAACGAACGAACGAACGAACGAACGAACGATTTTTATTGATATTTATGTAACGCACGCACATTTACACGACGCGTATTGGCCCGAATATTCAAAAGCTCCTTTTTTTCCCCTCCCCCTACGCTACGCAACAGTAACTTTAATTAATATTACATAAAAATAATAATAATAATAATGATAACAATTAATAAAAAAAAATAAAGGTAAAAGAAAGGTAAAAGAAAAAAAGAAAAGAAAAAAACGATGTAAAATAATAAAAGAGTATTAGTAGTAAAAAGGAGATAAGTTGCTCGTAGGCAGAGGTAGTAGTTCTGCTGACCAGGGGTACGAACGAACGTGAGCGTTTGTCCGATTTGGCCGACAGCGGACCTGGGCCCATTTGAGTTTCGTAACAGGGAACAACCACCGGCGTTACATCACCGGCCTTTGAATATATTCAAAGGTTCTTTTAAATTTCACTGAAATATCCGAAAACCGTGGACGTAAAATTGTTTTCGCTGACGTAAGCTCTGTATATACGACTGTGATACACAACGTTGTGATACACACACAACGCTAACACAAGGCAAATACGAACGCCCGGCTACGTATAAATAATTCCTTCATTTAAATATCTATCGGAGGCGAAATATTTCCCTCCTTAGATCGTATTAGATAATTATTATGTCCGTCGTTATATAACAACAACGCACCGTCGACGTCCCTCTCCCGCCTCTTGATAATACAACACACACGTCCGTCCGTGTCATTCCGAGTTCATCCGCCCATAATAATTCCGAGCGATTAAATCATTTATAAGCTCTTTTCTATAATCCTACTTTACAGTTCGCGTAGTAGGTTTACGCGATACATTCGCGCATCAGCTCGAATGAATTCCCAAAAAGGCCCTTTCCTTACGTTCTCTCTACCTGACAGGGGTCAATTATACAATACGGGCCGCGATTTTTATTTATTTTTACCACGAATAATAAATCTCTATCCGGGGATAATTATAATCTACACTTTCAATAATTTCGAAGCTGATCGTTTCGCTTTAATATTCCCAATTTAAGGATTTAATAACAAGGCCCCCCGTTTCGCTAGTCTTTCGTGAATACGTGTTATTGCAATCTGAAAATTATTCAGACGCGGACACGAATTGGCTTGCCTCGTTAAATCATTTCCCAAATAAATATATAATAATATCATACACAGGGCATTTGAAGACAATTGCTCGGATCATCATTATTCATCGTAATGGCAATCGATTTTCTTAATTACCTTAATTCCCCTTAACAATTATCATTTACCTGAAATCACTCGTATTTATTTTCGCTATATATATATATATATTTTTTTTTTTTAACTTTATTTCGAAAATCGTTACTTTATTACAACTTTCACGCTAAATGACGAGTAAAATTGGTTTAAAGGAAGTTTATAGACCAAAGTCAAACCTAAAAGCATAAGATATTTTTATAAACCAAGATCATTTGTACGCGTCTTTACCGCTGCAATAAAACAATGCCAAGCAAATAAACGAGTTTCACTTTTCATCAAGATTTTTAATAATAAAATTAATTTATTGTAATAGCTCGAAATCGAAATTACTAATCAAAGATATATTTTATAATATTTTCTTTTAAAATTTGTATCGAAATCCTAACCTGAAATTCTTTTAGTTACTTATTATTTAAATAAAGAATGCCAGATTCTTTATTACTATACCCGTTTACTAAATTCATTTTCACAACAATCACAATTTTGTGACTGTACAATAACTAAATATATTGAATAAATAAATAATTCGGTCTTACCTCGACTTCGTGAAGCGATTGTGTCCATTTGTAATTTGGTAAATCTGCACCATTCCCACTATTAGGTTTCAGCTTATTCTTTTCAGATTCATCCTCATCGTAATCCACTTTATCATCTTCTGACTTTTTGTCGCTAATAGTGCTAACGGCATCGGATACATTCTCATTTGATTTCTGCTCGATTTATACGTGAATTTATAATAAATTGTAAATAAAGTAAAAGTAAAGTATTTAATGTTGTACGTGAAATACGCACTTTACTGTCTAGTTCCTTTTGAAGCTTGTCAGCCTCTTCGTCCGTTAATTCAACAACTTGTGAGCCACCGTTTAAATCCTCAGCTTGTTCCTGCTCTTCCCTTTTCTTTCGCTCAATTTTTTCTTTCCTCTTCAATTCCTGCTCAGCCCGTTTAGCTTTATCGGAGCTGGCCCTACTGATAGCCGAGGCTTCGTATTTTTTGAACAAGGTTTTTATAAGCTGAAAGATAAAGGATGATTCGAGTGAGGCACGTAGGTCGGTATCGTTAATGAACGCATTGAGTTATTATATCTTGCCTTTTCCGCAACACCTTCACCGGCTCCGGTATAAAAGTCCGTTTTCCTCGCCAGGAAATTGAATATCGTATCTAAAAACTGGGCAAAGAGTCGCATTCATAAGAAGAATAATAATAAGTAAAAACATTGCGGATTTAACCTTAAAAAAAGTGAGAGAGGGGGAGAGAGAGATGAGAGAGAGTGAGGGAGAGGGATAGAGGAGACGGAGAGAGAGAGAGAGAGAGAGAGAGAGGAAAAGGGGGCCTCCGTCGTCTGAAGCCGAATCGTTTTACTTACGTCCTCGACGCCGTTTTCGTGCTGCTGAGCCATCGACAGCAGAACGACGTCAAATTTCTCGTGATCCTTGGTCATTTTGCCGTCGTTTATAATAGAGTACTGCAAACGATATGGTCGATAGTTAGCTTCGGGAATAAAATACTCAGGGCACTATAGAAGACCGCGCTCGAAAAGTATGGATGGTTCTGGATAGCCGTTTGTTTCCCTTCTCGTTACCATCGCAGTTCAAAAACACATGGCCGGAGCCACTCGCTCCGCGACCTATACCATCGGCTGCGCGACGCCTGCGCATTCGGCATTAAATCTCCATTGGGCAGCCCGAGCATTAATATGAAATCTAATCTTAAGCACCCGCGGCTCTCCGAGAAGGTATTCGAAATTTTTTTTTTATATATCGGGGATATTTTATATGGGAGGCTTATGTGATTTAATTGCGGCTTCAACGAGAGCCGGCCGAGTGTAAATTATTCAAATCCTACGCTCGTGTCGCTTCGTTACGGTTTCTAATGACCGAGGCCTTCCTTATCGATCGAGCATCGAGCGGTACGATCACCTGCGCAGGATCGATACGAGTCAGATCTTTTTTTAAATAAAAACAAAGCCCCTCGTGCTTTTTTTTTCTTTTTTTTTTTTTGTAAGGACGCTCGTTTTCGAAAAAAGGGTTCGTTATTGGGGTGCGAAGGAGCCCTCGACACTGCCCCGACGATCGTCGAGGCTAAAAGAGAACGTAATCGTGCAACGGTAGGGTAAAAATCCAAGCCGTCCGGGGAGGTATAAATAAAAATACAAGGCCATCGTAGCATGCAAATATAGCCGGGCTATAACAATAGTAATAACAATAGTAATAATAGAAGACGACGTGACGTTAATAAAAGAGCGAGGGAAGGGGAGCAGAGTGCAGAGTGGAGTGAAAAATAAAATCGGCCGCGGAGATAATTGCACCCTGGCTGGCTTAATGAAATTAATAATGCCGGGGCTCATGCCGGAGAGAAGGCCCGGTTTGTCGCGTCGACGACGAGTAAATGCCGAGAAAAGGGATAATTATTGAGCCTGGGCTCGTCGATTCCCGGCCATTGAAACGATTATCGGAAAGCGCGCGTCCCCCCCCCTCCCGAGACCCGACCATTGGCCACTGCTCGATCCATCGCGCAGACTCGGGGTGACGCGAGACCCCGCGGCTACGGGATCATCGACGACCGACTGCACGACTGTACGAAGAGGTGGGAGTAGCGTTATAACGTGGCAGTAGTGCCGAGTCGAGCTAGGCGAGTCTTAAACGCGGCACATGTACCGTACGAGTGATAGATAGCGGAGGACGGAATCTCTAATTTTGCAGGTTTGCCATCCCTCGGGAATATAGGCCCTTTTATCCTTGACCTCGATCTCTGGCTCTCGTCGAGACCCCCCCCCACCAATAACCTTCTTTCGCCGAGCTTTGTAATTTTTATTATTTTTTTTTTTTCTTCTCTCTATTATAAAAGCCGGACGCGATCCAGTCTGTTTCGATGAGATATACTTGGACCGAGACGAAGACGCTCCGTTCAGAATCAAACATACGCAATCTATTAGACGCTTATTTTGAATGAATTGACGGTCGAACGGTGCTCGAATACATCGTTTCGGCTGTTATTACCGAATTACCAGTATTTTCTGAATAGCTCGGGTCGCTTTAATTCGTCAATTTTTACGTGAATTGAAAGAGCTGCCCCGACTTAACCTAACCTATTTCGCGATCGACGTAGCGAGCGGAATACGATATTTCGAATATACGATATTCGAATTTTATCATAAATCGTCGTTCTTTCAGCATGAAGGTCCAATACTTGTTTTGCATCGCAGTCGCCCTGCTGGCTGTCGCTCATGCGGAAGACAATGAAAACGATGGGGCTTCCCTTCTAGTCGCCAAACACATTCACAACAAGTATCTCGTTGAAAATATGGACGTTGTTGTCAAAGTACGAAACTTTACGAAACATAATCGATTGTCTGTAATATTATGCATAGGAAAACTTGTATTTTTTTTTTTTTTTTTGTTCCTTATAACTGAATTCACTCGCGACTATGGCAGTTTCATAGTTAAAATAACTATTTTTCAGTACACGGTGTATAACATTGGTAATGTGGCTGCCCTCGAAGTCGAAATCACAGACAATTCCTTTGATCCGGATAATTTTGCACACGTCAGTGGAGAACTCAATGCAAGAATCGATCGTGTACCACCCAATACCAATGTGACGCATACCGTTGTTGTACGGCCAAGGAAACCAGGATACTTTAATTTCACGTCCGCAGAAATTTTGTACCGCAGGAAAGAAGATGCTCCAAGGTTACAGGTCGCTCACAGCAGTGAACCTGGCTTAGCCTATTTCACCTCGTATAAGGAATACGATAAGAAGTTTTCCTCACACGTTGTAAGTTAGTTACGATTCTCCTGTCGATGAGGTATCAAACTTTTACAAATCATTAATAGTCAGATTGAAAATACATTAAAATATTTATACTGAGGCGGAGGGAGCGGGGAAGTCGTAACTTCCCAAGCTAGTTCCCAAGCTAGATAATGAGCTCAATAGCCTCAGTAGCGTACTGTAACCTAAGACGCACTTGAGCTTTGCTCTCCACTCCCCTCCCCCCATCCACGCTCGAGGTGGACGTTCGGCCGACGAAAAAAAATCACTATATTATGCGACGGTTCTTTATTTGTGAAAAAATTCCTTAAATATAATCGAAATACGATCGAATAATTGAAAACCTCGTGACCTTTCATTGAGTTTTACAGTTTTAATTTAAATAATTTCAATGTCAATTGAAATTCAATATAATTAATATTATTTTCAGATTGATTGGGCTGCATTTGCAGTAATGACCCTACCGTCGCTCGCCATTCCATTCGGCCTTTGGTTCTCTAGCAAACGTAAATACGAAAAGCTGGCCAAAAGTACAAAGAAACATTGAATTTTTTGTAAATTCATCATTCTCTTACCAAGAACAAAGATATTAATTATGTTATGCGTGACTGAGAGAGGTGCTGCGACTATTCGTTATGTACTTTGAATTTTGTAATAAATATTATTTATAGATACTCGTTTGAAAGTGTTTTATTATAAAAAAAATTGTCGTCTTCACTTCATTTATTCAGAAACGTTCGAACATTAAAAGATATATTTACAAAGATTCCATTTGCTTATTATTATTCTACTATCATATCGAAGACATTAATTAATTTGTCTTTGAACACATAAAATAAATGCTTATGTTTTACAATTCCGTATGAAAATTTATATTGACCAAGGATTTCTTTCTTTTTTTTTTTTTTTTTATAGAAATAATTTCAGTAACGAGCTAATAAAATTAATATATTACTTAATAAACGTAAGGAAATTACGCGATTATAAATTTCTTGTAAATCGTAATTGTTGCCTACTTTGCATTAAATTAAATTTATTAAAAAAATACACACGTCTGGAATGAATAATCAATAAAAATTGAAAAAGTCTATTTGCAATAATGTGTAAAGAATAATAAATAATAAATGTATGTATAATACGTCTCTGTGATGTAAAGGTAAAGGAATTTCATTTGTTATATCTTCCAAATGATGAATTCAATGGATATCAAATAGGCTTTCACAATGTATGATATTGATTACATTCCTTTAGCTCTACAAAAATACAGCTAGTTAATTAAGTCACTCGCGTATAAGCAAATTCTAAACGACGATTAACGTATAAGCAAACTTTCATTATAATATCCCTTAAATCCTAGATTAATTACACTTTATACACGTTCGTCAATCCTTAAGAAGTAATCATGTATGTCACAGTATAATAATAATGGTCAAGTCTTCTATCGTCTTCTAGCATTTCCAAGTGCTACTCGCAATTATAATTATAATAATTATAATAATTTATCAATATTATTATTATTCTATTGAAGGTTTTAAATAAGTCTGGAAAATTAATGTATTGTTGTAAACATTCTCTTCATTTTGTCGTTTTTTTTCTTTCTTCCCCCCTTACTACGATTACGACTACGACACGTCCTCGAGAATTCGTTTAAATAAAAAAATTTTTATAAGCAACTCCTGTTTCTACGCGAGTTCGGCGTAAAGAAACCTCGAGGGTCCCCGTAGACTGGCTCAAAGGCAGAAAACGGCCTTAGGGGTGAGCCAGGACTGTCGGGGGGATTGGATGATCTCGATGCGTTAAATATGGACATCGAATCGGAGGCGGACGTATTCTTTTTCATTGTCGTCGAGCATTTCTCAGCTGTAAGGGTAAAAAATATTTCAGTCAACGTAAACCTTTCTTTTTCTTTTAAACGATTGTAATCGCAATGACCCCATTGAAAGCTACGTAATCCCAGTCATATAAGTTTATACATCGTCCGCTCACTCTTACAATTGACTAATATAATCAAGTAATGTAATTTTACTCACCAAAGACATTTTTATTTTTCACCGTCACGTCGACGTTGGACATTTTACTTTTCCAAACTGCAATTACAATATTATTATTTGCATTAGAAAATATAATGATCTCGGTTGTTACAACGGTGGCCATTATTATCACTTAAAGACGAATACACGCGATCGTATGACTTACAATGGAAGAAGGAGACGCAGATTATAACGAGAGTTCCTAACGTGTATCTGTGGAAGTACATGTAGTCGACCCAATGGATACCCGAAATCCTTGGGAACTGATCGTACTTGGGCACTCGTATCAGGAGCTGAATAAAAATAAGAATAAGAATGCCCGTGAGTAGGGGGTGCGGACGGGCTGGCGCCGGGCAACGATCGATATCGTTTCAACGATCCGAGATTCTCAGGATTTTTACCGAAATGTTTTGTCTCGACAGCTCGTTGGTGACGAATATTTTCCGACCCTGGACCTCTTCCTCGTTCTGCGTCAGGCTCAATTTGAATTGCGCTACATTTTTAGCCAGGAACTGACGAGCGCCGACGCTTACCTCCTCCGGAGCCTCGATCTACACATATATATATATATATATAAAAACGTTCATTATGGCTTCGTTATGGATCAAGATGAGCCTCTCGATCATCCGATACGGCTCTCTCTCTCTCTGTCGACTTACGATAATATGCTTTAGAACGTGGGGAAGGCCGAAAACGTCGAGGGTCGCAGTCGGCAGCTCTTGTCCTATGGTGCTCAGGAACATTACCTCCCTCGAAGAAACGTATATAGGCGGCAGGTAGGACACTTCGATCGGCGTGCCCTCGATATCCCGGCTCAGGGCGTTTATCCTCAACTTCGTCTCGAGAGTACTCGATATTATGGACGGCAATCCCATCGGGACCACGTCGCAATAATAAAGTCCTGGAACAACGGTGCGCCATGTATTGTAAAGCCACTCTCTCTCTCTCTCTCTCTCTCTATCTCTCTCCGACTCGTCCCCTAATACGGCTAATATAGATCCCTCCCCCAAGAGTCGCTACCGACCGACTCGTACGTTATTCTTTACGAACAACAACAACAACAACAACAACAACGACGACGACAATAATAAGAACAAACCGAGCCTACGTATTCGTTACAATAACGCGCATTGTATTTTTTTTTTTTTTTTTTTTATCTATATAATTACTTTATACGTCGCGCGGTATCGTACAGACGGAGATTTAAGTGGCTGGCTCGCCAGGACTTACCGGTAACGATGTCGAAACGTTGCTTGGTAAAGAAAAGATCCTTGACGTTAATGTTCGGATGGTAGGGCGGTGAGAATTGGACGGTGCAGGTGAAGGGAGGGTGGCTCAAGTGGAAGGAGGAGAGTGTCCTGCAGCCGTCGAGGCCCCTCGACAGGACGTTATTTTTCTTCTTGTCGGCCTGGTCGTGCCTGCCCATCAGGATCACGGGCACGCTGAAGACTTCGGTGCCGGTGACATTTTTACATTTGGCGTGTACGAGCTCGATCCTGGCGATGGGGCTGACGGTCACCTCGACCTCGTCCCGCAACTGCGTCGTTATGCTGTGCTTGACGCTCGCGCTCCCCGAGCCCCGGGCCTTGCCGATCCCCGTCAAGGCATCGACCTGCAGGACCTCCGGGGCCGACGATTGCCAGAACCCGGGATCCCCGTCGGCCGACAAGAGCGGCATCGAGAAGCAAACGACGTCACCGACCGTGAGATGTGGCTAAAATCATCAACGTTATCAACGGTAAAACAAATCAATTCGAGCCGTGTAGCCTGCCTGCCTGCCTGCCTGCCTGCCTGCCATGGTTTTTGGGGTTATTGGATGGTTCGCTTCAACCTCAGCAGGGCTGCGTCGGTTCGAAGAAAGATAATTAATTATTACGATAGGCGGGCATGGCTTTACGTACGTTGCTGGGGAAAAGTACGTCCCCGATGAGCATGTGCGCGTAGTCGAACATTCCGTTTGGGTACTTGTCGTTGTAAACCTTGACGATGAGCTCGCCGTTCTCGTGGAACCTCG
The DNA here is from genome assembly GCA_018883505.1 of Ceratosolen fusciceps. NCBI lineage: Eukaryota > Metazoa > Arthropoda > Insecta > Hymenoptera > Agaonidae > Ceratosolen > Ceratosolen fusciceps. Next base: position 823,419 of record RCIC01000039.1, on the reverse strand, counting down.
CATTAATGACATTGTTGTCATTTTTCGTGAAGGTTACCAGGTCCGTGCGACTCGACAATGTCCGGAAATCCGAATCGGCGGCGTGAAACTTCGTGCCGACCGAGTCGTAATAGTCGACCACGTAATTCAAATCCATGCTTTTCGGTAACATATTCAGCTCCTCGTCGTTGCGGATGCGCACGCTCGTCTTCAAGGACAGCATTACATAGTGAATCGGCTTGATCTAAGGGTTTAAAAAAAAACAAAAAAATCAAATTAACAAAACAAAAAATTAGAAATAAGAATGGGATGGGAATGACGTTAATGACGTTAATGACGTTAATGACGATTGGGATGGCTTACGTGAACCGTAATGGTCAGGGTCTGCTTGATGCTGTAAGGCTCGACGTTGGTGACCGATACGATTCCGCTCCCGTACTGTTCGCCGGATCGTACGAGTCCGGCTTTATCGACGCTAATTATAGCCGGTGCGGCTGCCAAGGCCGTCGCCTCCTCTGTTTGTTCGCTCGCCATCTGTTTGTTAATGACTTTGTAGCTCGTCAGTCCGAACTTGTCGCGATTGGTTTGTAGCCTGAGTGACGAATTCGGCGCCATGATCAATACCAAGGGATCGAGCTGGGCGACCTCGTCGTTTACCAAGCGCAGCTCCTCGAAGATCTCGATTTTCACGGACGAGCTGAAACTCGGCTGCGAACGACATCCCCCGGGCACGTTGCAAGGGCTCGTGACCGCCAAGGCGATCGTCGCCACCCCGGGCTTGTTCGCTTTCCCTCTCAACGTCACCTCGTTTTGGTATCTGTTATGGTTTCGTTATGGTTTCGTTATGGTTTCGTTATGGTTGCGTTAATTACATCAAATCCATTAAATATATATATATATATATTTAAGGGCCCTTACCTGACGTTGATGCCCGTCCGCTCGTACATGTTGTGGAGGCTCATGATGCCGGAGTCACTGGTCGACCAGGAAAATATCAGCGGGGACTTCATCGAGCCGATTATCAGCGGTGTCAAGTGGTCGGGGATACCGAAGGCCCAGACCGGTACGACCGCCCCGACCTTTATTTTATAGCTCGGCACGACGACCTTGACACCCTCCAGTAATATGACGCGGACCTCGGCCGAGTCCTGCGAGAAAACGACTCTCTTGCCCCGCGAGTCCTCGCCCACGGACTTTGCGTAAATGACCGTTTGGCCGGTGGCCTTTCCCTCGATGACCCCGGTACTCTCGATCGACAGCACCTCGTCGTTGTCCGTCGTGTACTCGATCTCCGCGTTCTTCGGCCCGCCGACCGTCGATATTTGGTAAATTGTACCGACGAGCGTCGTCAGGTTCTTGGGCAGGACTCGCAGGGGCGGGAACACCTGGACGATCACGGTCTCGCTGCGGACTTCGTTGGCGCCCTGGCCGCTGCTGAACACGACCTGGGCCTCGCCCTCTTCCAGGCCGTGTATTAGGAACAAAATTTTGTCCGCGGGCGGGTTCGCCTGCTCTTTCGTCGACACGCGCTTTACGTCGATGTAGCCGTTCTCGACCTCGACCTTGATGTCGAGCATGTCGAGGGCCGGGAGCATCATCAGGTAGCCGTTCGTATCGTAGAGCTGCAGGTGGGCCGCTATGTACTTGCCCCTCTCAACTTTGTTCACGCTCTCGATCTCGAGGCCGGCCAGCTGCTGCACCTCTATGTCCACCTCCGCGGCCTTGGACGCGAGGCACAGGTCGAGGAGGGCGACCTTGAGCATCCCCGAGCCTCTCGGGACTATGCTGATCGTGCGAGTCGGCTCGACGTATCGAACGTCCGCCACTTCCTCGTTGCTCAGGACGAGGTCGTAGTAGCCCGAGCCCTGGTTAACTTGGAGGTAGTACTTGCTGTTGGGGTCGTTCAAGATCTTCAGGCTGCTCGGGACAATGACGGTATCGTTGACCAGGTAAATGTTGACGTTGGCCTCGATTAACGGCGTCGCCACGACTCCGCTCTCGTTCTCGACCGGGAAAGGCGGATACTCGGCTACGATCCGATACCTAAAATACAATAACCCCAATAATAATTAATAATAATAATAATAATAATGATAATAATAAAATGCTAGATTAGCGACAGAGGCGCGTAGTTTAAGCTTTGACTCGTATTATTATTATTATTATTATTATTATTATTATTAGCTCAATTGTAATTGTAATTACCTCGAGAGAATATTTTTCTGGTATCCCGTGACTTTAGCTAACAAGACTAGGGAGTCCGTGTACTTTTTCGGCTTAATCAGTTGATAATGAGTTTTCGGCAATATAACCTGATAATCGAGATACGTTTCTTCCAAGCTCCCGGTCAGAAGGTCGATGACTGCATTGCCGTATGGCTTTATGCTCCAGTCAATGCTCAAGCTGGATACGTTATCGAAGCGCCGTCCATTCTCGTCCTTGACGATGACGATCAAGCGCAAGGTCTCCTCGCTGTGAGCGACAATCCTCTCGGTGTTCTGATTCACCGGGCAATTCTTTCCGTCCCGGAACTCCGGTTGTAGGAATATGTACCGGGGTTTACCGCATACGACTTTCACGTTGGCAACGGCTTGGCCCCCCTTGCACGACGGGAGTACCGGCATGTTGTATACATTGAAGCTCACCGAGCTCTCGCCGAGGGCTTTGCACGAGACCTTGAAGACCGAGATCTCGGCCTTGTAAGCCGTCTCCTGTTCCACGACCTCCAGTATCCCGCTGTCGCTCACGCTTATCTCTCTCTGGTAGTCCCGTTTTATTTCCGACCACGCCTGGGGCCCACCCTTGAAGACAATGTTGCGCGATGATCCGACGGCCAAAACCGTCAGGGCTTTCGCGGGATGCATGACGACGAGAGGCTCGTAAGCCGATATGGTGACGTTGTCCGTTAAGTTTCTGCCGTAGGTGACCGAGACCTTGGAGACGCCGATCGCTTGGCTAACTATACTAATCGTTGCGCAGGCGATGCTCACCGGCTCCACGTATTCGCTGTCGATTTGAACGAAATTGCCCTCCGGTATGTCGACTTCGAATAACAAATCCTGACAATCGCTGAACGGAATCAGCCGGACCTCCGTGCCGTCGTACGACTCCCCGAATAACGCGACGTGGAAGTGAATCACTTCACCGACCGCTGCTTCCATATTGTACTGTATTATTTCTAACTTCTTTGGCTCTAAAATGTGGACCTTCGCGGTGTCGCGATTGTTCACGTTCTGAAACAACGACACCGTCACGTCGGCCGTCCCTCTTTGTAAGATTTTCAACGCCCCGCTCTGAGAGACACTGACGATCGAGGCTTGACGGCTATTCCATACGTAAGACCCGTCACCGCCACTGGCCTTAAGGGCCACGTCGTATCTGCAAACCAAAAACGAAGTACCCATTATTTTAGATGATACCGAGTGACGCCAGTACTTCTCAACGTCTCAATACATCGTCGTAGCCACGGTTTTACCTGGTCTTGACTTTCGGGTCCCAAGGTAGAGCTAATATTCGCGGATGTATAGCAACCGCGGACTGAATCGTCAGCTCTACGTTGGTAGTGAGTTCCGGGTAAATCTCCACCTTCTTTCCTTTCTTATTGACGACGCCGTGCAAGGTGGCCGCTACTACGGTAGTACCCGTTGCTATTGGCACGGCTACGAGATGAGTTCCATTCTGGCTCGTTAGTTTTCTATCCAAATACTTATTGTTTGTCTTCATAGTGACGTCAGCGCCTTCGCCGATATAAAACTTGTAATCTTCTCTGAAAACGTCAAGACATTTAGAAATTATCTTGTTGTCCTTGTTATTATTGTCTTGTTAGTCATTGAATTTTCATTAACCTGTCGAACATTTCAACGACGATCTCGTGCGTAAAGCCAAGAATAAGAAAGCGACTTCTGTGTGGCAAGACCGAAATTGAAATTGAAGCAACTTCTTTGACATTGACTGCAGCAGTGGGCAAAATTACTCCGTATTCTTCGTGGACATTTTTATCGTGTAAAAGGACTTTTGACTTTCCGATTTCCAGCGCGTAAGCGTTAGCTTTGGCGTCATTAATTTCTAAGACCTGAGGATTTTCAGCTTCTAAATAATACTGGCTCGTTGGTATGTTTATTTCTTCGAGTCGCCCTTGATGAACCTGATTGCAATGGTAGGCACAATTTACTTACATAATACATTACAGAATCACGCTGTTACTTAAAAATAAAGGCCATATCAAAACCGAGCAATATAAGCAAGCAATTTTGAAATTCAATAATTTTACCTGAACTATTCTATAGGTGAAACGATCGAATGGCATTAATATTATATCCGACGGTATAATAATAAGATTTGCAACTACAATGAGCTCTACTTCTACGGGAGCTACGTGTCTGTATTCAGGATATAATATTTTCACCGATACTTTTGCAGTACCAGTTTTTACTCCTTCCAGCAGAACGATATTTCCTGTTCTACCAGTAACGTCGAGCACCTCGACGGACGACGGTGTTTCATAAGGAGATTCTTGGAAAGTGATGAATCGCAATACATTATTCGGTGAACTATTGATCTGTAGACCCTTTTTATCAATGTTTCCTATTTCCCAATTGAATTCAATGCCAGACAGAGTAGTGAATTCATTCCCTTGCTCGTCGTAGGCTCGAACCTCAAAAGCTTCTGGAGCTTCTTCGATAAATAGCTCCCTCGTGGTAGTAACCATGTTTCAAGGAAAATATTGAATCTACTATAACGTCGCATCTTAAAAAGCGACCGGTCGTTACATCTTCGGCCAGAACAATGGCAGTTTTTCTGGAAGGGTCTCTGGTGACCGTTTGAACCACGACTTCTATCGAGCACGTATTATCATAGTCCTCGTTTAAGGGTATCAAGCGTATAATGTCCGGTCGTGAAGTAGACCTACAACGATTTGAAAAATTAATAATTACGGCTATCTAATCTTATTAACGAGGGGGTGGGGTGGGGGGATAATTAGCATCAGTTGTTTCGTGATTAAAAGCGTACTTTCAACGATAGGACGTTGAAAGGGTTTGGTTCGTAAAGACCAGATAACTAGGTTATGACAGTTTGTGTAAATAAATTCGAAATTTTAGAGAAGAAAAAACAATGTGTTGGAAAGGAAGTTTTGATCGGTAATAGGTACGAGGACGTATGAGGCAGGAAGGCAAAGAGGCTACGATTGCTTTTTTTTTTTTTTGAAAAAAATCAAATGAAATAATTTTAAAAAAGAAAGAAACGTACCATTTATAGCAACCACCCTCGGTAACTTCAAGAGTGAAATTCACAGGCGAATCGTTAAAAACTGGTAGCAAAACACGTGGCACGTTGAGCCGGTCAGCCGCCACAGAAGGAAAAGAACAAATTACCGCGCATAATGTCGTAATACAAAGTACTTTCAATAATTTTTGCGATCCCGCCATAATATCGCCGACCACATGTGTGCTTTTGCAAAGCGGCGGCTTCTCTCCGTTGCCGTTCGTATCGTTTCCCAATTCTAATTGCACGTCTTCTTTACGAGAGCCGCGGACTCGGCGGCTGCAGTCGTCCGCTCGTTATTCCCGTTCCATGCGACGACTACGTTACACGAAGTTACGAAGACATTTTCAATTACCATCTCTCTCGCGTACTCCACCGTCTCTCGTAATACGTTTACCTTCGTGCTGACAAGGCCGATCGATTACGATGGCGATGATAATGATATTATTATTATTAACAATAAATGCTACGATATTTCTAATATGGATTTGAAATGTCCCCTCGATGGCAGCCATTGGCCATAATAATAATAATTTTAACGGAGAGTCTCGTCTCGCCTCGTCCCGTATAACCTAGATAGAGCTAGATGGTTCTTGTTTTTTTCTTTTTTTCTTTTTTTTTTTGTTCTTCTTCAGATGATCCGTTCGTCTATACTATCATATCAAGTTACCGTAAAGCTAAAATCGTTTCGATTGCCATAGTCACTTGGGTAATCTAGTGCCGCGTCGAATGTCTTGGGCCCCGACAATCAGCTGTTTTTTTACGCGCTCGGCTACGGGCTTCCTGCACATACGCGTACGAGTCGCACGCATTGTAAATAAAGGCATAAAGAGCCGGATAAGATCTTTGCTTGCTTTCTTACTTCGAGCTTAATATATATTTTCTGTTAATAGAAATCGTAGCGTCGACGAATTGTCATGCGAATGACGACCCCAAAGGAAGTACGTTGAAAAATTACGCATCGCAAAGAGCCCACTGTGTTATTAACGAGATATATGAGATTTTCGATATACGAGACGAGACAGTTCGTCGTGATACGTGAGTCGACGGATACGATAACGTAAATTTTACATCCAGGTATCCAACGTACACGTGCCCGTCCGTATCAGATAGTCAGAGTAGAGTCGAGTAGAGTAGAGTAGAGTATTTTCGAGCTGCAGTGTATTTATTGGCAATTATTGGATGTTGAAAGCGCGATTAGGAATATATCAAAGTAATGGGTGTTGATAGCATGAGAGTTGCTGGGGGTCGTTGTTCTCCCTTTCTCACTGGGCTTTACATTATGGCCTTAATAATGCTGGCTTATCATTATTGGAGCTTGTCCTCGACTAATTCGGAACTGCTACGACAAGTTGACGAGCTCAACGAGCAAATAAAAATAAGGTGAATTTTTTATGACCTACGGGCAGCATTAGTTTCATGCAGTTGCACGAAAACGTATTAATATAATATTAATTTTATTACAGTGTCGAGGAAAGGGATCAATGTATAACTCAACGTGGAAACTTTGACGAGCAACTGAAAAGCTGTCAGGATGATGTAAGGGCTACGCGGGTTCAGTTATTACAAATCGATGAAAATATTTCTTCCTGCACCAAAGAGTTGAAATATTATAAACAAACGGATGCTACTAAGACGGCTACTATAGAATCATTAAAAATTGATAAAAAAATTATATCAGACCAGGTACTAATCAAGCAGGAAGAAAACAAACTACTTGAAGAAAAACTAAACGAGGCAACTAGTTGATTTACTTATTGAATGCCACCGAGTATTTTAGAGATTCGCTTACAACTGAAGTGCTTTTTTAATTTAATTTAATTTAATTTAATGTAATTTCAGACAAAAGAGGAATTAGAAAAGGTAAAGCTTTCGTTGAATGAACAAAAACTGACGCCACCATTATCCGTTGGTAAGCTTTCATTTAGGTCCTTAAAAGTTGCAGCATTTTAAAGCAATTAGACCGATTAGATTTCTTAAAAACTCTACACAGTTTTCCAAATAATTTGTACGTAAAGGCTATTTATACATTTCAAACGTGTTGAAATTTATTCACAAAAATTATGAGGCTCGTATTTCAATTTATGTTTAAATCCTTTATAAAATTAATGATTTCGTTGAAGAAAGGAGGTTTAAATAAATTTGACAATTATTAAATTATTTACTTGTGAGAAACCAAAAAAAGGTTTACAAAACAAATAAATCGTATTATTATTAGGTTGAGTATGAGTAAATACAGCGTATAATTTAACAATTCTTATCAGTTAAATAAAATTAAAAACAAAAAAAATTTTCAGTTCAACTTATAGAAAAAACACAACAAAGTAATAAAACAGTCGTGGATGCAGTACCAAACTCCCAAGTAAATGCTCCATTAAACATAGCGAATATTGAAACTCAAGGGCAAAATATTCCAGAGAAAGATAATAGCAACATAAGAGGTAAATAATCTGAATCTATAAGTCGTAATTTTTATATTATCCGTAATATTTCCCTTTATCACGATTTATAAATAATTCGTAATATATATATTTACTTTAAATTATCATTTTAGACGATAATGCAGCGGAAGTTAATGATGGAAATAATGCAATAGAGACAGATCTAAATTTTAATTTTATTTCCGATGGGAAGTTTCATGAAACCAGAAAGTAATAATAAATCATCAGTGAATTAGTTACGGAAAGTAAGATCCAATGGTTTATACATCATCGGTCAAACGAAACAAACGAAACAAATGATTTGAAAGTATCGTAAGATTTACTTTATTATATAATAAGTCAATTATGTATAATGCACAAAGTGCGTTATAAAGCAACAGTTATATATTTAGACAATTTAAAACGTCACAGACATCTTAAATTGCTATGATGAAATTTTTAATATCAAGAGAGAATGAAGAGAACAAACTAATCATACCTTAAAATTTTATTACCTTTAATGATACATGAAACAAAATCGTTCGTCATATTTTGTATTCATTACATACGTTGTCATGTACAATAGAGTAATGACGGCTATTTTTTAAAAATAAGGATTCAACGTCATTTACGTTTATGTCTCATTCGATCTATCAATGAAAAAATGAATCTCAAATTCATTAGCAATTTAGCCTATATCTAAATGTTGTTCCCACGTACGGTGATTATTGCTTACAATCTCATACCTGAAAATTATTTATATTTCTGAAAAGGGACATTAGTTAATTGTCATTATTAAAATGATGAATTTTTAAATAATTAGTTTATAAAGGGCGATGTAACATTGTCAATGGACTGTATTCGTATTATATTTAATAATTGAAATTAAGACTCGCACGATTTACGCTCTCTTAATCGACGATTCGTTACAATAAATAATAATAATAATGAAATTATTATTCGCTTAATAATTTACTGAGAATAGGATACGTACTAAGAGTACGAATGAATATAAATTCTATTCTTTGGTAAAATTTTAAGATGATACGATAAACTCTATTTTTATACGTTAATAAGCGTTAACTTTACGTTTCATAGCTTATGTAAAACGCATAAGTGAGCTTAAGTTATTCGATTATATTTCAAACAAGAGATTTTTAGGAGATTGCATAAGTCTGAAATATATTTGTAATTAGCTTTACATAAGTCGCTTTGTGAATATTGTATCCGATTCACGAGTATCCAATTTTATATTACATTTAAACTTTATTTAAGAAAGTTATAAATAAAATAAAAAAAAAAAATAGAATTATTTTAATTAATACTGAAACTATATCATAAATTTCCTTTAAAAAAATAAGTTTTTTATTAAGAAATTTACTACTTCAATAATACTATTGTATTTTATACCTTTTTGTATTTTTTTTACACACAGTCACACACACACGCACGCACGCGCACGCACGCACGTCCACACGACATATATATATATATGTATGTATTGTATCTTACGTTAAATAAAAATATAAATAAATGAACATTGAAATTGTTATGTGGCATTTTAATGTGCGCGTAAACGAATGGACTGAATTAAGAACCCCGGCATATTCAACGCTCACACCCGTATAAAAAAGGGTGATAAGGAAAGGGGAGTGTCTTTCCTCCCGAAATACCCGAAATACCCGAAATACTCGTTTTTAAATCCGTTTGGAAGCGATGAGTTAGAAGAAAGAAAAGTCTTAATCACAAGTTCTCCCGTACCAATCGAATTCCTGTATTTTGATTATTACGAGAGATTATTATTATTATTTACATCGAACTCGCCTCTCACAGTAACAACAATACGAATGAAGAATGTACGATTTATTATGTACAAGCGGCTAAACGCAACAAGTGCTTGCATCGGCGGATATTGCATGTATAACTCTGATTGTCGATCATTGTCGTGTTGTTGTCTGACGCGTGTAATAGGCGATAATTTGATAATTTGATAATTTGATATACCGTTAGCTCGACTACGTTCCGATTCTTCGGATTTTAGGTACAAATGAATTGTTTTTGTTTTTTGTTTTTGTTTTTTTGGTTTGTCATACGGTGCGGTTACTTACTTTGGATTACTTCGACGCCAAATACTTTACTTAAAAATAGAAAATCTACATAATGTACACTTGGAAAACATTAAGGAATATTTCACTTTGGCAGATAAAAGATCAATAATTTAACCAAATTACAAATGAACTCTTTTGCTATTTACGATAACGTACAAATACTTATTCAAATACTTAAATAGAGCGCGCTTAAGTGTTGCGACAGAAAATGGTATCTCAAAAATGAAAAAACCGTTATTCTTGTGAAAGAAAGAAAGAGAGAAAGAAAGAAAGAAAATGCAACGCTTGACTAGGACACGTTAAGTAGCGACTAGACACGATTATTACTGGAACTTAGTTTTTTTTTTTTTTTTAAAAATAAATTGACTCTGGCGTATCTCGCGTATTTACTATAAGGGCTTTATAAAATATATGGAATCTCTAAAGTTCAGTTTTAACATTAACATTTTATATAAACGATAAAGGCCATTAATTTTCTTTATCATTCGATTTGATTATAAATGCCACGTCCAAGTGGAAGAAGAAAATTTATTCTAATTCTTCGAAAAGATTCTTTGTTTCTTTGTTTGTTATTACTATTATTATTTGCATGCTTTGCATAAATATTTGCATTTCTTTAAGAAGAAAAAGTTAGATTTGCCGTACAATTGAATTGGCGTAATGTTCGATAGTGAATAAATTCTATCTATCCGGCGATACGAAGCTCTTTCTGCGAACCAATAGATTACATATAAAATCTAATAATCCGTCAACCTCGATATATTTATACCTTTAAAACTTCATACGGTTGGATTAAATATCGAATAAGGCGCCCGCACCTAAAACTAACTAAAACCATAAATTTCCCTTCTATTATTAGGAAGGGGAAGACGCTCTTCGCTCCATCATTACTCGCAATCTCGCAACTTTCCTCGGCCACTCAATGCCATTTCCTAATTCCTGCTCTCCTCTACATGCTGTATTACGGGGAATAATGCGGATGATTCCTCCTTCGGGATTTCCTTTTAAAGATAAAGGCGAAAATTGAGCGCAATCTCCACCATCGGCTGTGCTTCTGTGAATTCGGACGCGATCTTTCTTTCGTGCGAATCTGCCGGACCAGGGAATAGAACGAATCGTCAATGAACTGGCGAAGTGCCGCGGACGTTTCGTAAAATGGACATCCAAGCTGGTTGGCCAACACCTTACCCTCTTCCGTCGATACCTACCAAGTCATAATAATTAATAATTAATAATAATTAATAATAATGATATACGTATGAACATTGACAGTCGTGGTAATGCGGAAGCAATCGAACGATCGCGTGGAGCGTAAAATAAAAGCCAGAGCTGTTTTTTTTTTAATAAGGGCAAGGGCATTTTTATTTTAAGCGGCCTTGTATCGGCGTGCCAATTACCTCGCGCAGATGCTGCAAATCAAATTTATTGCCAACGAGTACGAGGGGAATATCTTCGCTGGCTCTGACGCGCGATATTAATTTACGGTATTCCATAACTTCTTGAAAACTGTGTCGGTCCGTCACCGAATAACAAATCATGAAACCTTCTCCGCAGCGCATATACTGATCCCGCATTGCCGTAAATTCTACCTGCAATCACAAAACACATCACAATGATATCACAATGACATATATAACGTACTCGACGAGCTTTAAGAGCTTTAAGAGAACGGCTTTAATGGATTTCATTTACCTGACCAGCAGTATCTAAGATGTCGAGTAGAGCAGCCTCGCCGTCAATAACAGCTTGCTGTTGATACGAGTCCTCTGAAATTTATTATCAATAACACAATGTGAATTAATTGGACTGTAAAAATACTGACAATTTCACTGCAATTATTAATTGACAAACGCACCGATTGTTGGATCATGGTCGTTAAGAAAACTGTGACTGACAAATTGTAAGGTTACAGCTGAAAATAAGAAAAAGAGTCTTATTGCGGGATCATACGTACTTAGTGCAAGAAGTAAAAAATAAATATTACCTGACTTGCCAACTCCTCCCTCGCCAAGAACAACAATCTTATAAACTCTGAGACCACCTCTTGTTGTTGGCTGAAGCGAGACGGGAACGTCAATTTTGACATCAGAGCCCTGCAATAATTATCGAGAATTAAATTATTAAGCGCAAAAGTGTATTTTTCAACAGAATTACGAAAATAACGAATTCATAAATTACTTGTAACATTCTTACTTTATAAATGACGTTATTTTAGGCATTGAAAAGTCTCGAGTACAATCGTTGCAATTAAAATCAAGTCCGATAGAGAATTAAAAATAAAAAGGAAGAAGAAGAAAAAGAAGAAGAAAATACCAATGATTAATTTAAGATGATAATGATAATAATAATAAAGAGGAGAAGAAAACCAATGGATGATTGGCCATGAATTGAATTGAATTGAATTGAGGCACTCAAGCCAACAATAAGTAATTATTATTGAATTGTCATTAAAAAAAAAGAAAAGAAAAAAAAAAGGTACAAAGTCGTGCTTGCAGAAGTATAAGGAAGAAGAAAAAGAAGAGGGAAAAGGGTAAAGGGGGAAGAAGAGGTGAAAGACGTTAAAGGTAAAAGTAAAGCTTACGAGATAGGTAGTGCTGCCGCGATCCGATACAACGTCCGTCGTCATCATTGCGATGCTTGAATCCTTAGCATAACTTGCGAACCGTGGAGGAGGTGGTGGAGGTGGTGGAGGTGGTGGAGGTGGAGGTGGAGGTGGTGGAGGTGGTGGAGGAGCTTGCAAAGTCAAGCCGTGCAGCAGAGCTTTTAAAATGTCGGGGACTAACTTTTGGAAACGAGGCTCCGTCGTAATAATGCTTATTTAAGAAATCCATGGGGACGGGTATCGGAAGCTGATCTGTTGGCGATGATTAAATGTTACGGAAAGTAGTATAGGGATTATTGAGTCGACGTAACTTATTGAGCAACGCAGCTCGCGCTGCTTTCCTTCCTCTTCCTGACCCTCTTATTACTACGAGCGACAGAGAGAGAGAGAGTGAGAGCAGCGTGAGAGCAGAGAGAGAGAGAGCACGAGAGAGAGAGAGAGCAGAGAGAGAGTCTTTCCTTTTATCTTTATCACAATATCTTAGAATGCTCACTACTCACCACCGCTCTTAAAGAGTTTATTTACACGGCGATCTGTATTATAACGTAGGCCAAATTAACATTTCTGACGCACGCACGCACGCACGCGTCGGCGATGCGTATCCATCCGGTAGTATATCCGTATGCATTACATGATAATTATTGTACAGGCTCGTGCGTGCGTGCGTGCGTGCGTGCGTGCGTGCGTGCGCGCGCATATGCCATCCGACGAGGGACATGTGCTCATCCAACGCGTATACGTACGTACACGCGTACGTATAGAGGTAAAATCGGGGCATAAGAGGCATCTTATCGGCATTATTCCTTGACGGCTACGTACTTACGAAGGCTTCTTCAAGAGATAAATCTTTACTCGGACACGCGCGAACCCATGCACAATTGCAACTTACGTGCTGGCATATCTCTTTATCTAATTTTATTAGCCAACGTAATAATGAATGGCCCTGAGAAAATATGGCTGTAGACTGGCTACAACCTACGTAAGCGTGAGCCTTACGGTTATTGGGGTTATTGGGAAGCTTGGCTCACCCCAGACTTAGAATAAAGACCGGGGCTGATTATCACAACCAGGAAGCGGCGCCGACGTCTTAACCGTGAATCGGAATAACCCCAATAACCCCAATAACGGTCCCTCGATTAATCATCTGACTTATCTAACGTCGGCCTATCAAGATGAGATAACGAGCAGCTGATTAGGGCACGGACCGGATTCCTATTTTTGTTTTTGTTTTTGTTTTCGTTTTTTATTAATTTACTAAGTCCGGCTCAAAGAGCTCTCAAGTAAATAAAAACGACGTAGTCTCGCAGTCTCGCAGTCTCCTCGTCATCAACGTCGTGTAAACAAACCCTCCGATCGCTATTATCTGGCCTTATCTTATCAGGAGCTAAAAGTCATCGGTCGCTTCTCTCGCCGATCATTTGTAATTAGTTTTAATCTCATCTTTAATTGGTCTTTCTTTTTAACCTTCCTTTTTTTTTTCCCTGTTTTTTTTTTTTTTCTTTTTGCTCTCTCGTTTGTAAATATTATTTACTTTGCGTATCTCTTCGATTGTTCCTTCTTCTTCTTCTTCTCTCTCTCTCTCTCTCTCTCTCTCTTTGACTCTCTCTCTCTCTGTCGATTCGATTGGATTTTAATTGCAACTGGGTCAGCCATGCACTGACGAGTGCATCGACTCGAGGGCTGCTGCTGACTCTGTTGCCTCTGCTACTGCGGATGTTGCTGGTGCTGGTGCTGGTGCTGGTGCTGGTGCCGCTGCTGCCGCTGCTGCTGCTGCTGCTGCTGTCATCCGAAGAGAAAATAATCGTGAACCGCGTAGTCTATTTGAAAAAAAAAAATAAATAAATAAATAAATAAACAGAGCCGAGCGAGTCGATGCGACCGGATAAATGCATGAAAGGCTTCAAGGATGGCAAACATCGTGGCATCCAGTAGAGCACCACCGGAATGCTTGAGTGGGGAATTGGCTCGAGTCTGGTCAGGATGGATGGGTCTTGGCGATCGGGAGATTGTAAGGGAAGCCTCTGCCAAGGGGACCCACATGGATTTGGCTTACAAATTCTTGGAGAATCGAAGACAATGCTCCAGCCAGGAGGCTAAGGCTTTTTTTTCCAACGAGGTAGAAATCTGGGTGAGTAGTCTATTGAAGAAGAAGCAGGTTCACAGGGCGTCTCATATTTTAAAAAATGTGGTAAGTAATATGGTTTTATTGAAGGAGTCGTTGGACATTTGGCCTTTTTTTTTTTTCTTTTTTTCAATAATTGCATGCCTCGATTGCAGGGGAAAATTCCTATGGATTATATTCGAGCAACTTGTTTGAAGTGTAAGGAGCCATTGGTAAGGGACTACTTGGCCAAGCACGTTGAGTCCTCGTTTGACATGGAGGAAAAAAAGGCCTGGGACATGATTAATTTTATTGCTAAATATGAAGAGAAATTCAAGTACGCCTCACACATTTTTAACAAAAGTTTAATCTTTTTTTTTACATTTGTTTTTTATACCTTTTTCTTTTTTTTTCCTCATTTTTTTTTTTTTTTTTTAGTCTTAAAAACGATTTGATTTCACACAAGTGCCTTGAAGAGATATTAAGTCTACCGGAAAGTATTAAGGATGCGCTTTATACGGAACTCTATTTTTATTGCTACGACCCAAACATTGCAGTTTGCTTGAAGAGCGACGTAGTTTGGGATTTTCTACTCTTGAATAATGAATTGGATTTATTAAGACTATGGATTGATTTTAATTTTAATAATTCAGAAGACCTTGTGCCTGGAAATATAGAGCATACGGAGGATCTTAAAGCATTGTTTACAAATTTGAAAATAACCGACAGAATGATTTCTTCCGTGGAGACATCAAATGGAATGTTCACCACCAAACAATTGGTTCTTAATTACTTAAGCAGGTAATTTACTTACTTTGAATTCTATTCAAGTGATGACTGATGACAATTCTGTTCGTTTTTTTTTTTTTTTTCTTCTTTCTTCTACAGATACGGTGTATTTTCTGTTAAAGAATGCGACAGTGTAAAGAGCATTCTGTCAAGATTTTTTGAGGAATGCATACCCGTGTCTGATTTCAAAAAGATTCTCTCCAAGCCGACGTGCAATGTGGATGGAAGGAAATTTTTCTCAAAGCTAGACGTCGTCGGCCTGTCAAGAAATTACAACGAAGACAGCGAATCCGAAGCACTGAATGCGAAAAACAAACAACTTTTCGAGCATTTGAGAGACATGTCGAACGCTACCAATGACTTCCACGACTTCCTGGAGCTCGGGATTATCGAAACGATTAATTACTTGTCTAACGATAGCGTTGGATTTTTGATGGGCAATCCAATCGTGGCCTTCACCTTAATATACCTGCATTACTCGAGACGTAAAAGGGTGAATAACGAGGTGAGGTTAAAGGAGATATTCGATTGCGAGGCCGGTTTGACAATACGAGGCCGAACGTTGCCGAAACGTCTTCTCGACACCGTCATACTTAGCCTGCCGTATTTGAAAAACGATTGGGAAGCTGACATGCCGAAAAACTGTATGACGATGTACGAGCTCCTCGACGGATACAAAACCTTCAATTCCAAGATATTCTTCGAGTGGCGGCACAGGGATGACAGGATGCCGGACTTTCTCAACGAGACGCTGATAAATAATTTCGGCCACAAGGAAGAGCTGACTTATATGAATTACTTGAGAGAAGCGCGGCCCAACATGGCCGTGAACGCCCTTTTCCTTCAACACGGCAAGCTCTCCGGCGGCATATCGTCAAAGGTGTACGTTATCTTGTGTCGTGTCGTGTCCTTGTAAAAAAAATGCCAGTCGCTCGAGTTATTGGGGTTATACATTGAGCCTCTACGTTCCTCCCAAGAGGAGTGTATTACGGGACGAGTGGGGGTGGGGGGAACGCTATATAATTGAGCATGTCAATACATACATTTTCCCCCTTAATGTATTATTATTTTTTATGTTTAATTAAAGTTAATCTCTTGGGTCTTATGGTCGATGGTCTTGTAATAATAGACTTCGGTCCCCGAAGGGGGAAAAAAAAAAAGGAACAAACGTCCGTTATCTTCTGTTGTTGTAGGAAATCTCAGGCCTCGCTTTGCGCGCACATCTTCGCACTGCAGCAGCTGAGCGACGTGGAGGTGGTGAGCGGCTGCATTTCATTCATGGAAATACTCGGCGTCAGTTCTGAAATATTAAGGCTCCACGTGACGGCCGCGCGCCTCATTAAAACCCAACTGAACATCAGCATTGGTATATCATAAAAATAATAAAATTGAGGAAAATCGGTCGTTACAAATGACGACGGCCAATGACAGCTCACATCGATGTCGTTATTTTATAGAGGCTCAGCTGAGGTCAATTATTTATAACAATAATCACAACGATCTAGAGCAGGTTTTGCGTTATTTAGAGCGTAGCTTTCAATCGTGCCTGGGCCCACGGCTAACGAAGGGGGCCGACGAGTTGGTCGACGCCCTCGGCACCTGGGACGTCGTTGTCAGATTCGCACGCATACATAACGCTCCGTTGCCGACCTCGCTGCTCGAGCTCTTGGCCTCCCTGGACGCTTGGTTCGAGTTCATCCTCGTCGGCGATGTATTCTCCTACCCGATTGACCAGGTACGTAACCGTCTGGCCCACGTCGCCCAACTGACTAACCCTTGCCCCCGTAAAATTCTCGTTTTGACAGATGACGCGGTGCGTCAAGTGCTTCGGCAGCGTGAGCTTGATGGAGCATCTGTCCCTGTCCTTGAATAATCCACGGCTGCTGGACGAGCACGCGTTGGAGGACAGGACCGAGGGTGGGAAGGAGCAGCAGTGCCTGCCTGGGCCATCGGGCGACCAGCACGCCCATGAAAATGTCGGGTATTTCTTATTAACGGCATATACTCCTTATTAACAACGAGGCGAAGATCGGCTAAAAATGACAATGTGAAATGAAATTTTCAGAGGCCGAAGCAGCTCGGGATAGAACCGCCATCGACCTCGAACGACGAAAATAACGAGAACGACGTGGCCGCCGTGAAAGACAATTCATTCGATACGAGTCCCAATAATAATCAAATCGACGATCTATGGATGATTATTTTAAAATGCCACCAAAGCCAAGACCCGCCCGGCGAATTACTCAAGGCCTCGAGGACTTACGGATCCCCCATTCTAACCGTTCTCGCCACTTTTTACGAGGCAAGTCTCGTCGTATTCTTTTACGTGGGGGTGGGGGGGCATTAGAAGCGCATTAGAATTCGGTCTGCTTGAAACATTGAAATTTTAGCCATCCTCGATTTGTTCCTATTGCTACTCTTGGCTCATCGTATCTGCCGAGGAGGCGAACTTCACCGAGGGCTACGAGGAGTGCCTGGAAAAACAAATCTGGCCAGCCAGTACGGTTTTGAATCTATTTGAGAACATGATATCTTACGGATTCGTCAAGACCCTTGCCCGAGGACTGGAAATATTTATCCCGGTAGGTAAACAAGCGCTCGCATTACCGTCCGTGTTATTGCCGGTCATTTATTGGTGTTACGTTGGG
This sequence comes from Ceratosolen fusciceps, assembly GCA_018883505.1. Taxonomy (NCBI): domain Eukaryota; kingdom Metazoa; phylum Arthropoda; class Insecta; order Hymenoptera; family Agaonidae; genus Ceratosolen; species Ceratosolen fusciceps. The sequence goes on along the minus strand of RCIC01000039.1, from coordinate 805,510 downwards.
GTTACGTTGGGGTTACGTTGGGGTTGTTATTGGGGTTACGTTGGGGTTACGTTGGGTTACGTTGGGGTTACGTTGGGGTCATTGCCGGTTATTGCCGGTTACGTTGGGGTTACGTTGGGGTCATTGCCGGTTATTGCCGGTTACGTTGGGGTTACGTTGGGGTCATTGGAATTCCTGTGAAATTGACCGGCCCTTGTGATTTTTCAGAGTAATCCGCTAAAGTCGTTTTCTCAATTTCTATTGGAATGCATAGAGTACGGGAACTTCGAGGATTGTCAGCAGCATCTGGCAGATTTTCTCAACGACTGTTCGAATTACAAATGCAACGTGAGTTTTGAAACGCGGCGGCAGTGGGTAAGGAATGCCGTAGCCCCATAAATTATTCGTAATGCGTGATTTTCAGAAAATGATCAACTGGGACTGCAGCGACGGCACGTATTTGGATAATATCTTTTGGATCCAAACGGTCGTGGTGAAGTGTATCGTCGCGAGCCTCGGCCAGGCACTGCAAAGCACCTTCACGCAATTGCAGTTCCTAGAGATCCTGATAAAGTCGCAGCTCCACGAGATATTAATAGGTAAAGCGCATACAACGAAGCTTAGAAGCTTAGAAGATTAGAAGATCAGAAGAACGTCGATAAGATTGTTGATTTATTTTTTATTGTTTTATTATGGACGATCGATTGAGCAGTCGCTGCCCCGGATTTCGAATCGCTGCTAGAGTATACGAGGATATTGTCCGAGACGAGCGTGGATTTGGACTTTGGCCGTTTCGATGGGACGACGACCGGGCCTACGCCCGAGTCCGTAGCCGAGATCGAAAAGTGCGTTAACGAGCTGGTGAAGCTTGAGGATTACGGGAACGCGCTTCAGCTCTCGAAGGCGGCTAATTTGAAGGTCTCGAGGATCATACTCGCACAGGTGAGTGAGTTGGTTTTTTTTTGTGTGTGTATAAAATGTTAAAAACGACCCATATAGTAATAAGTAATGCATTTAATTCTCGCAGTACCAAAGCGAATTTAAACGAAATGCGGACAAGGACGGTACGGTTAATTTTGACTTTTGGAGACGTTGCGCCTCGGATTTTAAAAAATACGACGTCTATTACGAGAAGGCCGCTGAGTTTTTCGTCGAGCACGCGGAAAAGGTCAAGTCTTACAAGGAGAGGCGAGTACTCAGCTTTTATTCGTCAACTATACGAGCCGACCTTTTGTCTATTATACTACACGAGATTAATGAATAAATGATTAAATTTAATGATGGCAAACGAATTTCAGATACGAAATTTTAAAGCTGGCCTTGGAAATACTGAAGGAGAATTCAAGGGAGCGGGAATTGTGCGACACCGTCGAGATGGCCATGTGGAAGTCCTGCCTGTTAGCCGGGCCAGAGAATATTGAAATCAGGCCGGACGACAAGGGCGCGTACAAGAAGTTGAAAACCGAGATTTTGTCTAGCGCGAGCGAGCTGAAGGTCACGTGCTCGCTAACCGAGCTCGAGGAGATGCATGCCATTGAAGTGTTGATAGGCCGTATGTTGGATGCCGGCAGATTGGACACTGCCTTCCGCATCGGGGCCATTTTCAATTGTGAAAACAAGGTAGGCCAGGCGCACCCCCCCCCCGCCCCCGTTGGCAATCTATCCGTACGAATGGTCATTTACCGTGTGGATAATATCTTTGTAGGAATTAGAAGCGCTGGTGTTATGCCTAGGCTTGGCCGAGGGCGAGATCTCGCCTTATCAAATAACCGATAAGCAGCGATCCTTGCTTTCGGAATCGAAAAAACCCAGGCAGAGAAATACGACTTTACGTAGCAGGGGATTTCAAGGCTTGCCCTCCTCGCCTTCCCGTAACTCATTTCATTACTCTCATTACCATCTAATCGTTGTTTTTTTATTCATTCGTTCATGTTTGTTTGTTTGTTTGTTTGTCCCTCCACCAGTCAACTTGTCTTCCTCGAACGCTAATTTGAGCAGCACATCCGAGGCAATCAACGCGTCGGCCATCTTGGAGCATCAGGAGCAGCTGGATCGTTCATCTTTGTTGACCAATCTAATAGAGACTCTCAGTCACGGCGTTGATATTGGTGAGCGAGTACTACTTTGCTATCGCTTGGCCGTCCAATTGGGAAAAAGTTATCAAGCCCTATTGACCTTGAAAAACCCGATGCAATTCCTACAAGAGATAATTAGCGGCTCGTTCGAGCGAAAGCTCGATATAGCCCGAGACATCATACTCGCTTATCGATTAGACAATCAGCAGATAGCGAACTTTTTAGCCGAGGAGATCGTCGCACACGTTACTCAAACTATCGAAGGTACGCGCCATGCACTCGGTAACTACGTCTCACTACATTACAGAACTTCCCACTCGTTTTTTATTAGAAAGAAAAGAAAGGAGAAAAAAAAGTATAACTATAATTATATTGTAATAAGTTATTATTATCTTGTTAGATGGTCTGAATGAAGCGGCGGCGACTGCTTGGAATTATAATCTAAATTTGCAATCTGTAATAGACCTCTCTAAAGACTCGTCCCTCCTAGGCCTAAAGCTTCTGGATATGGCGCACAAACTGCTCGGCCACTCCCACGGAGAGAACCGCAATCGTATGCACGATACTCTTATTATTATTATTATTATTATTACTTCTTTTAAATATTACCCCCCTTTTATCGCGGAATGCCGCTTGAGTCTAATTAATCGATCGCTTTCGTCTTTCAGTCGTTATATTAAAAATTATCGTTGAGCTGCTGATCATATCTCACGATTGCTTCACCTCCTCGTGCAACATGGAAGGCATTGCCTCGGTTCTTCGAAAGTGCCAACAGCTCGCCAATTCTCTGCAGAACTTGAAACATTGGAGTCTACTGGTTCGCTTAGTCACCGGAGTCGGTCGATTTACGGAAATGAATTACATATTTCAAATACTTAAGGAGCACGATCAGTTTGAATTTCTACTTGGCAAAGGACTGGATAAAGTAATACTCGCATACGCATCTGCTTTCTCCTGCTGCTACTCTCTCTCTCTCTCTCTCTCTCTCTCTCTTATTATCATTATCGTCGTTGTCGTTGTCGTTGTCGTTGTCGTTATCATTATTAATTCTTTTTTTTTTAAGGTTCCAGGTTTACGAATGGCTCTTTTGGATTTTTTGAAGCGACACTGTCCCGAAAACAAAGATTTATTTAACATTGTAGCTTTGCACTTTCGACTTTATTACGAAATTGCGCTTATGTGGGAAAGCGAAGCGAAGGATATTATAAACGATATGATAAGCGATGCTAAAAAGGAGTGTGGCAGGACATTGTACAATCTGCAAATGGAAATTAAATTTACCAAGAACGAATCGACGGAGAAGAAATTACAATTGATCATTGCAAATTTTACACACGCAACGCAATATTTCTTGCAGGTGAAGATCTATAAGTAATTAAGTTAAGCACGACCTCCCGTCCCCTGAATTTGCAAAAAAACAAAAAAAAAAATCATTATTTTTATCGATGACGCGATGCAATAACGTACAGTAAACATATCCAAGTAGCATAGTAGACGTTTCGTGCAAATATCAGGATAATATATTTTACATTGACGTTTCAGGATAATAAGCTAAACCTGGCGAACCGCTGCTCCCATCAGGCCCAGCTGGCAGCCCTACAGATCTGCCTCTTGAACAATTCCAATACGAATCAGCAGTTCCCGTGTCTGCTGAACCTGAATCCGGAAGAGGTTACCAGAACAATAAACCATAACCTGAGCTTCTCCCAAGCGTTGCTGCTCGCGCGCGCCTACGAGCACCACATCGACTGGGCCGGGGCCATTTACTCGCACTGCCTCGTTAACGGGGACGCCAATTACCTCGCGGACTTTCTCCACTCAAAGTGGTACACCGCTGCCGTCGCCCTCGACTGCGCCAGGAGATACAAGCTCGAGAAGAACCCGAGCAAGGCCATGACAGAGAACATGCAGACCCTCGTCCTACAGCTCAACGACAACGAGTGCAAGTACTTACTCGCCCGACAGCTCGAGTTCAACGGCATTGCCGAGGAGATGCTCGAGGACCCGGGGCTAGGCGCCTACCTCAAGGATACCGTCCTCGTCAAACGATACACGAGCTCCGAACTCATGAGCGAGAGCTTCATTGGCAAAGGATGAGGACCTTTTTACTTTGTCTTTTATTACTCTCGACCGACTCGAAATAGCGTCAAGTCTCGTTTGCCATTAATTTTGCCACCATGCCGCTATTTTTTTTATTTTTTTATATTTTTTTATTTTTTGTTTTTTTATTTGTTTTGTCTCAGTTGCACCGAGTCTCATTATACTTTGTTTCGCAACACACCATAAAGTCTTATTTATTTATTTATTAATTTATTTAACAAAAATTCGTCCGATCATTTATGGCATGTTATCATCTGGCCTTGTTCAACAAATTTCCCAATTCAACGAATTTCATTCCCTACGTACTTAGGTCCCATGAGTTTTTTTTAAATTTTTGCAACGCAATAATAGAGTTTTTTATCCAATATTTTTTTTTTTTAACGCGTACTTTTATATACATGTACAAATATATACATGTGCCAAGCAACATCGATTTCCAGTTGAATTAAGAGCGCGACAAATACTTTAGCTCGATTATTTTTATACTCAATCGTAAATAATTTAGCTTTAATTTTTATTATGTATTTCCTTCGGTAAAAAAGTGGAGGCAAATAATCTGCAATATTGTTGTTATATATTCCGTTGGTTGGTTCGATTTGAGCTTGAAATTAAGATTTTGTAAAATGTTCCGGTTTTAAAATGCACGGATGTGTCACGGATTCTGTCATACGATTGTTATTCGTGAATTAAAAATCAACGTACATTATATATATATATATATTTAAGGGTTTTACATTTTATACAAATCGAAGGCTCAGTATTGTTATTATGTACATTTATTAGATTTACTTTGTAATAATGAAATTGTTATTTAATTGTATATAAAAGAATAAATATATTATATTATTTTTTAAATAAAGACTGTTTTTATATTGTAAATTTTTTTTTTTCACACGAATTATTTATATTTCCTGTATTTTTCATCATGTTTGTTTTACGATTGTTTTTCCATATTCTCTGCCCGTGACATGTTTTTAGTTCACGGTCGACGTGAATATCAAACGCATATAAAGAAGAATATAAAAAAAAAAAAAAAAAAAAGGAAATCCACAGGTTTCATAATGCAAAATCATCCCGTTACGAGGCTGAAAATTAATTAGCCATATAATTAATGACTTTGCAAACAACGTATCGTTAGTTATTATTCTTACATTTTTTTAACGTTAATCATTATTTGCTGTAACAAGCAAGCCTCGAGTATATTCATATTCTGAAAACTACATGGTAAGCCATCGAGCTGGTAAAAATAATTAATAGACTCGCATTTCTCTATCGTAAGCCGATTAGATACCGTCTTGACATTACGTCTTGTTTTACGTGACATGTAGCTAGCCATCTGTCATAGGAAGATTAAGAAGTAGAAGAAGAAGAAGTAGAAGAAGATATTCATCTTATATTAAAGGAATAAGAAATTATTAGTGAAATTAGTGAAACATTAAGAAAGTCCGAGGTATGATAATAAAATTAAATTTAATATAATCGTCTGCTTTTATTTAATTTTTTAATAAAGCTAGTTTGCGTGTAGTAAGAAACGACGGCGATTCGTTTAAAATAAGCGATTGATTTCATTCCTTAAATAAATGAAATGAAAGTTTGCAGTGAACTCGTTTTCCATTACTACGCAGAGTCTTAGAAAAAGAAAATTTATAATTTTAAAAGCTACACTCACTTCTTCGTGGCACAGTTTTTTTATATCGATTCTAAAAATTATTACTTTAAAAAGGCACGTAGCTTTTGTAAAATGTTTTGAAATTACGTTAGTAGAGGATTAGTCGAATGGAGGATTAGTCGAATCGAGTACATTGATCAATGCACGTAATGTACTAGGCGATCGTTGCAGCTATTGTTCATTAGCAGTACCGTTTCCTTGTTAAAGTATAACTTCATTTACAGTAAAAAAACAACAACTCCTTCGCTAATTTTGATTATCATAAGGGGAACCTTGTTTTATTTGCACTTAAAGAAAATAATAAATTTGAATCGCGCTGCTTTATCCGCGCGATCGGTAAAGTAGGTAACGCGACCCGACTGCGTGTAGGTGAGGAGGGATCCAAACGAGGGATTTGAAAAAACGCGTAGATCTGTCAAGCTGAAAGTGATTGCCGGATCGGGCAATAAGAACAGGTCAATTGTTTTTATTCGGTTACGACAGAGCCCTGAGCGTCAACGTCAATGATATCGACGACTCGACTCGTACGTGCGCGTACGAAAATCCCTAAATGAATTCTTTACCAATGAATATTTATCATTTCCTAAGACATTGGGCGAACAACAATCGCTTCGATAAAACATTGTCTCAAAGCATTGTCCCGGCAAATACAAAATAATCCCATGAAAATGCCTGACCGACACAATTGTTCATTGATCATTCGTTAATGCAATTCGTTGATCCAAAAGCCTCATATTTCATATGCTACTGCTGCTGCTGCTGCTGCTGTTATTATTATGATTATTATGATTATTTATTTATTTCGAAGATCGTTCGTTCGTTCGTTCGTTCGTTCGTGCGTTCGAAAATGGCACGCACGATCGATCGTTCTGACATTCGAACTGTCACTCTTTTAACAAAACTCATCAATTATCTTATCAACTGCTGAAAGTTGAAAAGTCAATTGACCCTTTTGTCATTCGAGTTGTACTCGTAAATCGTAGCTATGCAATAAATCGAGCTACTGCTAACACAACAAGAATCGCAAAGGTTAAAATATTATTATTTTACCTCAATTTCAATTACTCGTTACAATAATACAATAATTCTGCCAACCGAAATGTTTCGTACTTTTTTCATATAATATCTTAAATACCTCTTTTTTTTTGTTTGTTTTAATTCATAATTAGTTAATTAGTTAATTAATTAAACGACATTTATTGAAGCAGCCCTCGGTCAATAATTGCATTGTATGTATTGACAGGAATGTGCACGTTTTGATTTCATTTAAAGCCATTTGATTTATATAAATTCCATGGAAATTGAAGAAAATGCAAATAAAAGGTCTCTTCACGAGGCATTGTACCACATTCCTCAATTCATCTCACAGCTAGTCGAGCGATTCTTTTATAAGTAAGTTGAACTACTTTTCTTGTACTTTTTCATACTTATAACAATTTTGTTATTAATAGTACTTTATAGTCTTGGCTTTAAAATAGCTCAGCAGCCAAAGACATGGATGATATGCTGTTCGGTGTTAGTAATTTTATGTCTTGGTGGCTTATTTCGCTTCAGACAGGAAAAGAACCCATTAAAATTATGGGTTCCCGAAGATTCGGATTTCATTCGGGACACGGAGTGGTTGATTTCCACATTCAAAGAAGGTCAGAGGATCGAGAGCATCATATTCACTGCAGATGATATACTAGAGCCGGAGGCACTTGTGCAATTAAATGAAATTACAAAAAGGATATTCAACGTTCGAACGAGTAGTAATCCAAGTATATCATGGATGGACGTTTGTTTCAAGTATAATTTCTTTTTTTAGCATTACTGTATTCTTTGTGAAACAATGCCTGAGTAATTGTTTTCTGACCAAGGGTTCCTATTATATCTGAAATTGGCAATAAATATCGCAAGAAAAGGCAAATAGATGATGATTTTTTTGAAGAGGAGGCTACAATAGTGAACAAGCCAGGATACGATGCAGGAATACATTTACCGACCAAGCTGTACTGTGACGTTCTTAATAGCTTTCCTAAAGGTTGTTTATTACTCAGTATTATGGACATTTGGGATTTCAATTCAACTTTGATAAAAACACAAACTAAAGAGGATATTGTAAATAAATTTAATTCTGTAAATACTAGTCCAACGTTGGGTCACCCAATGAATTTCAGTGAATTATTAGGAGGTGTAAAAATAGATGACAAGGGAAGAATCGTAAAGGCTAAGGTGGTAAAAACCCAATGGATAGTCTATATTAATTTTACTGCTGTCAATATGGATGAAATGGGCAACGATGCAGGCACCGCGGACTGGGTAAGGTAGGTTCATAAAATTTTGCATCTTATACGCAGAGCATGTATTGATTGTGTTATGTTTACAGATTTCGATAACCCCCCCTCCCCCCTGCTAATCTCGTAATGTCAACAATCAGGTTTTAATTGAAATATTTAATTGAAATATATTTTGTACTTTGCATTGTGATCGATCGATTAAAATCGACGAGCTTAATCTTATTTTGTTTTGCACAGTCAACCAAAGAGGTTTATGACTGGGAAGCGGTTTATCTTAAGGAGCTCGAAGAAATATCCAAAGACTTGACAGGACGGAGATCGAAGAATAATCAAAGCTACTCAATTTATTACGAGGCTGGTCGGAGCTTCGGCGACATAAGTCAAGACAGCATATTCCATGACATTGAAAAGCTTACCATTGGCATAATAATAATGTCGTTATACGTCCAAGTGATACTCTCGAAATTTAATTGGGTCGAGTGGCGAGTAAGTAGGTCAGAGGTCACCTAATTGTGGCTACCAGGAGTATAAGTACGCAAGATAATGCTTGCATCGTTACAGTTTTGGCTGACAAGCGTCGCCCTGTTTTGCATAGCGGGGGCCTTTGCGGTCGCTATAGGGCTCTGCTCGCTGGCCGGGATCCCTTACGGGCCAGTGCACACGTCATTGCCGTTCATGCTGATGGGCCTGGGCGTAGACGACACGTTCGTCATGATGGCCGCCTGGGAGGAGGTGGCCTTTCATAAAAGAAATCAGAACAAGCCACTGCCAGAGAGGATTGCCATAGCCCTGAGTCAAGCAGGAGCTGCAATATCCATTACCTCGCTCACGGATGTCGTTGCATTCGTCATAGGCGCTTCTACGGTAGCCCGATTCGATATCGCCCGAATAGCCCCCCCGAGTCTTCCCCGACGAGTTACAACGAAACCGTCTAATTTTTTTCTTCAGATTTTGCCGTCCCTGCACTCGTTTTGCATATACGCGGCCGTAGGCGTCCTCGTCACCTTTATCCTGCAAGTGACGTTTTTCGTGGCCTTCTTCACTCTGGACTGCAAACGAGTTGAGCTTAAGAGGAACGGGGTCCTGCCGTGTATAAAGCACGAGAATTACCCGTGCCCGGCGATAAACAGGAAGGAGAGCATTTCGTCGCGGTTGATCGACCGGTTGTACACGAAAGTCGTCTTCACGTTGCCCGGTAAAATGGGAATAATGTGCATAACCGTTGCGTTGGCAACGTTTGGCGGTATTGGCTCGAGCAGGCTCGAGCAGTGGTTCGATCCGGTATGGTTTTTACCCAAGGACTCCTACCTGAGCGAGTACCTCATCGTCAAGGGGCAAGAGTTCCCGAAGGTCGGCCACGAAGTCACCGTTTTCATGAGCGACGTGGACTTTGTTCGGGAGTTCCCGAGGATCTTGAATCTGAGCCAGAGCCTGGCCAACGCCTCCTTCACGGAGAGCGTCAATAACTGGCCCGTCGACTTCCTTCGCTTTATGGACGCCAATTTCAATATAGGTGCGCTTATATCCATTATAACCGCTCTCCACGCGGCTCGTTAACATAAATAAAATAATAGAGAGGTTATTGGGGTTATTGGGGTTATTGGGGCTGATTTGCAGATGCCGTTAGCCAGCCGATGGAGGAGCGGGATTTTCTAAAGTACCTGTCCAAGTTCCTGTTCAGCCGCGTGGGGGGCAAGTACCAGAGGAACTTCCGGTTCGCGGGTAACCTGACGTGCGGCGAGCCGGCTCCGAGTATAACCATAGCCAGCATCGACTTCAAGTTCACCAAGTTCTCGTCACCGTACGAGTGGATACCCGGCATGGATGGTGCGAAGAGAGTCGCCGCGGAGGCCGGTTTCGATGGCTTCGTGACCGTCTGGAGCGAAATGTTCGCCGCCTGGGTCACGGACAAGGTCATCTCCCAGGAGGTCGTGCGCAATCTGCTTCTGGCCTTGGCCTGCGTCATGGGGATGACCGCGTTATTGATCGCGGAGCCCCAGACTTGCCTCTGGATATTGCTCTGCGTCCTCCTCACCCTCCTCGACGTCTGCGGCTTCATGTACTACTGGGGCCTCACCGTCGACATTGTATCTTGCATAGGTCAGTCCGGGCCTGCGAGTCATTAGGCAAACCCGAAGAGGGCCGAATGACAATCCCTGTATTCTTGGCTAGGTCTGGAATTGGCGGTCGGTCTGAGCGTCGACTACGCGGCCCACGTCGCTCACAGTTTCCTCAACGTCGAGGCGAGTCACGGAGCGACGGGTAGGGGTCAGCGGAGCGCCAGGGCGCTCAAGGCCATGCGCCACATAGGGGCGGCGGTGCTGTTCGGCGCGGGCTCGACCCTCCTCGCCCTCTCGCTCCTCTCGACCTCGCGAGCCTACGTGTTCCGTGCCTTTTTCAAAATCTTCCTGCTCGTCATAGTCTTCGGGCTCTGGCACGGACTCCTTCTGCTGCCCGTCGTCCTCAGTACAATCGGTCCCCGGAGTCTTCGCTCCGGCCTCATAACCAAAGTGAGTGACTGACTCCTGACTGACTCGTTACATTTTATTTATTCACCGATTCGCCTTACGATCATCTTGCCGTCCTTGACCACCCCATCGGCTACCATCGGCTACCATCGGCTACCGTCGGCTACCGTCGGCTACCGTCGGCCCCTACCGAACGCCGCATTTCACTGAAGCGGCAACAAAGTTCCCCGATCCACCCCCTCCATTATATATCGAGATATTCACTTTTTTATGACCGAGTCGTGTCTATGCTCTTGCCGGGCGATTTCAATTTGAAAGCTCGTAAATTTAATTTCAGAGCGAGCAAAGGAATTTAAAGGAATCGCGTCAACTTAAATTAAATTAAATTAAATTAAAACAAGTGCACGGGTTCTCGATAACGTGTACTGGACACAACGGTTGCTTCTAACCTGTCTTTAACGACCGGTTGGTTTTAAAGACCGGTATGGGGTGGCGGAAGGGGTGGGGTGGCGGCACAGTTAGTCGTTTAGTGATAAAGTCCCCCCGCTCGTCTCGCTCCCGACGTCTTGGCCGAGTTTTGGCGGGGCTTCGGGACTGAAAAATCAATGCCCTCCGAAAAAAATGACGAATAACGAGCGGCTTGTACGACTCGTAGGAAAGACTTGGGAATTCCGTACGATTGGGGGGTTATTTGGGGGTTATTTGGTGGTGGGTGGGGGAGGCAGCAATTGGTCCGATGGATGAGTTGGCTTACCTCGTATGCGAGACTCCAATTTGCTTTAGTGCTCCGGAGACACGCCGGGTACTCGGGTGGCTGGGGCTAATAATAATCTTTGCCAGCGAGCTTGCTCGCCCCGATTACCTGAGCGGCCTCATCAGGTCCTCCTGCCCTAGTAAACCCCCCGAGTTAACGGTCCCCAATAACCCCAATAACCCCAATAACCCCAATAACCCCAAAAGAATCCCTTAAATGCCTATAATGTGGTGCCCGCGTGCCCTTTTTAACGTCAGGACGAGGGGGGTATCGCGCGGTGTTATTTAATCAAAACAAAAAAACAAAAAAAAGAAAAGAGAAGGGAAGAGAAGAAAATAAAATGAAGAAAGGATTATCCGAGACACGGTGAATATTTAATTCGGCTTAAGAAAGAACTCGTTGAATCTCTCTTGTTGTTGTAAATTAGTAAATGCCAAGGGGGACCGTGAAAAGTTACGTGAGCACTTACAACTTCGTAAGTATTTAATCACGAAGTTGTAGAGGGAAAATTTATAGGGAGCCCGAGTCATTTATTGTTTGTTTCTTTCTTCTTTTTATCGTCCCCCCCGTCCCCCCCCCTTGGGAAAGTCGTCGCACGACTCGTAAGAGCCGGAGGAACGTGGAAAGTTGTCGAGTCACGGGCCGTCATTTACGTCAATTGGCGCACGATCGCTCGAATTCAAACGTGTGCGCTCCGGTTTCCCACGCGTCCACCCCCCCCCCTTCCGAATTCCGATATAAGCGCACGAAAAGCAAATGCCCGCGAAACGAAACGTATACGTCGACGCATTATTACGGCTGCTTAACGAAGGCCTTAAGGAGAGAGATATGTGTACTTGTTTGTACTTTTCAGGACGGGTCAGCGAACAGAGTGTCGGAAGAGGAAACCGAAGCCGAAGCCGAAGCCGCCGCAGTGCCATTGAACAAACAATTAAATGCACAATAGTCATAAATGATGATAATTAATTAATGAATAAGGAGAGAGGAGCAGCGAATGAGGCTTGGTGACGAACTGTGTAGCGCAATTATTATTTATTATACAATATACGATTCTATTTGCATTGGCTGCTTGTACGAACTAATCATTCGACCGAATGAACGTACGAACGAGTGAATGAATAAATCAATAAATAAATAAATAAAGAGTGATATTTAGAAAAGAAGAGGTTGATTTGAGGATCAAGTGCGGAACAAGTGTAAGGGATGTAGGTCGAATGGTGCCAACTTATCTGTCACGGATAGGAGGCGAGCTCTCGTGGCAGTATCGCTTTAGAGAGGCGGTAATAATATTTGGAGAAAAATCCGAGACTCTCGATACAATTGTCGAGCCCGATCGGCGTTCCCCTCCCTCCCTCCCTGATTTTGTCGACTCGCTGCTGCTCGTCCCCGCGAAACCGATCGAGTACTTCGTCTAATGCGTAATCCAATCATCCGGGGAGTCTCGGTTCTCCTCCTCCTCCTCCCCCCCTAGTCCCCCACCGCCCCCTACTCCCCCGCTCACGAGAACCAACTTTCCTCCAAGTGCTTCCGCGTAAATTGCTCGGCGTGCGTTAAATAATGTCGGGTCGATTGGCCCGCGATCGACGTTTGGAAACATCTAGCTCGAGCGAACTCATTAGAAACGCCCTCGGACGACGGTATCCTTATGTTTATTATTATTATTGTTATTGTTGTTATTGTTACAATTATTTTTATCGGGAATGATATCGGTCGCGACCCGCGCAAATAACCCCAATAACTCTAGCTCATTGTAGCTAGACCGAGTCGATCTCTCACCCCCAACCCCACCCCCACTACCACGACGGACTTCTTCAATTGATTTTTCAATTCGCTCGCCATTATACGTACGTACGTACGTACGTATGCATGTATAATTAGATAGAATAGTCTGTGTCTGTTTGCGTACCTGCAGACGCCTATTTACCGCCCGCGATTAATATTGCTCATTAATTAATATTGCAGCTCGGCATAATACACGTATTCCAATGGAATAAGTTTTGATTGTCTTATGCTATCGACCAATCAGCTCGGCGGACGATAAATATTTCCTATCCATTTAATACAATGTCGTAGCCCTCGTATTTATTACCAATTAACCTTCGGTTACCTACTAAAGATGTATTTGCACGATAACGTGCATATATATATATATATATATATTGTCCCGATGACTCAATCGCGAGCCTCTAATGCTACCGAGTCCTATCTAACGAACGTTATTATTATACGAAGTAGCTCCAAACATCTTCTTGGCCCTCGAGATAATAAGCAAACACGACGACGACGACGACGATAATAAATAATAATAAATTATTCGTGCGCGTCTTTGCCTTATTCGTCTGCACGTAAAATGGTATCCGGCTTCACTCTCCCCCTCCCCCACTCTCACAAGCCTTTTATTTTCGTTAAAAGTCATTTACTTGTGCTATTAGAAGTTGCATACGCGAGACCATTGATTTTATCTAAAATTTGTGCTCTATATTTAAACGATGCTCCTCTTGTCTTCTTGTCCGATGTGATTCAAATTTAACGTAATTGCTGACGTGTCCTTGAGAGAAAGCTTTATTTTCGATATGAAGGATACGTGTGGGACTGTGCGCCCCAATAACCTCTAAAACCTTCTAAAACTTCCCTACGTTAAAAGTCTACGTTTCAAGGATACATCGGGTTCGCGTTATAAATTGCTAAAGATTCGTTATATTTCTCTCCCTCAACGATCGTTTGTATTTGCCAGACAAAGTACAGTGACAATAACATTTGGTTTACATGCACATGTGAAACGTCACACGGCTAGCCGTTGTTGTATACTGTAAGGATGACGTTCTAACGGGAACGAATTACTACGCAATTTTCAATGACTCGTTGATCCTCTTTTATTATTGTCCAATAACGCTTTTATTGATTAATCGGCCTAGTTTGCCGATTAGGAGTCATCGACAATACGTAGACTGGTAAGACGATGCCATTTTTTGCGTGGCGGCGGTGGTGGTGGTGGTGGTGGTGGTGGTGGTGGTGGTGGTGGTGGTGGTGGTGGTGGTGGTGGTGGTGGTGGTGGTGGTGGTGGTGGTGGTGGTGGTGGTGGTGGTGGTGGTGGTGGTGGTGGTGGTGGTGGTGGTGGTGGTGGTGGTGGTGGTGGTGGTGGTGGTGGTGGTGGTGGTGGTGGTGGTGGTGGTCGGTGGAAAACCACTCGACACTCGCTCCCAAGGTCAGTTGGACGGGTTTCTTCCGGAGCGATTCTTGCGTAATTTAGTGTACTCGCATCATTGCCATCCGGAGCTCTCTCTCTCTCTCTCTCTCTCTCTCTCTGTCCTCGTAGCGACGATTCATTTATAGCCCCTGGATGTACGGCCAACGGATGAGTAAGTCAAACCCTTCGGAAGTTCTGCGTTTGGCCAATTCGGAAGTCCCATTTGGCCAATTGCCAATCCTCGCGGATCGCGGTCGTCCGTGGACTCGATACCCCTCCCCCGCCGCCGCCGCCTACCACCTTGGTTGTCGTCGGGCTCGCTCGTAGTCGAGCGAATACGTGAACGCGCAGTGAAAAATTGTCGAAATATCACGCACGGGATGGTATGGGCGGGGGGTGCGTCCGAGTCCTCGGAGACATAACATAGTGCGGGGGCTGCGGGGGCTGCGGAGGGAGGGAGGGCACGCGAAATAATAATAGACGGGCCTCTTTGCTTCTCCTGCTTCTCTCCCCGCCCGGGTTCACGGGCAACGTGGCACGTCCTCGGGCTGGTCCACGTACGGTCACGTAGCCAATTCTCTTCCGATAATGTAACGAAGGGATGGGGATTGGAAGGGTGGGGGGGGGACGATGTTCGCCGAGCTTAACGTTTTACGAGCCCGAGCCCGAGCCCGACTCCTCCGAGCAATGCCAAAGACAAATAATTTACAGCAATTTATTCGTCGGCGTATAGGACGCGATCCCACCTCACCCCCTACCCCTACCGCAGCCGTACGTTCCCCCGATAACCCGAATAACCCCAATCGGGCTTACGGCTCACGATGTGCGTTTCCAATGACTTGGCGTGACGGCTGCATTATCGCCACTCGACATTGTATTGCATAATCAAGTCAATATTCGCTTATCTCCGATGCGACGTCACGTACCCGCGATTATAACGGCATTGCACGTTATAATGCATGAGATCTGTAATCATTAATTTTACCCGTAGACCGTCCAGCCGGTAATTGATCTGCAGATACTTATAACGATTAATTGACATTATATCCTCGCCCTATTATTATTATTTCCTACATTATTCGATTACATTGATTTACGCAATTACACGGCTTACAATTCAATTCAATGTCCCACGTAATCTAGTCGTATAATCGAGTACGTCTCCCAACCACCCCCACCCCCCCAATACCGCTCGACTACCTATAATTTTATGAAAAATTCATCCCTCCAGACGGAGAGCTATATTACTTTATTGGTAACCGGAAAGCCGAAAAATTTTAAAAAGAGTTTTCCGCTTCTTCTATTTTTTTGTTTTTTTTGTTTTTTTTTTCTTAAATAATTTAACAGAATTTATGATGACCAAAGTCGAGAAATAATATTTTCAAACAATATGCGCGTGCACATCTGTATTTATATTTACACGCGTACTTGTCCAGATGGATTACACAACTAGTGCAAAATGATTGTTTTCGTCCAGAAGTTTGCTTTACCCTCCCACATCCCCCCCGCCCCTCCGTTTGCCCGATACGAAATATACGCGGTATTTTTTCTAGTACTTTATTTTATTTTTGATTTTTGATTTTTGATTTTATTTTTTTTTCATTTTCTTTATTTCAACGCTTGATACGAATGGCGAATATTTATTTATTCATCGAAATGAAAAACATAAAGAAAGTTATTTGTTTACATTGGTACATACGCGTACGATTGGTCGTGTATAGCTTATCTGAAATCCGACAACTGACTCTCTTCGCGTTTCAATTTATACTATTTATTTTTTTTATTTTTTCGCTTCCAACGTTTGAACCGAACGGAAAAATACATAAAGGGTATAATAATAGAGACTGAAAAATGCGATTATTTATAATAAAGAGGGATTCAATTTTTCGGCTGTTTCCCATTTCCGACAATATTACTTACTTCGTTGTTATTACCAAGCCTCGCGCAATATTTTCCTTTCGTTCGCTTTACGCGATTTCCCGGCGTTTTCCAGCGAACGGAAATTCGAACGCTAATAAATAATAAAAAAAAAAACAAAAAGAAGCGGAAGAAGAAGAAGAAGAAGAAGGAGATTTTATTGCGCCTGATAGTTTTGATGAATCGGGCGGTGAGGTAAGTCAATAAGATTAATTGAGCTCAACGACATTTACGTTTTTTTAAAATGACTTTTCATATATATTTTTACGTACAAGAGCACAAGGTTTTGCAAAAAAAAAAAAATTTGTATAAAAACGAAAAAACAAAAATTAGTCCACAAGCATTTGTTGTTAAGTGGCGGCACGTATAAATTGCTCACGATTGATTATAAATTAAAACAAAACTTCACAGTACGAAGGTCGTCCAAGTTTATAATTCACATCGACTTCTATTGGATGAAAAAAAGGCAGTGTGTGTAGTAATGTATTTTGTTCTCCAAATATATATATGTATAAAGTTTAGGGCACGTAGCCCTCGCACTATTTATGTATAGGGAATAAATTACAATTTTATTCCTTGGGGAACGTTATTGGGATTATTGGCATAATAGAGGAGAAAGTCCATTATCGTTTATTATCAAGAAGACAAATTCTGTAGGAGAAAGAGAATAATAAAACATTGAACTTTTTCATTTCGGTGTCATTATTATCCAAATTATTATCAATTGTTAGATTAAATTAATCCTAGAACTATTAAATTAGCCAATGGGATTCATAGGCTCCATCCTATTATTTCCTTCATTATAGTTCGATAAAAATATTTCCGTTAAAATTGTTTTTGGGCTCAAGTATTATTTACAATCACATTTTCTTATTATTCCATACTATATTGATGTATTAGTGAAATTTTGTAATACCAAGAGGCATATGGTAGACACAGTTATATATATATATAATGTAGATCAAAGTAGTCCGTTGGTTCTTTAAATGGCGTCTTTTTTTTTCAAAGCCGCGAACATACCCTTATTATTATTGTTATTATTATTATTATTTACTTCAATTAATCTTATTAATAATGTTATGCTTTTATTATAACGTTACTCGAGATGGCAATGTATTAGCCATCTATATATATATTATAATTCTTATATTTTAATATTATTCTGTTTGTACATACAACACACGCTTACATTACAGATACGAGTACGTCGAAGCTCCCACATACAAGAAAACGTGCATTTTTAAGTTGAACAGTAATTGCATTCGGTTAAACTGTGAGGGGAATTGCAAGGAATTTTGAAAGAAATCCACGTGTCTCTGATATTTAAATGAACTGGTATTTTATAAGCTTATAATTGAGACAACCACTAACGCAGATGGACACATTTAATTGCTAAAATTTGAAAAATTTTAAATCACAAGTTCAAAATTATTATTACGAGTTTCTTATATTTTTGTGTCTATTAAGTATTATTGCATTGGACTATTCAAGGACATTGAAATCTCACCGTATCTTGTCAATATTATTCTGCATTAAATCTTAGACAAACCTAGTATATATATATACATATATGTGCATGTATGTATTGAAAATGCCGTGAGCGGGATATGGCGCAATACGAATTTCAATGTGGCAATGGCGATAGATAGTATCGCGCTCGCCATACGGTCAATAGCACATCACATTGAATAACATTCGCATCACAAAAAATTTACATTCACATTTACACGTATTTGACGTTTGAATGCCCCCAATCAATTCCTCCTTCAATTTAACTCTCTCTCTCTCTCTCTCTGCGCCATTCTCCATTACCACGTTAGTTTATCCTCGCTTTCGGCTCGCTTTCGGCTCACATTCGGCTCGCTTTCAGTTGGCAATGCAAGAAGTAAAATGCCTTTAATCATCGACGAAACCTCTTCCGAATCCAATCTTATGTCGGAAAAAAAAAGATCTACTAGAGGCACTTTGGGAGTATTAGTACCGTGAATGGTTGTCCTATACTCGGAGCAGATCGTAATTTAGAGGCTCTGTTCAAATTATTATTGTTTATTATTGTTGTTGTTGTTGTTGTTATGAAGAATCAATTGGCCTCTTTAAAGTGAGTCTCCGTTTCTATGTGACCCTGTCTGCCTTTATCACCCTTAACGCTCCACACCCCCTCACTCGTATCAATCTCCAGATTAATATCCATATTTATTATTATGTATTTGTTAGCTTATGCGTGTGTAGGTGCGCGCGCATTCGATTCAATTCCTGCGTCCCGTCGAGCTTCCTTCCAGTTCATCACATCGATATGTGCTGCAAATGATCGGGGTTATTGGGGTGGGGGGGGGGCGACGGCGTGTGAAATGGAAAATAAAATTAAACGCTGAAAAGTAAATGAGGTAGAAATTAGGGGGGGGGGGACACGGATGGTATTTATTGTAAAATATGACGGAAATGAGGGGCGGAGGGGTCATTGGGGCTCGTTCGATTGGGTCTTGATTAAGAAAAAAAAAGTAATGAGCGTTAGAATGAAACATTTTTCTTTCTTTTTATATATGAAACAGGACGAAAAGTGTCTTACAAAAAAGAAAATTCATATAAAACGTCGAATTTCACAATCTGGCAGTTGCTAGCAGATTCATCTCTCATTCACATTACGAATAATTTCCCTTGCGTTCGCATATTCACTCATTGTTCTTGTACAATGCCGAGGCGCGCGCGCGCGCGCGCGCGGACAAGAATTTCCATGCCCACCGTAATCGCCATCCTCCGAGCAATAAATACTTTCGTCGCTGCAAGAATTGCTTGTACATTCAATTGACGCACGGGACACATTTTCGAATCTCTCTCACCCTCACCCTCTCTCTCTCTCTCTCTCTCTCTCTCTCTCTCTCTCTGGATAAACGGCGCTCCGGCTTTCGTACAAAATTACTCTTTTCATTCTTCCCTTCAAAGGAATTCGCTTGTCCTTAGAATTTCAAAAAATTCATCATCATCATTAATCATTAATCATCATCATCATCATTATCGATAAATGCATCGTCGACAAAGCACCCCCGTGTATAAAATCATTATAAAATTATAGATATTAATAATATTAAAAAGTAAATGTGATAAATGCGAGAAAAAACAAAGAGGCTCGAAGATGAGGTCGGATGAAATTTGCTAAAACGAGCTAAAACGAGCTAAAACGAGCTAAAACGAGTAACCGAACGTTAAAAGGGAATGACGGATATTTATTAAAAAAAAAAAGAAGAAAAAGAAATTCTTTTCTCGGCAGTATTTGAGCTTTAATGGATGAATGAACGGAAAGTCGGGAGATGATAAATTTTACTAAAAGTCCAAGGCGCGCCTGCATTATCGTATTATCGCACAGCTGTAGCTAGCAAACAAATATACATATATATATATATCCAGTTGATCGCACAGCGAGACACGCACAAGCACACTCAGACGCACACTCAGGCGCACACTCACTTGCACACGCACACCAAAAAAAAAAAAAAAATGTTTTTCTTATTAATACATCCATGGAGTAATGTCGACGTTTAGCTTATGATTATCAATTCATATCGATTCAATATAAATGTTATTACAATCAGACAATACTCAACAATGATCGATATTTTTATTTTATTTTCTTTTTTCTTTTTCGTTATATATATATTACAGTTATTAATAATTAAGAGTGACAACAACAACATGACAACGGAGGCGTTGAAGCTGATTACCTGTGAAAGGACTTTTATAGTTTTGTTTATTAACGAGGGGGGTGGGGAGGGGGCTGGGGGTTTCGGGACCGTCGGGAGCCCCAATAACCCCCTTTACGTCCATTCACAAACATATTTATTTATTTATCTCTTTTGCTTTCCATAAATTTTCGTTCGGTAATGCGTGTTTTATTAGGAATACAATTGAGGAGACGAACGAACGTCTTTCTGGATAAGGGGCTTGATAATGTCGAATGCGAGTTACAAGGCGACCTTCCATAACTTCCATGACTCGAGAATTCTTATGGCGGCGCGTTTACGGACACACTTGAAGTGACGTGGGGCTAAGGGATGATCGCTAGATCGAAGGATCGGGAGAAAGTTCTCTAGTCGTTCGGTTCTAGACAATCGCACACCGAGATCACGTTTATCCGTATCACCTTCTGTCAATCCTCCCTCGATCCCCATCTCCACCTCCGTAAAACACGCGCGTCATTAAAAACAATTTACTCGATTTACTTGCTTTAAATAAAGGATAATTTAAAAAAAAATTTTCTTTATTTTTATATATATATATATGGGCGCGTATATGTAGTATGTACAGCGATGATCGTGACTTTACTTCCACGTTCTTATTGATAAAATGGCCGATTGAGGATTAATTTATAAAAGTCGATTTGCCACGCGTAAAGGATACCGAAACGAATTTATTTGACTTTGACGATCCGAGACATAGACATAGAGATAGAGTGAGACGATTCGGTTGGATTTGACAAGAGTGACAAATAAGCAGTGTTTTCTCGATGGAGAGACCGAAAGGGGCCGATGAGGTGAAATACGCAAAACACTCAACACAACCATGACATCGAGCGGGCCACGCGATCGCCCATAGTCCAGATACTTTTATTTCATTTATTTATTTATTTATTTATTTATTTATTTATATATTTATTTAATTAATTAATTAATTATTTATTTGCTTGCTTCATTTTATTCAAGGTAAGGTTAATCGTAAGGTTAATTCTACTAGCTAAAATACACAGTCTGTTCTCAAAAATGCGTTTGCCTCACGCTTGTGTTCTTTATACCTAATACGTATACATACATACATACATACATACATACATATGTATATATATATACGTTTACATATACATATATATATACATACGCGCGCACACATACGCGCACACACATATTATATTATATCCCTTATCTGACGGAATCCCTTTATCTTTCTTGGGGAATTATTTTTTTTCATGGCTTTTCCCCTTTCCGTCTCCCACGACTCAGTACTCAGGACAGGACTCAGGACTCAGGACTCAGGACTCGGGACTCGGGACTCACGAAAATACTCTTTTTGTTCTGTTAGCCATTTAACGCGGAATGCTCGAGAGAGAGACAGCGACTGGCTTTATAAAAGCCCGCGTGCCTTGGAGAAGAATTTCACTAACTAATAAAAAAGTCATTTACGCGTCTGATGCGTTTACGTTCGAAGCCCCCGGGGCGCCGCCATCGTCATATCTCCTGTAATTACATCGGATACGTAAATGACGTTCGCTTGCTCGCGCGTTTAATTATTATCTTTAATATTAGTTCTGCAGAAGAAAAGCGAACACGTCGCGATACTTTTTTCCTTTTCCTTTTCCTTTTCCTTTTCCTTTTCCTTTTCTTTAGCATTAATTAACAACGTGTTCTCCCTTCATTTGGAATATCGCATACCACACGCCACGCATATATATATATATGTATACGTGTGTGTTGATCGATATGAAAAATGTGTTTCTCCGCGGCTTCAGAAGCCAGTCGTGTTCCTTTTAAAAAAGAAATACAATTTCCTGCACGTGTCATAAACATTGGGAGAAGGGCGAGAGGGGCTTTTTCTCCTTTAATTCATTATTTTCTTAATAAACGTTGATGACATTTTCTAGCCTAGATAATATATATATATACATACACCCGCGTCGCGCCCGTGTAATAATAAGTGTGTATATATGTACACATATACATAATGACATACCATCCATGTATATAATCGTAATTAATTGTTAAAATGTCGATAAAAATCATAAAAAAAATTATAATTATAATAAAATTATTAATATTAATAATATGGTAAGAATTATAATAACAACTACGATTATTACGCCAATGATGATAGTAATAGTAGTAGTAATAGTAATAGTAGTAGCAGTAGTAGTAGTAGCAGTAGTAATAATAATTGATAATTGATAATTGATAATTGATAATTGATAAAAATAGTAATGATAATTATTACATGGCCGCATCGAGCGGTCCATCATCATAGACAATAGCGATTATCGATAGCTTATAATAAATCTATTTTCTGTATTCGTTCCTCTTATCACGACGATCATAATCCTTTATTATTATATCTTAATTATACTCAAACAATTATCAGTGGATGGAGATGTGTATTCGTTTTATGAAATCTCAAGCCAGTTGTTCTCGGGTGATTTGATAAGCTAATCATCGGAGCTGTTTTTGGCAGTGGCTTGCTCTCGCTTGCTCCCACGAAATCTAGAAAGTGCTCCGGACGATACCAAGTCATGAAAAACCGATCAGTCAGCGCCCAATTGCTTTTACAAAAAAAAAAAATCTCTCTCTCTCTCTCTCTCTCTCTCTCTCTCTATATATATATATATATATAAACGAACTTATAAACATTAGAACTATTTACGCGTTACAATGTAAAACTAATAATAAAAATTAATTAAATGCGCGATTACTTATTACTTCTTCTTCTTCTTCTCCTCCTCCTCCTTCTTCTTCTTCTCTTCTTCTTCTTCTTCTTCTGTTTTTCTTCTTCCCCAATAAAAAAGACTTTACAAAATTTGTACAATAAAATAATACAAAAATTACTCGTTAAATGGAGTACGTATTTCATGAGCTAAAAAAAAAAAAAAAAAAAAAAAAAACGAACGAGAACCGCACGAGGGTCATGTCTCCTGTTAGCTTCGCGCGCACCCCCCGCCCCCCGCCGCCGTTTGCCGAACCATCGCTCCCCGTCGCGAGTCAACGAGCGTAGCGGCGGGTGTGGAACGACACGACGTAAGCAGTGGTCTGGAGTGGTGTTGGGGGGGGAGGGGCGGGCGGGGGAGGCCAATAAAGACGTCGCTACGCTCCGAGCCCAAGGGATCCGCGGATGGGATGAAGCATGAGAGGTTATTGGGGTGAGAGGGCGGGTAACGCGCTTACATGCACATGCACGAAGGGATGGCGGACGAACAGGCAGCCGGAGGCCGAAATACAGCGAGATGATGGATAGTGAGGGGGGTGAGGGGGGTTGAGGAGACGGAGCGTCCAGATGAGCGCGCGCGGAGCAGTCCCCTCGAACAATTCTCAATACAATAATGACAGGAGACTCGCGTCGTGCGCTCACTCTCCACTATTTACAGACTCGTCGCTCGTAAGCCCGACTCGCAGCGCACTTGCATCATCGTCATCATCATCGTAATCATAATCATAATCGTAATCATAATCGTAATCATAATCGTCATCGTAATCAACGTGATCGGGAACGGGAACGGGAACGGCAGCAGCATCAGCATCAGCATCAGCAGCATCAGCAGCATCAGCAGCAGCAGTGAGAGCAGCAACAGCAGCGGCAGAAACAGTAGCATCCTCATCGTCAGAAGCTTTATGAATAATCCTTAATGGCATATGACTCGCGCCCTTGATCACTCGACAGGTCGTCCGATATCAGATAACCAGACTACCGCGTTATAGCATCCCCCGCCCGCCCTCCTGCCCGCCCTCCTGTCAGTGTTGACGAACACCGGTCCGAAATATATAGGTCTGGGTATGCATTGGCGGTGGGCTGCTGGGTGGGGTTGGGGTGGGGTTGGGGGGTTTGGAGAAGAGTCGGCGGAGAGTCACGAATCGGGCAGCAGCTGCGAGGTGCGGACACTGTGGATTATCGGTGTCGACAGAGGGAGAGAGGCGAGTGGCGGGCGAGTGGCGGGCGAGTGGCGGGACGGGGGCACGGGGATACAGTTCGAGAGAGTTGGTGGGTGGATAAAGGGATAGGGACGTAGGTGGGTGGGTAGCCGTGGCACGGCTACCAATCACGGCTCGCACTCGTTAATAATAACGTGGCTTCCGCGCAACCTCGCGGGGGGTGGCGAGGCGAGGAGGTACTGGTGCTCCGCGTCTAGTGCACCGAAGGCGTCCCAGTAATCGTCGACGGTGGCTGCGGCCGCTCCCTCCCCGGCCACCGTCGAGCCCCTCGGTCCTCAGCAGGGCAATTCGTTGTGCGCGGACTTGTTCGAGTGCTTGCTCGTGTACAGGGGACATCAGGGATTGCCGTCCGCGGCCATGATGTTGTGCACCTGCTCGAGCTTGTAGGCGAGCCTCTGCTTCGTCGAGAACTCGTCCTCCTCCAGGGTCACCGTCAGCTGCTCGTTGTACTTGCTCGCGTACGTGTACAGCTCGTACAGCGCGCAATTCGTGTTGAATTCGTTCGTGTGCAGCTGTGGACAAACAAGCGGGTCGCATTAGACCCTCATAAGTCCCCTCCGGTACGTAACCCTCGACCTTAACCCTCGACCTTAACACGTCGACCTTAACACGTCGACCTTAACAACGTCGACGTAGAGCCGAAGGATCGAGAAGAAGTATTGACGAGTCCAAACGACTTCAAATCAATCTCCGATAATCTCTTATCCCTTACACACACACACACACACACACACACCCCCCCCGACCGAATGAGAAGGTCCGAGGCTTCGGATGTACTTACTCTTGATTCCTCGGCGAGCATGGCATTCATGTCCTGGTCGGATATGGCTTGCATAATCTTGATGTCCGAGTAGTAGCGCTCCACCCACTCTTTGTACACTGGAATGTCCTTGGCGTAGAGCAGCTTCGAACTCGGCGAGTCCTTGCCTGGGGGAGGGGGAAAAAAGAGATCGGGGCGTCAAGGACGTATGAGAACGGGTCGGGCCAACGCCAATATATTCGAGAGGACAAATGGCGCTTGAAAATGACGCTTACCGAGTCTGTGGTCGGACGTCGAGCAGCTGTCCATGAAGGTCTGGGCGACGACGGAGAAGCAGGAGTCGACGATATTCGACTTGTGAATGTCGAATATGAAATTCGGATTCTTTATTAGATTGACCCAGAACCTGAGGGGCAGCAGATTGCTTTTCCACGTGTGGACGACCTCCGGGTCGGTGATCTGGTGATGGAGCGCCTGGTCGTCGAGGAAGTCGAACATGTATTTGATGGCGAGGGGCAGGGCGGAGCCGCGGTGGGCCGTGCTGAATATCGTCTCGAAGAGGTCGTCGACGAATTTCTGGAGGGTGCCCTTGGTCGCGAGGAGCCTCGTCAGGTAGATCTCCGATACCATCTTGTTGCCGCGCTCGCCCTCCTTCTGCACGTCGGTGTCGTGGTGCTTGACGAGGTGCCAGACCTTGAGGCCGCCGTCGTGGTCGTGATTGAGCGGCGAGGTAGCGCGCGACAGGGGCGGGCTCGCCGAGCTGAATTTACTGAGGTTCAGGGTCTCGTACTTGTGCGACTTGTCCGTCTTCTCCGAGAGTATCGAGAGATTGTAAATCGAGGACTGCTTGGATACGAGGTTGAGGGAGGCGCCGTCCGGCACCCGGTAATGATTCAGGGTGTTGCGCTTCTTCCAGTCGGCCTCCGTCTTCGTCGTCGAGTCCTCGTCGTAGAGGATCAGCCTGCCCGAGGCTCCCGTTCTCCATTCTTCAAAGCATCGAAGCGATCAGCGACAATAGCCGTTAACGGGCGGGTTCGGGGGGTTATTGGGGGGTGGAGGTTGGGGGTGGAGGGGTGGGGGGTTGAGGGGATGGAGGGTGGAGGGTTGAGGGGATGGGTTAAAAAAAACATAGAAAAAAAAAAAAAAAAAAAAAAAAAAAAAAAAAAGACTTTCGCTGGTAAAAGTCGTGCGCGGGTCGTCGGGTACTTACCGAGGTCGAGGTCGTCCTTTCTTGGCCTCTGGCTGTAGGGCGTCGAGCGATAAATCGTATCGAGGGCCTTCTCCTTCACTTGGGATATGGTGTCGCAGTCGAGTACTTTGACGGGGACGTTCTCGGTATTGGGGTCCATGCCGCCCACGAACACCGTCTGCTGCGATATCGACACGTAAACCGTCTGCGAGAGTCGTGGACAAAGGATGATATTAATAGTAGCCACGAGGCGTCGTTGGCAGCCTCCGCCACCCCGCCGCCACCACCAGTTCACCGAATCATCGTCGAGGATAAAAAAAAAAAGAAAGAAATATCGCAATTACCATGGCCTTGAAGTCAATCGACTGACGTATGAGCTTCTCCTCGGAGAGGGAGTAGCGTGCCTCGGAGGTGATGGCGTCGACCGGCCCCTTGTCCACCTGCTGCTTCATCGCGCGGAAGAGCAAGTACAGAGGTTCCCCGGCGCACTCGCGCATGAACTTGTAGAGGAGGAAGGTGAACCAGGCGGTGAGCATTTTCTCGGCGACGCTCTCGGTTCTGCGAAAACAAGCCAGGTCGTTCGAAAGATATCATACGCAATTCATCCCCGTGCTGCCGAGCTTCTCCTCGACTCGAGAGGACGATTTTTTTCTCTTTTTTTCTTTCTTTTCTTTTCTATTTTTGCGTTTTCGAAAACGAGGACAAGCGAGCAAAGTAAGCAAGCGGTACCTTCGCAGTAGGAGCTTGGGGTGGCTCTTGCCCTCCATGCACTTCTCGATCAAGTCGGCCAGCAAGGTCTTGAGAATATCCGTACAGTACTCCATCTTGCTCTGGAGCGTGACCATTATGAGGCTGGCTACGTTCACCCTGTCCCTCATGGAGAAGTAACGGTTGCTCTCGAGGGTCCTCACGAACAGCAGCAGGAAGGTCTTGTTCATGATCAGCTGGCCGAAGAGCCTCAGGCCCTTCTCCTTGCGCACGAGCTCCGGCTTCTCGCGCTGCAGGACCACGTGATTGTCGTCCGAGGGGAAGAGTATGTTCATCGCGTAGGTCCTGTAATCGAGGAAGGGTATGCCGCCGCTGGTGAGGTCGCCCGTCAGGTCGGTCATCTCCGTCTGGAGCTCGGCGAAGGCCTCCTTGCACTCGGCGGCGACCCGTAGCTCCAGTATATCCATCTGCTCCTGCATGTTCTTCAGGACCCGGTTGCTCTCGGTCGACTTGCGCCGATAGGCTATGAGGAAGGCGATGAAGACTATCACGAGGATGACGATGGCGGTAATGACGCCGATGAGGGCGGGCGTCGAGAGGGGACTGTTGAGGCCGGCCGACGGCGAGTAGTTGAGCTTGCCGATCTTGTACTTGAGATTGCCGCCGACGGTGACGATGACCTCCGGCAGATCGGGCTTGAGGTTGCCCATAGAGTCGAGGGCCGGGGGCTGGGTCGAGGGCGGCCTGCAGGTAAGCTGCTGGCGCGACAGCGACGTCACGTTACAGAAGCTGTCGCCGATCTTTACAATGACGTCGGACTCCTGGCAGGCCCTGTCCAAGTGCTGGCCATTGATCGTCAAGTAGTCGCTCTGCAACGATAAGGTTGGCAGTGGTTATTGGCAGTGGTTATTGGGGGTGGGTCAAACGTTAGCGTTCGAACGTTAGCGTTGAGGGATGGGGGGGGGGGGTGAGGGCGAGATGCCTCACAGTTCACAGACCTTGTAGTCCTTGATCTCCTTGTCGAAGACCTCGTAGATGGGGTCGGGGTAGAGGAGGAAGCGGTGCAACTTCTGCTGGGTGAGATTCTGGACCCTGGCGACGTTGTCCATGCGAAAGCCGTACTCGAGGGCGAGGGGCTTCTCGGCGTCGAGGGTGCCCGGCGCCACGTCGATTTCCGGGGACTTGCAGACCATGTTCGTCTGGCTGAGTATGGTGCACGCGTGCGAGAAGTACTGCTTGCCCTCGTAGTACACGTACATCTCGGGCTTCTGTATGTAGCCGAGGTTCGTCCCGGTGATGTTGATCTTGATGCCTCCGGAGGGTATGCCCTTGGGTACCTTGAGCTGGCCGCCACCCACGCCGCTCTCGACGCTCTCGATCTTCGGGTCGTCGACGTACTCGAAGAAGCCGTTGTACTCCCTCATGGAGTTGTCGAAGAACATGTAGAGGGGGCCCTTGCGCTTCCGGTCACTAGCGCTCGTGATGCAGAGGACCTCGTCGTGCTCGGTGTTGCTGATCTCGCAGGGCAGCTTGTCGATGAAGGCCTGTATACGGCTGCCCGCGTTCATGTAGTGCCCGGTGATGCTGAGCCGGGTGCCCCCGCTTACCGGGCCGTGCGTAGGCGTAATCGAGGTTATTTTCGGGTCGACGAATTTATACGTCTCCTTCGACTGGCCCCGAAAATCCTCGATCTTCACGATTACCGGGCCCTCGCGTATCTGCTTTCGGGTCGAAAATTGTTCACGTTATTTCTTATTGCCCGTCCAGCCGTTGCGTTATTTACATTCGAAGCGGAAGAAGAAGCGGAAGAAGGGGAAGGGAAGAAGGGGAAGGGATAAGTAGAGCGATGGCGGCATGGGAGCAAGGGCGGGAGGAGGAGGAGGGTTTGGAAGTGACTTACATTTTTGTCACCGGGCCCGTCGACGTTGCAGACGATCTGTTTCGTGCGAATGTAGAGCTCCTCGTAGGGCTGGCAGGTGAGCCCGACTACGGTCACCCCTTGATAAATGTCCTTGAAGGTCTTGCCGAGATTGATGCCGGTGATGGTGATGTTGGTGTGGCCCTCCCACGGGCCCATCATCGGCTCGAACTTTAAGATCTCGGGGTTCGGGCAGGTCTGGTTGCGATCGAGCCAGGTGCCGCTCCCCTTGTCGCACTGGTCCTTAACCTCGCAGCGGTCCGAGGTCATGCACCAGCCGCATCCGTACTTCTCGGCGAGGGCCAGGCAAATGCCGCAGTTGTCGGCCATGTCGCGGCACCTGTTTACATTTTTCCCCCCAAAATACAATCAACAATGTCGTCTCGGATTGGGGTTGGGGTTATTGGGGGGGGTGGGCAGAGAGACAACGAACCGTCCATTAGGATATTGAAGGAACCCTGTGGAAGTAAGGACGGAAGGAAGGAAGGAAGGAAGGACAAGGATCGGATTAAAGAGATCGACGATTGCGAATCGTCGTCTTGATCCGATGGCTGCCAAGGGGCAGGATGTACGGGCGGGCAGTTCTGATGGAAACGTAGTACGTGGAACGGCAGTCGTTAGAAAGCGGCATTCCTTACGTAAGATCTACTGCGCATTCGGATTTATTACGCTAGCCGGATTGCAGGTAAAAAGGGGGCTTAAATAAAACGTCGGGATTGGCTCGACGTAGCTTATCGGAGTTGGGAATACGAATTTTTCAGATAAATAGGCTTAATAAAAGCAAGTGGGTGGGGGTGGGGGTAAAGAGATTCGTACAGATAGATGGGGAGATCGATGTCGGGGATGCCGCGATACTCCGCGGGCGGATACGATTAAGAAGAGAAGGAGGACGTGAAAGAATACGCTCGGCTTTATCCTTTCAAATACGGGCGCATCCTTTGGGGTTTTATTATCGGGGTCGTGGTCGTGGTGGTGGTCGTGGTGGTGGTGGTCGTGGTGGTGGCAGGGGGAAAGAAAGCAGAACGCGCGCTCACCTGTAGATGACAACGTGGATGTTGTCGGGATTGTCGAGGGGCTTGGAGCCGCCCCAGATGACGGCGAAGGGCACGGTGATGTTAGGCGCCCTGGACGTGTAGGAGAACTCGGTCTCGTCGCAGTAGATCGTGTCGGCGAGGAGCCGAGCGGTCACGCTGGTCACGCGACCTTCGATATTGAACTGGCAGACGAAGCGAGTCTGGATGATGAATTGCTGAAAAGAGACGACCGAGGAAGTTATTACGGAAGTTATTATTCGGGCGAGCGCGGGCATAACGTAACGCCTCAACCCCAATAAGCCCCAATGAACCCCAATGAACCCCATCAAGCCTTTTGTCTTCTTGATATTTCGGTCACCCCCCCCCCCCACCCCTGAATCGTCAACCGGTGCAGTTACGGCAACCCGTCCCCTCCGTACTCCTCGAACCCTGCGAGCTTAATTACTCCCGACTTTATTAGCCCATCTCTCAAGGCTGATTCGCCGCCCAAGCCTTATACGGACACCCCCCCCCCCTCCCGCTCGCCGACCTCATTCCTTCGCGTAATTTATCGTTCTGGCTGGTGGTTGGATGCCCGCCACCCCTGGCCCGACTATGTAAGAAACGAGCAGCGACTTACCCCGATTATGTGGACCTTGACGCGTATGGTCTTCTTGATGCCCGAGGAGACGAGGATTTCCTTGGAGTCCGTGGCGTTGATGGTCGGGCAGAAGGCCGGTCCGCTTCTGTAGCTCGGGCCCATTCTCTGCAAAAAAAAAAAAAAAAAATCATTCCTCCATTAATTATTATTACCTACTGTCGTTCCCTGTTGCCGTTGCCGTTGCCGTTGCCGTTGCCGTTGCTGTTGTTGCTGTTGTTGTTACTGTTGTTGCCGTTTGACGATTCGACGGAGGGATTCGCGACGGAGGCTTTACTACGAGCCCTTTTCTCAAGATTTTACGAATCGACTGTCCTTTCGCGCGGGCGGGGGAACTTTCCCGGAGCCGGCGTCCCTTCGGCGGACTGACCCTATAAATCAAATATCCCTCCCCCGCCTCCCCCGCCTATATAAAACAGTCGTATGATTTATCTCCGCGGAGCCTCAGCTTCTACATGCATTTGTAGCGAAAGCCCACACGCACGCAGACACTGCCACCAATCTCAGCCCCCTGCAGCCGAAATCAGTTGCCGGCGGTAAGTGGAATTACCCCGGTAATTCGACTCTCGCCGCCAATCCATTACCGATACTGCATCCGAATGGACCGCGGACTCGCATTGCCGGCATTCGCCTGCTCCGTTCAGCCGTGATAATGTGCGAGCACCGGCAGGTGCATGGAGGCGTGCGCGCCCGGGGGTTCGGGTTCGGGCCAGCTAGGCTACAACTTAGGGGATGATCGGCTACCGATAAAACCGACACATCGATCGGTAAGCTCTTTAAATAAAAAAGGACTTTGGATGAGACAAACGTCATCGAAATGGCGGGGGGGGGGGAGATTAAAACGTCATTCGAGTCATTCGAGCGCGTACGTTTCTCGGAACCCGAATAACCTTCCCCGATCGCGGGGGGATGGCCCCGCGTTGTTTCTAAAGGTGGGCAGATCGTCTGATAGATCCCGGTAGAAAATCCATCAACGAGTCATCCGTCATCCGTCATCCGTCATCCGTCAGTCGTCAGTCGTCAGTCGTCAGTCAGCAGCCAGCCAGCCGAACAAATGTTCTGAGAGGATGGCCGTGAGCCGTGAGCCGTGAGCCGTAGTCTAACCTAGCTAGACTCGGAGCTAGCTGTCGGTAATAAAGTCGGTGGGTGTCTCTGGAGAGACTTACACTGACGCCGGTGACGAGGATGTCGTTGCGGCAGTTCTCGGCCGTGTCGTGGGTGCACCTGTGCCCGTCGACGCACCAGTCGCACGGGAAATTCGAGGATACGCATTGCGTGCACGAGCTGTGGGTACTGCAGTCGAAGAAGGTGAAGTCCGTGGCGACGAGGTCCGGGCCATTCGTCATTTTGACGGATAATTTGGCGGTGAAGTGGTGCTGCCCCGGCGGGATCGGCGGCAGCAGGTCCGTCCGCGGTGTCGTGCAATTCACTCCGTAGGTTTTCCTGATGAACATGTCGACAAGACGTTAATCGATAAGTAGCGGTGTCGGCTATTGGGGTTATTGGGGTTATTGGGGTTATTGGGGTTATTTGGGGTTATTGTGAAAATATGCGGGGAACAAAGTACTTACCGGGTGGCGTTGGTGATGAGAGTCTTGTCGAGGGCCGAGAAGGCGCAGAGGAATTGACCCTGGAGAGTTGGCAGATTCTCAATGGCGAGCTCGAGGGTCCTCGCGGTCGTCCTCTGCAGCTGGTCGGGATTGACGCTGGTGATGGTCGTGCACCGGCCGCTCTTGTACGATATCCAATAAAGGGGATCCTTGGCCGCGTCCTGGCAGTCGCTCCTCAAGCTGCACTTGTTCTCGAGGGAGCACCAGCCGCAGTAGGGATCCTTGGCGTTCAGGCATTCCCAGCAGGTCTTGTAAACCGAGCACTCCTGGACCTTGACCTTGGCGATCTGTCGCTCGGTCATTACGTAGAGGTGCATCTGGTGCTGGGTGTCGAACAGCAGGTCGGGGTTCACCGGGGACTTGCGGTCGATCTCCAAGTCACCGTATTCCTGGGCTTGCGAGGCCGACTCGACAACCAGCTGCGAAATCGGATTCAACACACTCTTAATACGCATTCCCTTACCCTTTATTAACATTTTCATTCAATTTTATTTTATTTTAATTTTATTTTAATTTTAATTTTAATTTTATTTCATGTTATTTTTAAATTATTCGTTGTAATATGTATACGTGCGCGCGCGCGCGTAACTATCGTCAAAGCAGAATACGAACGATGCACTTAGAGAAAACGTGTCAATGTATATGCCTTTGACGGGGATGTCGGACGGGGGTGGAAAAATATTTCCCCGTTTCTCGGTAGCCCAGTTGGCGACTTGCCAGGCTCGAGCCCGAGTCCATCTAAATGTCACTGGGTAATCCTGGCGAAGCGAGGCTATTAATTGCTGGAAAGCCACTCTCCCCTATCCTCGTCGCCCGCGCCCCTATAACCCCAAGCCAACCCAATAACCCCCCCGCCCCCCGCCCCTGTATAGATAAGAAAGAAGACTTTTACTGGGATAGGAAAGAGCTAATAGAAAGAGAAAGGGAGGCTGGCTGCTGGCTCCCGATGGTCACGAGCAAGTGGGTAGTGCGGATTAAGCGGCGGAGTACGTCAAACGTGGATCGGATCGGGAGATCTCGATCACTCGGCCCCTCCGACGATTAATCGCGTCCACCTCCCCACCCTCACCCCACTAAAGCCATGGTTATTTACGTGGAAGACGTGTCGTTAAAGTCCTTGGGAAAATGGCGGCTGCCGAGCGAAACTCCACGTGCGCCAAGGACAAACACGTTTATTATCGTAGGAGCCTCTCGCGATCTCGTGGGAGCGGAGGGACGGAGAGTCCGTCCGCCCTCGTGAAAAATAAGAGAAAGAAATGGAATAGGAGCATTGGGATGACGGGGTAGTATGCAAAGACGCTTCCTTCTGCCTGCCGGGCCGATAATCAGCGGATAATGCCGGGACTCGCTCGATATGATGCTCCGGAATCACGCGGCAAGGACTCCGAGCCTCCGAGCGGGGCTATCTCTCATCTTCCTCCCCCCCCCCCCCCCCGAGGAAGTCTCTGTGATTTCGAGTCTTTTTCTTCCGTGCGGCATTTATCCGCTCGTTAATGGACCTTTTTACGAGCAGCCGATCGTCGAACCCCTCGAGACCCTCCCCCCTCCTCTCTCTCTCTCTCTCTCTCACTCCCACCCCTAGCCGCCCACACGCGCCCGCCTATACTCTCGCAACCGTACACCGTTCGGCTATGCGAACGCGAGCGCTTATTATTATCGTGACCGACACGAATTAAAATTTTTTTTTTTTCCAACGCAACGATGCCACGCGCAATCGAGCTTTTCCGGCGCCAATTTAATCGTACGTTAATTATATTCCGACTCTGACCGACTTTATCGCTTCCCAATCAATTACGCACAGCCCCGACGTAGATCTTGATATTTTTACAATTTACTCCCCGTTCTAAGCTCGGCGTCCTAGTTTATTCGACAATTAAACTAATGGATTACGTATTATTTGCATAACGATATTCGTAAGAAGCAGACCTGGCTCGAGTATTATTTGCAAATACGCTCATACGTTGCGTACGTTCACTCGATCCGAGATTATTATTACTAACTTTCCTTTTCCTTTCTTCATCTACTTCTCCTTCTTCCTCTTCTCCTTCTTTTTTCTTTCATTTTTATCTTCTCTTTCTTTTGCCGAGCAATAACGTGATTCACGAGGTTTCGCAAGTCCGAGTCACTGTACTCGCACGTAAGTCCATCTATGATCTGCGCCTGGATCATGCGACCCAATCAAGTCAAATCTTCGAGGGAAGCCGAGCTCGCGAGTATAAATTATCATTTATTTAAAGTCTGAGCAAATGACTGGGACGGCTCTCACAATAAACGCAATCGAATAATAATAATAATAACGCGCACATTATGCGAAATTATTGAATTTTTTTTTTCTTTTTAGGTTTTTTTTTAGGTTTTTTTATTTTCTAAGCACGGATTTCAAAGGCAAAGGGGGTTGGGGGCGGGGGGGGATCCCATACAGCTCGAAATAAATATAAAAAACGCTGACGGGTATTAAAAGTTAAATAAATTTCGCTGCTTTACTCGACGCTCAGCCGCGCTCGATCGATTTTCAACTTATTAAACGTATTCGCTTAACGTCGGCGCAGGGGACGTGGCATCAAAGAATATGATTCTCCCGAGTACGCAGAAATGCGATTAGCCCGTGGAATTTTGCGCATTATACGCCAAGAGGAAAAGTCTCGCTGCTCGGCCGCAGATCGTATTACGCGGTTTGAAAAAAAATCATGTAAAAATCTGCAGAACGACGTCGAGCGGCGGCGGGGGGGGGGGGGCAGGCAAATATTTTATTAAAATGAAATTATTTATTATAGTTAATTTCCCCCCCACCCCACCCCACCACCTTCTTATCCGAACCTTCTTTTTTTTATTTTTCATCTTTTATTTTTTATTCCAGCGTATTTTCCCGTTTCCTCAAAGTAAAAGTCAGCTTAAGAGCGGGCTTCGGCGAATAATAAGTATAATAATACGAGAGACGGGCGAGGAGTGGGAGAGGGGGCGGGGGAGGGAGAGGGAATCGACGGTGGATCGACAGTCTTATCGAAGCTGGAAGAATTAAATCATTATCTTGGAATAAATTTTATACTCGTGCGCCACTTTACGAGCTCGAGGCCTGAATTACGAACGTGTATGTATCATTGACGAGGGCCGTTATTAAAAAGGAAAATATTTTTTATACGCGTTACTTTTTATCCAAAGATAACTGACTATACGAAGGTAAGTGAATTATTATTTTATTACGGGTTAGCGGATGCCATTAGTATTAGATTAAAATTTATCGTCGTGTAACAATTCATAAACCTGCAGGTTATTTCTGTGTAAATTATTCGGAAAAATCGATAAGTGTAAACAGTCATTTCCAATTGATATTGCCTGCCTACCTATATACATCTATATATATATATATATATCGATATATATATGTCGGATGATTCAGCAGCGGAGAATTTCCATTTTAGCGGCAAATGAAACGAAGGTGTAATAATGGTGTATATAATTTATGTCGTACGGACGAGTGACACGTTGAAGCTGCTGCTGACGATAAATCAAAAGTTGAGTTTCGGATATCATGACGTGGTGCGTGCTTTTTCATTGACCTAAGCGCGCTTTGAAATTGGAGGATCGACGACGTCTACTCCTCGTCGCATTCCGAAAAATCGTTAACCTTTTTTTTTTTTTTTTTTTACATTACGTTTACGTTTACGTTACGTTACATTACGATCCTTTGATGCCCATCATTGCTTCGGAGCATTCATTCAATATCGTGATGAATTTGTACAAAAACAAAAAAAAGAAGTAAGAGCGGTGACGGTGCTCGAGGATATTGATATTGATATTAGCTGGTGCTCCAGCCGACGACTCGACTTCCCTTCGAATACCTCGTTTTCCTCGAGAGATCGTAACGAACGCGAGAGCCGTCAGACCAGGAAGACGACGAAATATGAAAAATCAAACAAAAGGGGGGGGGGGGGGGGAAGCACCTCGGAAACCTTTCGATTAATGTCGCTGCTGAGCGTCGATGGAATTATTAACGCGAACGAGAGAACGAAGAGAAGAAAATGTAAAAGTAGAAAATGTAAAAGAAAATGTAAAAAAACAGGGGGGGGGAACAAAAAGTAAATGGGCACATGATAATAGAGGCGAACGCGAACGCGAACGCAGGTAAGTAAGTGCACGGTCTCGAGATAGTAATTGAATTTTTATAATACGAGTTATAAGTGCAGAGAATGCCAATGGTTTGGTTCGATGGACCAGCAGCTGACGCGAGTGCCGCGCGGAATAGGCTTTTCTCGTGCTCGGGGCGGCCGGCCATTGTCCCGAGCGGCTTCCGTCTAGTCTAAAACTTCAATAAAATAAATACGTCGCGCGTTTAGCGGATATCGAGCCGACAGGTAATCGAACCTGGCTGGGGTTGGGGGGGGGAGAACAAAAAGCACCCGCTACGGAGACGTTTCAATTACGTGACGAGACAAGCGAATGGATCCCGGGGCGCGTTTGTCCCGGGTGGTTGAGGGAGGCTGGGCGGAAGATTACATCAGGTGGATTGGGAGGGGGGGGGCACTGATGATGGACTCGCTCACGACGGGCCGGCGATTAATCATCATCGTCGGCTCCGGGGGGCTTCACCTTTCACCCGTTGGGCAGCGGCGCCAACCTGTCGATCAGAAAAAGCGGAAAATCGAGAGCGACCGCTGCGCAATCGAAAGGATCGTAGTCGTAGTCGTAGTCGTAGTCGTAGTCGGAGTCGGAGGAGGGGGCGGGGAGGGGGGAGAGAGAGATAGAGGCCGGAGGCGTTCTCACGGTGCCGGGGCGGCGCGGCCTTTTTTTTTTTTTGTAATTGTCCCTCTCGCCTTATCCGACCGAGGCTGATTAACGGCTAATCTCCGTCGTCGTTTTTCCTGTCCAAGACGATTGTGCGCCCCCTTCACCCTCCCCGGTCCACTCCTCCATCTCGATGGAATGTTGAAAGAAAGAGTGCCGCGGTACCGCGGGAGCAGCCGGTCCAGTTACTCCTTAATAATGTATTCCGAATCATTTACATTATCATATTGGATTGGATCACGGAGCTGGAAATTAATTTTTCCCGGCCATCTCCCCCACCCCCAACCCCGCGCGCATCCAATTACGCTCTCGCAGATAATCGACTTAATAGGCCTCCCCTCCGATATTCTAATTTGCAATTTTTAATTCGCTGAATTTTAAATTCTAACGAACAGGTCGCGCTAGGCCTCGCTCCCCCCCCCTCCGCCACTGCCGCTACTTTACAAAGGTGACGGGCGATATTCCGATGCATCGATCGCATTCCGATTTGTATTAATTGATAAATAATTAATCAGCACGGATCGAGTGCCCGTGAATTGCCGCGAGTCCGCTGCACTCGCATAATATTAATTAAGCTCGTAGCTGTAAATGCTCGGCGCGTGCGCTCGTCGACAAATAATAAATAGCTTACGCCCGCAGTCGGATTCGCTCGATTCGTGTCCGCATAAAGAACTTATCAAAAGATTTACGCCTAACGATATTCTAATCTCTACATTATGCATACGTAATTCCCTGGGGGGAGGGGGGGCGGAATTAACGATTCACTTTATTCACTGATAAATAATACAAGATAACAGAGAGAGCAGAGTGAGGGGGGGCGGAGGGGTCGACGAAATGATAATCGAGCGATGCCGGAGCCACATTCCCAAAGAAGAACATTACTACTCCTACAACAACAACGACAACAACGACAACAACGACAACAACAACAACGACAACAACAACAACAAGAAGAATTATAATAATAACGATAGCTTGATGAACGTTCGGGGGTTTAATGAATGCAGCAGTTACTTTAATATTAGCAACGACGGCGCATCGAGAGTACTTTTTTTTAATTAATTTCAGCCAGCTTTTAATCATTTTCGCCATCAAATTTTATATCTACTAGCAAATATGACTCCATTATATTAAATAATCCGCTTTGCCCGTAAAATATTCACATTCGATGCTATTTCGGTAATCGCCGGTGATTAAATTATAGGAAAAATTACGAAAATTCGTTTTAAATTTGAAATTTCTCCCTCTCCCTCTCCCTCCCTCACTCTCTGTATCTCTATCTTCTCTTAATGCAGGCGAATTCTGGGGGGGGGGAGGGAATATTCTATTTATAATAAAGTTAATAATCTCTTTAAGCCGTGGTAGAGCGAGCATTAATAATACTTTGAAGTACCGCGGAAAATATTTCCGCAGTTCATTAACCACGTGTACATGAATTTTAATATTCATTCAAGTTATACTTAAATGGGTACGTCCGTCGGCATGAAAGCCGAAGTTAATGCGGCACACGAGAAACATTAGATTTGTCGGTGAACTCGAGGACTAACGAGCTTCCGAGCTCTCAATAATTTACATTATAAATTGTACGAATACCTTAGTAAGCTTTGGGAAGCTTTGCGAGATAGATGGGAAATATTGTTACCGAAAATTTTCAAATTCAATTTTTCTAAAACGTATTATAAGCCTTTACGAATGGGCAATGTATCCCGTATCTCGACTTCAACGCCATTAGACTGATTTTCAACGTCTCTCTCACTCTCTCACACACACCGACACACTCTCGTTCGTTAATTCTACGTCCGGGTCTTGGCGGTAATAAAATTCAGAGACTGAGTGAGAGAGAGAGAGAGAGAGAGAGAAGAGCGGGGGTTATTGGGTTGGAAGTTTGTGTTTGGCAGATGGCAAATGAGGGCTGATTGCGTTAATTAAAAAGTATTTACGCAAGTCGAGATGCCCGAGTCAAAGGTAATGCTGAAAGAGTAAAGTCGACGGAGCCACGAAAAAAAAAAAAAAAAGAAAAAAGAAAGAAAAACACGAGCGGCTACGTATGCCTATGTGGATGCTGTGTACACGTGTACGTGGATAGCGTGGGCTCTTAGGTGGCGTGTAGGTAGCGCGGGCGCAATTAAATCGAGAAATTCATGGGGCAGTGGCCGCTTCTGCCTCCCGCCGATGAAAAAAAACGGGTAAAGCTAAATATCGAAAGGGAAAGGGTAAGCAGCGGACGATCCCGTTGTCTCTGTTGTTGTTGTTGCTGCTGCTACCGCTGCTACCGCTGCAGATCCCTAATTAACTCGAAACGAGTCCGAGGGCATAAAAGTGCAAAGTCTTATAACTATCGTGGCCAGCTTGCGGATGGTAATGTGCGAAAAATCCGAGCTTTTTCCAACCCTAACTGTTAAGATACGTCTCTTTCCCCCCCCCCCTCCCCCGTTTTCTCTTTATATTATCTTTTATTATTTAATTGTGTAATAATATCACGTTTTCTTTTCTCTTCTTTTCTCTTCTCTTCTTTTCTTTTTAATAATACAACGAGTCTTGACGGAAAGTTTTTTCTTTGCCAACGTCGACTGTCAACCGAAGGCTTTTCATACCCCAATAACAAGTATATTAATGGCGTACAGAGATACATTTGCTTCGATCTCGAGATTATTATTTTTACCTTTAACAAATCTCCTCTATCTCTCTCTCTCTCTATGTATATATATATATATATGTAAAAGGATACTTTATATATATATATATATACGTATAAAGTATCGGCGTATCCTTTTATCGAGGAAAGTCTCGAAGGGATTTGCATTATCCCTTATCATGTGCATTCAACGATATTAACAACGCATTCATTACCTTGGCTTCGTTCGTTACATCGAACGAGAAGCTAATACAGTTAATACCAAAGCCGCCGCCCTCCCCCCCCCCCAAATACATTAGACTAAATTTAAATGTATTAAAGGAGAGGCTGAAGGGGGGAGGGGGGTGGGATTAAATTTTTCTTCCTCTCGACGAGCAGATTTTATTTAAATAAACAACGATTTCAGTACGTAAAGATCTTATCGTAGGCGGTACGGGGTGGGGTGGAGGGCGCGGGGGTATATAAAGAAATTATAATAAATCGTTGGTACTCTGTATTATTCGGAAGCCCGAGCTTTTCGAATTTTATAGGAAAATATATATATATATATATATGTGTATGGACGCCACTAAAACGTTCACGTCTAGATTACCAAAAAGACGCAATAGCGTCGAAAAAAGAAAGAAGAATCATATAAAAATAAACGTTGATGCGGGAGTCAAGGGGTGGGGGGGGGCGTAAGAGCGAGCGTGTCCGCGGGACGAAGGATAATAACGTCGAGGGAAAGGAGGAAAGAGCGAAGGAGTCGGACGAATGAAAAGGCGGAAGGGGCGGGAGGACGGGGACGGGGACGGAGGGTGTATATCGGGGCGGCGAAGGGGATTGAGAAACGGGGAAAAGGTATTAAGTAAGACGCGCACTTTTCTCTTATATAAAGGCCAATTAATTTCGCCTCCGTCGTTTCAGAACTTCCGAGCTTCTTAAGACTACTTTTATAAAAAGAGAGAGAAGCGGGCGACGAATGGGGAGGACGAATGAGAAAAATGGCGCGAGGGAATGAAGGGGCCCGGGGTGGGGTGGGGAGGTAAAGGTTGAGCGGAAGCTCGCAAGTTTGAGGGTGAACTGAAAGGAGAAAAATCGCAGTTACTCCACCTACGGCTAATTTGGATTAGTTTCTGCCGGGCTTTCAAGATCCATTTCCACGAGTGCTCGGCGAGGGAAGGAGAGACGAGAGAGAGAGAGAGAGAGAGAGAGGACAAATTGACCTTTTGAAATTGCGCGGTAATATCATGGAGATTTGTCGAGATGGCTGGATGAGGGACTGGCGGCTATTAATCGATGATCTTTCCGACTAAAATCGTCCGAGCGCAGTCGCCGGGATCTCCGTTCTGATTCCGCAGGCGATACGAATTCGCGAACGCGCAAGGGACGGGAAAATCGTGGAGGAGCCTTTACCTTGAGCGCTAACCCTTAACTACCCACCCCCCTAAGAATGTCCCGAGGAGGCTCGGACGGGACACGAGCGGACACCGTCACCGGCCGTCACTGTACTCTCGCACTCTCGCAATAAAGGCAAATATAAGCCGAGAGAGGTCGAGCCGGCTAAATTTTCCATAATTCCATTAAACCCCCCCTCCCCCTCCCCACGTGCTCATACATTATTATTGTCATTGTTATTGTTATTATTATGTGCAGGTCCGTGGGAGTTATTATGGAGCGGCGCCGGACTTTTTTTTGGCCACCTTGGCCACCGAGTCTTTTTTATCCGCCGACGCCAGTCACAAAGGAATAAATAAGCCCGTCTCGCCCTCCCCTTCTCCGCCGGCCAAACGAATTATCTCACTTAGCGCGGGAGCGGCTCTCTCTGTCTCATGGCTTCGGGTTAAGAGGTGCTAAAGAGGAGGGGATCGCGAAGTCTTAACTCCAGCTTTCCGCCTGCGGCCATTCCTTTTTTTTTTTTTTTTTTTTTACGCTCCCCCCCCACCCCGAGCACCGTCCTCCTCTGCTTCTTCTTCTTTATGCGCGACGCAGCAGCACCTGCCGGTGAAATCTGCCACCACTACCACTTCCTGTGCAGCTTCCTGCACTTTTCTAAAAACAATGTATTCGCGCTCGACTCTCCAACGTCGTGCCACGCGACTTCCCCTCCTCCCACCCGGCATCCTCTCTCTCTCTCTCTCTCTCTCTCTCTCTCCCGAATCCGCGCCTTTCACTTGGCCGTTCTTATTGGCCGGCTCGATAACTAACCACCCATCTCTCACGCCTCTATCCTATTCTACAAAGTCCATCGATTATTCCTCATTCGACTTTCTTCAAGCCTTTCTTTCTTTTTTCCATAAACGCATCGGTATCTCTCTCTCTCTCTCTCTCTCTCGCTCGCACGAGCCTGAACCGATCTGACGACACGGTCGTTCTATTTCCAATGCGAATAACCTCGCCCCGACTTATTAATGATTCCATAACTTATGGCTGGCGGGTGGGGGGTTATTGGGAAGTAGTTTGTAAGATTTCGTGCTTGGCCGTCATCTGGAAAGCCCCCCCTTCCACTACGTCCAATAAGCTTACAAATCATAAAGAATTGTGTTTATTAAAACTAGACGTGTATTTATTTTTCTTACGTAAACAAACAACGTATGGGGATAATATAAATTGAATAAGCTGTGTCGGGGGGGGGGGGGGGGGATCACGTATACCCGTCTGGATGTATTCCTATTACAATTTCACAGGTTCATCGATTTCCCAATGATATGTACTCCGCATTCCCTGCCATTGAAACCTTATATTCCCCTGTGCCGAGCGAGCAAAAAGCTTCGATTTAAATAAATTGAGCTTAAAAAAAGTACTCGCGCGAGCGGAAAAACGTGGAGGAGCGCGATTTGTTTACGCGTAAATTAACGAGAATCCGCCGTCGGGGGTGGGGGTGGGGGGAGAGAGGTCGTCGTTGTATTACACGCGCAGCCGGGGCATTAAGTGAAAGAATTACTACATCTCCACTACCCGATGTCCGTGTATTATTATTTTTTTTTCTTCTCCCCACCCCCTCCCCCCGTCCATTCTCGTCCCAAATATTATATACCTCGAATTACATACTTTTTTTTGTTGGCTCGGATTATTATTTACCCGAGCCGAGGCTCAGGGGGTTGCGTTGTTGTCTTTTTTTACTTTTACGTTTTTATACTCGGGAGTAATGAGTTTTTAACGAACGGGAATAAGTTTGTATCCGCGGGCCGGATCAAGTGGAATTAAGTTAGATTCGAGTTGGGCCGGCTCAGCAGCTCCAAGGATTTCTTTTTACAAAGTCTCGGGGCTACTTTTTTTCACTTCTCTACCTTCTCTACCCTTTTTTTTTCCCCCCCCCTTCTCTTTTTGTATTATCCACTCCCTCGCCGACCCTTGATTTATATGCGGCGTGCCTCTTATCTCTTACGTTCCGTATAGATTAGCTGTTGGTAATGTGGGAGCGGGAGTGGTGGTGGTGGTGGTGGTGGTAAAGGTAGAGACGGTAATGCCGGTAATGGGACTGGCCCTTAGCCAGTTACCCCGTAGCCCGCTCGGCCGTTCGACAAAAATTCCTGCTCCCTCGATACTTTACTTCCAATGATAATCCCCTGGCGTCCAGCTTAAAAACGGCACCGCCCTCCCCCCCAGCCAGCCCCGCCAGCCCCTCTCGACGCGTGCACGGTTTAACTTTCCTCGAAATAAATACGGAGCCTTTTTATACTCGCGCACGGGGTTCGCGGGGCGATTGTCAGCGGACATGGATTGCGAAAGCCGACCTCGGAGCCGAGAGGGAACGGAGGACCGGCGCAACGAACGGGCTCTTTTGGACCGGTTGAGGCTTGGCGCGCGTGGCTGTGGGAGTCGATAAGGCCGCCGGCATCCGCCCGATAAATCATACGAATCCATGATCTACGGAGGCTCGCGGACGGCCCTATCGACTCACGATGATCCCCCTAATCTCGTATAAGAGCGAGCACGCCAAGGACAGACTGCGGCTCAATTACACGGATTACCTGACCAATGAACGTTAAGATCCGCCGTCCCCCCTCCCCCTCCCCCTCCCTCCCCCGTCACCCCGGACAGCGCACGAACGCTTTCAATAACGTTGATTAATTAAATACGTTAGGAGAAGGTTCCGATCGGGGATTAATCCGGGATCAGAAAATCTGGAGTAATAGGCTCGGGGAGGAAGTCGAGTGGTTAGAAGTCGGATCGCCGGGCAAATCTCATCGAGCCAACCAACCAACCCCCCCTCCCCCGGGGCACTAAAGAAGAAAGTAAGCTTTCTTCGCCTCGGCGTACTCGGCGCTACTGGCAGCTCGCCTGCCCAACGCCGTAACATGCGGGCGTCCCGACTCTATCAAAGAGAGCGGGCGCGCGTGTGTGTCTGTGTGTGAGAGAGAGAGAGTGATGGAAGGATGGGGGGGGGACAAAGAGTAGCCAAGAGTAGCGAGAGGTGCTGCGGCACAAAAATATCCCCTTCCACCCCTATGCACGTATACGTAAATGGCTCTGCTTCTGTGTGTGCCCCTCCCCGCTCTCCCTCCTCCCCGCTCTCTCTCTATCGCGCGCGGGAGATCGGAGCAATTGGTCATAAAAAAAAAAAAGAAAAGAAAAGGTCGACAAAGAGAAGGACCAATTGCCGCGCGGAAGTGCGAATTTAATCCGAACTCCAGGCTGACTGCCAGCCACCCGACCCCTCGTCGCAAAGGGTCCACGAAAAAAAAAGAAAGGGGAAAGACGCGCGCCTCCCTCCCTCCCTCCAACCCTCTCGCACTTCACTACGAGGACAATTTAAGGTCGGATAATTAATTCGGCGAGAGCAGAAGGAAGTCGACGGGATCCCTCCTCGGGTAGGTCAATGTAAAACACGGATTAGCTCCCCACCTACGGATTTCATGGAGATTTGGTGCGCGAGTCGGTGCG
This sequence comes from Ceratosolen fusciceps, assembly GCA_018883505.1. Taxonomy (NCBI): domain Eukaryota; kingdom Metazoa; phylum Arthropoda; class Insecta; order Hymenoptera; family Agaonidae; genus Ceratosolen; species Ceratosolen fusciceps. The sequence continues at coordinate 761,267 of RCIC01000039.1, read as the reverse complement.
CGAGTCGGTGCGCGAGGTACTTAAGTACTACTACCGGGAATACGTAATTCCAGCCTCTTAGCCGTGGAGGACCGAGTCTCGGAGATATCCGAGTCCCGCTGCCATCGGAGCGCCGTCGGGACAACGTAATCCGAACTCGTTAGCGGAACCGTTGGACTTGGGCAGATGGGGTGGGGTAGGGGAGGGGGGTAGAGTTCGGTTGGCTCCCTGGTGCGGAGCCATCCACTGGATCGCAAGTCAATGGATAAATCGCATTATCGGCGAATGTGTGTAGAGCTAAGTGCAATAGGGCTTGAGATGTTATTTTTTGAGGGGCTACGAGGCCGGGGATGCTGCCCCCGCATTACCATCTCCGTCATTATTAGAAACCACGAGCACCGGGTTCGGGGGTGGGGGTGGGGAGGGGCAGACAAAAATCTCCAATTATAGTCCCTAAAAGGCTGTCAGGCCGAGTCAACCGGGGAACCGGGGAACCGGGGCGGCTCCAGTACACGGCTTGGCCCTTGCACTACTACTGGTAGTGCTCACGCACTCGTCCCCTCCTCGCCCCCATCCTCTCCCCCATCCGCCCATCGGAGTAGGATCGGCTTCGACGTCTCAGGGGCGCTCTTACCTTCCCGGCCCCGTTGCCCTTGCCCCGTAGCCCGGGTAATTGCATTAAAAGCCCGAGCCGTCAAGGCTCGACGAGGCCCTTTTGTTCTGTCCCAATTACTCTCGGTCGCCCCCGCTCTTACGTCCCAATACCGTAGGGGGCGCGCATCGATTCGCCTTCCATCGTTCCACGTCACGTGTCATTGGCTGCTCGCGAATAAACTTTTCAGCGCGCTTTCACGCCCCTTGACGGAAAAACGAGACCCCCAACCAAACCAAACCAAACCAAACCAAACCAAACCAAACCAAACGAAACCAAATGAAACCAAAAAAAACGAAAAACAAAAAAAGAACGAGTATGAATAAACCGTCGCGGCGACACCCGCGAGCATTAGCCCGACAAACATTTTCCAAACGTAACGTAAAGAGCTTTTGTCGTTTCAAAACATTTACATAAATAAACTTTTACGCAACAATCATTCGCGGCGGTACTCTGCCTCTTTTTTTTCTCCCTTTTTTTTTAATTTTATTTTAAATGGTAACCACTACTGCCAACCCCTGCCGCCCTACAGCGTCGTAGCTTTTTTTTTATTTTTCGTTGTTTTTTTTTTTCAACTCTGGTTTTTGTTTTTTTTTTTTTTTTTTTTTATTAAGGATCGACGGCGGGCTATAAAGTTTTGTTACTTCAAACACCATCGGCCGAATTCAATTACAATAAAACATGAAATAAAAAGAGAGAGAGAGAGAGAAAAAAAAACCAGGGCTAAATCTCTGAAATAGAATAAAGCGCAGTGCTCCGAAAAGTTAAATCGAATGTACTCCGTCTCCGTCTCAGTCTCCGTCTCCGTCCCCGTCCCCGTCTCCGTGCACATTAGGGCACAGGACGTTACTTTTTACACCTTAACCCGTAACCGGGTAAATAGATTGGAAGTTCGTATTGCATTGTCGAGCACTGGCTTTATTTAAGCCGATGACTCTCGGCCTAGTTCGGGAATGTCCCGAATTCGGGAAAGGCCGAGTACCCAACCCCCACCCCCCCGCTCTCTCTTTCACTTGTTATCGAGACTATAGCGGGGCTGAATTATCCATTATTATCCATTATTACGTATTTACGTAGCCGTAGGCCGGGTCTGGCGACGGGGCTCTCCTCGTCTCCGATGCGGGCCAATGAGTCGCGCGCCCACCGAGCCACCCGAGAGATCAGTGCTCGCCTAGGCAAACGTAGGGAAAGGAACACGCGGAGCGTGGATCCCGGAGATGGCGATACGCCAAGGCGCAACTCTAATGCGGACGCATGAGTTTGCGGAATCGCGAACGGCGGAGCGACGTTATTGGTGGCAGGTGGTGGGGGGTCGGGGGTCGGGGGGGAGTCGACACGCGGACTCGATAAAGGTTATTGGGCAGCGAGGCTAAATCAATGCCTCGTTCTTACTTCCCGTTCTCCTGCGAGTCGTTTTTGTTTTCCTGCACCTCTGCGGATGCGGTGCAAAAGTCTGCGGCGGGGCGCAGAGGGGGGGGGGCTGGAGAGGAGGCTGGCGAGGAGGCTGGCGAGGAGGCCGGAGCTCCCGGGGAGTTTCTTCGAGAAATTTTAACGCCCGAGCCAAGCCGTGCGCCAGCAGCTTTTTAAATGTCATTCTCTTTGTTGTCCTTTTACTTTTCTCGGCCTTCCATCCTCTCCGCGTTCTATTCTGTTACTTTGAAGTAACGACGAGTTGTTGATGCACGTATAAACGCGCTCGCGAGCCTTGCCACGAGCACGAAACTTTTCTTCTTCTCTTAAAGTACTCGCCTTTCTGAAAGGCTCTTACAATACAACTACACTTTTTCTCCCTTTCCCTACCTCCCTACCACCCTCCCTGCAACCCACCATCTCCCACTCTACACACTCTACACACACATATATATACATGCGTGTACAAGGATACAAATATTTTGTAGAATGACGAGCTGAAAAGTTTATATTTTTCCCAGATATCCTCAGCTCTAATGAGAGCTAACTACGGTGGTGACGCTGCTGCTGCTGCTGCTGCTGCTGCCGCCGCCGCCGCCGTCGCGACCACTGACGGCACCCTGACGCACAGGATACACACTCATCGATAGCCATTGTCTATCCGCAACGACTCGTTCCTTCGACACGCGTCACTTCCACGTAAAAAACAGGTCCAATGCTACAACGATTGTATTATGATTCATCTGCGTTGCAGCGCTAACGACGCAAAGACGTTATATATTACGACGCCCGATCCCTTAGTCATGCGCGCGAGCTCAACGTCTTCCACGATACTCATTACACGCTAATCATCATTGCGCACTTGCCAGTGATTAACGCTTGCTTAAGGCTGCGCAAGAGCTAAACAATAATAATAATAATAATAAAGAAAAAAATAAAAAAAGAAGAAGAAGCACGGTCAGAGCGATTCGATGCAAATGCACGTCGGCCGAGAGAACGTCCATTGAATAATTATTCTCCCATTGAAATCAAAGGGTGAAAGCTCGAATGCAGATGAAAAGTCGGAAGAGAAGTGGAAGGCGGAAAATTGCGACATACAAGGGAAAACGAGGATCGCGATTTCATTTCATACGCTACTCATTCGATATTGTTTAATCTTACGGATTCTTACGGCAATAACCGCCAACGAAGTCTAAACGAGATGCATTAAATACAAATAATATTAAAATAATAAAGAGTTCAGATGGATAGACTTTATTTGAGACTTTCTTTGGATGCTAATAAGTACAAATGCTCTCCCCTCCCCCCAATCTCCCTTTCTCCGAGAACTAACGCATGACCCATTTCTTACAACTATCACTAGTTACATATATATATATATAGATATAGATATATAAGCGGCTTTCGCATTTGCTGATTCATAGACTGACTGTAATTGTTGAGCAAATATTGTACTCTCTGTGGACCGTAATACAAGTATCGTGAAACTTTTGCAAATCCTCAAAATGCAGGAGAATGAAATTAATGTAAATTTACAGGAGTCTGAGTGACTGGAGGTACGTAAAAACTTTGGAAATTCAGTGAAATCTGAGTTTCTCTTCCTCATCCTCTTCCTCTTCCTCTTTTCCTTTTTCTCCTTTTTATCCCATATTATTATCTCTGATGTAATTGTTATTATAACTTTGTACGCGTTAGAAAACTTGGTTGACTTTTCACGTTATACGAGAGCGTGTCCGTGCTTGTAAGGAAAAACTCGTTTCGAAAAATGCCACTTTCAATACTCACAATAAAGAGATTGGCGAAGATTTCGCCAATTATACGATCAGGATTGCAAAATGCTTTTTGCAAATTAAACGAAAACAAACGAAACCTCGCCGGCTTTTGATTTATCGTAATTAGACGATAAGCTGGGTCGGACGAGAAGTGAATCGGGACGGGGAAAACGTGCAATTACGCGGACGGGGCAGAGTAAAATCGTCCGAATTTAAACATGTTATCGATAAAAACATAGATTTCGAGTCTACGTTCATACGTGGAGGTGGCAAATGAGAATTTCTAATAAAGTTGTAATCAATCTAATCTTCTCTCTCATCGTGCGGGACAGTCGTAGTGAATATAGGGCGCGCGCGCCTCTATCGATCGGGTCTCTCCGTTGGGGTGGGGAGGGGGGGAGTTGAGCGCCCACACAACTACGCGGCTACGATTCAGTTTCCGCGAGTGATTTGCGATTATGCACTTCGGGATACAATTTTCTAAATATAATTAATCGCTAATGGCTTTACGTAGCGGCAAAATAAAGCCGTAATAACGTTTTCGTCGATCGAAACTTTATTTAAATTACTTTTTCGCATAAAGTGAAATGTTGCAACTGATCGCGCCGGAGCGACGCATTATTGACAGACGCGACGTAGACACCGGCCGACGGTTGGGCTTTTCGCCACGGCACGACGGACAATCTGATTTATTGTATATATTTATTACATTACAACGAATGCACGTTTAGGCTAAGTAAAGCGATTACGTGCACGTACGACGACATACGGGCCATGGCTTACATGCTCGAAGCGAGAAGCTCGTTCCCGCTGAATGGAGGGGGTCGGCGACGAAATATACAGGAGATAAATGATAGATGAAGGATAGGGAGGGGAGGGGGGTAGAGGAGGAGGATTTCGTTGCTTCGGGGACGCGGATCGGAGGAAGGGTAAGTAGGCTGTCGCGTGTAATTTGTACGCGCGGTGTCGGGCTGGCCAGCTACCCCGGACTCTCTCTCTCTCTCTCTCTCTCTCTCTTTAACGGACGTTCTCTCTATTCCTCGCCCCCCCACCCCGTCGCGGAAACTCTGCAGCGCGGGTTTATCGGCAACGATGACGGGGGAAGAAAGTCCCTTAAGGCACGGCCCCGTGTCCGGCGCAGAGCAGAGATTCCGTGCCCGGCCGACGGATCCCGCCGCCACTGGGATTTTCAGTCTACGCGGAAATCCATTTTCCTATCCGGCTTCCGGGAAATTACCTATCGGTTACGAGGAGCTCGGCTTTACCGAGATTTTCCGTAAAAAAAAAAGAAAAAAAAATACGGCTCGGATGCTCGAGCACGTCCCGCCCGGGGCTCTCTGCGTTCTCTCGGCGATCCGATCGGGAGGGGGGATGGTGGCCAAGGGGGTCACCGGGAGCCCGTTGTCGCCTACCCCCGCCCCTCACCCCCGGGGTGCGTACTCTCCGCGTTCATCGCTTCGTCCGACGAGTTTTAACGCTGACTCGACAAAGCTACGGGGGTGGTTATTACTAATTGGGCGAGCGAGTCCTCCGGTCCTTACGAGGACTCCCGGACGTCTAGGTCAATCAATAAATTGACGGGCGACCGATTAACGAGCACGGCACGGCACGGCGCTCGTTCATTGAACATAATCCGGGCCGCCGGGAGCTTCGGATTAATCGCCGAGCGGTCGCTCGTACGCACGGCAACCCCACAATAACCTTCTTCTACTCGATGCAGGTGAAAAAAAAAAAAAAAAGTGTCTTCCCCTCCCGACGAGCCGGCGCTTGTCAAAAACCTAAACTATACCCCCCACCCACCGCAACCACCACCACTGCCTTTATTTACTATTCTTATTTTATTATTCATTGCATTACTGTCGTTGTTACTGTTGTTATTACCATTATTATTATCTACTGCCGTCATCGTATTGGTCTTGGAAGGGCGAAAGCAGGGTTTTATTGCATTAGAAAATTTATACCTCGAGGTAATCTCGTTTAATGGGATTTCAAAATAATGATCGATTCATCCGTCTTACTTCGTCTGCTTCCTCCTCCTCCTCCACCTCCGCCTCCACCTCTTTTCTTCTTCTTCTTTATTTCCCCCTGTACCTCTACCGGGGTACCGCATCCCCGCCCCCTACCTCAATAACCCCCCTTTTTTTCATTTTCCCGATTCTCTTTTATTTTACTTTCTATAAATCTTTTATAGACCAGCTGAGCGGGGGGTTAGGAATTTTCAAATTGAAAGGATGCGCCACGTGATCCTCCGCTTCCACATGCGACTCGATGCCCAGTCGATCAGCGTCATCGTTGCTGTTATCGTTATTATACTCTTAGTTGGGCTATGATTAAAATTGATAAAATAAATTCTTTGAGATAAGGATAAAGTTTGCAACGATGCCCTCGCGGTCAAGCCGCTGATCTTGCGTTAAAAATCGCTCGGGGGGGGGGGCTACGCGAAGAATAAGCCGGCCTAAAAATAATCATTGTGCATGGAAAGTAATGGCACGCGTAACGAACGGTTCATTAAATTAAACTCGTGTTATGCCTTTTGATATATTGCATTAATACCTTCGGGGCTTTGGGAAACAACAGGAAGGATAGACGGTGAAAGAGAGAAGTAGGCGAAAAAATACTAATAATAATAAATAATAATAATAGAAATACCACGGGTGGGATATCGCTCCCAATAACCGCTTTCACTCGTTACTTTTTTTTTTTTACGCTCTCCAGCTTACAGCAGGTTACAATAATAACAGCACCAGCAACAACAACACCAGCAACAACAACAACAACAACGACGACGACGACGATATTGTTAATTGAAGAATAATTCCTTGGCTCGATGGTAGTCGAGGAAAGCAGGAACTAATAAAGAGTTGTATGTACGGGCAGACACGTACCCATACATGCCCATGGGTAATAAGTGCACGGAGAGCCGGTTAAGTCGGCCAGTGGAATCGACAGAAACTTTCATGTATTATATTAAGACACGGAAAAGCTACGGGAGCGTAGGGGGGGGGGTAGGTGGAACATTACCATGCGTTCATTGACCGATGCCTCTACTCGGTCATTTTCTTTAATTCTTCTCTCTTTTTCTATTCCATTCTATTCTATTCTATTCTATATTTTATTGTTCTCCTTTTTAGTTTGCGCCAAGAGTAAAAGAGTTAATGGATCCGCCGATTGGGGCCGAATGGGGCCGAATGGTGGCCGCGAGTCTATAAAACGCGGTGAAAGCGACCGCTCTCGATTTTTCTTCTACAATTTCGCACGAAGACTCGACTCGAGCGCGCGAATTGCGGCCGCGTAGTCGAGAATATTCGGTAATTCGCATTACGTGCTCCAAGTATTAGGATAATTGCCGCCGACTCTTTAAAAAGTATTCACGACTTACCGAGCGGTGCGGTGCGGTGCTGAAGTTTTTAAGTGCATTATTCGAAAATGAATTTTATTTATGAAAGTTAACGTCGTCCGGCCATTCGTTAGCCATTCGTTAGCCATTCGTTAGCCATTCGTTAGCCCCATTATGATGGAATGGAAACATTTTTTCGCCATTTTAATCCAAACACCGACAGCGATATAATTTTTATAAGCTAAAGTGCATTTTGCTTTATTTCCCGCTTTTACGCTTTTACGCTTTTTATATTAATTTTATATATAAAACCTTGAGTGTATCTTTGGACTGACTATTATTGCCTAACCTTAGGTTATTGGGGTTAGGTTTAGGTAATTCGGTAAATTTCTCGGCTCCGGTCTAAGTACTCGGTGTGCGTACTCGGTGTGCGTACTCGGTGTGCCTGTGTCTTATACTACTACTACGCCCCAGCGCCAGTATAGCTCGAGCGAGGGGCGGGGGGGGGAGGAACGCGGAGAATAAATGGCCGCTGGCTGGTACCCGAGTCCGCGGATACGGCAATTATAAAAGTCCTCGTTACCGTGGAGAGTGGAGGATCTCCAGCTCGGACTGCTCAGCTATCGCCTGGCACAGCGGATCAGCCACGAATTCAATGGCCCAGCGGAGCAATAAAGCCCCCCACCCCGGTGCTCGCGAAATCGCCGGAACCGATAACGCTACTCCCACGTCGCCGGCGCTATCGCTAATTTTACACGGACAGAGAGAGAGAGAGAGAGTGGGAGAGAGTGAGATCGGCGATACTCGTTATAAAGGGTCCGCGGAAGCTAGAGGAGCCTCGGTCTTAGGATCGTTCCCGGGGACGCGGGGGTGCGTGGGTGCGATCCTGGGAGTCGGTGAGGGTGCGCCGCGACGGCTTCCTCCTATCTCGACGTTTTCAGCGATGCAGCTCATTTCTCCCCTGGGCGAAATGTCGCGGCCTGCCCCCCCCCCCCCCCGCCCAATAACCCCGCGGAGCCCCGCCCCGTAGGATCCGGGGCCGGCACGTCGCTCCGAGGGGCGTTATCTCGACCAGGTCGCTTTATAACCGCTCTAAACTGTGCCGAACATTGTTTATGTATGGGCGCGGAGAGCCAGGGGCCCCCGATACACCTATACCGGGCTAACTTTCCATCGGCATCTCCACCCACGGCTTTTCTTTAATCGATGTAATTGCCGGGGCGCGTTACGAGCGCGCGCGCGCGCGCGCGCCTGCTCCGCCGTAACGGGGCGACCTCCCCCCGTCCCCCGTCCATCCGTCCTCCGTCCCCCGTCCCCCGCGATCTGAATAAAATATCTTATTTGCCCGATAACGGATTTATATGCTTCGATTATGGATTCACGAGCGATTTGAAATTGTAATTTAACGGCGCCTCGCGGCCCCGCTACGTTCTGTTGCGCCCTGCCGAGCCGTTATTACCCGGATTCCCCCCCCCACCCCCATCCCCCCACTTCCTTTTCACGTCCGAATCGTTTCGCATTATGCCTGTATTATGCGCGCGAGGCCTTTGTCCTCCTATACGCAAAAAAAAAAAAAAACTATTACAAAGTCGGGCTCCTTTCTTCCCAACCGGAGAGCCCGGATAGAGAAATGCCTTTTGAGGTCCCGTTCTCCGGCTCCTACCGACCTACACGACTACGTGACATCGCTGACATTTTCAACAAAAAAAAAAAGAAGCGCTGCGTTGTGTCCTCTCGACCGCGCAGCTTCCGATTGCCTCCTCGCTGTCCGCGAGCGCGGAGGGTGGGGGAGTGGGAGGAGAAGGGGGGGCCAAAGAATTATCCATTGCCTGAGGTATTTATTCCATCATGTAGTCCCGGCAGCTTTCGAATCCCCACGAACTTACCGTCCCTCGTTATCATACCGTAGCAGACAGAGACACACACCCGGGCCGTGTACACCTTACCTGCAACAAAAGACAAAGGAGAAGTTTGTTACTTGAGCCAAGTGATCTTCTGTACGAAAGCAACGCTACAATAACAACAACAACGACAACAACGACAACGACAACATAGTAGTAGTAGTAGTAAAGTTTATTTTTGGGGGTTTGTGGGGTTTATGGGGATTGACTTGTCGTTATTGGGGTTATTGGGGTTATTGGGGTTATTGAAAAACGTAAGCCGAGAGTGGTTTTAGGCGTAAGAGTTTTGAGCCGAGGAGAAGCCTCGGCGACTCGTTTTACCCCCCCCCGGCCGATTCGCAATCCCAATACAATTTAATCTAGAGGACATGTCTGGCCCGCGGAGCCGGTATCGCAAAGTTTTTGATTACTTTATCGAAGTAAGAACTCGCGGAGGCTCGTAAGCCTGCCTTCGTTCCCCTGCCCCCGCTCCTCTGCCCCTCCCTGCGCCGCCAGCACCACCACCACGGCGACCACCACCACCACCACCACCACAACCAGCGCCGGGGCGTTAAAAAAGTCATAAGGCGAAAGTGCCGGTTTATGAATTACGAATTTACTCGAGCCTATTATAATGGGACGTGCCCCCGGCGGCCCTAATTTCTCCCCCTTTCCCTTTCGGTAATTCCGTATAAATTCCGTGTTATGGGGGAGGGAGAGGATAATTTGCCGAGGCGAGATAGGGCGCCTCCGGATTGGCTGATTCGTAATAAAACAGCGAGCAAGGAGGCTAAGCGGGCCGTTGGTGTTGAGCGTTGGTGTGTAGAGTTGATGCGAGGCCCTCGTGGAAGATCCATCGGGGGTTGGTGGGGGTGGATTCATCAGCCGGGGGCGGCCGTAAACACCCCAGGCCCATCCCTTTTCGGCCGACAATACCCAGCTTACGCCTGCCCTGCACAAACAACTCGTTAGCGCAGCCTAGGCCGGGGGCGGATTACGCTACGGGGCTCTTCTCGTATACGTAGGTCGTATGGGTATGCATTGCCGTTTCCGGGTGCACTTGAACGGGCGACTACGCACGCGCGCACCCTGCAATTCCAGCGCTAAGCCGAGTCGCTCGCGGACGCAACTTCTCTTGGACTCGCTGCCCCGTGTAATCATCCCGGACTTGATAAGTGCCGATGGGACGCTCCTGCGCCTCCTTCCACCCACCCACCCACCCTACACCCAACACCACTCCTCGGGACAGGATTGAACGAGTTAGCTGGGTGAGAGGGTGGGGCGGCTCGTACTATGCCTTCTTTAACCACTTGAGCGCGTGTCTCGGTACGACGAGAGGTACGAGACTCTTTTTTTTTTTTAATCTGCCGTTGTGCTTTATACTCGGCTCCGCGTAATGCCATAAATTACGTGTAATGCGTCGGGTAATTTTCGCTCCGAGTCCTCTACAGCTGCAAAACATCAATAGGCTGCTGCGCCTTTATTCTGTTTTCTCGGAGCCGGCGTCGCTCGTCGTACATTACAAAGTGATTGCCTGCCCACGTGCAAACTAGAAAATATTTTATGTACGCAATTACGGCGCCACGGACTGACTGACTGACTGACTGACTGACTGACTGACTGTCGGGCTCAACCTGTTTTCTAGCCGTCGCGACGACACCTCGGGGGCGAAATTCACTTGGCTTGGATTTTCCGTACTCGCCGACAGTGATTCAACGCGCTTCGGCAAACGACGGCCTCGAAGCTTCCCCAGGTTCGACAACCAAGTGCCAAAGCGCATCTCTCCTTGGCGCAGGACAAAGAGTCTCAGAGATATTCATATTTAACTCGAGCGGGGTTCGGAAAGGGCGCACCGCCTGGACCTCGGCCTGGACGGTCCTCGTCCTCGTACTCGTGGAGGTGGAGGCCGAGCGAGTGCGCGCGCTTCGATTACCTTAAACGCGCCCGCTAATGGCGCTCGGCAGGTAGGCCTAAGGGTGAAAGAGCCGGCATTTACATTCTTTGTAAATATTTGAATTTTATGAAAGACCGACAAAACACGCGCCCGAGGATTCACTCGTTAAATGATAATGCGGATGCGGATGCGGATGCGGATGGGGAGCGTCGCTGCTCGGCTCGGCTCGGCTCGGCTCGGCTCGGCTCGGCTCAACAAAACACCTAACTGTATAAATTAACGCAATTTTCACTGTAGCGTGCACGCAGCAGACCTGTTTTCCCTCTCCCCCCCGCCCCCTCTCCATCCATCATTCGCCAAGCATTAGCCAAAGAAAAATAAATAAAAGAGGTTGATGGACCAAAGTATACGCGCGCGCGCGCGCGCTCACCTCTTCACGGCTTTCGGGCATAAGTTTTCCCGGACCACCGCGTCCACCTCCACGCCTGTATGCCCACGTATCTCTGTGTACGTGTCCTCCCATAAGCTTTCGTGTAATATCTGGAGCTACTTGACCCGCGTGATTTCTCCCCTTTCATCTCGCTCACTCACTCACTCTCAGTCACCCCGGTTTTATCGTCATTCAACGCACGCGCACACGTACGGAGCCCCGGTTATGCCGTGGACACAAGTTTTCCAACAATTTTTCTCACGTCGTTTTCTCCTTCGCTCGTTCCCTTCCCTTTAGCCGGAGAGACCCCTTATTCCTAACTGTCCGCGGCACTTCCAGCGACTCTTTCCTCCCCGGGCTGGAATACCGACGGCGTCTAGCGCGCCTGCAAAACTACCCCCCCCCCCCTCAATCCTTTTATACGAGCGCCACTTTTATTCCTTGCGTATTACGCGCCCGACTCGTTCCTACGTACTCTGCCAGGCGACAAAGTAACCTACATTTGGAAATTATGTGAAAACCGTCGTCGACTCCCCTTGCCTATACGTCCTATACGCGTCCTGGTCGTATGCGTACGTACGTACGTACGTATGCTGCTCTAGAAGGGACGCCCCGAGGACGGCTAAATCCTAAATTCACCCCTTCTTCTCGGTCTCTTACGCCGCCTACCCCCAATAACATTAAGTACAATTAATGCTTTTTAATAATGCGCACCCACCCCAATAACACCAACACCTCCGCCACTCTCCCCCTAATTGTATAATTTACCAACTTTTTAATGGGCTCGACCTCTCCACCTCTCCACCTCTCCACACTCCCCTCGGCTTTAATTGAGAGGAGAAAAGAAGATAGGAAAAAAAAAAAAAAAAAGAAGAAGAAGTCGTTTCGTTTTCATTTCATTCTCCACCGTCGCCTTAAACGCCCGCCTTTACGCTAAACTTTTAAACTCGAAACTCCCTTTGGAAACAACAACTGCGGAGTTAGAAAAGCATATATATATATATAATAATGGATAAATAAAGCGACTGTTTGGGGCTAACTGTACGGATAATAGATATTAAAGTCCTTGGGACATAATGAATGCTCCAAGGGGGTGGGGAAGCGTCGCCGGGAGGTCCGCGCGGAGCGAGACCGCGTTCCCATCAGTCCGTGCGATGCGCCTCGTGATAACAAATCGTAAGGAAGCGCTACCGAGAGTAAAGAGGTGGCCGCCGCTCCTCGAGGCAGCGCAACAAAGCCATCTTCTCCTCGGTGGCATTATCCTTAATCAGCCGAAAGGGGCGGGGATGGGGGGGGGGAGACGGCGAGGGAGAAATTATTTTGTCCCTCTGTAGCTCGCGGGCGACGCTCCACGGCTAAATTCGCAATCAAGCTCCAAGTCAAACGCATCCCCCCCCCAGCCTTCCAGCCTCCCTCCCTCCCATCCATCTGTGACCGGTTGCCTCTTCCCTCCATCCCCACCTCCCCCGGTGTGTCACTGCTACCGCTGCTCGCTCGCTCGCTCGCTCGCTGCCTTCGTCCCCTTCTTTATCGTTGGAAAAACGGGCGACTGGCGCCCGCCCGCCCTCCCGCCCTCCCGCCTTACCCGATTAGGCGTCCATTCACTCCGTCGTAATATACTATTGGCTTTAGAATTGCCCGTTTATGCATCTCAGCCCATATGCACGTGTACTCATACTACGAATAGAGAGAGAGAGAGAGAGAGAGAGACTTAGAGATGTATGAGAGGCTGCTTGCTCTCTTGCGGAATTTCAAGGATTATCATACAAAGACTAGACATCCTCTCCGAGCTCATCTAGTTTCAAGGAGTGAATTCCTCCTCCCCTCTACCTATTCTTCTTCTTCCAGTTGTTCTCGTTGTTCCTGCCGATACTGCTGCTCCCGCCGCTGCTGCTTCTGCTACCGTCTACGTCGTCGTCGTCGTCGTCGTCGTCGTTGCTGTTGTTGTTGTCGTTGTTGTTGTTGTTGTTGTTGAACGATAACTATTGCAGCTTAGCTTTTGTCTTTTAATCTCTGACCCAGTTTTCGGAGACTTTTAAGCTTAACGCTTGTTTATCGGTCGCTGCAATTTGCAGAAGGAAGGGAGTAGGGGGGGCGGGGTGGTGGTGGTTCACTCGTTCCACGAAACCCTCGCGTTTAAGCGTCTTCCTTAATGTTTTCATTAAGTTGAAAGTTAGTGCGCCATTATCCACTGGCATCGCTTGATAAGTGGATTGTCCGACATTTTTATTATTCCCTCGAAATTCAGAAGAGAGCTGCTCTCGATCTACAAAGTATTCCTAACTTTCTAAATAATACCTGTCTACCAAGGCTCTCCTCCTCCTTCCTCCCCCTGCCCTACCACAATCCCGCCCCACCTCCCCTACCCCTCCCGCCCCATGACGGCCTCGCTAGTTCAAGCAGAGCTCTCTTCCGAGAAGCGTCTCGCGCAAAAACGAACAATTCTACAATTCAGTTACGCTCTTATGACGGATTTACTTGAACGTAAATCTAAAGAATCCCAAGTATTTCTGTAAAAACGAGCGAGAGTCCGAGCGGATTGAGTTTAGTGGCATTTAATAATACGAGAACACCGGGTACGCCTGCCGAATGGACGGGAATCAAAGGCTACTGGCATTTTAATTAAAGTTTCCTTTTTCCCCTAGATAAGAGACGGTGGACGGTGGGGCCGCGTGGGGTGGGGGGGCAATGGATGGATGTATAGATAAATTATGGGCTAATTATCACGGCCGCTGAAGGTGAAATTTCACTTTTAAAGACCGATAGAGATATATGCGCGATGGATTTTTGTTGGATAGTAACAATTTTATTGCTACGATCTTACGTGCGCGGGTATCATTGAAAGCGGCGTGAGGCTGCACGAGGCTCTACAAGCTCCCGTCAGCCCCGTTAATTACTATGCCCCCCCCCCGTAATTTGCTTATTCAATTAGGATATTCGGTGGGAGGCCGCCGCGCCGAGCCTTCCATACGTGCCACGAAGAAGGCCAAGCGCGAATCCACCAAGTTACGTGCTATTCCCATAAATTTTTCGGGCTCGCATGCGAAAACAGGTTCCCCGTAATTGGATAAATATAAATTTCTATGGGTATGGCGTAGAAGTAGCGGGAGCACCGATGGCTACGGACGTTACGCCAGCAGAGGAAGATTTCCTCGGATTGACGTCGGACATACGAAATCCATGCGCATAATCCCCTTTACTTTGTTAGCGCAAGCCGAGAGATAGAGATAGATAGAGAGAGAGGTAGATAGAGAGAGTGAGTCCCTCTCTCCTAGGCGGGCAGGGGGAGCGGCTGTAAAGGAACGGAGGATACCGCGCGGGGCCGACGCTCGTCTCTCGCGGCGTCCTCTCGTTACCTCACTCGCCGGGGGTTTTTTCACCTGCCGGCCACCCATTTGTATTTTTGATAATAGGGCTCTGGCCTCTGCCGGGCCGAAGCAGGTCGAACGTGACTCGAAATAAGTATACGCTTCGAATGCGCCCCCCCCGTCGTCGATCCCTTCGCCCCACCCGCCACCTTCTTGCCGCCCTATTAAAGCCCGTAAGCGTCATCGACCGGTCGTACCCACGTCGGCCACGCCAGCCCCGCACCCACGCACCAGCGGCACCAGCGGCACGAACGGCCTCCACTTGGCTCGCGCTTCCTCGTTCGGTGTCCCAGTGCCCCGGTGGATTCGGGACCCGCGCCCGCCTCCACGGCGATGCACCGTCGCGACCCGAGTTAGTTTAGACTTTTTTCCTTACCCCCGACCTCTTTCCTCGTCTCTCTCTCTCTCTCTGCCTCTCTCTCTCGCTCGCTAAGCGAAGGCTCATTATCCCGATGGCTTAATGATTTTCGCTCTCTCCCCCCCCCCATTTGCCAGCGTGACCGAGCTCATTACTCCGGGGCATGCTTATTAATCCGGCGAGCGACTCGCTCGGGCGCTCTTTATTCACGATTTACCGTAAGCCGTTATTATTATTATTATTATTCATTTATATAGCGTTTAGAAATCAAAGGAGCCAGCAAGTCGTCGAGTCAGCGGCCGAGGCCCGAGTCGTTCACAAAACTCCTGATAAATACGAGACTGCCGCCGCTGCTGCTGCTACTACCACCACTACCACCACTACCACCACCACTACTACTACTGATTTATCGATCTCGCTCGCGTCCTTCGCCTGTAAAAATTATATTAACTTTCCTTCGTTAAGGACTTTGCATATTTTATCTACAATAACTCTCCTCCATTGCGCTCGCTCGAACAAATTTATAATGAGCTACGGAGCTACGGAGAAAATAATATACCGATCTATAAGAATTCGCTCGACGTGATTTAGAAATTCCGATAACAGGATATTTATTATACCTCTCGATAGATCCACCTTATCAATACCGCTATCCTCGATACACGCTCGCTTAAGCTACACGTCATTTATGGCATTTTACAGGCCAATGCTTTCTTTGCTTTTCTTTTTTCTTTTCTTTTTTCTTTTTTCTTTTTTCTTTTCTTTTCTTTTCTTTTCTTTCTATCAAAACGAGGATGAATATCAAAACCCTTTTCGTACTTTTAGACCTTTCTTACGTTATTTCCGAAATAAAAGCTTCCGTTATTTATAATAATAATAAAAAAAAAAAAAAATAAATGTTTTATTTAAGATAGGTTGTTGGGGAGGCCGGTGGAATAACAAAGCTCGTGCTGGCCGTATTATATATACGATATACGATATATATATATATATAGCTTTCTCCTTAAATTAATTACAAAATATATATATATATATGTCCTTCCCCGTTAATAATTTATGTTGATTATTAAATATAACTGGCCGATACTTTTGTTCCGATTTAAATATTATTATTATTGTTATTGTTATTATTATTATTATTATTATACGTGCACGGCCAAACGAATCGTTAGTTAAAAATTAGTTCTACAGTTTTTGTTTAACCTTTCATTCCGTTTTTTTTTTTTTATACGTATTTTATTGTATTTCCCGTGGTAAGAACTGAATTAAAGCCCAATGTCCGGCAATTATATTTGTATAGAATAAATTTATTTAAATATCTATCTCGTAGAAGGTACGTATCGTACGCTCACCCTTTCGTACATTACCTTTTCTCCACACTCCCATTTTCATAAAGAATTTACGCTCTGAAGACGACGTTTCATTTCGAATGTCGAAAACAAAAGCAAAAACAAACAAACAAACAAATAAATAAATGAAAATGAAAATAAAGATAAAATAGAGCGCAGAGGTAAAAAGAGCGGGACTGTAACGATAAAGTCTATTTTCATCTAATGCCCGGGTTATTTCAAAAATGTGGGCCGTAATGCATTTTTAAAGCATCGAGAGTTGCACGTAAAGCCGCATTAAATACTTCAAAATTTTCATTTAGGCGCACGCAATTTCTTACATTCGAGTTAACGGCACTACTTTTATCATACGATAAGACGAAAAGGGAGGCTCAGGGAGGCTCAGGGAGGCTCAGGGCTACGACTATGAAGGATACGTACTTTGGCCCCGACCGTAATCGGGGTCAAATGCGCATTATTTCATTGTTTTTCTCTCTCTCTTTTTATTTTTTATTATTATTATTTCAGATTTTGCACTCCCTTCAAAAATATTTACGTCGCTTTCCGCAACTTTATCTCGGCATTATAACGTCAGTTGCACAACCCGTAGATTTCCTCGTTGTTTTTTTACATGAAAATTATTAAGCGTTTAATTATACGTAACGGGCAAATGTAATGTCTGATGTGCGCATACTTTATCATTATTCTACGTCTTAGGAAACGACCGGCTCTCTCTCACTCTGTCTCTATTTATCCTTAGGCAGGTAGTGGGTGGGTTGCACTGGGTCACAAGTCTGGCTAACGAATACTTTGTTTCTAATAATTTAATGACGGGCTGCGGGGATTTCCAGTGCTGCGAGTTTCCTCGCGGAAAATTGTCGTCTGAGCAATTTTCTAAATTTGCCATAATCGCCGTTGATATTAGCGTTGATATGAGAAAGCCGGGGACCGGATGACAAAGACAATTTCGGATAAAGTTACGCTCCATTGTTTCCATCGGAATATACAAAGTGCCGTAAGTATTTGTTTGTATATTCTTGTCCAAGTATTAGCATACGCGGCTCGATCGCAACGGAGTCACTTTGAAATTCCCTACTTTTTGAAATATGCAAATACCTTGCCGTGCATTTTTTTTTTTTTCTCTATTAATTTTCGTTTCTTTGTTTTCTGATTAAATTAAAACTCGGCACGGGTTATTGTCGGCGAGTATTTGAATTCTCACCGCAATTATTATAAGGGACGAGAATTTTTCTTCTTCTGCTTCTTCTTATTCTTCTTATTCTTCTTATTCTGCTTCTACTTTTAAAGTTTTGCGTGCAAAGTTGTCAAAGAATATAAACTGATTTGCGTGGATTTCTTGTTATTTTTCGCTAAAAAATAAGCTAAATAAATTTACACTGGGGTTATAACTTGGGGCAAAGTTATTTTGCGTTATTCGTAGTCGCGGTCTGTCGCTGAGCTTCCGACGATGTCGCCCAAGCCACGTTAGACGTTAGAAAAACTTGGGAATACTTACTTTAACATCTTTAACATCTTTAGTTCCGATCGTATAACTAACATTCCGAAACTGTGCCACTGTCATTTAAAACACATGCCGCCGCTAGGGCATGGGGTTTTAATTCCTATAATCCTCTTAGCTTTCTTTCGTAATATTTACTCTTCCCTACACGCGGACTCTATAATCAAGAGCTAATTCACCATACGACATTCTAACGTTTGCTTGTAATTCAATTTTCTAGTAAAACGTCGTAGTCGTAGTAGTAGTGGTAGTATAAATTATAACGAGCGCCTTATGTATACCTATGACCATGACCATGACGTTTTATTGGTTCATCTTCAAGTGTTTGTTTGGCATTATCGCTGCCAATAAAGAGATTAGCTGTACGTCATGTGGCACGACACAACGAACGATATTAATTTTATAATTTATACAATTCTTTTGGAAATAAAGTTTTTAGCGTGAAACCGCTTGGAATGAAAGTAAAAAGAAAAAAAAGAAAGAAAAAATGTTGTTTTCTTCTAAATAAGCAATATTTTTCCTTAGAGCGACAGGTTTTCTTAATGAAACAAATAAATATTAGTGATTAATCGTTGTAAATTATATGACGGTTATCTGGAATCCGTAGGCGAATAGCTTCCCCCGTAGAAGAATTATTCTCCACCTAGACGAGGAAAAATAATGCCCGTAATTCTTAAACGGCCCCTGCCGACCTCTTTCATTATTATAATGCCGAGTGAGTTTTTTTTTTATTATTATTTATTATACATACACGGGTATAGCCTGCCTCGATACAAATGCCTCGTCGTTCTTTTATCATAATATTACGAACGTAGAATGTTAACGGTGTGGATTAATAAAAATAAAAATAAAAATAAAAAATAAAAATAAAGAATCAGATGGGCTGCGAATTGTGATATAATTTCTTTCAAGGATTGAAAGGAAAGGAGGGAATAAAAGTTTATAATGATGGCAGATAGAAAGTATCAGCGGGCTCGGCTCGCTCGTACATCGGCGTAGATTAATTAATCGTTAAACCGAATAGGATTTTAATGCCAGCGAATAGCGAAGGCGACGCGCAGCAACGCGATATCGTGTACTCGGTAATAAGGGTAACGAGTTTTTATCCGAGCGGTCGGCACAACGACAATGTAATAACCTCACGGGCGGCTGACGGTTATTGGGCTTCCTAGAGGGGGGTGGGGGGGGGGGAGCGTTTCGAGTAGTGCTCTTTGAAGTGCTTTTATTAAAATGCCGTCGCGCTAAACTGTATAAATAGATCCACGCGACGAGCTTTCCGAGGCTCCGGATCGTTGCATTAAAAAATCCTCCCGCTCATTTTTATCGTAATCAAAGGTAAAGGGCTGCACCACCACCACCACCACCACCACCACCACCACCGGCAGCACATGCACCGGTTGCCCAGGGAAAGGCAGGCCGCGGTCGGATGATCGATCGAAGACGACAAGAGAAGAACAAGCCTCTCCTATCCGGGACGTATCCGGGAAAGGCTGGCCGGGGGGGGGGCGCGCTGGAGCTGGAGACGCGCCAGGTACCGACGCCGACCTAACGGGTTAACCCATATTCGAGGAAGCAGCACGTGCCGCCGTCGTTGCGCATCATTGTCCATAAGCGGGCTTTCGTTAAACGAGGCTGGTAAGCGGGTGCTCGGGGGGGGGGGGGGCAGTTACCCTCCTAAGGGAGGTCCCGAGCCAATACGACACCGGGAATTTATATTATTCTCGCGGACGATCGTCAGCCGCCCGAAACGAAGTACTCCACCTCCCCCACCCCCCATCTCTCTCTCTCTCTCTCTCTCTCTCTCTCTCTCTCTCTCTCTCTCTATCTCTATCACTCTCCGCCCATCGCCTACGGACATTTTTCCTGTCCCCGTGGTCGTTAGTATAATGAGGGGTATTGCATTCGGGTTTACGACGGCATAACGCGCACACGTTTCGTCGTCGTTAAAAAAAAAAAAAGGAAAATTTCCGCTTCATATGCATGAGGGCGCGGCGCGAGCGGGCATTCGCCTTTTAAGTGATACTCAAAGTCGCGCTTCTGTTTTATTACGAGACTTGCCGATGCGCTTTTATTGCTTACGTTACAAGGGGATTTTGACTTATTTTTACCTCCCCGCCCTGTTCTCTGCCCCCGGTCCCAATAACCCCAATAACCGCCGCGCTCTCTCTCTCTCTCTCTCTCTCTCTCTCCGCTCTCTCACATCTCTCTCACTCACTCGGCGTGCAATATTTTCATTCGTGATTCAATTGTCCCTTTCATGCCGGCCATGATTTTTCTCTACCGTAAATTCTCTGCACGCCCCCCCCACACCCCCACACACCCCCACACACCATGCCCGCGCACCGTTATTATTAGTGCCGAGTTATTAAAGTGAGTCTCGTTACTTATGCATACATAAATATTGTTCGGGTCCCGGGCAGGATACAATTATTGCCTTGTAAAGTTGTTCCTCATCTCGGGCGCGCCCCCACGAATTTCATAGGATTCCTAGGAAATTCATGAGGAAATCGAGTGAGCATTAAACGATGTTGGAGGCTCGAGGCTCGAGGCTCGAGGCTCGAGGTTCCCCCTCCCCCCCACCATCTCTCTGGCAAGCGCGCGCCGTCGCCGTCACCACCGTCACCACCTCCACCTCCACCTCCACCTCCACCACGGCCATCTTGCCAATATACAACAATTCACTGGGAAAAAGCGAAATGAACAGGCGGCGGCGGCGGCGGTGACGGTGGTGACGGTGGTGACGGTGGTGACGGTGGTGACGGCGTCGAGCCGCAGAGCCAAGCCCCTCCCTGACAATTCCAATCGTCGTACAATTACAAGGCCAAGGGTCAACAAAAGCCATCGTCACTCTGTCAATGCCTAAGCACTCGTCGGTAATTCTTCAACGACACGAGACACTCCTCCGTAGGCCGTCAGCCTCTGTGAGCTTCGACTCTGACGATGGTTATTTGGGGGGGGGGGGGCGTGACTTTTTTCTTCCCCGTCTGCTTGGCGCATTATCGTCCTGGTAACGATTAGCGATGCCTGGGCCGTGCGGGCTTTTGTCCGAGAGAGAGAGAGAGAGAGAGAGAGAGAGAGAGAGAGAGAGAGAGAATGAAAAACGGACGTCGGCCGCGGGACAGATTAGAGCTCAGCCGCAAAGTGGCGACGGGCCGAGCTTGCGTGGGTGATAATGGAAAGGGTGCCCGAGGGGGGGGGCGGTATTGTACCGAGCGACCCGAAACAAAGACGTGTATACGCAAGGTGCGGAGAGAGTGGGGGGGGGCTGAAGAGGGACGGGGAGCGTAGAGGAGAGAGAGAGAGAGAGAGGTAAATAAGAAGAAAGAGAGGAGCTGGTTATTGGGGGAGGAGTGGGGGTGGGGGTGGGAGAGACGAGGCTGAAAAATCGTAGGTTCGTCGAAGGTCGTGATTAAAGCGCCAGTGACTCTGGTAGAGGGTCCTCTGCCCTTTGCACGACGTAGGTATTGAAGAAAATCCGGAAGTCCTGTCCCTGGTAGCCCTTGCCGTTCGAATGCCGTTCGACTCCACGGGCTACCCGGAGGATGCGCGACAAAGTGCAACGCACTCGCGCCTCCTCCTTCCATCCCGCGTTCTCGGTCATCACAAAAGCTCTTCCGACTCCCTACCCAACAATATGCCGAGAATTTGATGGATACGTCTGCTCGTGGAGGCACCGGCTTCCTTTCCTCCTTCCCTTCCCTACCCTGCCCTGCCCCCTTCCCTGCCCCCTTCCCTGCCCTTGCCGTCTTTGTTATCCATTTTTCGGGCTTTTCAATGCGGAAAAAATCGAGCGTTCGGTGAATTTCAATACTCGCGCTCCTCTAATAATGACTACTCTCGATGCCACACGCTTTCTCTTTCCCTCCCGCCCCCCCCTGTCTCTTGTTTTCTTTCCGACTGGAAAGGACTCGCTCCGTTCCAACGTATCCAACGTCCTTTTTTTTTCCGCCCCCCCCCGTTCACTCGCAATAATGGAATTGTTATTATTAGTACAAAGTACTCTCGATTCAATGTGATTTAATGATAATGATTGCAATCAGTGACAATGAGAGCGAAATGATTATGGCCGAAGTGCAGTTTTGCGTCAATCCCGTAATGTCAATTGCTCCAGTATATTCACGGCTCGCGTTCCCCGTAAACATCATTGATTATTCTCCTTTCGAATTGGCGCAATGACACTGTCCCCCCACCCACCCCCCCACCCCTCACCCGTATTACTAAAACGTCGGGAATCATTATAATTTTGCTAATGCACATTAGGAGCGATAAAGCAATTACCGAGGGCCCGTAAACCCGTTGGAAGGTACGGACGCGTCGTCGAGACGGATAAATTATTGTTATATTCGTTATAAACTGGATAACGATTTTAATTAGTTTGCGAGCGTCGACTGCCGCCGAGTGCGTATAATAATGAACTGCAAATAATGAACCCCCGGGGGGGGGGACAAAATCAGGGACTGTCATCGTGCAGAGGACTTTATTAAAGAGTGAAAAATGAAAAAGAAAAAAGAAGGAAAAAAAAAGGGGGGTGGGGCGGGGAGGTGATTCGGTACGGGGCTTATCGCGAAGGCGGAACGGGAAGGGGAAGGGGAAGGGGAAGGGGCGGATGTCCCATATTATTAATTCTTTTTTCATTGTAATTTAGGTTTGAAAAGTTGAAAAATCCATATTTATCTTGTAGTAGGTGGAGAAAAAAGGTGGGAAAAACACGGTCTGAGGCATCATTTAAAGGAACTTTCGTAACGTCATAAATTTTGCAATAAATCACGAGTTCAAAACGTGTTGGACATAATTTACATAGTATGCAAATTCCGAGCTGTAGAACAAGCGGCGACGACCACCAACGTCAAGCAACGAGCAAAGTAGATAAGAGTACACAAGAAAAAAAGGAAAAGAAAAGAAAAAAAAAAGTATAAATGCCTGGCCACAGCGGGTAAGCGGTACTTTTTTTTCTTCTTCTTCTTCTTCTTCTTCTTCTTCTTCTTCTTCTTCCTCTTGTGCCGTTAACATATGAAGATGTTCCTTTCAATCTTATTTAGTTAAGTTTACCGGCGCTTAACTTTACTTGGCTTTTATATTAGGCCAAAGACAGTAAATACCGGCAGAGCCTCGCCATAAAAACTACACCTACTCACAAGAATGGAATACTAAGATAGCCGAGATATTTAAGGCTTGCAATAAAACGTAAGCGTTTAGGGTAATTTATCAAGGGAGGGAAGGTTAACTTTGATTTCAGTGAACCCATCACGTTTCCATTTGTCATAGGCACGCGCTCGAGGCGAGAGATAAGCTTTAGAGCTTGATTTAAGAGCGAATAACTGAAATAAAAAAAAAATAAAAGGGGGGGGGGTGTCGCTCGCGCAACCGGAAAATAAATTAAAGCCCGGTGCATTTGTGTTTTTCCCCGTTTGGGAGCGAAATTTCTTCCTGGGCATATCGAGCTCGCGCGTCCCAGTCTTCCTTCCTACTCCTGCCCAACCCCCCCTCCCCTCCCCGCCCGGCACACCCAACAATCCCAACAGCTTGTGCGTCGGTGTCAAAAGGATATATATTTGTAGGCGCGAGGTCCCGTCAGTCTCTACGACGCGGCTCTATATGAGGCTACGGCGCCGATATATATATATATATATATAGAGAGAGAGAGAGAGAGAGAGAGAGAGAGAAGATCCCACGAAAATCGGCAGATCGCGCGCTTTCGCTTTCGGTTCGAGACGTCGTCGAGGACCGAAGGATTAAGTCACGGGCGCGTGTCCCGTGCTCGGCGTCAGTGACTCCCTTCGCCAGGTAAATGCGTCTTCTCTCCCTGAATCACGAGAGAGCGGGGAGAGAGAGAGCGGGGAGAGGGTATGGAGGTGGAACCGGTTCCACGAGTGCTCTCGGCCGGCTCGCGCGATATACTCCGGCTTCCAGGAATTCCGCGCTTTCGCGGCAAAAGCGAATTCCGGTGGATCGTGGAACGGGTCCGGGGGCGGGGGTCGGCGGGTGCCGGAGCGAGAGAGAGAGAGAGACCGAGACCGAGACCGAGACCGAGACCGAGGCCAGGCCATGCATGCATGCAGCGACGACGAAAAGAAGCTGAGCTCGCTCGGGGCGCAGCGTAGATGAGAGGAGTGGCAGGGCGACGGACGGAGCGGGGCAGGGCGCGACCATGGTGAAGGGAGACTTAGGGGGGAACGACAAGTTGTGGGCGTAGAGCCGGGCCGAGGAACGGAGACGGATACGTTTAATATGAAAGTGCGTGCGCGCGTATCGGGGCGCGCGGAGGTGAAAAACGAGCGCGGCCCTGATAGATGTTGCCCGGAAAAAGAAAAGCAGCGGGGAGATATGGGAGCCGAACGAGGGGAGATGGATGGATACGTGACGATGTGCTTACCCGGGCTCCGTACTATAGGGACGACTCGAGGGCCGAGCAGAGGAACGGAACAGAGACAGACAGAGCGAGCCTCTGTCCGTAAATCTTTGTCTCTTTTGTCTCTTTCCTGATTTTTACATATTCCTTCTTTTCTCCTGTTCCCTTCCGTTCCCTTCCGTTCCGTTTCGTTCCATTCCGTTTCGTTTCGTTTCGTGGTTGTTACTTGAAACCTACTCGTGTTTCCATCCCCCCAGCCCACCCCGCCCGACTCTCTTAGGAGAATATATCTACCCGATTGTCTTTGTAGAATTCGTAAGTGCGAATCCATAAGGACACGCCGCCAAGATCATCGTCGTCGTCGTCGTCGTCGTCGTCGTCGTCGGGTGTAGTTGCAGGGGAAAGGAGCGAGGGAAGGAGTTGTCCGGCTCGGGGGGGCCTGTAACCTCGGCCAAGCCGTAGAGAAAATCTCTCCGGAATCCGGTCGGAGAGCGAATGCCATACGTATCTTACGCATGTGCGTACTTAATTTATCGGAGGCACGATTTAAAGGAAAGAGAGAAACATTTTTCTCAACATCGGGTTATTGGGGAACGGGCTGGGAGTCAGTGGGAGTCAGTCTCGCAAGAGAAATAAATTAAACAAATTCGGTCTCTCCGGACCCTCGGCAACAAACAGTAATACTAATAGCGATACCGATAGCAATAATAATAATAATAATAATAATAGCAGCAAAAGCAGGAATAGCAGTAACGATACTAATAGCAACAACAACAACAACAACAACAACAGTATCAGCAATAAATAGTAAGAATAAGCAGTCAGAAATCGTTAAAAAGTCCTTTCCAAACCTTATGCTCTTACACGTGCATGTAGATTATTATAAAGGATTTTTCTCATTGTTCAGGCATTTTCAATAGGAAAGTGAGCCTCCGTAGACTTTGTAGTGGGCCGAGGGGAGCGTAATAAAAGAAATGAAACGTAGATATATATATAAAGCAGGCCGTGGGGCCTCGTAAAGCTCGAATAAAAGGAGGAAAACGCGAGATGGAGGTGCCGGAGCCGTTCCCCGGCACGGCTTGGCCGCGTTTATTTTTAGCGGCAGAGAGACGTCCGGCGACCGACTGGACCCACGGCACACGTACTCTCCAACACGGTAAGTAAGTAAGTAAGTAAGTAAGTGTGTCAGTGCCCCGTCCTGGAAGCTCCGGGCCACAGCAAAAAGCCTGACCGACTGGCTTACGACTCGGCTCCCCCCCCCCCCGCCCCCAGCCAAACGACTTCTTACGGGACCTTTTAAGATGGAACTGGAGCTTTTCTCTCTCTCCTTCTCCCCCCCACCCTCTCCATCGCCTTCGTCGCCTTCATCGCCATCCCTCTCCAGTTACGGGCGTCCCCGGCGTCCCCGCACACGATTCCCTTCCCGTCAGCCGTGCGAGCGAGGAATTTCGGCTAGCTTCCCCCGACGTTATAATCTGATAACCCGAAACACGTAGGGCTTTTACCGAAAGTATCGGGCATGAATGGGAACTCGAATGAAAACTGACCGGGAATGAAAGGGGCCGCTGCGCCTCCTGCCTCCTGCCTCCTGCCTCCTGCCTCCTGCCTCTGGCCCGGTCTCTGACACGACACAATGGCACAATGCCCGCTAACAAACCATCCCCACCAATGAACAACAACAACAACAACAACAACAACAACAACGACGACGACAATGCTAAAAAAAAGGGAGAGGAGGATACTGCTTGGATGGCTACTACTACTACTACTACTACTACTACTACTAGATAATGCTTTTGGGCAGAGTATACGTTCGTTCGTTCGTTCGTCAAAGCTCGCTAAATTTCGGGGCTTATTGGATAAGAGCGCGGCGGAGAGTTGGGTGAGAGAGAGGGGAGAGAGGGAGAGTGGGCGCAACCTTGTCGGCTTAAGCTCAGGTATAATAAGATTATCTGGAAATGCTTATGAGCGTGGCTTAAGGACCTCTTATGGGATACGTCCATTAAACGCGATCGGTTTTCGTCATCGCCTGATTTTTATTCAATAGCTCACTTGTCGATATTATTTGAAAATGCCCGAGAGAAGTTGGGAAAATACTTTAGACGCCAAGACGAACGTTCGTCGTCCCTAATTACCGCATTGAAATTCCCCCCACCCCCACCCCCACCCACCGCTTCTCTGATAAGACGTGGCGTTTTAGAATTTTCCGATATGAATGAGGTCCGTGCCGTGCCACCACCGAACATCACATACTGAAATCCATCTATTACTTACTTATCTCTGCTTATTTATTTATTTATATACGTGTACTTACGTGTACATGTATAAGCGGACAAAGCGGATAATAAATAAAAGGATAGAAAAATAAGCGGAATGAGGGCAGTAGTGAGTGGTATAATGTGACTATTTACTTGGATCCATCAGCTCGTGAGGTATATACGTTAGGCAAGGAAAAAAAAAAAAAAAAAAAAAAACATTGGTCCGCGGTGAATTAAGGATTTGCCACGGCATTTGCCATTACGGCTCACAATGTTCTTAAGAGTCGCAGGTATTTTAAAAGCTTCGTCGTGGGCAAGGGCAAGGGAAGGGCAAGGGAAAAAGAGAAAGAGAAAGAGAAAGAGAAAGAGAAACTTAAAAAATAAAAGGGAATCCTTTTAAGGCTGAAATCCAGGAATCATGAATATTATTAAACTGCTTTTAGGATCCACTTTAGTATTAATAGGTGCGCGGGTGAGGGGTTATTGGGGTTCGTAGGAGGGGTTAGGATCCTCCCCGTCCTTCTGTCGAGGACGGGAACTCACTCGGCGCTTTCCGCGTCTGGCCCCGACGACGCGAGTCGACGAAGCGCGTTGCGTGCATCCCGTCCTCGCCCCCCCCCCCCCGGCAGCTCGAGGTCAAGGTGAGAGGGCGCAGCGCGTTCCAATGGTACGGGAAGGACGGGTGCGGGGTTGCGGGGTTGGTGTGGGGGAGTGGGGTTGGTGTGGGGGAGGTCGGAAAACGGCGCCACGGAAGGGAGATTACGCGAGCGGAGACGAAATGAACGAGATCGGGGCGGCCCCGGCGAGTCACGGAGGCTCCGCTGACGTCTCCTTGACGAAGGGAATCAACCCCAAGGTAATGCGAGTCAGCGCCCGTCGTCCGGACGACGGGCTCTGCTGATCCCGAGCCGAAGCAGCCCTCCTGCTCCTCCCTCTCTCCCTCTCTCTCCCAGACTCGAGTAGTAGGGGCTTTTATTAGCCAGGCCTCTTAAGAGACTCCAAGACCCGCAAACTCCTCCGACCACTCTATTATATAAAACACTTCCCCCCTCCCCCCCTTCAAAGGGAGAAATGCTCTTAGCCATTAGAAATTCATCATCTCGTCAATAAGGACACGCCACCGCCTCCTCCTACTCCACCTCCACCACCGCCTCCACCGCCTCCACCGCCTCCACCGCCGCCTCCACCGTCTCCTATCACCCATCCCAATGAGCCTCAAGGACCCTCGCCCGTCGGCCCGCAAGACCGATCCCCGACGATGCTATAATGCTCGCTTCTTATAGGCGTCGGTCGGTGTACGGTCGGTGTACGCGTCTGACCCTGTGGCCGTCGGTCCAGACAACCAGATATCCTTTAAAATCTAGGACAATGCGAAATCATAGGTAAAAGGTTACAATAGGAAAGAGAGCGGATTGAGCAGGTAGGAGGGGAGCGCGCGGTACCGCGGAGCGAGGAGGAAGGAACGTCTTCGCCGTGCGGATGACGCCTGCGGAGGCAACAGCGCCAAGCAGAGATTGCGCATAGGCAAAGTAAAGAGGTGGTAGAAGAGCTTTGGTGGTGCAGGCTGATCGGCGTGAGAAGGAGCGTCGAGTGTCCTGCTGGATCGGTAAATTATTGGCCGAGCCGAGCCGTGTCGAGCCGAGTCGTGTCGAGCCGTGTCGAGCCGAGCCCAGCCGAGCCGAGCCGAGCCGGTATAATCGATAATGTTTTTCAGGACGTGGCCAGGGGGCCCGGGAAGCTAATACCTACGCTACGGGGATAATTTTCCGACACCCCGCTCTTGGATTAAATTAGACGTACACGTAATTTCGCGTAGTTCCGGGGGTTGGGGCGGGTAGGTTTTTAGAGGTGGGCTGGTCGGTGGTGGGTGGAGGAGCTTATCCTCCGAGAGCGCATTACCGGCATTATGTTTGAACGAATTATTGCGAAAAGTCGAGGCGAGGCAACGGGACCGTTAAAGAATAAGTTCGCGCGATGCGCTTTATGCGATTTAGGGATAGTTGCGCAAATTCTCTCTCCCCCCCCCCCCACCCCGTGGACACGATCGCGCCCGGCCCGGCTACTGCCCCCTACGGCCAACGCCACCGGCGCCGCCGCCGCCGCCGCCGCATTCCTCGCTAAATACTTCATCTCAAGCTCCTCGCGGAAAATGCATATTTATTTTAATGGAAAAATTATTTTTAAAGCCGTGTATTTTATATCGGAATTCGAAACGACCTCTATAAACACCGACTATTCCCCCCCCCCCCAAGATTTATTCTACCTCCCGTACTTACCGACCTCTCCGGACACCATTTTTATTTATATCACTCTCTCCCTCTCTCTCTCTCTCTCTCTCTCTCTCGAGAAGATCCGCAATCGGCGGAAAGAACGGACGCAAGCAGGAGGAGAACGTATCTCGTGTACAAGGTCCCCTTATTTATTAATATAAACAAGTCCTTTCGAGGCGCGTATTGGGTCAATCAAGCCAGCGGATGGACTATATAAAGGGGCGCGAGGGGGTGGAGGGGGAGGGAAATCCCCGCGAACAATGATATAAAATCTAGCGTAGGATATATTTTATTTAATGCGATTAAGATACCGGAAGAGTCGAAGCTGCTTTACCGATGGATCTCCCTCCGATGGATAATACGGGGGCAATCCAGCCTTATCTCTTTATTATCGATAAATATTAATATTAATTAATCAGCCGCAATCGTAAACAAAAAAAAAAAAAAAACCTTACAAAGAATTCTTTATTATAATACTTTCGCCGTTATTTTTATGAATATTTAATTATTTAATGAATTCGCGTAATGTGGCTTGCTTCGGATAAAAAAAAGTCACGGGACGGAGACAGGGACAGGCCTAATCCCCATTCATTATTCCCTGCTGAATCTATCCGTACTTCGATTCCTTTCACTTCGACTCTCTCTCAATAACCTTGTAAATTCAAATCAAATGGAAAAATAACCCCAATAAATTGAAAGTAAAAAAGATTTTTTTTTATACGCACCCACCCCACGTATATTTTTTATGCAAACGTCATTAGCATTTCTTTTTTTTTTTTTTTTTTTATATATAAGCGCGTATGTATGCGCCACTCGTAGGGGTAGGGATAAAATGGACTTTTTATTATTTACATTGCGCGTCGACTGTCATTATGGGAATAATAATAGGCACGGCTACCCTCGGAGGAATAACATTCTTATAAATCACGCCGAGATTCTACTCGATATTCTATAAAACGTTTAAAAGTCTCGAGGCTGAGTAATCGTTAAGTTTTGCTAATAATCGTAAGTCGTCCGTTGCGAGCTGGCTCGGAGCTCCGTGCGTGCGGCCACCGAACCTAACGCGTTAACGCGACTCCGTCACAATTTCATATTCTAAAATCCATCTAAATATTTTGTGAAGTTAAATAATAACAATAATAATAATAATAAAGGACGCTCCTCTTTTTGAGCTTAAAATCACGAGTGCGCAGTTTTGTGTAATGCCTTTATCATCGTGCGCGGCGTGAAGGTGTGACGTGTAAGATGCTTTTAAAAGAATGATAAGAACGAGTGGAACGAGTGGAACGAGCGAAACGAATGAAACGAATGGTGGAAGTTATGAGCATTTCTCATGAGGATGAATTCGATTTCTCCCTTTATAACGCAACCTGCGAGTATTTAACTAATTCAAGGATAATTTGTTGAGAGAGAGAGAGAGAGGGGGGGGAGAAGAAGAAAAAGAAGTAGTAGAAGAAGTAGAAGATGAAGATTTGCCGCCTCGGAGAATGGAAACGTAAGGCTAAGCGCAGGCATGTATTACGTATGACTCTACTACGGCTGTTTGTTAGAGGGAATGCCCGAATTAAAATCATTATCAGCTGGGCCGAATGAAAAGTTAAAGTTAAGGCGGTTGGCGTTGTATGGGCATGGCTATGTTGTTAACGGTCACGGAACGGTCACGGTATTTCTGGATTTCTGAAACGCGCGGGCCAAAAAGTATTGGGAAGCACTATTTCGTAATGAACGCGGAATGAACCTGCAAGATCATGTCGGCAAGCAAGCACTCGCGTTCCAAAGGAGGGCTCGTTTGCTCGTTTTTAATAACGCACGCACACGCACACACACACACACACACCGTGTAAGCTTTTCATTTTATTTCATTCGTATAAAAGGATATTTATCTCCGTGAATACAAAGTAGGGAGTAAGTGCGGGAGGCGGGGTGGAATGGCTGTACGCGCGGGCTCGTTACGGGGGGGGGAGGAGCTTTGGGATGAGGCAGCGGTGCTGGAAAAGCTTTAAAATCTGAATTATTTATCATTAAGGCAAAAATAATGTCGTCACGGGGGTTGGGGGCCGGCGGCTACGGCTACGGCTACGGCTACGGCTACGGCTACGGCTACGAGGACGACTACGAGGACGGCTACGAGGGGGACGGAGGGGAAGTTTATTTAGCGAATGTCAGATGAAAGAGAGGTCGAAACCTTTTCCCAATTTATAGGCGCGTAATGATCTTGGCGCAAGTCCGTCCGACACTCGCCGAGTAAATCTACTCGGGAAATAAGCGCATAAAACGCGGCGCGTAAAAAGTAAATACTCCAATAACTTCTTGTTTATGCTACGAACGAGCTACACACGGCCTGTAACATTATTACGAAAGCTAAGAAGGCAGTGAGCGAGGAGCGGCGGGTGCTTTAGCCGGGGCGGGGTGGAGGGGGCGGGGGTGGAGGGAGAGCGGAAAGAAAAAAAGGAAAGGAAAGAAGAGGAAAAGAGGAGTCGCCGCCACCGCCGCCGCCACCGCCGCCGAGGAAAACTATAAAAGACCTCAAAGTACTATGTGTACCTCCTCCCTCCTCCCACCCCCCACCCCTTCCCTCCCTCGCCCCCTGCCCCTTTTACCCGGCCAACCAGTGGAAGGAAGGAGGAGCATGTAAGCGAGCGCGTGCGAGGAGGAAAAGTCATTTGATTACCAAGTTTATATAGCCAAGCCAGCCCGAGGAGCATTTTCATTCCGAGTTACAAAAGGCGTCCCACCACCACCACCACCCCACCAGCCCCTCCCGCGCGCTCGTCACCCGCCGACGACTGGCTTTCTTTTTTTCCGTGCCACCGGGGCTCTTTACGTCTCGAGCCGCTCTCGCAAATATGGCCACCCTCGCGTGAAAGTTAACCCGCGCGCGCGCGCGCGCCAAGTTTGGTTAAAATGCGCCTTAAGGTTGCGCGAGTCGTGACGTTTTCTCCTGGACGTGCCTCGGTCCACCACCCATCCCTCCGCCCGCCCATCTCCCTCACCCACACACGCTAGTATACGCCCGGTATGCGCTTATACGCGCCGCCACCCGTCGAACCGAAGACAAGAAGACTTATTACGCGTCTATCCCTCTATCTACCCCCCACCCCACCCCCATATTGTTATTAGCACGAGCCGTTATTTTTAATTGGTTGGGAATTTTTTAGGAAGCGGGCAGGTCCTTCTGGGCGTCCGCGCGTACCTACGTCCCTGGCGTATATACATACGTTTTACGTGCCGCTTAAGGCTCATCGAACGGACGGACCCCCCGGTCGTTTGACGAAAAATTACGGCCGGCCAGCTGAAAAGTATTATTTGTAAAATGCGAACTGTGTATAATGTCGGATACGCATGGAACGTGCGACGAATATTCCGAGTCCCTCGGAATTATCCTTTAGCGAATTTAGAATTCGGTTTGCATGGCCGTTTTATCCTCCTCCTCCTCCTCCTCCTCCTCTTCGTCTTCGTATTTTCTCTTCATTCTCTTCCCCATCTCTCTCCTTTTAATTTTTTTTTTTTTATTTCGAACGCGCCTGCCGATATTTATGTAACTTTAAACAAGGCTCTACCACTCTCACTTCACCATGACAATGGATCCCACAAATCGTTACAAGATGTACGCCGGTATTTATTTAAAACGCTTAAGCCCCATTCAAATTTATTCCTTTCAATTTAATTTCCGCTACATTTAAATCTTCTATTCCCCCCCTTTTTTTTTTTTTTTTTATTTTATTTTATTTTATTTTATTTTATGAATCCTCCCTCTCCCCCACCCCCCCCCCTCTACCCTACCCAACCCAACCCTTTTTCTTTTTTATTCGCTAATATAAAGCGAGGCATTAACTTTTCATTAGAATGAAATTGAAGTTTTTCTCCCTTTTTCTTTCCTTCTTTCCTTCTTTCTTTAGTCTTTCCTTAGTCTTTTAACATTTCAAATCGATTTTGTCACTTTTATAAGTGAAATATTATTTCAATAAAGCTCAGCTGTATTTTAAAGCCCATAAAATAACGATTTGCCTTTAATATTCTACATGCTTAGTGAAACAAATAAAAAAGAATGAGTAAGAATAAGGGAAAATTTTAAAGGGAAAAGAAGACGAAGAAGGAGCAAAAGAACACGAGCCGTACAGTATTTAATAGAAAATTTAAAAAGGGTAAATGTTCGCCTCAAACGTCGAGTATGTACAATTATTCGAAAGCAAGAAAATAATAATAATAATAATAAAAAAAAAATAAAGGGGGGCCGGCCCGTTTGGCTTTTCTATTAAACAGATACGCCGAGAGGCTATATATATAGTAAAGTAATGTAAAGTAAAGTAAGGCGAAGTAAAGTAATGCAAAGTGAAGTGAAGTCCAAAAAATGAATATATAATGAATTCCAAGTCGGGAGAGAGAGAGAGAGAGAGTTTATTATTTGTATAACGGGACAACAAGTTCTTTAGGCAATAGGTAATATATATATATATATTAGCACTCGTCGGTCTAGGTAATTTAAAATAAAAAAAAAAAAAAAAGAAAAAAGAAAGAAACGAAGAGAATTACGATTTCAGAGAAATGTCGTACGTGGACGGAGAAACCGAGAACGCTCGAGTAAGTAATTCCATTGGGTTGTGGCTTAAAGATCGGCGAAGAGATCAGTCCGCCGGCGAGTAAAGCCGAGAGAGAGGACGATGGGCCCGGGCCCGGGTACAATGGTGGGGGAGGGGCGGGGCGAGGGTGCTAATGTCGCTAACGAGCGACGGGGAGGACGGGGGGCGATCGTGACACCTCGCACTGGCTGGGGCGCGAAATAATCGCACCGCTGGGGTGGGGTGGGGTAGGATGGGGAGAAGCGAAAGTAGCGGAGGGCAGTTTTAAAACGCCGAAGCGGAAACGAGGTGACGCGGCGTAAAAATAGATAGCGGTCGGAAGGAAATCCCTCGGAGTCATAAAACAAGCGCGCGAGCGGGGGCGTGGGTGGGGGTGGGATGAGGGGGTGCGCGTGCGTGACAGCGGGGCCGGGGAATTTTCCGTAAAACAAACGAGTCGCCGGCGGCTTAGGGCCGGGAGGGGGGGTGGTAGGAGGGTAGGACAGGAGGAAGGAGCCTTCAAAACGGACGAGGCATTCGGACGAGACGCGCGGACGACACCAGATATGTATAAGCTCGGCCACCTGGGCAGCCCGATCCCGGGCGGAAAAGACGGGAAAATGGACAAAATCGCGGACAATAAATTACAGGGAGGATCTGGATTGCGTGCGGAAAATACAAACGGATGTGTGGTGGTGCGCAACCAGTCCACCTGCGGCAAAGTGACCCACCCATCTACCCCCCCCTCCACAAACTCACCGCACCAACGGAACTAGTGGAACTAGTAACGGTAGCGGTATTTGTAGTAGTCGCCGAGAGAGAGAGAGAGAGAGAGAGAGAGAGAGAGAGAACAAGGAGCGGGCATTTTGCGGAAAAGCTAATTATCATGAGATCGACGGACATTATTTTCCGAATAAACATACCGGCGACCGAATCGAGAAACAATAACGAATCCATCGTTGGACCGCCGCGAGTGGGAGGAGGGGATTTGCATTTATTTGCAAATATTAGGGGAAATATGGCGAGTCCGTCTTGTCATTTTTGACGAAATAAAGGAATAATTTGTAATTTTAATCGTCAGTAGGAGGTTAGTCGGATTAGATCAGAGAGCTCCGGCCATCTCTTACGAAATCTCTCTCTAATCGATCCAACGCCACTCTACTCTACTCTACTCTACTCTACTCCCGGGCATTATTTATATTAATGCCCGAGGGCCGTACGCCGTTAATCAAACGTTCTCGTTTGAGAAAATAATTATGGTTTAATATTTTTTCGCGACTCCGGCCTCGAATACTTTTCATTATTTTCCCATATAATGGAAAATCAACAGATGCTGGGCCGGCCCGCGCTCCTCGCCACGAGAAGCAGATAATTATTTTAGAAAATCCCTTCCTCCCTCCCTCCCTCCCACCCTACGTCAAAGTTAATATTTGCATTGAGATTTCCTCGTTGGCCCGGTGCATCAGTTTTATTTTGCTAAATTCAAAGAAAACAGATGCCCAAGGATAAGCAAACGAACATTTTGCATGATCCGTGAAACGATGGGTAGGGTAGGGAGGGGTTGGGAAGGGTTGGGAAGGGTAGGGAGGGGATGGGAAGGGTAGGGGAGGGGAAGCTCCCGACGACCCAAGACTATCGGCATATTACGCGTACAGCGTAGACGGAGCGTTAAAGTAACGCCGCTAAAGTTAATGGAAGACGTTGGATCATTATTAGGATAAAGAAAAACAGGTCAAAGGTCACAAGGGTCTTTTACCGAGGGCAAAGCTGTCGCGGAAGTTTGACTTGCCTACGGGAATCGTACACATAGCGGCTATCAGCATCCCATTATGACCTCTCGTTACGTGGAGCAATTACCTGATTCGGAAGGGTGGTGGGAGGGAGCAGAGAGAGAGCAGAGAGAGCAGAGAGAGAGAGCAGAGAAATTTACCGAGTCGAGTGAAAATCGCGGCCGGACACGACACGAGAGGAGCCCTCTGCCGCGAAACTGGGACACGGGCGCGGATGGCGAAGAAAAAGGCGCCGCCGCTGCTCGTCTCCGTGGCTTTTTAATGGCTCGCTCAACGAGATCATTCATTACGCCTCGTACGCGAGCCGAATGCCCGACAGCTCCCCCCCCTCCCATCCCCAATAACCTCCCCGCGCATCCTGCCTCTAGATAAGTAAGGGACCACCACCACCACCACCAGCGTCCCGCACCCCCGCGCCCCCGCAAGTCAAGCGGTATCGC
This sequence comes from Ceratosolen fusciceps, assembly GCA_018883505.1. NCBI lineage: Eukaryota > Metazoa > Arthropoda > Insecta > Hymenoptera > Agaonidae > Ceratosolen > Ceratosolen fusciceps. The sequence continues at coordinate 725,674 of RCIC01000039.1, read as the reverse complement.
GCCACGTTACGACAATAAACGGCAATGGACAAAAAGGGGCTACGGGCGGATGAATCGGCGGCGGATAAATCGAAACAATAACGCCGGCAATTTTACGTGACTTTAACGCCTTCACGCGCTACACAACCCCAATAACCCCCCCACCCTTGCCCTCAAATTCATAACAAATGAACCCACGGCCGCTGACCCGGGACCTGCCTCCGCTTCCATTCTCTATTTCACTCAAAACCTTGCACGTTCTTCTTCCTCCTCCTCCTCCTCCTCCTCTTCTTCCTCTTCTTGTGCTGGATGGGTGGATGGGTGGGTGGGGGAAGGGTACTCGAAATTGGCAAGTGCTCGGGCAATCGCGTAATAACTCGAGGATCGCGACCAACTGTACGTTGCGGGAGATCGATCGATTATGCGAGCGCGCATGCGCCATCCTGCCCATCGCCCCGGAGGGGGGGGGGCTGCGCCGCTTTAACGGCCCCTTATTATTATTATTATCATTATTATTATTATATTTTCTTTTTATTGAATATTAAATTTCGATGGCTCGTTGCACCGGGCCGGGGGGTGGGGGGTCGTGAAAGGAGTTAATGTGCTCAATGGCACCGCGGATTCGTATACAGAAGTAGGATAATGCGCGCTCTCGGTTTATATCTGGGCAAACGGTGCCTAGACACGCTCTACAATTTAAATTGACGTAAGCTCGCCTCTCAGTTCGCCATCCGAGCTTTTAAATCAATATTTTCTCATAACCCCCCCCCCTCCACCCTCCCACCATCACCTCCCACGCCGGTTCTCACTCAATAACCGTCTGGATTATTCATTCTCGATCGTAACTCTTACAATTAATCCAATGGTTTTATTATTTTATCTTTTTGTTTTTGTTTTTGTTTTTGTTTTTGTATTTGTTTTCTTCTTCTTTCTTTTACACCTGTAGACCGACTGGGCTTCGCGAAATCCACTGATCTTTCAACTGGATTTCCCATCGCGTAATTCCAATTAACGAAACCTTACTATCATCGTACGTACATACGCATGTACATACGTGTATATATATGTATATATTTAGGAACGATAATCAATAAAGTATATTTCAGTACTCTTATCGACGGAACTTTCAATGGTTTTGCAATTATTTATTGTTATACGTTATGCCGCCGACGTTGTGACCAATGGTCACTCAAATATATATATATATATATATATCGCACATTGTTCGTCGGCTTTTTACAAGATATTCCGCGTATCTGAAAAAAGTATCGAGAGAATGCAGATAAGAATTCTTATGTATGGATAGAATATTTATACGCCATCTGTCGATCAAAAGCCCATCGTAATTATACGGCATTACCAGCGTCATAATTCATTATAATTTCCACTTGAATGCAACGTCGCAGGGACGAAATAACCGGAGTACATGATTTATATTCGCCGAGTGATTTCAATTATATAATAATAGATTCGATTCGATAAATAATTCTTGCCGTTGTCGCGAAAATACTGAGACGCGGAATATCGATATATCTAATTCTATTTTAAGAGAGAGAGAGAGAGAGAGAGAGAGAGAGAGAGAGAGAGAGAGAAAAAGATTCAATAATAAGCCCAATAACCCCAATAACCCCAATAAGCCTTTCATTCTCGTCCTATTTATTTATTTATTCGGAGTGCCGAGCAACGGCTTGTATATCAATAATAGAAGGGAATATCGATCATTAAAGGAGCTACTGGCGCCGCCCCCTCCCCGCCCCGCCCCGGGGCCAAACCGTTTCATTACGGCTTTTAAAAAGCTCGAGTGAGTGGGAGAGAGAGAGAGAGAGAGCAGCGCGCGTGACAAGAAATCTTGAGAGAAAGATCGGAATACAAAAATTTGACTACTACTACGAAAAATGGACACTAAAGATCCCCGGCTAAAGATTTCGCGTCACGCACACTCTTAAAGATGTTAAACTACCGCAATTAAAGTTCATACGCACACATTTTTCATTCTTTATTCTTCGGATTTTTCTCTCTCTTTTTTTTTTTTTTCTCCATTCAATAGAAACAGGGGCAAATGAGATATTAATCTTTATTTTTTTTTTTTTTTTGCAAAATTGCATTATTATTTATTTAATTTATTTTTTTGTTTGGTTTTTAAACAAAGTTGTTTTTTAAATCCCAGCGCTTTGCAGAATATCGAGGCTAAAACAAAACCCTATGGCTTTGTAGTTGGCTCCGTTACACGCGCACGCGCACGCACACACGCAGTTTAAAGCTTTCAATTAATGAATAATGACAAAGGATATTCTATTTGTTTGGATTTTAAAAAGCGACAGTTATTAAATGTAGTTTTTAGCGCGTCGGAGTACACGAAATGCGGATGTATTAATTGCCGGTCGATGAATCGATTACAAACAGTCGTTTCGCAGACGTAGACATTTCGTTTATTTAACCGAATTACATACGGAATTCAATATCCACGGTGTATAATGTATATTTATTCCTATAGAAGAAGAAGAAGAGTGAGAAGAAGAAGACGAAAACGAAGAAAAAGAACAAAGGAATGCATTGTGGAAAAAAGTGGATTGTGGCGTCAATAATAAATTCGTATCGTAGCTCCAGGGTATCCGGAGAGTAATTGATATTATAACTTGCCGAGGCTCTCGATCTCGATCGAGATACCCGGCTTCTTAAGTCCCTCTTTGGACGGATTAGTAGTTCCTTTCCTTCCTTCCTTCCTTCCTTACGTTTCTAGTTCTAGCATTGTATTGGAGCGTTTATCGCCTCGGCCGGAGACAACGGGTGGCGGAGGGGTGGGGGAGGGAGGAAGGAAAGAAGGTTATTGGGGTTATTGAGAAGAGGGCAGCGATTGTAATATTAAAGCCGCGCGCGATATCTGTGCGCCGTAAGCCGATAAATATATAATTCCCGTATCATAAATAATCTCGTTGAGTAACAGCAAGTCGCGGATGATCAGTAATGTAATAATTAAAATGGCCTTTTGTCGATAGCGCGCACGCGCGGGGGGCTCTCTCTCTCTCTCTCTCTCTCTCTCTTTATAGATATTCCAGCGAGCCAATTAACAAAAATACGTACTGAGCGCGGCTCGCCTGCCAGATCATTGCTCGCAATGCGCAATGATTTCGTTACGATCTTAAAGAGAGGAATCTAAATTTCAGTCCGTGTAATTAATTTTGAAAGAGCCGGCGAGTGTCCGTTGTCCGTCGGAAATACAATAACACTGCCGTTGCAATCGTCCCGCGGATAATGGGGGTGGGGGCGATCACCGCTGCTTCGGAGCCGCTCGGCGAATAAAGATCGGAGCTAATAATCGACGACTACTAATTAATTCTGCCTCCGACTGACCCGCTAAATTCACCGGCTAATAACGCCCGCACTATTTAGCAAGATTCTCATCCTCAGAAAAACAGACCGCCAATTACCGGCTCCTCGTGATCTCACGCTCTCAATAACGTGTGCCCCTTGCGAAATTCGAGCCCATAGAGAGATAGTGAGAGAGAGAGACGGGGTGGGGTGGGGTGCTAGCGCGGGAGCTAGCGCGGGAGGAGCGTCCAATCTTATAGGGGCGGAGAGGGTGGCGAGGAGCTGCTGAGGGACCTCGAGGAGCTGCTGCTGGCTCGTTCGTTCGTTCGTTCGTTCGTTTGAGGGCGCAAACCGCGAGTGGGCGGGCGAAATCGAGGCCAACAGCGCCGCGGCGCCGTATCACCGTAGGTACGTAGGGTCGATTTCACAGTCGACTTTCAAAGAGACACGTTCTGCTGGACACGAGCTATTTAAAGTCACGGATCCGAGAGAAGGAGGAGGTGGAGGAGGTGGAGGAGGAGGAGGTGGAGGAGGTGGTGGTGGTGGTGGTCGTGAAGAGTCCTTAAGCGTCGCGCGGCGCGTTGTTTCCTTTTACGCTCGGACGAGTCCGGACGAGAGCGGAGCGGTTGGGAGTGGGGTTGGGGGGGGGGGGGCAGACGGCGCGACGTGGCGTGTGCGCTCGATCCTGAAAACCAACACCGCCACGGTCTCGAGAGTGCGAGCCGCTTTATACGAAACGTCCAGCCGGTTTATCTCCGACGGCTGTATACGCGATCGTTCATTGTCGACTATCATCATGAGCGAAACGTCGCCTGGAAAAACGTCAAGGAAAAGAGGGGCGGGGCGGCGGGGCGGGGGGCGGAGGCTTCGTTCGTCTTCCGCGGTGACGCTTCTGAATGACGATCCTGGTGCTTGAACCGAAACAAGCCGCTCCGACACCCTTTAAGCAGATTTTTTCCAACAATTCCTCATCACCCCCACCCCACCCCGGAGCTTCCGGACTCGCATCCTTTTAACCTGCAATGGTAATGGGTCGGAATGGTAATGGGTCAAGCGAATCCGAGGGCCACTTTTTCGCAAATTCAATAATGCATCCGAGATAAATGACGTATCCGTTCGTGCGAACTACAGTCGCGGCTACACCGGACTCTTTGGCTTATTATTATTCATCTCTTGCCCCCCCTCCCCCCTCCCCCTCTACCACAACCACCACCACCACCACCACCATTTAATTGCTACGCAGCTGTCAGGTATTTTCAGCCGAATCATTAACGAGCCACGTATGCCTTTACGTACACATTAATCGTAATATGTATTTTATCTAAAAGTTAAGGGGAGATCTCATTTTAATCTACATAATTAATAAGTAATTTTAATCGACTTGGCTTACCACCGCACAGTAACACGCTTTACATACTCAGCCATGCGTATCGGAGGATCAGCTTACCTGTAACAAAAAAAAAAAAAATTAATCTTTAACCATGCACTTTCTTTCATTTTTTGTTTTGTTTTGTTTTGTTTTGTTTTTTCTTTTTTCTTTTTGTCTTTGTTTTTGTTTTATTAAGCGCCATTGACTAGTCAAAGACCTTGCCACTAAGAAACATGCTAAGACGGACTTTTGTTACCAAGGCTGTCGCTATTATTACTTCCTTTTTCATAAATATTTACATAAATATGAAATTGAAATCAATCGAACGTCGAAATTTAATGTCTACGTGACAGATACACACCCACACAGAAAGAGAACAGGGAAACACGATCGAGAGGAATTAGTTATTACGAAGGGAAAAGAGCACAAGAAAAGGAAAAAACGAAATAAATAAATAAATAAAAGGGAGCAGCAGCAGCAGCAGCAGCAGCAGCAGGTAAACCACGAACCCTTTGAATCTTTTATTTATGTTGCAGGGCTAGCTAGGGCCATGAAAGAGTAAAGGGGTGTTTATGACTCCCAAGACTATAGAAAAGTCAGGTCGAGGGACGAGCAGCGAGGGAGTGTGGGATGAGGAGGCAGAACCCGCAAGAGAGACGAGTCCTGCGCGAGCGTTAACCAAAGACTCGGTTATTGAGTAATGCCGACGCTAATGGCGAACGGACGTGAAAACGATGTTGATGGGACTTTTAATTATCCGAAGACAGGTGGCCTCCTTTATACGGAGCCGGAGTGTCCGCGGGCCTCGATCGACACAGGACAACTCGGTCGCGAGCCTCGTTATACCGCATAATCTACGGCTTAAACGTCCTCGTTTAACCCCCATAATACCCACTTCGAACTGCTATCGGCCAATTGTTAAGTAGATGGTGTGTATGGTGGGGAAGGGGGAAGAAGTCCTTACGCCAACCAAACGTAAAGGTCGCATTTTCCAATTACTCGATCATTTACTTATCGATCCAAGCATTTCATTATTTTTTTTGCCTCCCGCCACTCTGTCACCACTCACTGCTAAATAAGAGTCTAATTGACAAAAGAAAAAGAAAAAAGAAAGAAAAGAAGAAGCGTTAAATAATCGGGAGACCGTGAATTCGATTAAATCGGGAAATATACAGTTTCGATTGGCGGCCGGGCTTTGTTGAAAAAATCCACGCGCATATTGATATTGCGCTCTAATTACAAGATTTGAATGGCCGTTAGCCGTGATGGAACGCCGTTGTTCTTTGAAAGTCCGATTGGCCTTTTATTTGTCCATTTGTAGTTGAAATAAAAACTTTTGACTCGCCGAACAAAGTAACAGCGATAAATCAAGTCCCGTCGGACCGCTCGATATTAAAAAAAAACAACGACAACGGGGACAACGACAACGGGGACAACTAGCGAGCTGGGGGCGGGGGGGGGGGAGGGCAGCACCGGCAGCGTCAGAACAATAACGATAAAGGGTCCGGCTCGGACGGTATACAAGGAGAACGGCGGAGGCGGGGCGGGGTGTGGCTAAGCAGCAATTGCAAGAGAAGGCACCGATTAATTGTATAAAAGTGAAAATGCAGTGAGCCTCAAGCGAGGTTGGGAGCCTAAAAATGTAATCGTCGTTAGCCAAGAGGCTGCTAACAACTCTCATATATAAAATCCATCGTAATGCATTAAGGGATAGGAGGGGGGGGACATTTAGAGCTTTATTAGAATTAATCGCGCGAGCCAAACATTAGCCGTCAGTCGAGCCAAACGGCCGGGATCGCGAGATTATTATTAAATTATTAAAAGTTACTTGGCCCGCCTCTTATATTTCAATAGCCCCTAATTTACGTTCAATTGTCAACTTTTTGAAATTATCAATTATCCCGGAAAGTTGAGACATTGTTGTTTAAAACTCTTGTCGTTATATAACAGGATAATACGAAAACAGGATAATGATGTTACGCCGGAACTTTAATTATCCCCAACTTTCGCGAATTCTATTCACTTTACAGATAGGACGGGGGTCGGGGGTCGGGGGTCGATGGGCGGGAGTGTAGATATGGGCGGGTGGGAGCGAGGGACTGGGTAGTAAGTAGCGAGACCGGCTGGCGGGAGTAAATTTTTAATTGAAATACGTGCCCTGCCGAGGGAAAGGGGCGGAACGAAAGGCGGGGAAGAAGAAGAAAAAAAAAAAAAAAAAAAAAGAGTTAAGGGGCCAATGGGCGGTAAACGGCCCAATCGATTACTTACTACTCACTACTCACTACTCACGCGGCTCCGTGCGAATTATTGTTCGAGGCGAGACCGATTGGCGCCGGACTAACAAGTGATAAACACCACGCCCGGGCTAATATCATTTTCCGGATCCTCGAGCCATCCGGGACAAGGATTGCTGGCTTTTAATATACGAGAAATGAGGCGGAGGCGGGGGGGGAGAGTAAATAAAATAGGGAGCGAGCCACTACTCGACATTTTTCTCGACTCCTAGAGATACCCGGGCCCGGGCCGTCTAAGGACGGGCTACGGGTTATTGGGGGAGGGGGGGGGGTTACTTAGGGACGGTGGTAAATATTTTTGCGAAAAGGGAGCGGAGGATCGACCGCGTCCCACCGACCTCTTTCCCAACGTGCCGCCCCCCCTCCCCCCCATACACCCTTTGATCGAGTGGAAGAAGAAGCCTCGTAGTAAGAAAAGCGAGCAAACGAATCGATTGATAAAAGTTTATCGGCATTTTAATGGCAGCGTATCATGCCTCAACTATTACGGATCCATGTAATTGTGTATAGAGGATAGCTACTCGTGCCCGACCACTTCTAATTACAAGCCCCCGGCACCAACTATTTTGATCTTTTGATCGTTTCCTATAATTCCTTCATAATGGAGTTGGAGGAGTAGGAGTAGGAGTAGGAGTGGGAGGGGGGGGACAAGCTCATTATCTATTTAAGCACAGGTTTTTTAATCTTTCTTAAAAATCTTTTTTGCTCTTTTCGCCTCGTGACTCTATCGCGGCACTCGGTTATTAAGCCTCGGCTACTGCGGAGGAGGGGAGGGAGGAGTGGGGGGGTACCCGGACTACGTAAATTCCGATAAGCCGGTCGTAGCTTCGCCAGATTCAATACGACCGAGGAGAGTCCCTATTTGGCGCCTGGTCCCCCCACTAAATACTTATACTTTTACTAATACTTATACTCTCGAGCAAGTCCTCCCAGAGTGCGGAGGTTATCGGAGGTACGCGGAGGGGCCGTTTACTTACTCAATAGAGGGGTCGTCGTTATTTCAAGATCGAGAGCCAGGGCGGATTCTTCCAGGGGTCTCTTAAAGTATTGCTAAATACAATTACGAAGCTGTCAGTCAGTCGGTCGGTCGGTCCCTCTATGCTTCCGAATGTATTATTTATCACCTCGGAGTCGTAGTTGGAACGTGGGGCACGCGTTCCTGGGGCATCTCGGCTCCATCGGGCTCGGCGGGTCTCATTAATTTTTGTCAATATCAACGATACATCAAACTTTCAATTTTACGCGAGTCGGGTGAGGATTTTTTTGTTTTTGTTTTTTTGTTTTTTGTTGTTGACAATCTCCCCTTGAAATTGGTCAGCTCCGCATCTTCGTAGCGAGTCAACGGGAAAATCAATCGTGACACCTTACTCTAGTCAGCGGCTACGGAGAACGAAGAGAGAGAGAGCGACGGGGGGGGGGGCAATGGCGCGGAGGAGTATACGGTTTCGCGCCAATATTACGATACCGAGAACTGGTGCGGCAAAAAAGTGGTCGGGAAAAACGAGAGGAACTCGGGCTTCGATTCCCGCTTATCCCCCTCCACTCACCCCTTCTACACACAGACCCACTTTCTCCCGAGGCTTTCTTATTTCCTATGTAACAGTATGCGACATCCGCAACGATTGCCGTTGCCAGTGCTAAAGATATTTCATAAAAAGTCCTCAAGTCGAGTACGTGTAATCCAAGACGAGAACTCCTCTGGCTAAATTCTCCACTCGGCAAGCAAAACTAGAAAGCGGGGAGAGGGAGTGGGTGGGGTGGGGAGTTTAAAAGTATTGCACTCGGCTAGATTTGAAGGGAGTTGGGGGGGGCGCGTTTCGGTGTTACTTACAGTATCTCGAGCACGGGAAACTGGAAGAAGCTCAAGACAAAAAAGAAAAAAAAAGAAGGGAAAGGGAAGGATAAGGAAGAATAAAAATTAAAGTAAAGAATTCGTGCTTGGGCCAGGGGTGGCCAAAGTAGAAAAGTTACGGGCCGGCGAGGCGGAAGGAAGCCTCGAAGCGTCAAAGAGGGAGACCAAGTCGTCACCGGGGCGACCGCGGTTCCGGATGGTTCCGGATGGTTCCGGACGGTTCCGTATAAGGATATCGTCGACGAAACAATGACGAAACATAATGAGACGAGAGGCCGCCCCTCCTTCTCTCCCTTTCCTACTTCTTAATTATGTTCGTCTCGGACTTTAACGGCCAAAACTATTACGATAATTAAATTAAATGGCCCCGGGCGCACCTAACTGGCCTGCCTCTCCCCTCCCCCCCCTACCCTACCTCGCCGCCCTATTCTCTATGAACTACGAAGCTTTACAGACTCGGCCGCCGAGGCGTTCGATAATTCCTTAACTTCCTCGCTTCGTTCGTTGCCCGTCCCTGCTGACCTTTACCCCACCCGCCCCACTCGCACCCCTCAGCTACGCTCCAAGCAACATCCTTCCCGAAGAAAGGGATTCCCCCGCTCGCTAGAATACTGTCGTCGTTGCCTCTTCTTCTTCTTCTTGTCCCCGCTTCCTTCGGTCGTTCTTTCTTCCATCGGCTTTTTCTCGCAATACGTCACGAGCCGTGGGGGGGGGGGGGAGAGAGAAGAGGCAAGCCGCTAATTTTCGGACAACGGGTAAGGAATGTTAAGCGATTGTCAAAAGTCCTCGACGCTTGCTTGACGTACAAATTGCCTCGTTAACGCGACCGCTCTCTCGTACATCCCCCCACCCCACCTCCACCCCTCACGGCCACGGGGAAACAAAGATACGTTTGCCGGGCGGCGAGGCAACTACGTCGATGGACGACGGGACGGGACTGAACTGACCCCCTACCTGAACATATTCCCGTGGACTCGGACCATTATTACGTGCCCCGATGGCCTTCGGCTCGGCTCTATCGTGCCCGATGATTATTTTTCACGAGTGGCCACCGCCACCGCCACCGCCTCGATCACATATTAATACACCATATTAATGGACTCGGATGAAATTAATACGAGATAGAGGCGAATGCCGTCTATTCTGCCGCTATACGCGCACATGTGCAGTATTTATACGTACGTATGGGCCGCCACCGTATCAATCCATTCTTCAAATTAACGGTTTGATTTCTCCCCCTGCGCGTACAAACCCATACGCGTATACGTACGCGCATTGATGCGAGCACGAGAGAGGGGGAGAGAGGGGGTCGGAGGGAGAGGAACGCGAGACGACAATTCTAATAATTCGAATCATTCTTTTTAAACGAATTGATTGATCAAAGGCCCTCTATTGACGTGAGCTCAAAGAGAGAGAGAGAGGGGGGGAGAAGAGGGGAGCCACCGAGGCGAGGAATTGACGAATAAAATAATAATAATAATAATAAAAAAAAAACCCATTATTTTTCTTTATTACGACGGATAGAAGAGCGAAGGCATTTCGATTTGCATTCAATTTTACGAATTTTAAAACTATTCCGGGCGGATGGATTTCATTCGTCGCTCAGACTCGTTGAAATGTAACGGAAAATTAGAAGCTCCGAGCTCCGAGCTTCGAGCTTCGAGCGGCCCCCCCCCCCGACCAGAGCCGACCCTATCCGACAAGAGCCCTATACTTCAGATCGGCCGGCCAAGGAGATTCATAAAATTCGCAGGAGCAAAGTCGACGCGTGGCCCCGTCATCGGACCGGCTCTCGAACGGAAAACAATTCATCACTTGTCGGGACGGCTTGAGGGGGGGACGGGGGAGCCAGCCGAGGGCTTCCTTGCGGAAAATAGGAAAATGGGGAAAATAGTCTATGGCTGGCCGACGGGAGCGATCGGCCAACGGTAAATAATATCGCGACAAAGGATCGCTACCGCGGGAACTGGGCGCTCCCACCCACCACCCCACCCCACCCCGCCACTCGCTACCAGCAGCGCTGACCTTAGTCAATCTCGATCCCCGTTCACCCCACCGCCCCCCGGCCTCTCCCGCACCCTCTATATCACGGAATATTCGAGCCACAGCGGGTGAAAAAGAATGAATTCTTCCGCGGATGGATCCCCGGGCAACGAGCAGCGCAGCGCAGCGCCCCGCCCCGCGCGCGAGCCCCCGCGACTATAGATACGCCACCGGTTCCAGTAGTGAGCCGCGTCCGCCCTTTTCATCGCGATAGCATTTCTAATTAACCCTTTATTGAATTCGCACGCTGGATAATTCTCAACAAATATCACGACAATGCTCTTAGATTCTTTGTTTTTTTAGTTTTTTTTCTTCTCTTTTGGGGTTATTGGCACGAGCGAGATAGTCGAGGCCTGCCTTGCGAAATCTCTCTCTCTCCTGCCCTTCTCCCTCCCAACCGCAAGGGCGTGGCCAGGACTTTCAATAGCTCCCCGTTAATTGGTAATATAACCGTCGTCCGCGTTCGTTTCCTCCTCCTCCTCCTCCTCCTCCTCCTTCTTCTTCTTCATCTACTGTTGTTGTTGTTGCTGTTGTTGTTGCTGTTGTTGTTATTATTTTTCGTTATCCAACCCGCCCCCCCTCCCCCCAGCACCGGCCGATCGCCGCTCGAGACGTCGTCGCCGCGCTCAAGTTAACTTTTCAAGATAATTTTTATCGGCCGATTCTCAACGTGTAATAATGTTAATTGAAACATTTTATCAAAAGGGCTCGAGCGATGCCTTCTCCGAGCCGAGTCGAGCCGAGCCGAGTCGAGTCGAGTCGAGCCGAGCCGAGAGCTTCATATATATATATATTATTTTCTATAAATCACGAACCTTCGGGCGTGTATAAATTGAAAATCGCGCCGAAGAATTCGCAGCCCCGGCCTTATTCTTATTCGCCGACGATAACAAATACACGCGCGCACAAATACTTTTTCGCTTTACGTTTTAGCGGCCGTTGATACGCGATGGCTTGCTTGTAGCGCGATAAAGCGCGCCTCGTCAAACGGCTCGAGTCAAGCAAGAGCCGCCCAGTCCCGTTCCTCGTGTCCCGATCATATCCTCGAGCCCTCCGAATCATCCGGCCCTCGATGAAGGTAGGATGGAGGGTGGGGGGTGGAGCCAAAGTACCTAGGCAACCTTGGGGTCTTGGAACCCGCCTCGGTCTGCCCTTTTGCACGCTCGGCTGTCCGAGGAAATTGATTTGAAAGTATGGAAAGCGCGCTCGAGAGTTCCTGGATGAGCGACAGGGTGAACCCGGTTGGGGGCGGGGGGGACTGCGGGCCGTCGTACCTAGGTAACGCGGGAGTAGTGCCTCGCTCCGTCTCGCTCGCGCGGCCTTTTAATGAAAGTGTCCGTCCGTACTCGGGATTGATATCTCGCAGATTAATCGTAACCGACGATATTCCTCGGCTATATCGAGGGTCAATCGGACCCACTCCCTCCCTCCCTCCCTCCCTACCTCCCTCCTAACCGTGAGCGCTGCTAGTAGTAGTGCGAGTGCACGGAGCTCGGGCCCTCGCGATCGCGATAGCGTGCCTTCGAATTAAGGCGATCCGAGGAGGGTGGGGGTGGGGGGAGGGCAGGCAGGCTGGCAAGCTGACAAGCGGGCAGGCAAGCAGTCAGGTAGGCAGGCAGGCAGGTAGGCGATCCGCGCTTTATAGATCCGGGCGCAGCTCGTTCGCGCCCGAGACGACGCGGATGCCCCGATGACGGCCGTCATCCGTCTTTCTTCTCCCTTGACCTTACGAGCGCTAGGCGAGCGGCCTCTTCCGCCTCGGCCCACAACACGTTACCGCGCGTACGCTAAGATGCGCCAACGACCTGCCGCCCCTCACCCCGCCTCGTTACCTCACCCCGTGCCGCGGTACCGTAACGAGATGTCGTTCGTTCCCTCTGGCCCCGCAACCCCCGTCCCTGACTTATTATCCTAACCCCCTCCCCACCCAACCCGCGATTAACGAGCCTCCTCCCCGCACCTTCCCCTCCATCCACCCCGCGATTAACGAGCCGCGCAGCAGCCGGGCGATTTTTCAGGAGCGCGGCCTAATAATCCCCGACGAGGCCTCCTACTCGCCCGTCACCCGTACCACCCGTACCACCCGTCACCCCGTAGAGCCCCGCGAGGAATTCGCCTGGAATGCGCATAAAAATCCATTGGCTCGTGCGCCCCTTTATTCCGAGCCGCCTCGCTCGACGATAATCGCGCTCGACTTGCTGCCAACGCTTACGTGAAAAATGATTTCGCGCTTAATTAAACCGCCCCACTTTATGACCCAATAAATTATTTATTCAAATATTAAACGCGAGATGTTGCTTCCTAACGTCCCCCCCCTCCTCCTCCTCCTCCTCCTCCTCCTGCACCACCTCCTCCACCCACACTTTCAACCGAACGTACATTACTCGGCCTACGACTACATATCTCTCTCTCTCTCTCTGCCCCTCCCCGCCGCCGTCGCCGCCGCCACCTACTCTCTGATTAACTTGTAATAACTAATGGCCTTGACATTTCTCTATAAAATGATAAACAATCAATGAAATGTCGAGCGCCAACGGTACTCCCCCTCCCCCCGTCCTTCCTACCTCGGGCCTATCGCCCCACGCGGAAATACTTCTAAATACGAAAAGAAAAGAAAAAGAAAAAAAAAAAAAAAAAAAAAATCCCAATGACGTCAATTAACGGGCGATAAAGCATTTATTCATGGAGTCATAAATATCGTGACATTTACAGAGAAACGGCCGTAGATCCAGATGTAAATTAGATAAGAACGTAGACGAATGGCGAGATGAAGAAGATAAGAGAAGAAGAAGAGGAGGAGGAGGAAAACACGCTCTCAGCATCTTCGTTTTTCTCTATTATACCCCAATAAGCCCTTAATGCCCACCAGCCGAATACGAGTAAAATGCGCATCTCGCCACGTTCATTACGGCTTCACGTTCATTAGCTCCGATCCAGAGATTTTATTATCTCCCTTGTTCTCGTCACTTTTTGCCAGTACTCGAGTCCGCGGCGTCCGCTAATTTCGATACCTCTCGACTGCCTCTCTCGACTTCGGTGGCTTCGCCGCTCGAAAACCCGGGGATTTTTCGTGCACCTCCACGCCTACGTTCATTAAGCCTCTCTTATCTTAATAACGGCCCGACCGCGCTTCGCCTCACTTCCTCGTAGTACACGCTCTGCCCATCGGCGCTCACTTTACCTCATTCCGCCTTTCTTTCTTTCTTTCTTTCTTTCTTTTTTCTTTCTTTTTTCTTTTTCCCCGCCGCTGGCCGACGACGACTAGCTGTACAGGACGGGAGAGGACGGGAGAGGGTAGGCTACGCTTTGATTGATGCAGCCGTACGTACGGCAAGGGGGAGGAGGTGGGGAGCGGGCAACGGGGGAAGGACCCTGGGGGTCAGTGACGGGGAGTGCAGTGAGCGGAGATGGAGGCCGAGCAAAGGCAGCGACGAGCGATTATTCGCTTCCTAACAAACGAGCCGAGAGCCTCGCATCTAATTAAATAACCGCACTAACAGGAGCCAGCCACCAGAGAGACTCGTGGGGAGAGGGTTACGAAGCTTGGGTTCGCTCGACCGAGGACGAGAAACAGTGAGAGAGCGGGGAGAGAGGCGGCAAGGGCACGACCGAGCCTAGGACAGGCGAGATGCCGAGAATTTATATAATTAGCTAAGGAGAAATACCGAGCGTGAGATACAGAGAGAGAGAGAGAGAGAGCGGGGAGAGAGCGGGGAGAGAGAGGGGAGAGAGAAATTTATTTATCCCATGACTTACAAGAGTCAGATGACAATAAAGCGATCCCCCCTCTCCGTAATAATTGATTAAGAATTCTATACGAGGGGTGGGGGGGTGGGGGGATATAAATTATAAATAAAAAAAAAAAATTTAAATGAGCTAGTCAATTTAAATTAATTTTCATTTTAACGTGAATTTAATTAGCAGGGCTTTAATTTGAAAGCGCGGAGATAAGAAAGGTAATCTCTTATACGTACTTACTTTCTAAAAGATTATTTACTTCCTTCCCCCCGCCCCCCTCCTTCGATCCGCCACGGCCCGCCCGATATCATTCCCCTTTTTTTTTATATTCCGTCCTCCGTCCTCCGTCCACGAGAATTTACGCAGCGAGCGTGTCAATAAGCTGCTTGCAGAAATAATTCACTGGCTGGGCCACTCTCAGGGTCACGTTAATCGGGGTGGGGGTGGGAGGGTGTCCGCCTCTTGTCGGAACAATAGCCCCAAAAGTTCGTTTGCAATGGGACTTGTATAGAGACTGGTGGCCCCGATACAGACGGATGTCCGTTGCGAGGAAGAGAGTGGGAGAGAGAGGTGGGGGAGGGAGAGAGAGAGGTGGGGAGGGAATGTACAAGATAACAGAATAAAAAGTAATTGGCAATTAGAAATCAAGATACAATGGGAAATGATAAAGGATAAAGGGAGCGCGTGATTGGCTGGCGGGCCAGTGGCCGCTCGAGCGATTCGAGGTGGGAATAAGATGAAGAAGAAGAAGAAGAAGAATAAGAATAAGAAGGAGGAGGAACAATTGTCGAGAAATAAACGTCACTGATTAATCCAATAGAACTAATAATAATCCAAGCCACTCAATTATCATTGTGTATCAATAATTTGATAATTGCATTGTGCGAGCGTGTGAAGGGTCCGCTGGGATGCACGTAGAGCGAAACCGGTGTCACGTACTCCTCCCGGGGATATGATTCATTCGCGCGCATTGCGCTCCCGAGGATGTACGTTTAACCTTGGGGAGCCGCTTTCTCCAGCATTATTTTCATCAATTCGCCTGTCCCCCCCCTCCCACCACCATTCGACTCGCTTTCGTCTCGGGCTCGCTATACTTTTCCTAAATATTCACCACCTAAATTTTCGCAACTCTTTCAGCCTCCCGTCATAACAACAGCAGCAGCAGCAGCAGCGTCGCCGGTTCTAATAAGAATACCGGTATTGTCGAGGACCGAGTATACGAGGGAACGTCGTTAGTCTCATTTAATCTTCGTGGAGCTTCGTGTACGTGAGAGCGCGCGCGCGCGTCCGTCCCTTTTACGAGGGCTCGCCCTTACTACGGGGCAATTGCTCAATCGATACCGGTTGCGAATAAAATAGCCACCCCCGCCCCGCCCCCGTGTCCGTCTTATTCCCTCGATAAAATATTAACCCGAAGGCGTTTAAAATTATCTTTATCATAATCTATTCGCGGAGCGCTGCCCGTCTTCATTAATCCCGACTCGACGATTCCCTCGAATCTTCTAAATCCGGGACCGAGTATTGACTGATGGCTTGACCCGCGTCGCTCTCACTCTGACTCTGTCGCAGTCGGTCGCAGTCGGTCGCAAAAACACACGATTTCCCTAGCTGTTAAGTATAGGGTAGGGTAGGGGGGGGGGGCGCTAGACGTTTTATTCCAATTTAATAATAATTGACATTATATGGCCGGCAATATACGAGCGGCTCGTAAATAATACGGCCCGAGAGAGAGTGAGTGGAGTGTGTGAGAGTGAGAGAGAGAGAGAGTGAGAGAGAGAGAGAGAGCAGGCAGGGGACAAATCAAGTTTTAATGCGATGAAATGGAAGTGGAGCTGCTCCCGTCGTTGGCTTACCGGGAAAGTTCGGACGGAGCTCGGGTGTGGGTGGGCGAGGATCGATTTTCTTTACTTCTTCTTCTTCTTTTTTTTTTTCTTCTTTTTCCCCAAAAAACTTTCGAATAACTTTGGTCAATGAATGCGTGCGTGCGTGCGTGCGTGCGTGCGTGCTTGCGAAAGGGGCATCGCGCGTTAAAGTTCGCGATTCCGATCAGCTCCGTGGTGGGGTGGGGAGGGTAGGGGAGGCAGGGTAATCCACTCCGCATCCACTCGGATATCGAGGAGTGAGATGAAAAATCCACCAGCCTCGAACTCTCGTCGCGTACCCTCTATCCTGGCGATATAAGGAAGTGAATTCCTAACGCGTCGACTTATCGTCCACATCATCGATAACGCCTCGTTCTCCCCTTCCCCCCTGCACTATCTCTCCGTCCCCTGGCTCGCATCGGACTATCCTTGCTCGAGCTCGCGAGCATCGCAAGGAGTAAATTCGCATATATATCTACGTATATGTACATATACGTAGAGAGAGAGAGAGAGGGGGGGGGGAGAGGGCCGCGTCGGCCGTTAGCGCAGGCACAAGTAACGGCGCAATCCCGACAATGACTCGAGGGGCGACCTCGAGGGCCGGGCATCCGAGTTGTTGCACAACAGTTGTTGTAACGTACAAGCGCGCACAATGCGGCTGGAAAGCGTGGCCGAGCTCGCTCGCGCGTGAATGTTTGTTTCGCTCGGTGTTTCGCTCGGTGTTTCGCTCGGTGTTTGTTTCGCGCGGAGCCGTGGATCCGAGTCCGTGTTCCCCGCCCGAGTTAAGACGGAAACAACAAGGGATTATTATTCTTTTTTCTTTTTCCCGTTCACCTTCCGCTTGTTCGATCTGGCCCCACCCCCCACCCTCTCCCTCCCTACGGCTTTTGTACTTTTTTTTTTTTTTTTTCTTTCAACCAAGGTCCAAATTGACGTCTCTTTCTCTCTAAGAGACTCGAAGAACGAGTCCTAGGAGGCAAGAGGGCCTCCTCACCACCGCCCGCTCTACCCTTGTGTTTTAATGACAACGAGCGAGCGAGCGAGGGCTACGTCGATCGAATGGCCGCCCCCGCGCCCACTGCTACGAGAAGGTTATTGGGGTTATTGGGGCCGAGTGTCCCGTGACAATGGCCAACGGGATTATAAAAGAGGATAAAAGCCGCTCTGAGAGTCCACGTGATGGGCGAGTCTAGTCGCCGAGTACGATCTTCCGGGCTACGGATCAATGATTTAACCACGCAAAACTAGGTTACCCGACTGCTCTGCATACTACCGATAATGAGACGTCAATTGTCAGGACTCTGTATTATTACTATTACTATTACTATTACTATTATTCCCTAGAATTCCCTAGAATTCCCTAGAATTCCCTAGAATTCCGTGGCATACCGACACGATCCGAGTTATTATTGTCCCGAGTCCCAATGCTCGTGTCTTTACGCGAGCGGCCTCCCCGCCCCTCCCAGAACATCGTCAATGCCCTCATCTCGGGATTTATCAATTACATAAGGAG
The DNA here is from genome assembly GCA_018883505.1 of Ceratosolen fusciceps. Taxonomy (NCBI): domain Eukaryota; kingdom Metazoa; phylum Arthropoda; class Insecta; order Hymenoptera; family Agaonidae; genus Ceratosolen; species Ceratosolen fusciceps. The sequence continues at coordinate 707,715 of RCIC01000039.1, read as the reverse complement.
GGAAGGCTGTGTAATGTACGGAGCTCGTGCCGCAACGTTGGTTCAAAATGTCAGGTACGGAGAGCGGATCGACCATGTCGGTTACGTTAAATGGGGCGCTTGGTCGACGCTTGCCGGCATGGATCGGCGGTTAGAGATGCGGAGAGAGAGAGAGAGAGAGAGAGAGAGACAAGTCGATTCCGCGAAGCGTCGGTCAAACGCGATGGCAATGCAAGAAAAGCTGCCAATCTATACGAGAGCACGAGGAATATCGTCGAGGAATATCGTCGAGGAGTATCGTCGAGGGGAGGGAGGGCCCGATTACATTTATGCGCACACTCAATCTGTCCTCCTGTCCTTCTAAACCCTTCCCGGCTTCAATCCTCAAGACCGTAGCGCTCTCTCTCTCTCTCTCTCTCCGCCTCTCTACGTCTTACCGTCTCGTGGGTGAGAACTGGCATCGCCTTGCCCTTCTTACCCCGTATCCTTCCCCTCCTCCGCCACGATCCGTCTTGAGCCAGCAGTTCTCGAGCTTCGGTACCTCTCTCCCACACCCCCACCCACCCCTCCTACCCAATAACCTCGACGTCCGCGTCCGCGTCCGCGTCGACGTCCAGGTCACGTATCACGGAACTCCCCTTCCGCTGGACGCTCCAACCTTCTCGCGTCCTCCCCTACCGAGTAGGGGGTCGGCCATCGTTACGTGGCTCGTCTGGGGGGAGGAGGGGGAGGGGCTCGCTCCGCGGGAGAGAAAACCACTGTCGATGCTTCTCGCGTTAAAGAGAGCAAGGGGGAAACAACGAGAACCGACCTCGTTGTTATCTATCGACAGGCGTACGAGGCACGAGCCGCTATAATTCTCGCAATGACTTATCGGGCGTATTTTTTTTCCCGGTCGAGATTATGCGCCACGATCCGCCATCCTCGACAAGGTTGATTTTTGACCTCCCTCTCTCGCTGGTAAGTAAGCGACGAGCCCTGCCCTCCCTCGCATCACCTGGTCGCCCCTCCCCGCACAAGAGCAGAAATGTAAATTACAATAAATTGCAATAAATGTAGATCTGTGAGATAATAGTGGCTCCCACCCCCTCTGACTCCCTTATCCTTAATAAGGGACTCTCGCGTAATTTCGCCCTTTTACGTTACGTATTCTCGGGGATTATTTCCTAGATTGTGTCGTGACGATTAAGGGGCGGGGGGCGGATATTTTTTTTTTTTTAATTGTCGTCGGCTACTTATCGTCCAGCACCTGCCGGGATTGGAACGTCGGCGACCGAGGGGGGGGGCCCGTGGTCCCAAGGGACCCTCCCTTCGTCCTTTAAGCGTTAAGCTACGGCGGGTGGAAGGGGCGACGTTGACGACTCCCTTCCAGACCGGGACTCGGAAACGTAAGGTGGCGGAGGGCGGGGGTGAGGGATACGGCGGCTGCGCTGGTAATTCATTGCCAAACACTTGGGAGACCCAATAAAACTTTTTCACCAGATAAGACGGAATCGATCGTGCTCGGAGCGTGGCCTCGAACCCTCGGTAGAGAGGAGCATCGGCTTTCCATCCAGATATAGGAGTCCGCGTACCTCTCGATGCTCTCGAGAATACGTAGCCGAGTCCGTGGGATAAATGCGCGATACCAAAAATATGTTTACCGGTGGGGGGTGGGTAGCAGGGTGTGGGGTCAATAGCCGGGGCGTAGTCCGGAATTTATGAGGGAAACGAGGCCGGGGTGGGGGAGGGAGAGGCTGGATCACCGATGCCCGGCAACCAGGAGAGCTTGCCACGACGAGCCGAGGAGAGCGGACGCTGGACGATCCTCGAGGGCCAGGCTCGTGAAAGCCAACCCGGTCCAGCCCAGTCCAGCCCAGTCCAGTCCAGCCTTCCTTCCTTCCTTGTTGCCGTCCCTACGTTCCAGCCGTAATTCTGCCATTGACATTATATTCGATCGGATTTTTCGTTTTTAATTGGCCGACAGTTGTATAGAAGATCACGGATTCGCGGCCATAAATCATCGCTGCTCCCTTTGTTGGATCTTCCAACATTCGTTCCCATCGAGAGAGTCCTCGATGCCTCGATGGTACTTTATCGCGGCAAACTCCCCCCCGTTGTTGATATTTAATTCGGTAATGATGGTATACTCTATTCCGACGGAGTCCGCGCGGTTTCTTTCTTTTTTGTTATTCGTTCTTTTTTGTTATTCGTTCTGCTTCGAGAAAGCTCTCAGGGATTTATTGGGAAAGCGGCTCCTCGAGCGGTCCGTCCGGGTGCCAAAATTCCACTGGTGGCCGACAGGCTTCGCAGATCGTAAGAGTACATCGGGTCTCTCACTTCTAGGAGCCCTCCTACTCTAGTACGGAGCCGTAATTAGCATGATGATGACGATGACGATGACGATGACGATGATGACGATGACGACGCAGCCCCGACTTGCCGTAACGAACGAATACGCGTGCCAGGAATTTAAAAAAACGAAAACGTGACGGAATCGGGTCGGGCTTACTTAGTAAGTAAACCGGCCAAAGTGCCTCGTAACAAGTCAGTCTGGCTTACGAGGAATTCCCCTTATCAGGGGACGAATTTCATCTCGTACCGCGCGTCCGATCATACGAGCCCAATAATATTTAAACGACACGCCCGCCCCCCCCCTTCACCCTTTACCCTGCCACCGAAACTTTTTACGTAAACTAGCGAATTCGAAATAGAAAAATGTCTCGCTGCTGTCGATTACGGGAGGCGCGCGTGTGCGTGTGCGCAGTATCAGCTCTGCGTTTTATAAAAAAAGAAAAAGAAGAAGAAGAAGAAGAAGAAGAAGAAGAGATGGAGCGCACTTTCCACCTTCGAGTAGACTTGGGGGCGGGGGGGGGGGTGACTATAGGGGAGCGGTCGCGAGGAAGCGTGAAAGAGTATTAGGAGCGCTGAAGCTGTCGGAGGGAATAAATTTTCGATATTGTTGAGAATTCTCATTAAAAGGAGCGGAGGAGAGCGACATGTTTATTCCTCCTGAGCATCTCAGTCTTATTTCCCATGCATTATTTATGCGTCTGCGCGTGTATATACGTATATATGCATATGTATATATATATGAGAATACTCGCAGAGCTTAATTGATTCCACTACTTGTTTAACTTTATTGGGTACTTAAGGAGTCCTTGGAAAAAAAAAACGGTTCCACGAGACTGTACACCGGCCACGGGAAAGCGATCGTGTATACTCGACTGCATGTGTGCACACATTAGTGTCCGGCCTACGACACATGCCCGCCTCTACCTTTTACGTATGCCCGTGCCCGTGCCTCGTACGTGTGTATCCGTAGCTAGGGGCTACGGATAAAACTTTCATGATTTCAGCGAGAGATTTTTCATTTTTCGGTCCTCGAGCTCCCGCAAATCCCGCAAATATCCAATTAAATAAATATATTTGGCTCGGGTAAGCGCACGCCACCGCGTTCCGGAAGAAAAATCCTTTCCCAAATGCAATAATGCATACCTTGATGACTTGTATTCCTTTTATCCCACTACACGTGATTTACCCTCCATTTTGATTAACAAACAAACATAAATACCTCCTGCGAACGTGCAAACTATCCTCGGCATGCTCCCCCCTCTCCCTCCCTCTTCCCTCGTCCCACCCAACGAGGCCGTTCCAGTTACCTCTCTCTCTCTCTCTCTCTCTCTCTCTCTCTCTCTATCAATCGGATTTGCAGTTTCGCGCACGATTTTCATTGGGCGAGGGATAGCCGGAGCTAAGAAAAATAAAACGAAGAAGGCGAAATGGAAGAAAGCAAGGCAAGCGAAATCAAAGATAGGTAGGTAGATACAGAGAGAGAGAGAGAATGTAAGTCGAAGAGCCGATCGGTCAAACGTTCCCCGATTTTTCTTGGAGGCGCGAATCTCTCGTGTGCGCCTCGCGACTTGCAATATAATTAAGTTGCTCCAGAAGTGGGAGAATCGGTGATATGCCCAAGGCGATAGAAGGCCCTCGGGGCCAGTCACGCGTCTTCTTTACCTCCGCTCTCACCGATCAATGCCTCCCTCCCTCCCTCTCTCACTCCCTCTCTCACTCCCTTCATTGCTCGCTTCTTATATATTCCTCTGTGCCCATCCCTCCGCCCCACCCCACCCCACTCCACCCGATCGCCCAAGGCCATTTTCTCGTGGCTAAGGGGGCCGGCCGATGTTTCCTCGTTTTGCCGCGATTTCCGTTCTGCTGCTTACGCGATACGCATCGAAAACGTGCTCCTCTCGTACTAAGCCTTACCTCTCATCCTCAACATTTTACCCCCTCCATACCTCTCTTTGTCTTTTCGGCAATCCCACCTTTTTTTCTTCTTTTTTTTCTTTTTAAAGCTTACTTTCAGCTTGTTTCATTTCTCATACGTAAATCGGCCTGGGCTTGTTGCCCGACACTTTATTATTTACTTTATTTACATCACCAATTCATTGTTGCTGTTGTTGCTGTTGTTGTTGTTGTTGTTATTATACATGCTTCTTTCGAGTCAATATACATCAAATGCATATTGACTCAATTTATAAGTTTCTAAATAATTGACTGTACAGCGTATATCCAACGAGCCGAACCGGTCTATTTATAATTTAAGCCCCCCCCCACCCCACCCCCAACCACACACACGCACACTTACACAGTCGCTCCTACTCAAATTGATTATTAATTTACTCGCTAACGGATATTTATTCCCTTCGTCGATTGTTAATCCGCGCCAATTTGTTCGAACAAATAATCTTAGCTGTTGAAAAACCGGGACGGAATTTTTAAGATGGGAAATATAAAGAACATGTAAAGTTCAAGCTCTCACCCCGTCCACTGCTTCACTCCATTACTTATTCAATCCAAACTTTACATCATTGTGCGATGTAAAAGAAGAAAAAAAAAAAGAAAAAAAATAAATAAAAAAAAAAAAAATCTTTATAAAACGTCACGTGCGGCTATGGAATTAGAACTCACTAATTAATTTAATTATTATTTCGCTTCCATTATCGGTTTTACGGGCATATCTAATGCATTTTTAATCGCTCCCTTGAATAATACACGTATTTATTTACAAATAGTTTGCTAAATCACGTAAACCGAGAACGTTAATAATGCAAATTAGACTTTATTAAAAAAAAAAAAAACTTTTTATTTACAGCCGAGATTAATAAATTGCAATAAACTTGTTATATTTCCGATAACCTACTATGAATATAAGTTTGCATTATGACTAGCTCGGCTTAATCTAATTTATAGGCACAGGCGGCTTCTTAACGTTTAATAAATTGTCAAGATAAATAAATTCCCATCGCACGTAACGAATCTCATCTATTTTTCATTGCCCATTCACTCACGTCGTCCATATACATATACATATATATATATATACACGCACGCACACAATAACGTATAGGTACATCCAGATGTCAATCGTTTATTAATATTTTCTTCTCTTTTTTGCTCTATAGCTATCGCATTTACCGTTCTCCATCACAGGAAGTACTAGGATCGGTGATCGATGATAACCTAAATCGAAATAAAAATATACTTTGTCGTACGAAACCATTGAGTTGGTTTTTATAGGTAAATAAACTCGAGTTACGCTCGCGTCTATAGAAAAAAAAAGAATCTTCAGATTCAAAGACGAATGCGTGGAAATACAATTTCCGTATTATTCCTAATGGATTCCGATAAAACAAAAACAAAAACAAAAAATTACTTCCCACCCGCCTGGTACGATTCACGCTCCCCCCCACCTACCCACCCGCCAGCCCTCAACAATGTTATTGGACAATAAATAATTTTCACTCGTAAAGGAATGACAAACGAGAGCGATTCTCGCAGACGCGCGCATTTACACGGTCTCCGTCGTGTAAAATCGAATTCCGAATTAAATATCTATTCGTTGGAATAAATATTTTTTTTTTTTAAAAGCCGAGGGCACGTAAAGAGAGGACCCTTTTAAAAAGCCTAGGACGAATATCAATCGTAATTGCCAGATTCGATGGCCGGATAATGGCGCCTTAAGGACAAAATTTCGCGCCACCCTCGCCTACCGTCAGAGTACCGGGTTGTTGTTGTTGTTGTTGTTGCTCGAGTGGCACGTTAAGGTTATCCACGCTGACGCAATCGGTGACTTGGGGAGAAAAAGAAATTCCTCGAGGAATCCCGTGGTCGGAGTCCATGTCCTTTAGAAAAATGCTCCACTTTTCGGTACAGGTAGCGCCCAAGCGAGACACAATGCATCACCTTTTGGGGCTGGGAGGGGCCGGAGGCGGGGGAAAAAATTTATATTTTCCCCCTGATTAAAAAAACAGATTTCGAGACATTCGTCCAGCGAGCACGATTAGTCGTATATTTGCAGTAGTTTCCGACCGCTCATGGTCAAATCAGTCGGGGGCGGGGGGCCGGAGGCGGGGAGTAGGTAGGTAGGTAGATGTAGCCGACGAGGGCCAAACCAATCGATCGACCCGTATACGCGTTCCATCATCTTACTATCATCTGCTTACCGTCGGTCCGCGACATTCGCCGTTAAGCCGCGTCTTAACGTTTATAGTCCGGTCTCATACCACCCAGCCCCTCCCCCCCCCACGGGACGGGTTCGTCGCTTTTCTCTCGTTTGTTTTTTCGTCTGTCGGACGAAAGGGCTACGGTTTCACGAACAATGGCCGACGGCTGGGACAAATGGTGGCGAGCCCGCTACCGGTAGTACGTGGAGGGTAGCGGGGTCGCACGCCCTGTCCCCGGCACCGCGGCATCGCGAGAAGAGAGAACTTTCTCCCGGTCCGCGGAATAACTATAAAAGCAAAATTGCTCTTCCTCAAGCGAGTTCCTCCTGTTTCCTCGCCCGGTGTCTGGAATTAAGATTTACGGACGTGGACGAGATGCGGAAGGATTCTTTCTCGTCTGGATGCAAGTGACGGCGGGTTGGCTGGTTGGCTGGTTGGCAGGAGTGACGAGGGGGTCGATGAATTCGCGGCTTCAATTTTACAGGAGGCTCTCGGTCGACGGGGAGAGGCTTCGCGGTCTCCTTTAGCTCCGTCGGCAGCATAAAACGGTGGAATTTTCCTAAATTTACGGGCCCGAGCCGACTTCTTCCTCCTTCTTACGGCAATTAAATCATTTTATTCCCGTTATTCCCGTCCTCTGGCTGGGTAAATGTCGGTCTATCGTTAAACCCCATAGGCAACCTATAAAACTCCTGCCCCGGCCGGAGACCGAACCGTTCGTTCGTTCGTTCGTTCGTTCGACCAGGAAATCCCCAATAACCCTTTGCCCTCTTATTAGCTCATTGTACCAACCATCTCCTTGTCGGTACAATCTCTCCCCCTCCCTCTCTCTCTCTCTCTTATTAAACAGCCTGCCCCCTACGTTACGCAACGAAATTTTATCCATGGAGTCGGGACACGAGCACCATTTCCAGAAGAACCCAAGGCCATCGGTAATTTTTCGCAGAAAAGTACTCCTCCTCTGATTATAAGCGGGGTAAAGGTGATACCGAGGCCCCGCCTGGGAACGCGGCGCGCGTTGTAATTTCACTACCGGGGGGACCATTACAATTCAAGCTCGATCGATTAATAAAAAGCAAATGAAAATACTCATGTCTACGTTTAATTAATTCCCCGATAAACGTAATCAATGTCGCGCCGACGTCGTCAATATAACCCCCTTCGACCGCGTTTACTTATTCGTATGTAATTGTTTTTTATTAATTGCAAAAAGGATAGCTCGGGATGAGAAGAATACACAAGGATGCGAATACGGTATATGGTAAGGTAGGCAAGGTAGGCAAGGTAGGCACGGTAAATTCAGAATCGCTGCAAATTGCCGCTGTGAAATAGACACTGGGCCCGATTGGATTCTGGATAATGAAGTATTTCGTGACTCCGACGAGCGAGTTCCCGAGCCAGGGCATTCGCCGATAATATTAACGAAAGCCAGACGGGGGGGGGGAGGGAGGGAAAGTTTGGGATAACGAAACACGGAAGGGAAAGGGTCCCTCCCCCCTCCCCGCGTACGATTATTCTAACGTAGGAGTGGTGAGCTTTCGTCGATGCCGTTCGATCGAGCCCCGAGCACAACGTCGTTCCTTTCTTAGTTCTCGTATCTTTCTTCTTTCTTCTTTCTTCTTCTTTCTTCTTGCTTCTTTTCTCTTTATTATGTCGGGTATCGAGTATCGCGGCCCTAGCGTAGCTAGCTTAGCTCCCCTCAGTCCCGTTGAAATTCATCTTCCGATAAATGATTAATTACAATCCTCTAATTTTATACCGAAGCAGGTTGGGAAGGGAAGGGAAGGGTGAACGGATTAAGAATAAAGATGGTGGAGCGGGGCGGAAAGGTAGAGAAGAACCGATTATTAGCCAGAACTCCCGAACTAAAGTAATTACTGCAGCATGTAACAGACTTATAAACTTTCCTTTGTAGTGATAAGCGAGGGAGGGATGCGGCCTCCGATAAACGTACTGTATACGTATATATATATACAGAGAGAGGGGGGGGAGACACGGGCGTGTATTGCTCGTCGAGTAAGTTTATGAAGTAAAAAAGGAGGAGGAGGAGGAGGAGGAGGAGGAGGAGGGACAGGGGCCGGGATAAATGGAAAACTTGCGTATAATCGTCCCGATCGGCGTTGGCCTGTATAACGCGCGTTAACTCGTTCGTCGAGGGGGAAGACGCGCGCCATCTAAATCAATCGCCGATAGATAGGGGGAGGCGAGTGGTGTTGGTGGTGGTGGTGGTGTTCGTGGTGGTGGTGGCAACGTCCCACGGAGAGAGAGAGAGAGAGAGAGAGAAATAAAAAGACAGAAGAAGAAGATGAGGAGGAGGAGGAGGAGGAGGAGGAGGAGGAAGAAAAATGTCCATGTGAAAAGGGGAAGAAAAGGTAGAGGTGAACCGCGCCACACTCGATGCGCGCGAACCTATCTCCGCCCGCATCTTATCTCGGCAATCTTATCTCCCTATATACTACTACTACTACTACTACTACTACTACTACGGAGCTTTCTCCGAGTCCGACTGTATAACTCACGGGGGCGGCCCTTGCACCGAGAAGAATCGAGGAGATTCTCGCGAATCTCCGCTAGATAAGAGGCTGCAACCGGATCGTACATAAGCTCGGTCCGTACCTATCCTCCTCCACCCCCGCCTCCTCCGCACTGACGCCCATTCGTACCGTGTATACGTTGCGCAGCTGGCCCTTCGTTTTGCTACGGACTATACGGAGGGCAGGGGGAGGGTAGGTGGGGGCAGGAGGGCGCTCGCGAATCTCGCGCTGAAATCATCTATTCACTTCTCGTTCGCAAGGAGTCGGGGGAGGCTATCGCCGACGCCATCTTCCGATATCCCTCGGGCTTTATTTTCATATCCAAGAGAGCGTTGACACTTTCGATTGCTTTTCGTTTCAAGAGGTCGGTCGGTCCGTCGGTCGGTCCATCGTTCTTCTTCCTTCTCTTCCCCCCGTCCCGTCCCCAATAACCCCGTCAACCGCTCCGCTCCGCCCTCCCTCCTCCTCCTCCTCCTCCTCTTCTTCTACCTCTTCTTCTTCTTCTTCATCTAGTTATACTTCGGCTTCTGCTTCTTATATGTCCCGCCCCCCATCCTCCCCTCAATCAACGAGACCCTTACATCTGGACGTTACATCGGCCTCTTTCGAGCTCGTCCTCGTTCTTACTTAGTTATCGGCCCCACGGCTCCATCTACCTCCACCTTTAATTATCGAGCGAGCCTATTGAAACGACAAGTGCCGATGGACGCGCGTCCCTCCTTTCGAGCTGATTTTCGAGGTTAAATGCCGCTCGGTGACTATGGGGGTTATTGGGGTTATTGGGGCATTCAAACGAATTCGCAAATCATTCTTGGGCCTGCGGTACGTCTCCGTTTCAAGAATTTTATGGGCTCGGGACGCGAACCGGACCCCAATAACCCCAATAACCTTCGCCTCCCATTCTGTTTACGACCTTCACCGCCTGAGCGCCCCATCCACCACCACCACCACGACCACCAGCACCACGACCACGACGACGACTCTCTACGCGAGTCTTCTCCACGATAACCGGGACTGACCGCGATCTCGTTATTGCGATCTCGTTTGAAATGTCAACGGCTCGCTCAGATTGCGCAACGTTATTACGACGCCGCCATTTCAATATTAATACGTCCATAGAGCGCCTCGGATCCCACAATTGATCCCACGCGCGTATAAGAGCGCATTACTTTCCCCCACCCACCCCCACACCCCGTTGTTTTACTAATTGAGTCGAAAAATTTGGCTCTCTAGATCGGAAATAATGCCGGGAGCATGATAGATCTCCGTATAAATAAATAATAATAATAACGCACGTGCATTATGAGGAAGGAAAGCCGACCGCCGCCGGGCAATTGAATGGGAAATCCGTCAAAGTAACAATTAATTACCATGGACCGCACTCTCTCTCGAGAGTTACGCACAGCCAGTGTTGTAATGCGGCCATTATAAAATCTCAGCGAATTTAATTCATAGGCTCACGTCAGCGGGCATATTATTAATGTTAATATTTTAATCGCAAATCTAGATATTTAAATGAAACAATAATAACTATGACGAGGTGGAGGAGTAGGTGGAGGAGGTGGAGGAGGAGGAGGAGGTGGAGGAGGATGCGGATGACGATAACAACAGAAGGAAGGAAGGAAGGAAGGAAGGAAGGGGAAAAAAACGAGTCGCTGCTAACGCTATCGAGTGTCACAAAGATATTAATGCTCGTCCCGTACTATCTCATTGGGTCCCCCCTCCCTCCCACCCTTATGCTCAACGCCTTGACTTCCGGCCGACGAAGGAGGAATCGGCGCGTAAAGAAAAGCCCCGCTGCTCCAGGGCACGAAGCATGCGACTACTTTCACGATATCGAGTTACACGGTCCCGGGCGAGGGTCCCGGGCGAGGGTCCCGGGCGCGGATGTCCCCAGAAACGAAATCGTCGCCGGAAAAGGCGTATCTCGAAACTGTCGAACGCGGCCCATCTTAATGAGATCCCAATTAAACGCGGAGTGGTTTAACTTTCACCGAGGCGGGGACGCGACCGCGATCCTCGCGACGACGGTTACCCGCCCCCGCCCGCCTCCACCCCTCCTGCACCCGCCTCACGATCGATACAGTCGTTACAGTGTACAGCGTACAGTGCACACAGACCCCCGTCTGTGCACGCGCACACGGCGTCGGTGTTTGATGGGCGGGTGGCTGGCTGGGTGGGTGGCTGTAGGAGGGGGGAGGAGGATGAGGTACGACCGACTAATTATCACGAGATTGTCCGCACATTAGCATAATCGACTTTGGCAGAGCTATTTTTCGAACTAGCGCGCCAACGACGACCGTAAACAAAACAAAAGAACGCTCATCCCCTCGGATTAGAGATTAAAAGACTCGTCTCGTCCCCCCCTGCCCACCGCGTGATCCCATCGGCCGTACGGCCTCGCCGATCTCATTACTTAAGCGTGGATTAAAAAATCAGGAAATCAGACCTCGGTGGCGAATCGCTACTTTCTAAAGCAGACCGTCGCATTCCCTCTTTATTTCGAATAATCCAACATTACGGATGGGAGGTGGGGGGGGGAGGGGAGGGCGCCGCTGCTGCCGCTACTGCCGCTACTGCTAAACGAGCGAGGGAACGAGCGGCAGCGGGTCGGCGGGCGACAATTCTCTACGGGAAGGGAAGAGAGTGGGGGGGGGGGGCGCGTCTTTGATGCCGGCCTAGACGGCGCGGATATCGAAATACCGGCCTTCCACCGCCCACAGCCTCCTCCTCCTCCTCCTCCTGACGGTTGGCTGACTTTCAATTGATTTTGGCGTGCTTGAGTCGACTTGTCACGCGGTTGAAAACCTCTCTACCCTGCCCCCCGCCCCTCCCTCGTAAAAGCAGCCCGGGGACGGCGATAAAAAAAAAAAAAAAAAAAAAAAAAAAAAAAGAATTGTTGCGCAACACGGCCGGCTTTGAACGGAATATGATATTTCAGCTCTTATTACCCCCCTGGCGACGATAAAAAATCCCCCATTTCGTCTTTAATTTACCGGGGATCGCTTAAGGAGCGAATTAATACACGCGCGCGCGCGTGCGCAATGACGGCTAATTAACGACAACGACAATGCGATTAGAAATGTTATTAAGAAAATGAAATACGTATAGTGGGGAGGAGAGAACCGGCAGGCTCGCACAATACGTATGATACGTATGCGCACGCGCACGCGCGTCTATTGCACTTGTACATATAAACGATCGTTCGGCTCATAACGGACGGGCGGGCGACATAAAGTATGGCAGAGCAAAAAGCAAAAGCAAAAGCAAAAGCAAAAGCAAAATAATTCCCATCCCTGTACTTTGTTGTCCGTTTGACCGATATTGATAAGAAGAAGGACGTATAAAAAAGTCCCGCTTTTTATACAATCCGATCCAATAAAATTTACGCACTCGCAGTATAATAATAATAATAATAAATAATATTTTACGCGACATTTAAGGAGTGCCCGCCGGGGCAATAAATTCGACTTTTAAGATTTCCCCCTCCCCTCTTTTTTTTTTTTTTTAGACGCCGTGTAATGCAACCCCGAATGGAATCTGAAAGCTCTGCGGCATACAGGACGTGAATGAGATGAGGGGGAGGGGGGGTGCGACGGTCCCCGTGAATCGTCCTCTCGATCGCGGCTTTTTCTCCTACGTTGACGGAGCAACCGGCATAATTGGGGTGCGCGGGGTAGGAGTGGACCGACCCCCTCCCTCGGCTGTTAATCTCCCGGCAATAAGGTTATTCGGGACAATGAGGGAGGCCCTCATTACCCCTTACTCTGCGGATCGAGGGCGCGTATCGATGCACAAAAGCTTCGGGAGTTATTTCAGGTGAGTAGCGCGGATGAAAAAAATCAAGGGTTATCGCGAGCACGTCTCCTTCGAATGGGTAAGGGGGGGTGGTGGCTGCGGGGAGGATCAGGCGCTCGGCTATGTCCCGGTGGGTCTTGCCTGTAGCGCGGTGGGGTTATTGGGGTTCGTTCGGGGGTAGGGGGCGGGGGGTTAGCTATGAGAGGGAGGAAGCGCGAAGTAAACAACCCTTGCTCTTGCTCTCCTTTTTTTTTTCCTTCTCTATCGGTATGCACGTATGTACGTATGTACGTATGTACGTATGGGCTAGGATCTCTATCTCTAGCGTTGGCGCTTCGCGATCCGACCGGAGACGACTAGAAATCCAAGAAATCCAAGAGATTCGAGAAATTCGATCAATTTCGCCGCCGCCTTCGTTGAATCGATGAATTTTTCCCATCGCCTCGTCCAGTTATTTCCAAACACAAACACAAACACAAACACGGGATCCGATATCCCAAGAGCAACAGAGTCTCCTTCTACCCTCTCCCTCGCTCTCACACCCACGCGCACCCACGCTATCTATCCATCTCTATCCATCTCTATCCATCTCTATCCATATATCCGCCTCTCGTAAAGAAAAAAAAAAGGAGTTTGAAGCGTCCAAGTCCTTTTGCCACCGACTTTTTGTCATTCTGTCGGTCAAGACGCCGGGGAGCGCGCGGGGACCCGTGCACACATACACGCGTATGGTGTCACGGTCACACACACGCCATCCTCCGACTTCACTTCCTCCCTTCCGCACTCCTTGTCCCCGCCCCGTTTACATAAACGTGAGCCTTTCATTCCCCGAGATTCGGGATTTCTCCTCGCAATACGGTTCTTATTTAAAATTTACGTTGCTGCCGAGTGCGGGGATGCGTCACTTTGTATATATACATATTCGGCAATAATTTCCGAGACAAAAGAAAGAACGGCGGAGGCATGTTACGTTTGAACGTTTGAAAGGGCCCACCGGGAGCGTCGTCTAACGTACGCGTATGCTTTTTACAAAATTGGCAAGTAACGGGATAACGAGAAGTATCCCGTCTCCCCCTCCACCCCCCGCTTTGCGTAACCGAGTATCGGGCTACTAATATTTTCAGCAGCCGTGGCTTCGTCAATAAATGTAGCGCGACGTAATGTCCATGCCGCACTTCCCGACTTCCACGGGACGGGGGGGCTTTCCACGCGCGCAAGAAACATGTACTTATCCGCCAGTCATTCGCTTAATTCGATTCGAAAATACTACTCGAGATAAAGGAAAACCGAGCCGAGCTTCGTTTTTTTTTTTTTTCGTTTTTCAGACTCCTGACTCGAGGATTCCGCCTACGTAAGATGAACGGTCGCCGGGGTGGGAGGGGGACGATGCCTGCCGAGGAGAAGCCATACCATAGTCGCCGCGATATTAATTTTCCTCGGTGAGAATGTGCTCTAATGTTAACGAGGGGAGCGGGGGGGGGGGCTCGGGTGGAAAAACAATACCGACACACACACACACACACACACAACATGCCGGAACATTCCTCTTAAGAAGGACAGAAAGAAAGGATTAAAGGGTCGGGGTGGGGAGAGGTAGAGGGAGGAAAAATAACGGACCGTCGCTGCGGCGAAACCGGAGTAACGAGTAACGAGTAAACGAGTAAGGAGTACCGTCTACGAGGGTGGATTATGAAGTTGGCGATGCAGCAGTTGCGTGCACCAAGTGTTTCGTGATAGTGGAAGCGCGCCTCGACCTCCGGCGACCCTGATTAATTTACCCGCGTATATCGAGAGGAATTTCTATCTTTCTATCCGCCCCTCCTCCTCCTCCTCCTCCTCCTCCTGTACTTATACGTATAGGTATACGTATACGTATACGTATATATATATATATATATATAAGCAGGCACATGATTCTTAAGTAAAGCTGCCGATTTGGCGGCCTATCCCTATATGGCCTTGCGGGCCACCCCCCCCCCCCCGATAACGGACCATTTAACTCATCGTAATAATTTTTACTGCTAATTTCAGATGCGGCAATTTATGCCCTTCCCTATTTCGCGGCAATTGATTTCGCTCATTTGCAAGCATAAGAACGGACGCGGGTTACGTAGCTATCCCCCCCCTGCCCCCCGCCAACGACCCAACTAAATTACCCTTCAACTTTATTATTGTTATTACTATTATTATTATTATTATCGATATACAAAGATTAGCGCTAATTAATGCGTTTTTCTATTAAGCATATAGTTTTTAACCGTAGGATTAGAGATGCTTGGCCGTTGATATTGACAATGGGTCCGTAGCCCGATGGACGTTCGCCTAATTAAAATACCGAAAACTGGTATTGATCCCTAATAGGTCTCGATCTCCAAACCACCCCTCCCTCCCTTAATATATCGACTAGAAGAAAAGTCAATTTCGAAGAACAGCAGGGAGGATTTTCATGAAATTAATAAAGCTCTCTGCCCAACGTAAAAAGAAAGGAGCAGAATAAGAATGAAGAGAGAGAGAGAGAGAGAGAGAGGGGGGAGTTATAAAAGAAGGCCATTCATTTTGCGTTGTAATTGCACGGGAATTTATATTTATATTTACGCTCTCGGATGTTCTTTTCAGCTCGGGGACAGGATTAAGGCACAAAACAAATATAACAAATAACAAATAAAAATCGACGCGCCAACTTTATAATAATATCTTTATCATGTTAAATCTACGAAAATTAATTAAAAATTCAATTTACTCTCCGTTTACGTATGTAATTCTATGGAATTGCTGCCATAACTCCCCCCCCCCCGGTGCCATGCGAGACTGTCAGTCCCGCGCGCTAATAAATCCAATAAATCCTGCCGCCCCCCCCCTTTCTAAGCATTATAATTTAAAATGATATAAATATCCAGCCCGAATGTATAATTAAGTATTTATTTATTGACGTCTAAATATTGATTCTTAATAATAATAATAATAATAATAATAATAATCGCAATGACAACGACGGGGTCGGGGAAAAAAGGAAAAACAAAAAGAAAACAAAAACAAAAAGAAAAAAGAAAGAAAAAAACGCCCGAGTCCGGCTAAGCGCATGTCACTTGCTCTTGATAAAGCTCATTTTAACATTCTAATTAAAACGTCTTATTAAGCGCGCGCCGAAGGAGCAGAGTAGCTCTTTATTCGATAAATTACGTTTAATATGCGTTTTAAAAAGAGGTATGTCCCTTTTCCTCGCTCCTCTCACCCCCATTCCCCAATAACTCCACATCCCAGCCGCAACGCATATCTTTAACGCACGCGCTCACGCGCACGAATGGGAGCGAGAGAGAGAGAGAGCAGAGAGAGCAGAGAGGGATTTGGCCTCTCAAAGGAGGCTGCATTTTATTCGCGGCGGCTCTTTGGCATGTCATAAAAGTCAGTTTAAGAACTTTTACTTATTTTGCGAATAAATATTCGATAACATCTGTCTGGGTATTTCTCTTAGCCGAGACCGCGAAGACGACTTGCTCTGGCACGGTTTACCTTGTCGATGCCCGCTCTACGACCGAAATCGATTATTATTAACGAGTCCATAATCCAAAGACGGCTCTGCTCGGCGACGGGGAGGGCATTTTCTTATCGATCCAAAGCGGCCACCGCCTCGCCAACTCCAACCTTGACTGCGCTACCGACCCGCCAACCACCGCCACCACCACCAACGCCAACCACCAACGCCAACCGCCACGACTTTACTGTACGGCTGTAACGCCGCAGCCGCGGTGTATTTAGCACGAGACAATGGCCCGAGGCCGATCCGCACTCCCCGCTCCCCCTTAATAACAAAAGAATAATAAATAAGCCCTTTCGTTCCGAGCGCCTTCGTGCAACTGCCCAATAGTACGCGATGCTCAAACGATTGACCTTTAACCCTTTTTTTTTTGCCTAACCGCGACTGTTTCTCTAGAGCAGACTCGGTCATAACGTTAAAACTTACATTAACAAGAACGTTAACGCGTTCACGCTTGTCGGCCGTTCGACGATTCATAACCTCGCTAGTTAGTTAATTCCCGCTGATAATATGTGTTTATATATATATAAGTACGGAATCCCATTGGACGTGTAATAATATTTGTCGATTCGTAATCATCCGCCTACAATGCCTTCCCACCCCCCTCCCTCTTACCCCCTCATTCTCATGCCGTCTATGGGATATAAGAGCTCGAGCGGAGAGGGGGTGGGGTGGGGCAGAGAATGTTGGCTTTTCAATTTAGGAGAGGAATTTCTTCTTATAAATAGAGAAGAAAAAAAAATTCATAAATAAATAAATAAATAAATAAATATAAGAAAGATAAGGAAATAAAACATTGGCTTTTAACGGAAATATTCTCCTTCGAGGGTAAAAAAAAAATATAAAAAAAAAAAGAAGAAAAATAGAGACTGGCTACTAAGAAAGAAAGATAGAAGGAAAGAAGGAAAAGACTAACGGAAAGTAACGGAAACGAGGTAAATCGATCGATGATTTAAAGATTACTTTTAATAATACTCGGTGCTGCTTTCTCGTCTATTTCCAAGACTTTTGTTCGACACTTTGATTCGTCTACGCAATATAAAAATGCAACTCCCCTGCACGAGCATTCGACATACGGGGAACGTCGAATTCATTCCTTTTCCTATTACATTCAAAAGCCGCGGACGTGGAGGCAGGTAGACGTGGAGGTAGGTAGACACGCGTGTCCGGGGGGGTCGGACGCAGGACGCCTGGCCGCCGCCTACCGTACGAAGGCGAAAATTCGCGATAAGCGATACGCGTCGTCCGCGTCTGGTGGATGGACGTACTACTCGCTCCCTTGGCCTCTGCACGGGGTCTCGGAAATTCGAATTTCTCAAAGTCACATTCTTACACGGTCCCGGTCGGATAAAATAATATAAAGAAGCAAAGCCGCCTGGAAAAGCTAAGCTGGATGGGCGAAAAGCACGATTGCAAGAAAGAAAAGAGGTAAAAGAGGAGGAGGAGCGGGTGGGGGAGCGGAGCGGGTGGCGGAGCAAGGAAGGCTAAGGTTGCAATAAATCCCGAAAAGCGGCTGCGCTTTATCAAGACTCGCGATCCGAGATTTATCCTAGGCGAGGGGTAGAGTAGGAAGGAGACGGACGAGTCCTACGCGCCTCGGCACATTCAGCAACGAAATCGTTGCCGCGCCTCTTCTTAATATAAATCCCTCTCCCCCCCCCTCCTACCAATAACCACCCTTTCGTCTCGTGGCGCGCGAGGAAACGCCGTTGCAGTTTACGGCCCCTCAATGGGCTTCTTTACAGCCTCGCGAAAGTAAATATTGGAAAAGTAGGGGGATTTTAAAAAGTATTTCTCGTCTCACGAGTTGCCTCGCTTTTTCTTTTTTTTTTTTTATCGAGTTTCGAGCAACGGGACACCCAAAGTTCAAACTTTTCACTCGTAGATTATCGTAAAAAACGAGTCGGATCATTTGCAAATCATATTTATATGCCCGTGTACGCTCTCTCCGCTCTCTCTCCGCTCTGCTCTCTCCGCTCTCTCACGGAGGAGGAATAAAGTATCGGCAACAATTCGTGCCAGAGGCCGTAAATCAAATATCGGGGGGGGGGTAATTCATCAGAGCTTAGCAATCACTTATCGATCACGGCTGCGCTCGCCGGCATTCAGACATCTCTGTCCTCTGCTCCGGTAATTGAAACGTTCAATTGTAAATACGTCCTTTTACACATACTACGTATTAATAATAACTTATCGTATCCATGACTCCGAGAGGCCGACTGACTAATTTCCTATGTCACTTATATAAATGAAGGCGACCGACGTCCCTTGTATACGCGCTTCTTCATCACTTATACACGAGGAGACTTTTTACTTTTTACTTTTTACTCGCGCGTTAATATAATATTTATGAACAATTTATGGATATTTTCAGACGACCGCGCGCGCATCCAATGTATTTTTTTACAATCAATAACAACAACGACCTATTTACTCATTGATTTGTTTTCTTTGTTTGTTTACAAATAGCACGAGATAAGCTACGCTTTATATTATTATCATCATTACTATTATTACTATTATTATTTTTGCCACGAGAAGACGTATATTGTTTATCTTGTGGAAATGTCGCCTGATATTATTACGACTGCACTCCTTAACAAATGCTCTTGCTTTCACGTCTGTCTTTCTTGTAATAAATGAAAGTATTTAAGTATCGGTTTTCCCGATGAAAAGTTTATTTTTTAAAAGAATCCTGTTTTTTTTTTAAGAGTTTTACGATAAAAACAAACAATGGAATGTTCTTCTTCTTCTTCTTCTTCTTCTTCTTTCTTTCTTTCTTTCTTTCTTTCTTTTTTAATATACATTTCGCAAAGTATACAAATGATGGAACGAACGTTTATTTTATTTATTTATTTTTATTTTTTTGTATTTTTGTTTATTTAACTTAACGGCATTGAAAGAGAGGGGCTTCGACGCCCTTTCCACATGGTTATTGTAAATAAATAAATAAATAAATAAATAAATAAATGAAGCTCGTCTCGGTAAGTATATTGCAATTATACGTATGACAATTACTTGACGCGCAAATTAATAATGGAATGTCAAAGCTTTAATTTAAGAATAAAACAAGAATGGCAATGAAGCAGCGCAAAGAGAAGGGAATAGAAAAACGTTTGACGGGAATGAAATGTTAATTGATAGCGGCTCCATCGGATGAAGTTGCTCGAGAAATTTTTATTCTCCTCCTATATTTACCGTCAATAGCGAGGAAGGTTATTGGGGGGGGGGAACAAAATAAAATAAAACAAAATAAAATAAAACAAAATAAAATAAATGAAATAAATAAAAATAAATGAAATAAAAGAAAAAAAAAGAGCCCTGTAGCCGATATCTCGATCGAATTACCCACAGCGTGTCCGACCGAGGCTATATTATAATAATAAAAGGAATATAGCGTTAGAAGAATGTCAAGAGGAAAAGAGAGAAATGAGAGAAATGAGAAAGTCACGAGCTGGTAGGGCTGGTAGGGCTGGTAGGGCTGGCATTCGTTATACAGCGTAAACGTAATATAATTCTTGGTCGGTTGCATGCTCGCGGTGCGCCCGAGTCCCGCTGTCACTCGTTCTCCCTCCCTCTCTCTCTCTCTCTGTCAGACTCCCAGTTATGGCCGAGAGCGAAAAACCAGTTCCCCGAGCTCCCCAAGAGCTCGGGAAAAGTTCTCGGGCGCGTATAAATAATGGAGGTCAAGGGACGCGAGCCGCGCAAGCAACGGCAGACGAGTGCTGGGCGCTCACCTTTTTCAGGTGTCCCTCGCTCGTTCCCAGGAAGACGACGGTGTAATCGCTGGTCGAGGTCGCTGCGACCGCCGTCAGCAGGGTCTTGTCGAAGCTGAGCACCGGGACCGCGGTCATCGGTTCCTGGCCGCCCAGCGGCGTGTTCACGTCCAGTCCGCAAAAGTCCTCGCCGATCGTCTGCAGCTTCTGAAAAACGAAACGCTTACTCTCATTATCGATTCTTATTATCGATTAAACCACCCCCTCCCTCCCTTCCCAATAACCCCTTGCCGGCATCCGTTGCACGTCTCATCCTTCTTAATTAATACATTAATCTGAATTAGTTAATTAGTTAATTAATTAATTTTGCGAGAATGACTTGTTACGTGGAGCTGAGCCAAGCGCCGGCATGGCAGTATCGATGTTTGCCCGGCCCAGTTTTTGCCAATACATGCAAATGTCCATCTATTCCAATATCCACGAGCACTGATAACGTTTCGTTACTACTCCGCCGCCGCCGCTTTGACTTTTTGCCAACTAATGTACACAATTTTAATGGCACTCTTACATTTTATTCAGATATGACGACGTTATTTATTTGGGAATTCGAGTGGGCAATCGAGCTTTGTATGGCGTTTATTGTTAAGCCGCCATTGCGTGGAATCGATAATCGTATGCTCGTAAACTGTTAAGACGCCATTAATTAGTTTAAGCGGGAATTTAATTTTCAAATGTAACGAAAGGAAAAGCTCGTTGAATAGGTCAAGCGAATCCTATCGAACAACAATCATTAATACTAAAGCGTAGAAGCGACAAAGGCTATAGAGCTACTTACTGCCGGTTAATGATTATTTATAAAGGGGGAGTGATGACGGACGGAGGCCGCTTCCGGACGATTAAAGGCCGCGGTGGAAGCTTTTCCCGTTTGTCGAGCTTTTTCCCCACGAGCTTGCTTTCGGCAGTGAGTGAACGCGGCAAGCACTGCGATCGGTGGTTATTGGGGGTTATTGGGGGTCTCTACCCCCCCCCCCCCGCTCAACGGGTAAGTAAATAAATACGGGCTACCGACGCAGCCGACGCATCTCGACGCATCTCGACGAAACAACGAGGGTAACGTCCGAGGCCGACGTCTAATTTACAATCTCTATTTGGCAACGTTTCGGAAATCAGAAATTCTTACCGAGCTCTCCCGAGACTTTTTTCTTATTCGTATTAAGAACGGTAAGAAGTAAGTAGTCTGCGTGCGTGCTTGCTTGCGTTGGTGCGTGTAAGGCTGAGAAACGTTATTTCGCGTGGGGCTGGCATACCAAGTGCGTACATACATTTCTTTAAAGGGATTTAGGAAAGGAGCGAATTAATTGAAACAGTAAATCATAATGCTGACGGACTATGTAGAAGAAGAAAGAAAAAGAAAGAAGAAAGAAAAAGGGAGGGTCGATGGCGGGACAAAGAGGGACGGGGAAAATAAGCTTATTATAGACAGTAAATTGACTGTATGGATAGAGCGCGTGGGGCTGGGTGGGGGAAGTAGATTAGCATTTTACTCCCTCGGGATATAAATTTCATTTCTCCTTACGTATTCGAATCCTGATCGCGTTATCGTCGCTCGCTGTAATCCGGAATAATTTATGTAAAAAATTGATAATCGTCAGTGCGGGATTTACAATTAATTGAGAAACGATCGATCGATGGGGTGAGGTCACAATAGACATTTAAGGGGCGAGGGGCATTAGAAATTGCCACAAAGGGCTCGGGCTTCCCGACCCTGCTTGACACCCCTGCCCCTGCCCCCCCCCCAGACCGCTGTTCGAATTCCAAACCGCGAGGTCTGCGAAATCCGTCGCCGAGGAAGCGGCTATGTAATCGTAATGCAACGTAAGGTGACACGTGAAAACGGTTGCAAACGCAAAAATATCTCGTGAAAGCAACGGCCAGGGCCGTAAGTAATGCTAGAAACTCAAGATGGTACGACCGTATAAGCGAAAGGGCGCAGACGCACGCGGTCCTACGTTCCGTTTATACGCTCACGCTGCGCTGCATTGAAATCGCGTCCACGCTCTCGACCCCCTACTCCCTCACCCACTCCCTCACCCCCGAATAACCATCGTCGTGCCCGGCGGCCTCGTCCTTACAGAGCCTACTGACTCTAAGCCCCCCCGCTATTCCCCCGCCCCTACTCCGACACTAGGCTGCTCTTCACTCAAATCATATTAGAAGCCCTTTCAATGTCTTTGAATAAATTTCAAATGTTTTTTTTTTTCCTTTTTCTTTTTCTCTTTCTTTTTTTTTTTTCGACACGTGAGCCCAAGAGTGTATTTTATCCCGGTTTTATTATGCTCCGCGAGGGATATATAATGATGAAAATCATAAATCACTTTTCAATTTCATAAAGTCAAGTTAGCATTAATGAATATTAAGCTTTTGATAAATATAATGGCAGATAAGATTTATATTACGATTTTAAATTAGTTTTTCGCGCGGTATATCTATCTATATATCTATATATATGTATATATATATGTATATAGATATAAATAAAAAAACGAAGTACTTAATTTACATTAAAGCGTTGCGAGGTAATTAAAGCGAATGAAAAATGAGTAAATACAGGGAATCTCGTGGCGATGGTATCGGTCAGGTAGGTAGGCAGGTAGGGAGGCAGGTAGGGAGGCAGGTAGGGAGGCGCGGGGCTCGGGGTTATTGGGGTTGAATCTTACGGGGTATTCCGTTGCCCAATTATTTACACAGTAAATGCGTTCGAAAATAAAACAGCCCGCTTAACTAGACGAGGGATCCTTTAACGCGTCGCGTAGTAACACCGCCAATCGCCAAACGTCGCGACCTTATTATTATTATTATTATCCGCGTAATCTCATCCTTATATAAATTAATTTGGCCGTTCGTTAGCTGGGTAGGCGAGGCAAAAGTACCGAGACAATGAAAGCGACCTCGACATTATAAATCATCTCCTTGATGACAAAAGTCCTCGGGACTCGTACGTAACTCGTACGTAACTCGTACGTAGAACGTAGGTCGTTGTTGAAGAGGGTTTAGCCTGTTCTCGACTATACCAATTACAGGTTATTATCGGCAAGGTTAGAAATCGCAGCGGAGCTCTGTCGAGCGCATGGACGAACCGTTGAATTTGGAAGGAGGCCGAGTGGGAGCACGCGCTAGAGTGATCAAGGATAGAAAGAGGCCGTCGGTGTCGGAGGCGTCGTCCACCTTCATCGTCCGATGAAGGTAAGGAAAATAGAAGGAGAGAGGGGGGGGGGGGCAGAGTCCGGGTAAGGAGGCAAATAAGGAACAAAGAAGAATGAGAGGATAAAGCGTCGCCGGTCAAATGAAAGGAAGCGCTCGATGATGATGGCGATGCGGGAGCTGTTGCGGGGAAGGGGTTGACGTGAGGCCAGGGCCGGCACACACACACACACACACACACACGCGCGCAGGGGTTAGGTCGTGCGGCTGGAGTAGCGGCGAGTCCCGAGTCTATTTACATTCCTCGGTGCATTCACCGCTCTGTATACTCTCTGCCGAACAATTATTTGCATTCCTTGGCGACTACGACGCCGACGTGGCAGCAGCAGTTCTATCCCCACTCCCCCCCCATCCTCATCCTCCGCGGCAGATCCCATACACGCACTTTCACCCGCCCCTCCGCCCCCTCCCTCTCTCCCCTCACTCACTCTTCCTCGCTTCTAGGTCACTGCCTCGCACTCCTTACACACCCACTGTGACACACTGTGCGGGTACTTATCGAGACTGATAGGAGGAGGTGGTGGAGGAGGAGGAGGATGGTTGCTCGGGAATTAGGGAATTAGGCGTTGACCGGGACGATTCTTAAAAGTCGTGGTGAGGGATGCTGCGCCCGATATGAGCACACTTAGCAACGAGGACGTGCAGCAGAATCGTGGACAGACTCGTTCGTTCGTTCGCTCGATTGGCCACCGTCCTGGAGTAGATGATAGCTAGAGGGATGCATCGGTCAAATGACGCGTTGCTTTTAAAGGTAAAGCTTCCTCTCGACAGATGGTTTATCGGCTACTTCTACCTATTACACACTCGTTTCACTCTCGCCGAGCTCGCCAAATGAACACAATCTATCTATCCGTTTCATCTTTCGCTTTCATTCATTACGTGCATTATATATCGGCAAAAGGCTGATGAGCTTCCATTCCTTTTTCTATATTATTTATCGACAAGCACTCAACGCACATACATATATACATATACATATACATATAATTACTCTCTATGCCAGTATAATTTTCTTTCGATTCACCTCCGCTTTGTTGTATATAGAGGCACGTTAAAAAGCTAAAAAACCACCCACGTACACGAAGCAAGCATTCCTTCTATCATTATCATTATCATTGTCGTCGTTGTCGTTGTCGTTGTCGTTGTCGTTGTTACGAGTTGTTTTCCTTACCTAATCAAATGGGACAGACGGGCTAATAATGTTACTCTGCTCGATTCATTAAAAATATCTATCGAGGCGTAGTCCTGCAGACACGATGACGATAATAATAACTTGCTCGTTAAAGCGCCAATGGGACGCCGGCAAATGTTGTTATTATTATGTATTTATTTTACTCGCTTTTTAAAAGCCCTTTTTCGTAATTAAATATAAATACGCGGAGTCGAGGATGGGGAAGCGTAGAACGACAGGTGAGCAAACTTGCTTCCGTCTCAGGACTCTTTCAGCGTCCTTCATTCGCTGGGGAGGATAAAAAAAAAAAAGGAAAAGAAATAGAAAAAAACGCCGTAAAATCGCGAGAAATAACGAGAAATCGCTATGCTTTCCGTGGCGCGACCACCCTTCTCCTCCTCCCCCCCCCCTTTTAACTATTTACCAGTAAACATCGTATTCTAGGTGCTTCTCTCCTCGCTTCCTCCTTGCCTATCCATCGTTTTCGTTTCGCGAGCCCTCAAAGAATCCGGGAGCGGGGGAGCGGTGGAGGAGGGGAGCGGTGGCAGGGGGGCGGAAGAGCCATTAGCAGACGAATGAACGCATGGATCTATGGATTTTAATTGGCTACCATAAGCAGCCACTACGATGATTCTCCGTCCCCTTTTTAAAAAAAAAGCCCTCCCGCTCAATCTATACAGAATTCAATCGTCGATCTCGTATCTTATGGATTTAACTCTTTTATCTTAAAAATCATGCCGTTCGAGTCGTTCGTTCTTTAGAAGAAGGACTTTTTTTTGTACACGTAAGAGTTGCGGCCAACTCGGGACTAGGTCACTCTTCTTACATTAATCAACGTAATAACGGCATGCGGAACTCTCTTACCCTCTCTCTCTCTCTCTCTCTCTCTCTCGCACTATCTAGCGAGCGCTTATTGACGCGTAAGCTCGCTTTGTTATATTGCCAATGCTCGAACGGAATCTAACTTGCAGATTGTCCGTCAATGGAAGCGAGGATCCTGTTGTTGCAGCCGTGCACCGAACGTCATTAATACGAGCGGATGAAGGGACCGGAAGTGCGACTGGCCCTGAGTTAAACGGCGGCGCAGGCCCCTTTAAATGAGGGGAACGTCGTAGGATTAATTATCGGGATGCCAAGTACTCGCTCCGAGTTCGCTCGGATTTATATCTATAGAAATGCATATAACTGTTATTGCGCCACTGCCAATGGCCAATCGCTTTATTCCGTCGCTAAACCGTAGCCAGTCCCGTCCCGTCCCTTAGCCCGCGCAGACTCCCTTCCCCCCCCCGAGCAGAGATGGAAGCGAGACGGATTTACGTCGAGTTCTCTCGACTACCGCCACCAGTCGTTTGCATCGTCTTTACTTCCCGCCATTCGCCAATCGCCAATCGCCAATCGCCATTCGCAGACCCTCCCTCCCTCCCTCCCTCACCCCGCCAAACTACCTTCACCACCACCTCACCACATAAAACTACACGAATGACGCGCTGCAATGCTCGACTACGTACCTTCCACGGCTTTCGACAGCTCCGCCTGAATGATTATTATAACAACGACAACAACGACAACGACAATAGCGACAATAGCGACAATAATGATTACGAGATTATAGGGAGAAATAGGTGGTAAGCGAGAGGCAAAGATTTAACGCGGCGTTAATCGCTTAAGCAGACATTGATCTCTCTCTCTCTCTCTCTGGCTAGTCAAGACTCGCTAGACAAGTTGGGACTTTGGCTGGCCCAATCGGCCTTGGCCAATCCATCGCCTGTTATTTTTATGCCCCGTCGTTGTTATTTTCATTTACTACGAGTTTACAATCGCAATTATTTAACGGATATAATTGAGAAACGCGGGTGTCGCATTGATACGGACGGACATTTCGATCGAACGATCAAGTAAACGCGGATCGAGGAATGATACCCAATGGTCTTTGAATGCCCAATGAATTACGGCGTTACCTAACAACAACACGCAGATGAGGTATGCGAGAGCTTCTATAAGGATACCGATACTTTAACGCTACGACGGATCAATGGAATACAAACTCTTTTGCCCGCAGGAATTTCTAGGCTCATCGAGGATGATAATCGATCGTCACCTCCGCGCCTCTACGTTAAGCTCTGTAGCGTTTTTCCTTGCTCGTAATGCTAAAATCTTAATAATAATTCCCGTTTAGTAGAAATTATGTTAATAGCAATTAACATGTATAAGTTCACGAATACTCCCAACGCTCGTTTTAGATCTATTGAATGTATCTCGCTACGGGCAAGCAATTATCCGAGAACACGATCTATAAATATAATATTCGCCTACGTATTCATACTTTGCCAAGAACTTTATTAAGGATAAGCCGAATGTAATTACATTATTAAAACATTAGGAATTATCGCCGCGCCGTCTCGCGATAAATATATTATATGTAAAATTATTAAGGGTACTCTGTAGGTTTAATGCCGTATGCGGGGTAAAAAAAAAAAAAAAAAAATTCATTTATAATATACACAGCGAAAATAGGTAGAGTAGCTGAAAGCCGAGTATATTAATTCGTGTTTTTATTACCCTCGGAGATAATAAAGTGTCATTATTATAAATATAATAATATATATATATATATATATATATAATGAATGCGCGTATATTAGGACGTAATTAATTAGCAGCCGGAACTAGTGGAGCTTTAATTTTCACTTTAATATGAAATCGCTTAAACTGCGTGTTCACTGTGTGTGTGCAGGCGCGCGGGCGCATACCTCAGTAGTAATTAGTTTAATCAGCATCGAGTAGTAAATACGAGATGAAATAGTTAAGGAGAATGGAAAGAAAGTAAAATGGCAGCTTTCGTTAGTTAGGACGGAGAAGAGATTTTTTATTTCGTCCAATTAAGTCGTCGGACGAAGCTGACTAATATTATAAAACAGTATCGTGAGGATTCAGTTCCATGGGGCCCAAACTAATTTCTAAGTCGATCGCCACTTGCTGGCTCGAGCTTTTAAGGGGGCGCGGAGCCGGAAAATCATTTCCACGCCAATGAAAGAAAGAAAAGGTGCGAAAAAGCGGGGCGGGTAGTATCTGGCTCCGATAACAAATCGTAATTGAAAATCTCGTATCCTTATCTAGAGAGAATCTAAAATCACTTGGCTGGGCTGGGAGAGGCGTGGGAGAGGCGTGGGAGAGGCGAGGCGCGGGAGAGGCGGGGTGCGGAAAGAGAGCGTTCGGTGCTGCAAGGTAAGCGACTTAATTTCAAACTTTTCATCGAGAAGAGGGCGGAAAGTTCCGGCATCCATCCCCCCCCGTCCATCCACGATCCGGGGCTCGTCGTTCGACGCTGAAAATCTTTACCGTAGAAGACCCGGAGAACCGTTCGAGCGCGCGCTCTTCTTCCCCTCCCCTCCCCACCCCACCCTACGGCCTTGCCTCAAGTTCACGCGACCCGGGGCACATTTATGCCACTATAAAGCCTTCCGCTCGGCGAGCCCACTTTAAAATTTGAATTCGCTGAATATCGAGATGATGGACCATTTCCGAGGATGCTGGGTAGAAGCGGCGGCGGTGGAGGGTGGGGGTGGGGGTGCAGAAGATGCAGCTCCCGTGACGGGGCATAATTATTCCGGTCTCGGTTCTCCTCGTTCCTAATGAATTCCATTGCCAAGGTGGCGGCTCCGTCGTTCTCCGTGTCGACGCCCCACCAGCGACCGAACGGGTGCTCGTGGATTTAGCGGGCGTGAAGAAGAGTCGGGCGGTGGGCGGTGGGGGGTGGAGCGTCGGGACGATAGAGTCTCCCCGGAGTCGCTCGCGCTACTTTCATTACCGAGGCGCGAAAAGAGGAAATGTGGGTCGGGGGTTGGGGGGGTTGGGGGTGGGTGGAGGCGAGGAAACGGAGGAGGGAGGTAAATGCCGATGTCCCGCGCTACTAGTGGCTGGCGGCTGGCATTGTTCCCCGGAGAACAATGGAACGGGGAGCGTTGGTGGCTCGGGGTTTGGTTGGGTTGAGTTGGCGCGGTGAGGGGGTGTCGCAAGTATGGGCTCGGAAAAAGGGAGTCTTCGAACGTTTGCCTTCGCGACTCGTATTAATACGAGTGATGAAAAAATTCATCGGATTTTTCGCGTTCGTTGTCAGATTTTTGCGGGAGCTACGGGGGTACGTCCATGGGCGGGTCCCCCCCCCCCCCTCCCCCTCCCAGCGTCCCCGGCCATTTCGTAGGAACGAACGAGAATAAGAATACGAAGAAGAAGAAGAAGAAGAAGAAGAAGAATAAGAATAAGAAGAAGAAGAAGCTCACCGGGAGTCGGTTTGATTATAATCCCCGAGGAGGGCATTCGCGTTTAACAAACCGGAGACAATCGAATCAGCATACGCTAAGGGCACGGCGACTTATTCTAGGACTTCTACAGGACCGCTTACATGCAGAAGCAGAAATGAACAATGAGAGGGAGGGAGGGGGGGCAGCTTATTATTTCCGTCGTGAAATAAAAGTAAGCCCCGACACAGCCAATGCCGCTAGTCGACGTATTTTATAAGATCTGTCCGCGGGGTGGGGGAGGGGCGGCGTCGTCGTCGTCGTCGTCGGCAGCGTTAACGACAAGAGTCACGGCAAGCACGACGAGCTTTCGCCTTAACTTAAGCTCCTCTACAATGCTAATACAGGCTAAACGGCTAGACGGGCCGGCTGCTTGCATTGACGACGACGACGACGACGACGACGACGACGACGACGACGACGCAGAAGAAGTAGAAGAAGTCCCCGATGGAGGCAGAATTCGTTGTTGGCTCGCGATCCTGAGGTCAGCGCCGGGAGGACATTCAATTAAAAGACGCTCACGGACGAGGGGGTAGGGGCGGCCGGATGCGGGACGATAGATTGGCGGCGGGGTCGGGGGCGCGAGGAGGAGGAGGAGGAGATGGCGCCTCAGCCTGAGAGAAAAGGAACAGTGAGTTAGGGAACGTCAGCGGCGCTCACTAAAGCCGGACAGACGTGTTTTGCATTCGGCTGGGCGCAAGAAAAGGGTCCGCGGCAACCCTCGTACCCGGCGGCCCCAATAACCACCGGCAGGGCTGGTTATTGGCTACTCCTCCTCGCGGTGTACGTGTACGGCAGCGCGGATAAAGAGCTGCACCGTTTCCAGATGAAAGAAGATGGGCTACGGCCGCAGCCCCGATATCAAACGAATGGGCAGCGCGTGAGTCGCATGACGCCCCCTCCCCTCGCTCCACAACCAGCCTCTAGAATAACACGCGCGTCGCGAATACACGCCTATCACTCTCTCTCTCTCTCTCTCTCACACACACACACTCAATGGACGTGAAAATGTTATCCGTCCGTCCGTCCGACCTCCCACCTCTAGCGACCTCTAGCTTCATATCATTTCATCCCGGCCATCTTTTCCTCTCTTTATTCTTCTCCATTACGACGTAGGGCGTGCATACGCTGCGAATTAATGAATTCCTCCGATCGATCGATCGATCGATCGATCGGGTCACCGTATCCATGGACAATCGACTTTTAATTATGGCGCGGCGAGCTGTCGAGGAATGAAATAAAAGAAAAAAAAACCAACAGATCCGAGAATTTTCATTAGATTATTATATATTTTTTTTTTTGTTATTAATCTACCGTACGTACGAGCTTATTATTTACGATCGGACCGTGTATTTTTACTATAGCCGTCGGTGAGTCGAGTTGCCCCCCCCCTCTGCCGGCGATGGGATGCGACGTGTCTGAGGGCGGGAGAGAGAGAGAGAGAGAGAGGGGATTGAGAGGCGCTGTCGTTGCGAATATTTATTCGACTCGGAGGCTGATGGGATGGAGCCCCCTCCTCCTCTCAGCCGAATGTCCCCGGCGTACCGTTCGATTGCCAATAATTAATCGAGTTCGACGGGACAAAGTCGATTAAAGGTGCCGCCCGATTATAATTGTCGTCGATACGTAATGACAATCGAGCGGCTAATTTGATTTTAATGGCCCCGACTCTCTCTCTCTCTCTCTCCCCCCTCTCTCTCGTTTTAAAATCGCGAGCGACCGAGGATGTTATTCGCCCGGCTTCTACACGATCAGCCGAATGAATAGATATACATACATAGAGAGTTATAAAGAGTGAGGTGGGGAGGGAGAGGTAGGGAGAGAGACGAGGAGAGAGAGAGAGAGAGAGCGAGTCTTATTCTAGCCAACGACTCGGGACGGCCGTATTCGTAGGACCGATATTTCCATCGGCTAATTGGGCTTTTTCCCTATTTTCGCTTAAAGCTGGTACTACTCGTCCGGCAAATTAGTACCGGCTTGTGTAGTACGAAAACCCCCTCCGCTCTCTCTCTCTCGGGCTAGTCGGAGGAGTGGCGGAGGAAAAGGCGGAGGAAAAGGCGAAGGGGTGACGGAGGGAGGGGACAGACAGCGCAGTCGAAGCGCTAAAGTTCAATTTAAATATCGAGCGGCTCGAGTTGAAAATTCAATGAAGCCGAGGCGCGCGCCGAGTTACGACTGCCGCCGCCACTCCTCCTCCTCCGCCTTTTCCTCAGCCGCAGCAGCAGCAGCAGCAGCTTCGAAAAAGGAAAAGCCGCGCAAGAAGAAAGTGGAGCGCTGCTACCACGCCACGTCGGAGCATCTAATTAATTAGCGAAATGATTAGTCAGCGTCGGCATTTACGTAAACGCGGCCCCGTACCCCGCCTCTCCATCCACTGATGGCTTCCATAACCCCTCCTCCTCCTCCTCCTGCTCCTCCTCCTCCTTCCGCCGCATCAAAGATGCGACAATTTTAATGAACGCCCAAGAAACGTAAAGAGAGAGAGAGAGAGAGAGAGTCCGTCTGTCTCCGATGCGATGACAACAGTCACATCTGTGCAACCAACTCACCCATCCACGTGATCCATTCAAGATCTATGCATATACTCTCACAAACGAAATTCGACCGAATGATCTCTCTCCCTCTCTCTCTCTTTCTTCCTTTCCTCGCTCCCTCGCTCCCTCGTCCCCCCACCGACCGCAACTCCCATCATACTCTTTTATTACGTCCTCCCGTCCCTTGGCTCCCCCCCTCACGCCCCCACCCCCCCTCCTTCACGCCTCCTTTTTGAACCCTCCCTCCCCACCCTCCCCCCTCTCCCCCAATAACCTTACGTGCATCTCTAGTCTGGCCTGTGCAGAGCCGGGTTTCCCCTCCTCCGTTGCAACAGCTTCCTTTTTCGTAATTAGAGGCTTGTCTTCGCGCATATGTGTTAGTTTAAGTGTTTTTGTCGCCGGCCTGTTTGTGAAAGGAGGATAATTCCAGAGCTCCGGTAACGAGCAATAATGAGCCTTTATTTATATTGAATGTAAACGACGTGGCGGCGTTCGACGACTCGACTCGACTCGACTCGACTCGACTCGACCGACGTCGGGACACCTTCCCCTATAGAAAGCTATACGAGAAAACGCATCGTACTCTCTGTGCTCCATTGGCTGAAATGACTGGAAACGATGACCTTAAACGAAGATATTTCCAAGCCTCTGCGGCACTCACTACGTACGCCGGATGTACGTACGTGTACAACAAACACGTTTACAACTACATCTTGAGACCGACAATCCGTTTCCCTTGACGCTTACGAGACTCTTCCCTTTCACTACGATCGATCAATTTTAATTTCCCCCACCCCCACCCCCACCTTTCTGAATAAACGAACACGTAATCCGACACAGTTTAATTAATTCCCTTAAAGGGCCGGCATTACCCCGTAAATAGCCGTAAAAAATTTTTTTGTACAAAAATAATATAATAACGCGCCTCCCCGTTCCGAGGCCAAAGAACCGAACAAAAACTTGTGACTTTTTAATTAAAGGCTAAAACAAACGAATGTGTACCGCGGACGTGTACGCTTACGTTTGCCTGCTGTGTCTGTCTTTGTGTGTATATATATATATATATACAAATAATACAATTAGAATTTCATTCCCGGACACGCGCACACGCAAACGCGGACTTACATTATTCGCCGCATTGTTAAATATTAATAATATTTTCTTGATAATATCGCGTAATTTTATAATAAATAATTGGATCGGAGGAGGCCGAGGAGAGGCCGCATTGGAGGAGCGAGAAGATTCAATAATACCGGCGAACGGGGAAAAATAGATTTTCGTGATTTCGGAATTTGTAAAATAATTTGCGCGCGCATTGTCTTGAAGGTTTGTAAATGTATTTGGGATTGGGATTGTGATTGTAATTTTGCCGGGAAGCTCGGCGGCTCCGTGACGCGAAACATTTCATCAAACGCGTTTCAAATGTAAATCCGGGCCTGCGCGCGCACGGGACCAATAATGGCCGTCACGTCCGCTAAAATTATATCCGTTACATTATTAACAAACTCGTCCGTCTGTCAATTCCGTAGGAGGGAATCAATCAGAGGCGCGGACGGACGTTCACGTACGTATAATACCCCACAATACGCACAATAGTGCGCGCGCGTTTACCCACGTGCCGGGCATATCCGGCTTCACGTAGGGCAGGGCTGCCGCGGTGGGGGCGGTGGGATGGGACGGGGGCCCCGATGTAAAATAAAATATAAAAACAAAACCCTCGCCGTCCCGCAGATTGAATCCAGACTTCCCAAGGCGAGGCTGCGTGCGCTCTCGACCGGGTAGGGACGTGCGCGCGGGAGCCGGTGTCTGGCATTCGTAGCCTCTCACCCCCCCCCTCACTCGCTCTCTGGCAGCCAGTCGGCAGCCGGCAACTGCTAAGGAGCCAAATTCCGTCGTGAAACAACAATGTACATCCGATACTAGATTGACTAGAGCTTTGTCGCTGCTTTTTTTGCTTCTTTGCTGCTTCTTCGTACCGCCGGACACGCGCTCCACGCCCAATAAAGCAACTCCTACATGCTTCTTACTTACTCTTACTTACTCTTACTTACTTACTTCCCGATCTCGCCTATCCAATTAAGCCCGGACACTCCTACCAACGAGCACACGTATTACACGTACAATAATAATAATAATAATAATAACGTCTATAGGACCCCGCTCCCTCCCTCTCTCTCTCACTATCAATCTCTCACCCCGTTAAATCCGAGGCTACGGTAATTCCATTCGCTGCCCATCATCACACGCTTATGCCAATGTCAATAGGCGCCGCGGCCGCGTCATAAAAAAAAAAAAAAAAACGCAATTCAAAGTACGGGATTAACGGGAGCCGTCGAAGCGTGACCGCGACATCAAAGGGACTCCCTCCCTCCACTACTCTACTGCGAAGCCGTAGCCGTAGCCGTAGCCGTAGCCGAGTGGGCGGCTCGTATCTTGTCTTTCGACAACCATTGCTTCCGCTTCAGCGCGGCCCAGTTCGTTAAAACCGGAGGAGCTCGCGCGCTCATCCCGCCTTATTTATCGCGGGGATTCCCCCGTCAAGGGGCGGGGGGGGACCCGATCAAGAGAGGATACGAGATCTTTTTCACGAAACATTGTCGGGGGGGATAATGAAATGGGCATCGGCGGTGGGACGAGGGGGAGAGGGAGGGAGGGAAAGGGATGAGCCAGGCGAGGGGTTGTTGGATCATTTTGACGTTTGGTGCACGCGATGCCGTCCGTATATAGTCGTAGAATCCTGCTCGTAAGATTAAGCGGGGGCGGAGCGTGGGAGGAAGAAGGAGTCTGAGAACTGGGAGGAGGGAGTTTTTGGAAGGACCGAGCGCCCGGAGATAAAAAAAAGTCAATGAGCTTAACCTCAATAGGACATGGGAATAACAAGTGTATGAGCATAAGCGTACGCGCGACTGCGGGGGTGAGCGGGGGGTGAGCGGGTGACAGAATAGTAAAAGAGAGAGAGAGAGAGAGAGAGAGAGAGGTGAAGGGGGTTTCAAAGGGGTATTTCTGTATATCTTGTCTCCCGGAGCGTTACATTTTCAAAGGCAGCGTTAGAACCCCTCTTTCCTCCCTCCCCCATACTATTTAGCGTTGTATTTAGCGTTACTTTCGCTCTCCAGACGGGGCGCTCAGTGCGCACGCGATGAATGCCCACGAATCCAGAAAGGGGAGCGTGAATTTACGTTAAGAGAGCGTAAGTCTCGAAGTCGAGTTCGGAAAACGATGAAAACGTTGGACTAGGAAAGTACGCTGGGAAATCCCTAGGACGCTTTTCCTCTCGACATCTTTCCTGGCCAAGTAAATAAAATAAAATGCTTCGATGTGTGTAATTATTTGAGCGGATTTGTACCGCGAGCCGAACCTAAAACGAAAAACCCCCATGGATTTATAGATATTATTGGCTTTTATACCAACAAAAAAAAAAAGATTTGTGATAGCGAGGGGGGAGGGGAGGGAGTATTCCGGCAAGTATTTTAATTATAATATAATTCCCAACAAAGTATTTACCAAAGGCTTAATAATGGCATCTAATATTTGATTAAACGTGGTTTAATGATCCACGAGTACATTCGCGCACTCTCGATTGTCCCGAATATTCAGATATTGTCTAAGGGACCATCTATCGAGTTATCCCGACACTTGCGACATTTACATAAATACAATAAGGATTTACGATAAAATTGGAAGGCGTTATTAGCCGATAAGAACGTTTGGGACGAGAATCCAATAGGAATCTTAATAAGCCGTAGGGTAAGTTGAAGTTTTTGTTTACGGGGCGCGGCTGGCACTTGCATCGTGACAAGTTGGCGCGATAACCTGGGAAGGGAGGGAGGGAGGGAGGGAGGGAGGGAGAAGCAAAGATAAAGAAAACGTCGAATGAACTGGAGGTGGAGGGACAGATAGCGCCACGAAGACGATTACAAACGAAGGTGTAAGACAAGGAGACTTAATAACTGGGGGGGTGGGGAGGTTAAGGGGGGGATGGAGGGAGGGTGGAGCTTGGGAAGAACGGTGAAAAGAAAAGGATGGAGGATCGAGGGCATTTTCACTTATCTACGGAAATATTATTTCGCCCTGTAGGCGAGAGAGTGCGAGCGGTGGCGTTGGTGGCGTTGGTGGTTGGCGGGGGTGGTTGGGGGGGTGGGTGGTGGTGGTGGGGTGGGTGGGGGCGAGGGGGGGTTTGAGGTCGATAAACGAAAATCCATTCGGAGCGTATAAAGATTTCTCAATACGTCTAGAACGAGAATTTCGGCTGACGCATTTGCATTTAAACGCAGAATCCCGATAGCGGATTGGCTCGGAAGTGTCCGGAGCTCGTATAAAAGAGTCGCACGGGATGCCGATGCTGACGCAGCTCAGGGGAAAAAAGGACAGTGACGAGGACGCCGTCGGTATCCCTGAATTTTTCAAAGCTCGACTTCAAAGATGCTGCACATCTAGCGATCAAAAAGTCGAAGTCGTCCCTACGATCTTCTCCCATCTCCTTCGCCGCTACACCCCTCCCTACCCGACGCCCCCACCCGACGCCCCCACCCGACGGCTCTCTCCTCTCGTGCGCCCCCCCCCACTGCCGGCCGCCCTGTTATCCTCGGCCAATGCCGGGGAAACTGCATTCTCAAAACGGGCGCACTTTCGGAAATGCCGTAGTCTCCATCGAGTCCCGTTGGAGTTTCGCTCAGTACCGGCCATGGACCACGTAAAGTACCCGACTCTATTATTAAACAAAAAGGGAATCGATCTGCTCGGGCGGCACTTGCTATGCATGAGATTCACGCGGTCGCCAAGTGGCTCTTGCAGGTCATTCCTCGCGCCCCATTTTAACGCTATGGACAATGCATGGGCTCCCCCCCCCTACCCTCCGCCCAACCTAACTGCAAATTTAGTTATTCTTAAAATTCGAGAGAGAGAGAGAGAGAGAGAGAGAGGCGACGACTTTACTTTACTTTACTTCTCCGAGCGGAGCTATAATTTTTTATAAGCGTTACCCTCCCTACCTACCTACCTACCTACCTACCTACCACGTAGCCCCTACGTCGCTCCTACGGACTGCACCTGCGCCATTCGTTCCTCCAACCGTTCCCTCCCACCAACCGCTCAGGCCAAAAGGAGAGCACTCTCGAGAAATATGTTACTCCGCTTGAAAGGAGCGACTGGCTCATTTCATTTATTAGCAGCCCTTACTTTTTTCTTCTCTTCTCTTCTCTTTATTATTATTGTTATTGTTATTAGATTTTTCACGTTCAAGGGCCGAGTTTGGCTCGAAGCGAGGGAGGGAGCGAGGGAGCCCGGGACGTTTTACATTCAAATTGACTCGCGGCAGTCCCAAGCCTTTTAATTACATCGCAAATATAATATTGGATTTGCTGAGGTTCTCATCGCCGAGCCGCGGAGGACCTTTTAAAACCTTGGCTACGGTATACTCGGAATAATGCATGAGTTACGCGCGTGACCTTACACGGCTGATATCCGTCGAAAGTACATTCTCGCCGCTTAAACATTAACTCGAGACATTTCTGTTGGCGAAACGTTTCACGGGCCAGCCTTTACCGGCTTCCTACTCCATTCAAAATTCAATATTTACATTAATAATTAATAACGCGCGCGTACATGCATACGTATACGTATACATGTATATATGTACGTGTATATATGTTAATAATTCATCGTCGGGGCGAACGAGGTGGAGGAATTAGAATGCGACGGCTCCGGTTCTTCTGAATAATCGATTCCCTCCCCCCCCCGTCACCTCGCCATTAAAAACATTTCTCCAATGAATTACGGGCGATACGAGCATCCGCACGACAAATCCAAGCAGCCCCTTGACACTCCAACCCCACCCCACCCCACGGAGCGACTTGTCCGTCATTTGGAGAAAGCTAATGGTGACGTATCGAGACTCTTTTTTTTTTTCATTCTCAGTGAGTGACAAAAAGTTCTCGACTCGACTGAGTATCAGTGACTAAAGTGAGCGGGAGCGGGAGAAGACTAACCCCCCCGGGGGTAAGCTGTCGGGGCCAGAGGTCGGACCTCGGTAATACAGAGACGAGTACTTTTCAGGCGAAGCGCATTCGTAGAACGGGGGGGGGGCAAAGCAAGCAATTCTTTTATATTATAGGGGTTATTGGGGTTATGCCGTGCCGAGGGCAGCCGCGAAACCGTTCAATTCTGGCGGGCACAATGTCCCGGATGGACAAAGAGACGATACGGCCGGTAAACGTGTAAGAAAACGTGGAGGTGGGACGACAGGGGACGACAGGGGACGACGACAGGTCCCTTCCCTTCGCCGTTAGAATCGAACAGAAATTAGGGGCTTCCGTGTCTGCGGGGGAATTCCAATTGACGAGAAAAAGTGCGAACGCCATCGATTTGCCCCCTCCGTACAGCCACATACATAGCCGTCTGTCCCTTTGTCTTTATCTCCGGGAGGGAAAAAAAACGAGAGAGCCCCCCCCCCCACAGCGAGTGGCTAAGGGAATAAAGTCCGGACAATAATGGGGAAAAAGGTAGTGATAAATATCGATGGGAATAAGACGTTATTGCTTTTTAAAAATTCCTGTGATACGCTATTTTTGACGTTTTTACCCCAATAACCCCCTTTATCTTTATCTCTCCCCGATGTCATAATTAAATTACCGAATGAGTGGAACCTCTTCCTCTTCCTCTTCCAGTATCGAATAAAAAAAAAAAAAAGATACCGACAATGGCATTTTGTAAATCGGAGACCCATTTTCTTTTTTGTATAATTGGCTCATTGACATGGATAATTAATTGATAAATGTCCTTTTCAATTTAGGAATTCTTAAAGTAATGAATATTGATGGGAGTCGATGGAGGAGGAGGAGGAGGAGGAGGGAGGAACTAGAAGAATGAAAAATGTATAACATAAAGATATTAAGATTGCTTTAACGAACGTTGACGTCGATTGGCATAAAATCTTATAAATCTTATACGGGCTCGGTAATTCGTAGGCATCGTCGAGTGCCAATCGGTGGTCGGTGGTCGGTGGTCGGTGGTCGGTGGTCGGTGGTCGGACAATTATAAGTTCGGTAATTCTAGTTCGCGTAACATTTGACGATACGAGTCGATTGAATAGCTTTGCCCAACGTCCGTCAGCGCCCAAGCGGTGCACAATAATAAGCTCGTCTCTTAAAATCATCATTTATCTATCTCGTTCGCGTGATCCTATTCATTGGGATTAATAAGACGTTGGGCCTGCACTTAGCTCTCCGCTAGACCGTAGCTCACGCCTCTGTGACAACGCCTCTGTGACAACGCGATGACGGGTCGAATCGACCGCTAGAATAAGCTACGGCGGGCAGAGGTGTGTGGGGTGGGGGGGGAGAGGTGGCGGAAACGCGGAAGCAGTCGTGGCGAGTGGGGCCCGTGCGAGCTTTGGGGTTATTGGCTCGTAAGCCGATTAATTACGCAATTACGCACGGCGAGCAGGACCGAGTGGTTATTGGGGTAGGGGGTAGGGGTAAGGCCGAGACCGAGGCCGAGACCGAGGCCGAGACCGAGGCCGAGGAAGGCAAACAACAATAGCAGCTGGAATAGTCACTCTCGCTCGTTGAGCCTCGCCGCGAACGTCCGGAAGTCGGAAGTCCGGATGTCGTTATTGGGGTTATTCGATCAGCTCGCCGTGTTTAGCGGACACTTCCCCCCCCCCAGCGAGAGCTTTTTGAGCCTGGGCACGAGGACCGCCCCGTCCACTGTGGCCTTGTTACTCATCATTCGATTAATAATCCTCCCCAACCCCCTCACACCCCACGCCACCCTCGCCCCGCGCCAATACTATTTCATCGAATGTGAGGGACTTTGTCGGCGAGAGCTCGGAGAACTTTTTTATAGGGACCATAAGTCCAGGGAACTTTTCGGTTATGGCTGCCCTTTACGGGTATATCGGGTCACGAGTCGATTCGATCGATTATTTATTTACGCAGACGATATTGAGAGCCGCCAGTTAGACCAGTTAGTGAAGGCTGCGCGGGAGTCAGACCCGCTCTATTTTCTCTATTGTGTCCGCAGACGCGAGAGTAGGATAAACCACTTGGCCAGCCCCCCCGCCCCGTCGTTATTATTATTTGTATTTGCATACGGAGACAGACGGTCGACGGTCATGAATCGGGGCCATTCCCGAAAAATCGCAAGCTCCCGTTAATATCAAGAGGGGAAGCGTTAATTCAGAGGCTACTGAATATTACTGAAGGAAATAACTTAGATGGCCGCGCTTGCACTGGCACGTACGGCCGAGCGATATCGGACTGGGCTGGGGGTGGGTGGGGGATAAGAAACTTAGCCACGAGAAAATTCGGCAACGCTACGACTGTACGTGGCCATCGGAATTTATAGTTATTGCATTGGGGGGGGGGGGTTGGAAAAAAAACCTGCAACTCGGTTCGCTTGAAGGCTGCGTTCGTAAAGGAGCGACGAGGGTTCGTTCGGTTTGAAAGATGGCGGCCATTCCGTTTTCTTTCCTGATTTACCGTCCTCTTCATGAAATTATATTGAATAAGCCGGGCGCGCGCGCTACTCGAGCACTTCATCCTCGGCTTTAAATCTAAAATACGCGACCGTCGGCAGCCATTCGCTCGCACGTTAATCTCACCCTCCCTCCGACCTCATTATTCCCTACTCAATAAATGTCATTATCGTTATCGTCATTAATTAATAATTTCTTACTTTTTCGGCTCGACTCCAGGGCTGAGAATTTCTCTCTATATATATAACATTGGAATAATTCCCGCCAATGGCATTTTAATGGAAAAGTCGTCAGGAATAATAGCGGCTGACGACGATTCTCGTCATTGAACCCTCTGTCCTTTGTCACTTTATATTCAATCTCCCCAATAACCCCCCGTCCCACCAAACACGCAGACCTCCGACGTAATACAAATCGTCCCGTAAAAGCAAGAAGACAAAATGACTTACGGCTCCTACATTGATTATAAACACTGGAGAGAACCCGTGGATTGTTAGAATGCGGGGGCGAGGGCAGGGGTTGGGGGTGGAGGGGAGCCGATGCCAGCGCGAGCATGAGAAATCATTACGGAACTTAGGAATGTAATAAAAAGCCCGGACTCGCGAAAATATTCGCCGAACGGGCAAATAAACGCCCGAAGAGGGAAAAAAATATGTCAGCAAGTGAACGCGCATGAATAAGTGCGTATAGGTGCGTATAGGTGCGTATAGGTGCGTGCGAATGCGTATAAATGCGTATAAATGCGTGTACGAATAAAATAAGGGGGAAGGCAGAGCGGCGATACATCGACACGTATGTACACGCGTATCGAATTCAAAGTTTCATTCTATTGCGACAGACCCGCCTACGCGTTCAATTTATCCTACCAGCTCTGGCCGATAAACGAATTTATTGGGCTCGCGTATTTGTAACAAAAAAATAAAAAAAAATAAAAAAAAATAATAAAAAAAAGATACCGGACTTTTGCAATATTTCAGCCAATCGGTGTGAGCGCGCGCGCACCACAGAGGAGCGGGTTAGGTCGGGTCGGGTCGGGGAAGGGGGGAAGTGGGAGGGGGGGTCGTACGGCGGGGATAGGAGCGCTAGGAGGAATCGATGATTGAAATTCGACAATTGTTTGGAAATCGCGACACTGCCTCTCTTCCCCCCCCCCCGCCCCCTCCATCAGCCGCGCGTGCTCCCGAACGCCGAAACGTGAAATGAGAGACTGGAATGGACGCGAGAGAACAAGTGTATCGCCGCGCCTCGTTCGGTTTTTTCTGTCTTTCTTTCTTTTTTTTTATCACCTCGATTCGATTCGTGAAAAAGACGATTTGCCCGTACAGGTGGCGCCTGTCGGTGAGGGGGAGGGAGGGTGCGTGCGTGCGTGTGCGTGCGTGTGGCTCGGGCAGAGACTCCCGTGATTTCGTTAATGGCGACTCGGCAACCTTTCACGGCTCCCCGCGTTCTTTGTCCATCCTCTTCCCCCCACCCCACACTGTATTCTCTATTCGATTTGCCCGCCAATGAATTTTATTGATTTTTTTTAAAACCCCCCACCCCTCCCTCCCTTAATCCCAACTATTCGACGTTGGACAACAAGGAGTGTCGGGGTTATTGATGCCATTTACCGTAGTACCTCTAACGGACATTCGAATTCTTACGATGGAATTGCGGACTCTTCTTCTCGGATGATCCGCTCTGGGGGGGGAGGGTGAGGGGGGGGCTCAGGCTCAACAATAAAGCACATTGGAGGAATTTCGCCCCTCCGCCCCCCACCTCCGCCACCTCTCATTAGAGTATAATTATTTAGTACTTTCGAAATTAATAAATGCCCATTACTATCTAGCCTCCCCCCACCCCCAATAACCCCAACTACTCGAGCCAAAAACTTCGTATCCACGCGTACGCGACTACTCCTCTTTATCCTCTTTTTCTTTTTTTTTCCTCATATTTTTCCACATTTTTCATTAAAATTAATCTCAAGCTTTTGTCATTTGGCCTCCGTGGCTCTAATATGATTCGTATTCGGTACATTTTCTCACGCTCTCTCTCTCTCTCTCTCTCTCTATCTATCGATACTCTCCTCCAAACAAATCCGTCCGTCGCTAATTAACCAACGGAACTAAATTTAAAAATAAGGAGAGAGAACGTCGTTGTCGACCAACCAACCAACCCACCAACCCACCAACCCACCAACCCACCAACCCATCGAACGACTGACGAGGTTACGGTATACTCGAAACCGCATTTCGTCTTGGTACCCTCGTAAAACGCCCCCTCCACCACCACCCCCCCGCCACCAACCAGTACCAGCGTTAATTCCATGAATTCGTTAATTTACGCACTCGTCCCATCCACGGCGAGGATGATGGTCATGAAATTTAAAATCCACGGCAGTCGCGCGGCCTGCGTCAAAATTTATCTCGAATATTGCAGCGACGCTCACTCGCCCGTCAAATTCGCCCCATCACTTACCGAGCTTATCGGTTTTCGCTATATTTCACGTCACCGCCTTACGTCCTTAACCGGCCTCCCTCTCCCTCCCCACGTCCCTATACGGTCCTTTTCTTTTTCGGTGGCTGAGGTTATTTTGGGGTGTCCGTTCGGTGGCCCGTTCGATCCTCGAATCGAGGTGACTTATGGGCTCGGAGCCTGGCGAGTCGGAAAGGTCTGCTGCTGCTGCTGCTGCTGCCACCGTCGCCGCTCCGTGATAGGGGACGAGAAAGCAGTGTAATCGTCGGAAAATAAGTCCGAGAAAGGAAAACGCGAGGAATTAATACGCGCTCGAGGAAAGCCGTGCCCTAAAATGTCGGCAATCTGTTGAAGTGGGCACTCCCAGCCCTCCGGATCCAGTGAAAAGAACCGCTCTCTCTCTCTCTCTCTCTCTCTCTCCGTGGCCGTTTTTTTTCTGCCCTCCCTCGTCGTTTTCCCGAATCGCGGAGAAAAGAGGTCGAGAGATTTAGTGAAGAAAGAAGAAAAAGGGCGCGTGCCCTCGACGTCTTGTACGCATCGTCAAAGAAACCCGACTTGCGCCGCCTCGTCACGAGCAGACGCGTTCATTACCGGGGCCAACGAGTACGGGGACGATCGGACGTGGCGCACGCACACGACGATCGAGCCCCGTAAACATATGTTGACAGAAGTAATTTTCGCCGTCCCCCCCCCTCCCCCGCCCTCGATATTCGTCAATGTCCACAAGACGTTAGAGGCAACTTCACAAAGACGAATGGTAGGGAGGGAGGGAGGGAGGGGGAGGGGGAGAGAAGAAACGTCTCCCTCCCTCTCTCTCTCTCTCTCTCGCTCACTAACTCGGTCGTTCGTTGGAGGGACGGGCGCCAGATATTACATCGAATAAAGAAAAGCCACGCGATAGAGAGAGAGAGAGAGTCGGCGGGAGGGAGGGAGACAGGGAGCAGAAAAGTCGTCGTGGGGAGGTAGAAAGAGCCGCGGCTCGCTGAATCATTCACTAAAACTCGTCGGCTCACGAGTCCCCCGGGATATTTTTGTATTTCCCCACGCCCCTCACCCATCGACGTACCGCACGCGCACCCTATATACATATTAGCCAAGGGGACCGAGCCACTGCCAAAAGAAAATTAGTTTTTCAAAGGATGGACACGGCAGGACGGACCGCCGCGTTATTTTCTTACGGATTATAACCTCGATACTTATTCGGATAAAAAGCCGAAAGGAGAATAGAGTTCGCTTTGCATCTCCATGCCAGCTAAAATCTATATATATATATATATATATATACGTATCCGTATGCCGTCAGAGATTTCGTCGATCCGTTCATTTACGTAGAGATTGATCGTTCCGGCTGAAAAGCTCCGAAATATGCGAAAAACTACATTAGACGGTGTCCCGAGACATCGGTTCTTCCGCCCCCCTCCCTCTCGCTCCTACCCTTTTCGACCCGGGCCCGTCTCGATAACAACCCCGAGCTAACAATCGTTGCAAACAATCGCGTGTTTTTAAAATTTCTTAATTAGTTTACCAAATGCTTTCACGGTTCTTCCTTTTTTTTTTGTACTTATTCCTGCCTTTTATCTTCTTCTTCTTCTTCATCTTCTTCATCTTCTTCATCTTCTTCATCTTATTCACCTTCGCCGACCGCGACATTAACGGATTCACAATAAAAATTTCATATTGACGGCCGTGCGTGCTCGGGCAAACACGTATGCCTCCCCCCCATCCCCACGACTTTTCAATAAACACGTATATATTAATGAAATTATTAAAAGTAAATTGAAAAGAAACTTTCCTCGGGCTAATTCCCTTTCAATATCAAACGTCATTACATCGCAGTCTGGCTCTCGGCTAACTCAATTCAACGTACTCTCTCTCTCTAGTACTCTTTATTAGTAGGCGGAGCCTCGGGAAATACAATACAATACAATACAATACAATACAATACAATACGATACGTTATTTCGTGTTTTTCTATACGTTTCGGCCCCCCTCCCCTCCCAAGGAAATTCCGTGATATTTCATAGAAAACTGTCTGTTTGGTTGAATTGCGGCTTTCGAGAGCCGAACCTTTATCCAATGTATTATAATTATTATCCTCCGGCATCTCCTAGTCTCGCCCAAGGACTGCTGGCTTGGTCCATTATCTAAGGTGATTGGCATTTACATTAGTATGACGTTACACATTGGCAAAAGTTTATTCTTCGTGTGGAAATAATACGCAACGCGTGTGCACGGGAGCCTATACGAGAGCAGAGAGAGAGAGAGAGAGATTGATCCGTACGTATTTACTTGTTCATTATGTATAAGGGACCAGTGAACCTTCTGACATTACAATGATTTCAGAAATAAATAAATCAAAGGAATGTACTGGGCCAAGTCATTGCAGATAATAATACGAATGCACGAGTGGCGAGAACATTAAGCCGCCCGAGACCTTATTTCCATCACTTTCTCCTCCTTCGTTCGTTCGTGGTATTTTGGAAAAACGAGGAGACCGAGAGGTAAGTAAGGGGGATCGAGGCGGCTTTCTTCCATCTTCCCCGCCCACCCCTCAGCCACCAATCTAGAGAGGCCAGCCGACAAGCGATAATAAGTACGAGAGACAGGTGGGGGGGGGGAGGCATGAACCTGCAAAAAATGTGTCAACGGCAGAGGGTTGGCCTCGCCGAGGAAGGGCCG
Source organism: Ceratosolen fusciceps (assembly GCA_018883505.1). Lineage (NCBI taxonomy): Eukaryota > Metazoa > Arthropoda > Insecta > Hymenoptera > Agaonidae > Ceratosolen > Ceratosolen fusciceps. Next base: position 662,792 of record RCIC01000039.1, on the reverse strand, counting down.
GGCAGCACGAGGTGGACGAGGAGGGGGGGTGGAGGAAAAAAACTTAATTTCCGAGACGTCAGTCGCTACGTTTCGCTTGCGCTAAAGGAATTTGAATTTTCAATTTTTGTATGGACTTGTTTGTATGTCTGTGCGCGCGGCGCGTACCTGCTGCTCTTTGATACGGCACGCGCGCTACATACACGTTATTTCTTTCTCGGCAACATTCTTCTTTCTCTCCATCTTCTTTCTTTTTCTTTTTTTTTTATTTGTTTCTTTGTTTGTTCGTTTGTTCGTTCGTTTGTTTGTTCGTTTGTTCGTCGCTACGGAGGTTGGGCCTCTTCGAGAGGAGAGGAGAGGAGAGGAGATACGACGAGGCGACTCTTGCACGGGAAAGAGCATAAAACTTTGAGGGGGAGGGGTGTAAAGTTTCCCGCAAGTTTTCCTCCTCTTCTTGAGCTTATAAATTCGTTCGCCTTTACATTTCATACGTTCGTAGATGCTTTTTGTCAGCAATATACGCGGGACGGACGCCACTTTCATTGGAATACTTTCCAGTGATTTTCTTTTCCTTGATTAAAGATTACCTTACCAACTTTTCATATATCCCCGGGACATTCCGAACTTCTTTTAACTATACGCTCGCGTGCGCATACGTAATTCACACATATATATATTATGTTGTTTTTTTGTTTTGTACTTTCGTTTGTCTCACTGTACTAAGTAACTCTATAAAATTCTCACGGATTTTCGTTAACGCGTGCATAAGTGCGTAAGGCAGCGGTGGCCGGGGGTGGCCGGGGGGAGGAGGAGGGGGGCCAATGCCTTTATAAAGGCGGTATCGAAAAAAAAAAAAAAAAGTGCGTGGTGACAACGACTCGGCGGGGCATTAGGTTGGGGGAAAGAGGCCGCGGGCCAGGGGCGCGTAAGCGCGAGCAATTTACGCGGCAAGTTCTTTCCCTGGGAAAGTATCGATATTACATGGAAAAGTATAGTAAAGCAAGCCGTTGTTGCCGTTGACCGCGACAAAATCATTCAATGGCCCGGGCATATCTTTATGCGTTATGCGCTTCGGGCACAATGTATTTCGTAGGGCCCGGGGCCGCTCGGCCAAAAAAAAAGCCCAGTATTAACGAATATACCGTGAATTTCCCGCTGAAACGTAACGGTCGATCCTGTTAGCGTATTATCTCCGTGGCCGTATGAGCACGGTTGCGGGCTTCCTCTCTATTTCAAAAACCTGTTGAAACTACGGTGGATCGGGTGCGGGTGTAGTAGAAATCGAGAGCAAAGAAGCGGCTGGAAATTGCCCGTAAAAACCCTCTGACTCTGACTCTGACTCTGACGCTAACATCTTTACATGTAGTGGGCAATAGTGGGTAAGGAAGCGAGTCGCGGCCGCACAAATCATTTTCCAGCACAGGGTATATTGAAATCCGGCGAACGAGTAAATACAGGAGATACTCAATTTAAAGTGCTCAACAACTCGTCTAATTGCGAAAGCGCACGTTCGTTACGCGTTTTATTTTATGTTTTTTAAAAAAAAAAAAAGAAAAGTGAGTGCGTGTGCGCGTGCTCGATCGGGCAGGTTAGCCCGAATCCGTTTTAACAGCAGCCACGTCGATCTACAAGCAGAGTAGACGATTTTAAGCTTTAGCTTTAGGCGTAAAAATAAATATCGGGCGTAACGGGGGCTCTCTAACGTGACCACTCGAGTCAATCAATCCGCCGAGGAGAGCTCCGGTTGTCCTCCGGTCGCGAATCGCGATATCGTCCGCGGCCGTGTTCCTTCCTCGAGGCCGGGGAGAGGATCCTTCCCGGTAGAGGCCGTCGACTCCCCCCTCCCTGCGACGGACGGATCCCGACACAAAGGAATTTAACGAAACGGCGAGGTTGATGCGGCTCCGGTGCCGATTGACCCGGGGTCGAGGAGGAGGAGGAGGAGGAGGAGGAGGCGAGCTTCCAATGGAAGCACGCGACATCGGGTTTTGAAAAATTTCACGAGGATATCCGAGGATTCCCCAGTGGCGAGGCGGCGTCAAATAAGTGCGCCTTTCCAATACTGCTGATTGCGCGCTAAAACTCTCTCTCTCTCTCTCTCTCTCTCTCTCTCACGGCTAAATGCCCTCGAGCTGCAGCGAAAGCATGCTGGTGTCAGCTCGGCTAGAGCACAATCCTAATATATATATATATATATATTTAGCGCGTTATAATGAAGTTCTGTGCGAAGCCGGCGTGCAATTATTCTGGAAGAAAGGAGGCGCAGCAGCCAAGTTCGGGACGAATCGACAGCTGCGTCGTCGTCGTCGTCCTCTAGGATCGAACGCCCCCGAGCGAGACTCAACCAGGAATGCTCCCTTAATATTTCTTTCCTTCCTTCCCTCCTTCCCTCCTCCTTCCCTCCCTCCTTCCATCCTTACTTCTCTCATTCACACGCCCTATATCTCTCTCCCCGCTCTCACCCCGCTCTCACCCCGCTCTCTTACTACGTTTTGTCGAAATGTAATCATTTCGTCGGCATTATGTCAATGCGGACAGCTTTGAATTCGCGCTGAAAAGTGATGTTTGTACATGTGTTCGGCAGCCCCTCGCACCTTTTCTAAACCGTTTTCTCCATCCTTTACTCACTCTCTCACTCTCTCTCTCTCTCTCTATACATGCATCTCGGCGAGCGAGAGAAAAATGGAGGGTGAGGGAGGGGGACCGACGTGACAAACGGTAAATCGCGTCTGCTCGATTCATTGTGCGATCGTGATTTCATTATCCGGAGAATATATGAACCCATACACGCGTGCCTAATACGTGGGGCGCGAGCCCAAAAGGTTGTAAGTTTGTATGCTTTGGGGGGGGGTAAGGGTGTTTAGGGTTGGGTGCAGAGAGAAAGGGTATGTCTTGTGTTTTTCACGCGCGGGGTAAAGCTAAAATGTTTTGCTTTATGGGGGTCGGAGACGCTTGGATCCCTATGATTCTGTCAAGTCTTCCCCCGTCCACGACCCCAATAATGGGGGGGGGGCGCTCCATCGTCCCTTTGTTTCGCTATGACATCGGTGCCATGACAATTCACTCCCTCCCTCTCCCCCACCCCAACTTCCCACCTCTTCGCCTGACCCTTCGCACAAACCTCATCGGCCCAAGGATGCCCATTCGCTTTTTTAATACCCCCCCTCGGGACCGAATACACGAATAATCTCGTTACTTGGACGACTCTTATCCGTCTACTCGACGGCGCTTATCCGAATATTTTATTCGAAATAAATCAATAACCGTCCGAGCGTATCCCTTACATCCCGTTGCATTACCAAGGCTCTGGGTTTCATTAATTTGCAAATTTTTTAATCCGCTTACGGACACCGAAGGGCCGCGACCCTGAGGAGCGACACGGGCTTAAACGGCCCGTAAACGCGTCCGTACGTCGTTTACCGTAACCTAAGGGATCGTCCGACGATTGATTGTATATAAACAGTGCGCAGACCGCGCTCTCGGGTTATTGGGTCTTCGCGTGGGGTGCAGTTATTTATATACCCGAGGCACGGGCGACGCTTTAAAAAAAAAAAAAAGCGTAGGCATTTCTTAAGTAATTCAAACATCCGACGTACGTAGTTGTTTCAATAGAACGTTACGGTGCGGTGGGGCATCGTGGCTTCCTTCCTACGGCCTACATTCGGCGAATCGGAGCAATTATCGCCGAGACGAGACTTTTTTTATTGCAACGTAATTTTTTTTTTTAAAGCATTTCCTACAGAACAAAAGGTCGGGTAACGCGAGTTTATGCTCAAAGTCCTAGTATTATAATTCGATCCACTCTCGAACAATTTTCCCGGGGGGGCTTTATTGATCTTGGTGGGTAATATTGCCACTGTTGGTATTATATGAAAAACAAAAACAGAGTAGCCGACACTTTATTTTTAATTTCACAAAACAACGTCCACTGCTATGGGTAACAGTCGTGTGGGCTCGATAATATGAATTATTACTAATAATTACCGATAGCGATTACCCAGTGAAAACTCGTAATTTTTTATTAAATGTACGTAAAGGGGGGTGAGAGGGGGTGAGGGGGGTAGAGAGAGACTCCTCACCGTCAGGGCAACGGGACGAAGTGAGTACGTGAAACTTGGCATAACCCTGAAGGCGACGGTCGGCTAAAAATAAATGTGAAGCAATTGAATCCGGCTTAAATGGAGAGAGAGGAGAGAGAGAGAGGGAGAGAGAGGGAGAGAGGGGGAGAGAGAAGCGTAAATAAATGTCCATGAATAATCCGTGGCGTTGCCGAGTTGTGCGCTGTGCGCCTCTAGAGGAAGTTAATGGGCCAAGTGCAGGAATCATCGTCGAGTCAGACGTAGCAAAGACGTAGGGAGTTAATTGTCGCCAGTGTCCCGGAAGCGTAGCTCTTGGCGAGAGGTATGGAGGGCCGTGGGGCCAGGGACGAGAGGGCGACAAAGAGACAAACAACGGCAAAACGAGCCGGGGCTCGGCGAAAAGGTCCGCGGGGTTATTGGGGGATAGAGCAGGGCAGTGTGCCAGACGTTATTAAAACAGAAGGATCATCTCCGGCGAGGGGTCAAGTGGGGTTGTTATCAATGGGGTCTTGCCCTCCGGTCCTCACTGCCCCCTATCCCCCGCCCCGCCCCTTTGATACCGAGGGCGAGCTCGGCTACGATACGATGTTATCTCATCGGCGTCCGCGCGGCAACACGTACAGCAACGCGCAGGATGGGGGAGAGGGGGGCGCAGCCGACGGATAGAGGCCTCTCGTACGTTGTAGATACCGGGTGGGTGGGTGGGTGGATGGGATGACTCGGCGCAGGGTCAGTCGAGAAAAGAGTCCGTGTTCGTGGCGGGCAGTGCGCACACGCACCGATACAATGTATGTCGATAAAAGGCCGTGTCTTGAAGACTTTAAGAAACAGAAAAGTGGCAATAGTCCATCAGCCTCGAGCATAAGGCAGGGAAGCGTGGGGGGTAGGGGGGGACTCGTCCCTTTTAGCTTACGTGCCTTGCGAGAGCTCGTGCGGAGCGCGGCTTTTCCAATTGGCAGATCCGGGATGACTTGCCGAGTCGAGTCGAGTCGAGTCGAGTCGAGCGGTAACGGGAGGAATGCGGGGGGAGGAGAATGCCGGGGAATTAATGCGTCATGCGTGCGCAACTTTGAAAATCGAGCCGACCAGAGGCTCGTGCCAATAATAAATCGGCGGCGCTCGGCTCTGAATAGAAAAATCCTATCCTATTTTTCATAACCTCTTATCTGAGTTTGCTATTTTCTCTGCTTTAACTTTTCTTACAAATTATAAACATTTCTTATCGATAGCGGATACGGGAGCTATCCGCTCTTCTTGTCTCTCTCTCTCTCTCTCCTCTCTCCTCGCCTCTCGGTCCCCGTAGTCCGAGTCGCTCTTCTTCTTCTTCTCTCTTCTTCTTCTTCTCGATTTTACTCACGTGCCCTTATAAATAACATTAACAGTGTAGCCTCACGCAGAAGGACTCCAATGATAAATGGGCCCTTCAAGTGCTCCTGTAGGAAATATAAAAAAAGAAAGAAAGAAAGAAAGAAAAGGCCTAACCCCTGGAAATTATTTATAAAATATAAAGTCACGTTGTTATCTCGTTGCTAAGAAGACTGGGAAAAAAAAAACGAATACTCTGCGCAATAATGACTGGTTAAAGTAATTTTACTCGAATACTTTTTTTACGGGGTTCGTCGACGATTAGAATTGCCGCACTAAGTGCCCCAGTGCGCAAGTCTATTACCGTAAAAGCTTAAAAATTCGTAAGCCAGATAACTCGAGATTACTGATTTTTCATCCGTTAGCTCCCTCTCTTCTCTCTCTCTGCGCTCTCTCTCTGCGCTCCGCTCCGCTCCGCTCCTCGCAAGCAATCGTTTTTTAATGCAAAGAATTGATTAAATAGTTAAATTTCCATTAGGAAATAATGTTCCGTGGTAATTGAAATTAAAATATGACCGAGGGAATGGAGGATGCGGATATTGAATGGAAAGTGAAGGATACGGTGACGATAATCAGGTGGCGCGCTCGATCAAGTGAAAAGATAGCGAGTCGGTCGGGACGTACTTGTAATCGTTGAAAGTAAAAGTAACGACGGCACGAAATAAACGTAAGAACGGGAATGAAAATAATAGAAGAAGAAAAATTAAACGGGATTGTGAAAAATGCAGATAAATTAACGGGACGACAAAGTGGAGCGAGCGGAAGAAGAGGCGAGTAGAAATAATACAAGAGTATTGTATTGGAAATTGACATTAGCCCGAGTGGGGTTATTGGGTGGGAGGGGGAGAGGAGGAGGAGGAGGAGAGGAGGTTCGAAACGGAACGGGATAAGTGGAGATAATAAAGGAGAAAATGAATATAGAAGGATGTAAGGAAAATGGGGGAGGGGAGAAATATGCCAATTGAAACTGTTGCTCGATTTCCGGAAACAACCGGAGCTGCCAGCCCCTCGGAGCGCCGGTTTACAAGCGCCCCGGGCAAACAGACCCGTGTGCCCGGGGCACGCACACCATCCCGCTCCCCTACCCCGTACACCTCTCTTGGATAAACGAAGGCTTGTGCATCGACGAGCGACCACTACACGGTCTAATAATAGAACGATTCATTAAAAGTGTCTTGCGAGTGGCGGTGGCGGTGTTGGTGGTGGTGGTGGTGGTGGTGGTGGTGGTGGTGGTGGTGGTGGCAACGACTACGACCACGACCACGACCACCACAACTACGTACGTCCTCGGTTCTACTTCTTAGTCCGCGCGCTTCATTCCTTTCCGTCGTTACGCTAGAATGCCGATTCTATCGAACTTGGATGCTACGAGTTGAGAGAGAGAGAGAGAGAGAGAGAGAGATAGAGAGTCGCAATGGAGGGAAGAAGAAGAAAAAAAAAATCAAAAGAGGAGTACTTTGCCAGCGTAATCTCGGAATTTGATTTACATACCAGTGCTCCGACATTCGCGCGACCGATACTATCACCACCACCGACGACGACTACGCTTTCCTACTTTCTTCCTCTCTTTATATTAATATCGCTCTTTATGTGTTTTTTTCCTTCTTTGCCCCGGGGAATCGGGCTCCTGATTGGCCACGACCCCGCCACGGCTCGCCCGCCATCTCCGAGTATAATGATCCCTTTAACGAGCGCTGACATCTGGGCGCAATGGCCTTGGCGGCGGGCTCCCATGTAAATCCGAGCGCCCGCATTTTATAAGTAGTTTTGGCTAGCTCAAGTCCTCCCATCCTGCCCTCCACCCCCCCACCCCGAGCCACCCACTCACCCCGACCGACCCCGAACCCAAGACTCGCTCGAGAGGGGTCGACGAGGTCCTATTGGAAAAGCTAGCGGGCGCGCCTCCTCGAGACCGAGCTTAATTGTTTAATAAAGCCAAGCCGATTATCTTCGGGCCCGCGTGCCCGGGATCTCGTGTTTTCCCCCCGGGTAAGGAGGGCTCGGGATACTTGCCCCGAGTCCTCGACTATACGGCAAACTTAATACGCACTCGTTCCTCGTGTCTGGGCGGGCGTTCCGCGGGCGGCGGGAAATCGCCCTCTGCTAATCATCAGCCGTGACGAGCTGCGGGGCACGAGCTTATTAGGAAGTGGCGCCACGTGCGACATCTCCACGAGGATATTTACCCTCAACCGTCCTCCCTCCCTACCTCTCGAGCACTTTAACGCTAAATATAATCCCGACGTTTTTTACCGTCCCCCTCCCACCTCTCTCTCTCTCTCTCTCTCTATCTCTCTCTCAGTCAGTCAGTCAGTCAGTCAGTCAGTCAGTCGTGCCCGACCGGACAAACAAAAGGCGCACGCACGTCACCGGCAGATGAGGTCGATAAGTGCCCCCCCCCCGGAGGCTCTCCCGGGGCGGGCTGTCACGCGTGCAGCTTAAAACCCGGGCTCGATTTTCACGAGGAATCACGAGGAACGTACGTGTGTGTGTGTCAGGTACAGACGGGCTCGTCCGCGCAGTAATCCACGGGTCCGAGGAGTGGCGAGGGGCCCGCAACCCTCATGGGTGTTAAATGTCACCGGGAGCTCGCACGACGCTAAATCCCGATGTTTATGACGTATGGAACATGCGGTGATCGCGACTGTCTTTGAGCGAACGAACGATTCCGCGTACGTGTGGCTCCATTCAATAAACGTGCCCCCTCGCCTCACCCCCCACACGCTGCCCCCTCCGGCTCCTTACGGACGAAGAAGGGCGGTGCGTGGTGGATGTCTGGGTGGAGGTCGGGGGAGGGCGGGGGAGGTGATGCCGAAATCCCGGGAAATACGGGCATCGGCTCGAGCCGACGAGAGCCGACGAGAGCCGCGGGGGGGGGGGGCGCCCGCCGCCATCTTTGAAATCTTTAATTCGGCATCGTATACGCGACCGACCGACCGACCGACCGAGCTTTTCCTTAAGAAATTAAATACGACCGGACCCGCTTAACGAAGCCCATTCTTTAATTGCCTTCCCTCTGTCACATTTAATTACGTGAATTTAATTTATTTAATAAAGGTAAGCGCACGCGCACGTACGGGCACGCACGGGCACGCGCACGTACGTGAAATTAGCAGGCAGCTTGTTTTCAAATTGTTAATCACTTTACGTTTAATGGAATTAAGTAGGGGGTGATAAAGCTCCTCCCCAGACGTGTTAATCATACTCCCCGGCAATGGGGCATTAATTTAATAATAAATTGTTATAATGCCGCTTGACATTTGCATGTGCTTCTGCCTTCCCGTAATACGTCTTGCGCGCATAAGAGGCATTGAGAGGCATTGAGAGGCATTGGGAGGCATTGCGTGTGCGTGCGTGTGCGTGCGTGTGAGAGAGAGAGAGAGAGAGACAGACATCTTGTCTTTCGTTTGTACTTTGTTGCCTTTATATATATATTTATCATGATGGATGGACTTTGAAAATTCACTTCGTCAATCGAATAGAAAACAGAAACAAAAACAAAAACAAAAACAAAAACATTAATGCACTCCTAATAGGCATCCATCAATTAGATGAGAATATTTTTTTTTCCCGATAGTCTAGCGATGGGGCATGGAAAACTTTTTATTATTTTAAATAACGTGACGCCGCTGGCGCTACTGAAAATAAAAGGAGGGGGGGGGTAAAAATGATGTTTAACTGGCAATAAGCGATCACGTGACGGCCACGTTACGCAGCACTACATCGAAGAGTGCCAGAGCCGCGGAAATTATTATTTTTATTCACAGTAACAGTTGTACGTTATGTCAACGCACATCATTTACAATCTCGTTAAATAATCTGCTCGGTAATGTCTCGTATCTGAATAATAAATGCCTGTCGGCCAGGTTATTGTGATACGCGTATGCGGCCCTTAAAAATACTCGGGCGGCCCCCGCCTATCTGCCCGCCCTTCGGACTCCTATCTAATGATAATCTAAAGAAAAGGGCATGTAATTTCTCATGTCAGTAATACATACATACGCTTGAATCTTTAAAGGCCGTGGCTTTCCTTAAATATTCGAAATTTTAAAAAGAAATTTCAACAACTTCTTCGCGGGACCTCGATGACAAAATAAACAAGGGCTTGTTGGTGGAATGAGGGGGGACGGGAGGAGGGAGGCTATTCACGCTAATCTCACGGCAGGGGGCCGTAGCCGTCCAGTAAATGACGTAATCTCTTTTAGAGAATGTCCAGCTTCCTCGGCAGTCCCCGCGTTCTATTTTTATAATGAAATCCTCTCGCGATCCTAATGAATCCTTTTAATAATCGTAGGAAGGAAGCGGGAGGGACGGGGCAGGTCTGGGTCCGGGGAGGGTCTGGACGGGTCCCGAGCTGCCGGAGCTGATTATCAAAATTAATTTCGAGGAAGGAGCCGCTGCAATTACGCCGGGAATCACGCTTCGGCAAACAGACGGGGAGTAAAGGAGTCGGGGACGACGTCGTCGAGCATCGGACGGCCAGCCAGCCAGCCAGCCAGCCACCCTCCGAAACGATTCTTTCTTTCTTTCTCAAGAATTTCAGCCATTAAGCCCGGGCGGCCACGTACTACTTACTCTTATCCTTTAATAGCGGAGCACGAAAAACTTGGGGTCGACGCGCAACAACCTCGGCATCAAGTATTTAGCAGCGCGGCGCGGCATGCTTAAAGTCCCCGACGCTACCGGGACCTCAAGATCACACGGTGGGAGGGAGGGGGAGGGGGAGGGCCAACTGGGAAGAGCGGAGGAACTCCCCCCACTCCTCCCCGCCACTCCGACTGACGAGCGTGCCGTCAGGCGTAGAGCAAACCTCGGGAGCATAGGTTTTCGTGTACTCGGACCGAGGAGGCCGAGGGCTGTTTCGCGTTCCGGGCATACTGGACGTAGGAGGCCCTCCACCCCCTTTACGTAGCAGCCCGACTACTCTCTCTCTCTCTCTCTCTCTCTCTCTCTCTCTCCTCCATCTTGGCACGTCGACTTCCTGCGATTCGCCGGATCGCGGCGGACGCCCCCGGCCGAATGTGGGAACGGGTGAGCGGCGCGTCGCCGATTCGGAGCTGCAGACCGGGGAGGGGGGGAGGGAGGTGGAGGAGAGTCTGGGATTCGAGAAGTCATCGCCGAGGAAGAGCAGCTTGGGAAAGCACCACCGGCCAACCATTTCCACCAATCTGTATTCTCTTGTCGATTTTATTCCCTCCTCCTCCTCCTCCTCCTCCCTTCCTCTATCCCGAGCAAGCGACTATTTTATTCATATCACTTTACGTATTCATATTGGTATTACTGCTTATTGGGAGGGCCGATACTCCCGCAAACGCTAAGACACGGTAGAGACACGGTAGAGACACGGTAAGACAGACAGGGGCATAAAAAGGTCGTAAATATTTACCGAGTACTGGGTATAATTAAAGATACCGCGGCTTAATGTCTGAATTACTTCCAACCTAATGCAGCTCACTACTACTATTTGTATTGTAGCTAACCGTCACACAGACACACACACACACAGACGCTTTATCATACGAAATTATCACGAAAGCGTAGACTACACTTACTTGTAGGCAGAGCGCGCATAGAAAGTCTTAGTTGTTACCTCAATTAAATATTACCCGTAAATTCAGCTAATGTCCGAGCTAATGAAAAGTATAACGCACTCGTGGCGGCTCCCCATGACTCACCTGCAACAAGAATAACGAGGATGCAATTAAAACAGCTTGAGTTATAAAAAAAAAAAAAAAAAAAAAAAAAAAAAACAGGAGGTTATTGGGATTATTGGGAATATGTAATCCGTTATAAATTCGATTAGTCGTCCTGTTAATTTGCCGGGCTTGTCAAGTTCCATGATTTTCTCAAAGTAAAGAATTATTATCCCCCGTCAAATTTAGTTTCGGATCAATCTCTCTCTCTCTCTCTCTCTCTCTCACTCTGCTCTCTGGTTGATTTACGGATTTTATTACGTTATGCCGCCATTTAATATTGATGCTACATTGACAAATATAGGATTCGTATTAGAGATTCCAAGTTTAATAACATTAGCTGGCTAATTTTATTAAATTCAGATGCAGGACTGACATATATACATTTGGACACTGAATATTCATAAATATTTCAAACGAACGAATGAATAGAGTGAGAGAGAGAGAGAGAGGGGGGGGGGGCAGGCGCATGAGGGAGACGCGGGTTATAGATTTCCGACTCGCTCCCGATTATTTTCGAGATCGGCTCCAATGGATTATTAATTTAAATTTATATCGAATTACGGGGGAATAATCGTCCTCGTCCTCGTCCTCGTCCTCGTCCTCGTCCTCGTCCTCGTCCTCGTCGTCAAAGTAAGAGGAGACCCGATCGCTACGGAGGATCTCTGACGTACGAGGGTAAGGGAAGAACATTATTAAAAAAAAATATATATATATATATATATTCGCTCGTCTGGAGGCTGAGGAGGAGGAGGAGGAGGAGGAGGATGGGAGATCAAAGGGCCGAAGATAAAAGTCGGGAAGCGGAGGGAAGGAAGTTAGCCTGAGCCGAGGAGGCTAAATGACATTCGGGAGTGGAGGTCCTCTGGCGCAAATCTGCCGATATAGACGGCGAATAAATGTAATGGGATCGATTAAAGTGTGCGGGGAGGCTAAAGGGGGGGGGGCTCGAGTAGACGACAGGCGGTGCGGGCTAAGGAGGAGAAAGGAACGCGACGGAAAATGAGGGTACAAAAGTAGGGAGTAGAAAGTGTAAAGGGAATGGGGCCGCGAAATAACGGAGGTGGGGGGGGGCGGGAAGGACAGGGCAGGGTAATGGGGGAGGCACGAGTAAATAAATAAAGGGGAGAGAGTGGGGATGGGGGATAAAGTGCGCGGAGAGCGAGAGGCGGCGGAGCGGCCGATAACGGAAGTCTAACACGCGAGAAGAAGAAGAAGACGAAGAAGAATTGGAAGAGGCAGAAGAAGGAGGCGGCGGGGGGGATGAAGAGCCGAGGGGATGGGGGCTGGAAGAAGCGAGCGGCGGTCGATAGCCGCCAGTGGGTGGCTGCGGCCCATTGGAACGAGGGCGACGGGAGTTGGCGATGAAGGGCGTCGGGTAGGGGGACGCGAGGGGCGTCGAGGGGACTTGGAGCGACCGATCGAGAGAGACAGAGAGAGAGAGAGAGAGAGAGACGGGAGAGAGAGGCCAGGCAGGCTCACGTTGCGTTCGGGTAATCGGGCGTTGCGCAACCCGATAGCATCTGCTTAGCAGGTTTTATGGATATTAGGCAACGCTCGGCTTAAGCAACGTCGTCGAAAGGATTAAGCTTCGGGCCCGGCGACCGACCCGATCTATATCATCCACCTCCTTATTTATGTTTTTCTTCAATTTTGGCAAAGCCGATATATACCTTCCTCGTCGAGAACGAGAACGAGGACACCTCGACACCTCCCTCCCCCCCCACCTCCCCCAAGAGCCGATCTACGCAATGGGCGTACGTACTCTACTCGAGCTCCAAAGCTTCAGAGTCGTCGTACCTTTATTCGGCGAAACGCTTATACCGATTTATAGGGAATTTGGAGCCAAACTCCAGCAACCTCCTCCCCCTCCACCATCACCACCACCACCGCCACCGTACCCCGTACTTTATTAATAATTAATAATTCAGTGGCTGCCGCTGCCGCTCGGAATATCATATTCGGCCCGAGCTATAAGAAAATTACGTCGATATGGGGGGGGAGGGGAGGAGGAGGAGGATCGATGATTTAGAGGATCCGAGGGAGCTACCTCGACAAGACGAATAATTTCATTAAAAAAACACATATATATATATATATCGGACTTTTGAGGGCGCCGTTAAGGGATTGCCGGGTCAGGTTGTGTTGGGTACGGGTGGACGGGGCGGGGTCAACGGGAGCAGCGATCCGCGCTCGCGTTGACAAACGCCCGATTCGAAGGATATATAAGCGAGGCGCGATGGGGTTATTGAAAAGAAGGAAATAAGGGCCGGAAAAGTTCATCAAGGCTTCCCATGAGCTGCGTAGGACCCGCCGCGCTGAGGAGGCCGAGAGGACGAGGATGAATCGAGCCGACGGGTGGTAGGGGTAGGGGACGGGGACGGAAAAATTCGAGGACCGGAGCGAGGGCGGGCAAAGCACCCCAATAACCATTAAAGGGACTCGAGGACGAGTCTTACCCGGGGGATTTATAGTGGAGTGGCGTGGTAGGAAGTAATTATTTACATCCTTCGTCACTCTCCGCTCGTCCAGATCCCGATCTCGGATCTGGGGGGGGGGGGGGGAGCTATATGTTACCCCTCTCTCGCCGCCGCCACGCCGCCGCCGCCACCCTGCCACCGAGCAGTATGCCTTCTGACCTTGAAACCATGATCTCCGTAGCGTCGCCGCCGTTCGCGATTATCCTACCCGTTCCCCTTCCCCGCCTCGCGGACCGCTCCTTCTTTATCCCGGTGCTCTATCGCCGTGACTGATTGCGCGCTCGGCCATTAGGTGTAAATGCTGGACGGACGGGGCTCCGTGTCTGGGCATTTTATTTTCGACGGACGAGCCATCGCTTCCATGTCCCTCGAGTCTGTCAAAACTCGTAATGCCCCCCCCCCCCGCCGCTCGCTGGGACTGAACCGACGACGACGACTACGGGGATTTTATCCTACCGGGGGCGGGTTTTTTGGTTTTTTGGACGTTCGCGTACGTAATGGTAAAGACGGCCGACATTGGCGCTAAATCTATTTGAGGGGCCTGAAGAATTTAAGGAGGAGGAGGAGGAGGAGCAGTCGAGCCTCGAGACCAGTACACGGCTACATACAAGTTGTATTAAATAAATATCTAAGATCGTCCACAGCTACTTTCGAGTTTTCGCCCGTCTCGTCCCCACGGTATCGTCCTAAGCCTCGTCGTCGGCAGCGGTGGCGGTGGTAGCGGTGACGGCGGTGGTAGCGGTGACGGCGGCGGCGGCATCCCCTATAAACGTCACGGCTAAGGTGCGCGGGCATAAATTTTGATATCGTAAAAGTGAAAAACGCCAAGGCGCATCACGTGGTGCTCGTAAAGATCAAAAGTGATTTACAGGCGTCATTCGAGGAAATACTGTGGCCGAGGCCCGCGAACTTCGTAAACTTTTGCGGCCGCGCTTTAATATTGCTATACGCGTGGGCGACACTTTCTTTTATTGCTAAATAATCTCGTCGTCGTCGTCGTCGTCGCCGTCGCCTCGGCTCGCTCGCTCTTCCTCCTCCCCCACCACCACGTCCCCTCCCCCGGCCTTACTTCTTCATCCTGATTGCCGCATAAATAGACATCGCGAGGCCAACAAAGCAGTCACCGCCCCTCCCCTCCACCACCCAACAACGGCTCTTAAAATAATTTATACACCGGGAGATGTTACTGCGGGAGCGCGACCGCCCCTCCCCTGCCCCTAACCCCCAATAACCCCCAATAACCCCACTCCAACTAATCGACGACTTCCGATCCCGAGCATCGGTTATCCTTAAAAAACAAAAACAAAAACAAAAAACAAAAACGACCTGTCTTTGCTTTTCTTAGCGTATGGGATCGCCGGGACGAGAACGGGACCGGAGGATGATAATAAGCCGGGGGGGGGGGGGGGGGTATTAATTGCCTGGCGAGGTTAGAAAGGCACGAGGGCATTTTGCAAGCCGCGCCACGTTTTATCTTCCCTCCCGAAATTTTATGAAATTTTACGAATCGCTCGCGTTACGACGGCAGCACCACCACCAGCACCAGCACCACCAGCACCAGCACCACCAGCAGCAACGACGTTTCCCGACAAAATTAAACTTTAACAAAATTCGTCCGCTGAACTCCTCTCGGCCGTAAAGTCCTCGAGCACTAGTTTTACATCGGGATGTAAAATTTTCCAAGGATCGGGTAAGTTTTATTCGAATCGATTAAAGGTATATGTAAAGCCGGAGCTTTTCCCGTCAATTTTTCGTCCCTACTCCCTTCCTCCTCCCCCCCCACCCCTCTTTTCTCTGTGCGCGCGCGCGTATTTTAGGCCGTTTGATTAACGGTTTAGAAACTTTTTAACGATAAACATTACATCTGCGTACAAAATTTATTCATTAAAACTGGTCCACGGAGATATGTATATACATATACGTCTTATATAAACCTTCGTGGCATAAATTAAAGAGAATAAAGAAAACAATTAAAGAGCTTTTATAGTCCTTTGTTGTTGGGGAGGACAAGGAGGTCGGGGAGGAATAAAATCGGGTCCAGTACGTCTTAATCGCGTTACTCCCTTTTCTCCCCTCCCCTCTCTCACTCTCTCTCCCTCTCCCACCCCTCTCCCTCTCTAGCTCTACTATGTCTATGGCATTTCCCATGCGTCCTCCCCCCTGCTCTGGAGAGCGACGCTCGACGGAACGTCCCGAGCCAATGATTTATGCAACAGTTTACGTGTTTTGATGGACCGCTGTGAAATGTCAAGGCGTAGGAGTGAGCAGCGACCGGGTGATGCGGGGGAGGCGGCGGATCTTCTTCCGTTTATTTCCCAGGCGGTCGCGCCCCGGCTATCCGGACTTTTGTTAACGCGCGAGATTTAATTTCGCACTCCAGGAGACGGGGTAACCGATATCGCGCGCGTAACAAAAAAAAATCCAGGCTCGACGAGGGCGAGCCCCGGGTTGCAAAAAAAAAAAAAGTAAAGGGAAACTCGCTGGGCTCGGTGTAGCCGGGCCGGGCCGAGCCGAGCCGAGACGAGACGAGCCGAGCCGAATTACGCACGACCCACCCCCCGGTACCGTAATTCAACCCCCGTGTATCCACGCACTGCCGGCGGGGACTCCTCCTCGGAGCAGACTCCGGACAAAAGAAGCCCGCAGCCAAGCTCACGCACGAACCACTCCAACTCTAATTTCCTAATCCGTACAGGGTTCCCTCCGCCCGTACCTCCACCCACCCTCCTTTCCTTCCCTCAATCGTCCCGCAGCCACGACTCCGCCGTCTCAGGAGCTCAAGCTCCGCCTCCTCCCGTCCCTCCGTACCTCCCTTGCCCAGGCCGCCATTCTCAGCACGAGGAGTTCTCGAAATCTGAAAAACCGTCGCTGGCTGCGCGCTCTGCTCCTCCTGAGCCCCGGACGACCTGGCCATCGTCCAGCAAATATATACCGATATATATATATATATATAGAAAATACATCAGCCATCGATTTATTTTTATTTTCATACGCAATTTCGCGATTTTTTTGCATCAGCTTCCTACCCATTTCCTTTATTATCACAATAATTATCATTATCATTGTTATCGTTATCGTTATCGTTATCGTTATCGTTATCCTCCCGTTCTGTAATTATTCGGTTAATCGAAAAAGCGGCAATGAAATACGGGATATATTAATCCTAAAGAGACTCTCCCTTGAAATAATACCCTCGAAATAATATTTAACCCGTTAAAAACATGCGTAATCCGATAATCCTATGCAAAGCGACCTCGGGCAAAGGATCGGGCAGTGGCTGACATTTCTAATGGGCTCGATCGCGGCTGCGGGCAACAAAAAAAAAAAAAAGGGGGGGGGGGCTTGGCCAAATTATTTCAACTTTGGGGTTTTATAAGAAGGTTATTGGGGTAGTTGCGGGGGAGGGAACGCGTAACGAGTAACATTGGTTTAGCTCAAGAGTCGTACCGCTCAGCCGAGCACGTACATGTTGTAGCAGCACGTAGGCCAAGCGTGCAGGGTAGGCGGTATGCGCATACACGCTGCGTAATATATCCAATGAGCGGGCCTAGGCTTATAAAAATAACGTTCGTAATTCATTGAGGCTCGGCGGTATTGGGCTCAACACTACTCGCTCGGCCCTATCGGAACGCGTGATTCTTTAAACCCCAACAACCACAAATAATATCGGCTAATGTCGAACTTGGTCCTGTTACGCACTCCCCCCACCCCCGCCCCGGCGCTCCTTCCTCCTTCCTCCTTCCTCCTTCCTTCCATCAACTCGATGGTCGAAGACGGGCTGGAGGAGGAGGAGGAGGTGGAGGAGTAAAGTCTCCTAAAGAAGTACCGAGCTCGACCCCGGCTCAGAAGAGCGACTCCTGGTCGTGCCCCCCCCCCAGCTCCTCTCCCTCTCTGCTCGTCCGTCCGCCCGGGCGTCTCCCCTCGCATGTGCTGCGCGGCGCTGCGCTCGGCACGACTACGCACTATTGATTCGCGGGGTGTGCGCGAGCGAGTGAGCGCGCGCGCGCGCCTCCCCGAGCCACGGAAGGCTTGCCCGCCCAGGCACGGACACCATCCGGACGGCCCCCTTAGCTACAACTCCGTCAGCCGGCGAAGAAGTCGTCGGAGGGCGAGGAGCCGAGGGTCAAGCCGAGGCCCCTTCCCTCTTCCCCCGCCGTTCCTTACTTTCTCTCCCTCCGTTCCTCTCCGCCCACCCTCACCCATCACCGACCCCCCTCTCACCCCTCTCCGACCCCTCTCCACCCACCCTCACCCCTCTCCACGAAACGTCGATGGATTTTTCGATCGACGGCTAATGCCCTTCCCCGAGATCGGCCTCGATTATTTCTCCCGGGAGAGGAGCTTTTCCGACTGGGAATTACAGGCCCTCTTTTCCCCCGTCGCCCGGCTTACGATATTAATTATATCCCACTCCCGCGGCCTCCTTACCTCTCTCCCTCTTACGGCTCCTTCCGCTTATTATTACCCCTCTTGCCCCACGCTATCTATCGTTTATCGCTCCCGATCCCGTTCTCGCCCGACCTTTTTATCCTTTCACCCGATTTTCATCATCGTCGTCGTCGTCGTGGTCGTCGTCGTCGTCGTCGCCACGTATTCTCTTTCCTCGCCACCCCCCCCCGCAGTTGGACTAAGATTACCCTCCACGTATTATAAAGTTTTACTATTCCGAGGCTACGCTCTGGCACATATCGCGCAACAACGCCTCGCCGTCTTTATTTACTTGTACGACGCGCACCCGCACACGCCCCTCTCTCTCTCTCTCTCTCTATATATATATATATACGTCGGTCTGAATGTTCGTTGGAGCTAGTACGACGCTCGCCTCCCTACTCAATGCTTAAGAGCAATATTTTACGCGCAAAACGGGCCGATCGATGTAGCTCTGAATTAACGGCGGAGCTTCCCACCCCCACCCCCGCCAACTTCTCCTAATCGAGGACTCGGCAGCCAGGCAAACGAGATATTAATCGTTTGCCGGACAATTGTTAAATTATCCGCGGATACGTTTTGCGCGGCGGGGCTAAGGGGACGACGACGTTACAAGGGGTCCGAGCTTATTAGAATATCTCCTGCCTGCCCTATACTCGAGCCAGAAGCTTAGCTTAGGGGGGGGGACGGAGTAAAGCGGGGCAGAGGCGGGGAACGAGGAGCGGGAAAGAAAGAGTGAAAAGGAGCTTTGCTTAATGCGGCATTAATACATTTCAAAGAGCGCTTATTCGGTAAGCCATTTATCAGCTAACAACTCGTGAGCGTATTGATATTCTCTTATGGGATTTCGTTTATCGATTAGCCACGAAATTCGAGGCTTAACCGATACCTGTAAAAGCTCCTTATCGCCCGTTGCCTAATGTCCATTTAGAAATCGTAGGCCGGAATTAATTGATTTACTGCCAGAGTGCGAAACCCCCACGATACCGGAGACCCGATTTTTCATTTCACGTGGAGAAACGCGCTCCCCCCCCCCCCCACCCCCCAACTCACTCCTTTCATTATTCATATAACGATTAAGCCACGGGACTTTTTTTGTTTCTTATTGTTTATACGTCTTTAGTCAGTCGGAATAGTCCCATAATACTCTAGGAAAATAAGGATAAGCGTGATTGAAGGCCGGATTTGTTTTTCATTAATTAATATCTCGAGGGGCCGTGAGTTTTATTTTCTCCTCTTGTGGACCCTTTCTCCCTTCGCGAAGCGACCCACTCGAAAGTTTATGTAAAAGTTAAAGTTTTTTTTTTTTTTTTTTTTTTTTTTTTTTTTACCGGCACGACGGCCAGACAAGCGCTAAAGTAATTTCAACTCGCTCGAAGAAACGCGTATACACGCGAGCGGGCACGCGCCCCCCCCCCCCCCGCGCCTATACATATTTGAAGAGCTTGAACTTATTACAAGTGATAAAGCACTTATTGTTTTAATAATAAATTCAAATAAATATTACCCCGGGGGAGCACGTTTAATCTCGAGAACGTAATACGCTCTCTCTCTCTCTCTCTCTCTCTATCTCTCTCTATCTATCTCTGCGTCTCTATCTATCTCGGGTGGATAATAAGTAAGCCATAAGTAATATGTAAATAGCTGTGTTTCAGGTAGGGATGTAGTTAAAGGACATTTCGTAGAGATACGTAAGACAGGGAGATTCGTAGGAAGGACGGAATCCTAGTCCCGGATAGACGTAATCTCGATTCAACCGGGAAATTCACCGGGACTTGCTCTTAGTAGTAGTAGTAGCAGTAGCAGTAGCAGTAGCAGTAGTAGTAGGTGGAAAAGAACGTTGACGAATCTAGTGGAGCGGGGCGGAGGCGGGAAGGGCTGTCGCGGTCCCTCCCTCCCCCCTCCGCCCCGTCCTATGACAACTCGTAATTTCGTCTCGGCCGAGCTCCCATAAGAAAAAAAAAATAAAAAATAAAAACACGACGTTGTATTTATAAATGTCCCCTAATCCATAATGTCTCGCTCTCGGAGGGGTTTATTAAAAATGACCCGACCTCAAGTAATAAGCCGGGCGAGGCGTTGTCACGGCTCGCGCGTCTGCGGCTACAGAAATATGGTTGTCAAACACGATTCCCCGAGCATAATCCCGACCCCAAGTTAATTCGAAGATAAAAGATAATTTCGCGCCCGTTTTACGAGTTCGCAGCGGTAACGGAGTCCGACGGGGTACGGAGATCCGACGGGGTACGGAGATCCGACGGGGACGGAGATCCGAGACCGAGACGACTATGAAAAAAGCTGGCTTGTGGAGGGGGCAGGGGTGGAGGGGGGATGCAGCCGCAGGAACAAGCACGTAAATGTTGAGCCGAGGCCGAGCCAAGGCTGATATCTGGCTTGGGAAGAGTCTGTCTACGAGGGAGCGCGCGCGCAACGCGGCCAGCGACTGCCAGTGCGACTCTGTGTTTGTGTTCGCGTGTGTCTGTCTGTGGGCGTTCGCGTTGCTGAGGCGAGCGAGGGAGAGCGAGGGAGAGCGCGCTACCGAGCCTGGCCGCGTGTACGACCGTCCGACACGTCGTTGAGCCCGTGTGCGTAAGCCCCGAGGAGGATCGAGGCGGGGGCGGACAGATTGCTCGTTGTTTCGGTATTAAGCCCCATTGCGCATGTTTACGACACGATCTCGAGGGTGGGAAAGTGCCCGTGTACGAAGAAACGCGCGCCAGGCCACGGAAGATACAAATGACGGCGCTTTCCTCCTCCTTCCCTGTACGGCCGCGCTCAGGCTCGAGGGGGGGAGACCTGGTGGCCTGTCCGTATGGTCAAACATTGTCGAGCCGATACTCGAATGATTTATCATCACATTCCGTTATGGCCGTATAATTCGTTCGCCGGCGACGCCATTTCTTTACTTGGCATACCTCCCCCCACACCCACAACCCCTCTGTATATATATATATATAAATATTTACAGTCTTAAAATGCCTTCGGGGCGTCAACTAAATGCTCTAATGATTGATCTCCGAGGGCTCTGCCGCCCAACCCCGTTCGCTGAAAGTTCAAGACCCCCCCACTCCCCACTCTCCCCTTCCGCCGCCGACCGAGCACCGCGGCACGATTGATCCACGTAAGGCATGCGCATGAAGAGAAAGGAAACCGGCGTAATGTAAATAGCGTGAATAATTGGCCCTAATAGAAAAATTGGAAGAAGGAACGACAAGTACGTGTGTATCGGAGTATTGATCATAAAGGGGGGGTGGTAATATTTATTCAATCGATAGATACTCCACTCCAGCATATTGGCGAGCTCTCGGTGCTACTGGATTATTGGATCAGCGTCATTTTCCGTTCGCGGCTCTTTCTTATCGGGGCCGACAATGGCCCATAAATGCTAGTCGATTAATTGACGCCCCCTCCTCCTCCTCCTCCTCCACTTCGTCCCCCTACTCTACGTGCACCTGCCCCTACGCGAAACGAATCGACCGAAACCACCGATACTTATTTTGACTTGATAATTATCTTATATCTCCCCACCCCCACCCCCCACCCCCACGACGGATGATTTACACGCGTTATGCTTATTTATTTATTTATTCATTTAATTATTTATTTATTGATTTATTTATTTAGCCGCCAAATAATGTCGAAGACGCGGCCCAATCGGCCTGGATCTGGATAAACTTTCGGGGACGTTAATTTGGTAAATAGCTCAATTGTGCCGAGTTATGCTAATAATACGGATCGATGCTTAGTGGGGGCAGCGTTTGATTGTCCCGCATCGGCTCGTCCGCAATAAATCCGAGCGCCGGCAAGACGTCCGGAATTAGCGGATCCCGGCCATCCTCTCCTCTAGCCATAAATTAACATTGTAAATTCCGTTCCAAACTCAGCGCTCCCCCCTCCCCTCCACCCCCCCTGCCCCCCGGTCTTACTCTGCGAATTACTCTTCCGATCGTCGGCTCGATTATACGGCAAAAATAAAAACCATAAAGAAATGAAGGAGGAGAGAGAGAGAGGGGGGAGACAGAGAGATGTACAGAGAGAGGGGGGAGTGGGAGAGAGGGGAGGGAAAAGGGACAAGGCAGTGACGCGGAACGATGTTGGAATCGCATTAAAGCCAGATTTTTCAGGCTCGAGGGCGTTCGGGGAAAAAATTGGTGGCAGATGCGAGGGTAATTACACGCGAATCGCTCGTATCGCCGCGGTCGGTGCGTTGGGGAGAAAAATTTCCGAAAATATTTTACAAAGCCGTAAACGGCGCACAATGCCCCTTCCTCCACCTCGCCGCCGAACCGATAAAATATTCGCACGAAAGCATCCGTAACGCCCTGACTCGAATAATATCTCCCCGCCGCCTCCCGCGCTCTCTCTCCCTCTCTCTCTCTCTCTCTCCAACTATCCTCTGTCCTCCTCTCTCTCTCTCTCTCTCTCTCTACCCCCCCCCGCCTCCGACTCTTCGGAATATTAAAGTTTTTTAAATATCCTAAAGCCGAATCGATTAAATTGATAATTGAATTCCGTTAACGGTGGTCCATGCCATTTTTTCGGCTTAATGCACTGCTTCCTTCAGTTCGTAGCGTGCATTTGCGTTATTGCATTTTACGAATTCAGTAGCACGTCGGCCGAATCTCAAAGAGAGAATTCATCAAGTCGCCTTTAAGTCCCTTTTAAGTAAGCAATAAGACGCTCTTCCCTTCGATCCGTAATCATCGCTTGAGCCCAACCTCTGACCCTCGGAGCCGCTCTTTCTTCTTCTTCTTCTTCTTCTTCTTCTTCTTCTTGTTATCATTATTGTCGATGTAGATTTGCGTATACGCGTGGGTTTCGCGTTAAGAGTCAAAGGGAAGAAGAAGAGAAGAAGAAGAAGAAGAAGAAGAAGAAGAAGAAGAAAATAGTATTACCGGCATCTATGTGGTAATCTCGGCAAAATAATAATAATTTCCTTGTCCGCGGTGGCTATAATGCTGCTGCACAATGCTGCACAATGCTGCACAATTTATAAAATTGCTGGCTAATCTTTAAGAAAAAATGGCTTCCCTGCAGGCCCACGTCATTCTTTTACCACGAAAACTCATCTTCCCGATTCTTTTCCGTATACCCTTTTTTCACTAAGCCAGCCGTCCTAGGGAGACGCTGGCATCGACATGGCGAGCGCGTAACCGCCATCGCCACCTCCTCCCCCACCTGCTTCTTCCCCTCTCATCCACTCTTCCGCTGCTCTATCCACCCCTTCCACTTCTCGCCCGTTTGTCTGTTTCGCTTCCGGTCCGTGAAATAACAGTAAAGTATGCTTCCGAGGAAGGTTCGCGGAAACTCGGGACTCTCTCTCTCTCTCTCTCTCTCTCTCTGCACGGTCACTCGCAATCGCGCTGACACGGGTTCCTTCAAAAACGTTCTCGCCCCCCCCCCCGCCGCAGCCTGTTCTCTTCCAATTCCGGTTGCTCAGGCCACTGCTCCCGGTGCTCCCGGGAATTTACTGTTTTAACCAGCATTGCGGTTGAATATGCCGGTATACGCTCGCTCTCACCTATAATTGTTTCACGTACGTAATACAACGCACGGGACATTTAAACGTCGCTGGCTCCCCTCACCCTCACTCTCCCCTCACTTTTCCCTTCGTCACGGAGTTAATTCCGCAGCGTAGGAAAGAGACGGGAAGGGATTTCAAGGTGGCTCGATGTGCTTTCTTGGGAGCTAAGCCGTCCTCGTCGTGCCCCCCCCCGCCCCACCCCAGCCATCGAGAGCTTATCAAGTACACGGTAATAAAGCACAGAATCCGTTCCTTCCTACTTCTCCCTCTTCTTCTTCTTCTTCTTCTTCTACCTTCTTCTCCTCCTACTTCTTCTTCTACCTTCTTCTCCCTCTTTTTTCCACCTCCGTACTTAAGGCTAGATAAATTTCACTCACGCTCGCAATTTCTTAAACCCGAGCCTTTTAAATTTCTCGAGAATGTGAATAAAAAGGTTGAGCATCTTGGCGAAACTAAGGCCAAGTCTATTAATGACAAGAAGAGTGCGGCGAAAACGTCAGCCAGTAAAAATATCATATAAAGCACTGTACTCGAATACTTTTGACGCTCATTATAATTACGCATTCGTATGTGATTCTCTCTCTCCTCTCTCTCTCTCTATGGACCAATGGGTGAGACGCTACATTTTCTCATTTTCCTAATGCCACGTAAAAGAAAAAATTAAATGTAGCAGGTGCCGAGTTGCCAGAGACGCGGAATACCCCAATAATCCTCCGAGTCCCAATAACGGTGCATAACGTATCCCAATAATAACCAATAATAGGTGAAAGAAATTTATATCTAAGCGAATAACTTAATTAATATGAATATGAATAAGAATATTACGGAGCCGGATAACGTGCATTGGAACGTATATTGGGGTTTTTCAGTGCACGTTTAATCGCGCTTTAATCCTAAAATTATACGGCGCCGAATAAATTCGCTTAAATCATTCGCTTAAAAATCTATCATCCGGTTAGAATTCGTAATGAAGGGAAGGCGCGTGCGCGGCACCGAAATCAGACTTGATCCGCGATAAAAAAATGCACGCGAATCCGCTAAGAGGCGGCTTTGCGCGGGATATTTTAGAACGTTTAAGATGCATCATTCCGATCATCGATGATCGAGGCTCCGCTGATTTAAGCTTGCGGCTGATTACGTTATATGATATATATATTGTCTATTGACTAAAGCATCCCATTGGGGATTGAAACCCGTAGGATATCCTCTCCAAGTCACTAAATCTCCTCCTTTGAAAGGCTAATAGCTTCTTTTTGCCCATAAGCCGCCGTGGCTTTCCATTTACAAGTGATAATTACAGGGTATTCTCCGACTGGCGTCAATCCTCCCCCCTCGACATACATATATACATACATATATATATATATATTGGATATTTATAAGGGGCTGCTAAGAAGAGAGAGAGAGAGAGAGAGAGAGGGAGAGACGGAGCTTTGCTCGGACTGATAACGATCGAACGTCGTCGACGTGAAAAACGTGGGGGAGAGAGTACCGAGGGGTGGGCCCGACAGCGACATAGGAAAGGCGGGGTGGGTGGTGGGGGGCGCAAGACTTTAATTATTCAGAGTCGAGGAGCGCGGAGGAACTCGCAGTTCTCCCTACGTTTCGAGCCTCACCTCAAAGTAACTTCCCGCGACACATACACACACTTTTTGCTGAAGAAGAAAAAATAAGTTGAAGAACCCATTCCTGTTTTAAAGAAGGAAGGCTCCTTAAATCCCTCTCTCTCTCTCTCTATAGCTCTCTATCTCTATGAAAGCGTCAATAAAATGGCTAAGTAAGTTATTTATCTCTCGGGCGCTCGACGAATATATTTGGAAAGTTTAATTGCCTATCTGGACTCTCCGACTCGGAAAAACTCGATTCCGATCAGCAAGGCAAAGAGATTATGATAACGAGGGCCTGGCTCGCTGACGTTCCCGCCGCCCGATTCGATATAAAAAGACTCCTTGGTTGTTAACGTACTTTCGAGTACTTGCGAGTACTTGCGAGTACTTGCGAGTACTTGGCGAGCGCATCCTCGGATCGGGTATGCGGCAAGCTCAGATTGGGCGGGGAGCGCTGCCGATACCTAATGTCCTTAATTGCAAGGGCCATTGACCTCGAGTTTAATCGACCATTATCAGGATAAGTTGCGCAGTTAAAAAACTTCACCGACACGTAAACACTCGTTTGAATGTCTTACCGACTGCCCCCATACGAGACTCATACGTATTTACTTTGACTGCTCGCGGGGGATCCACGTCCGGCTATTGTAAATGTTTAAAAAGAAAAACACAAGCTCTCGCTGCGGTAATACAACGGCAATTTACCTCCCGTCCCCCTTTCATTCGAGTCGGGTAGTAGGGGAAAAAGAGAAAAAAAGTATTTATTTACAAACAGCGGCTGTGCAAAAAAAAAAAAAAAAAAATAAAACAATTTATAAAGAAAAAAAGAAGAAAAAACAAAAGATCTTTTTATGCTCTTCTTTATCGACTCTCCGTCTGACGATACCGTCGAAAACCTTCGAATCTCTCTGTTGTCTACTTAAAAACTGTAATGCACTGTAATGCCTTCATTAAAGAGACCCCCCCCCACATGCCATATAGGTGCATATAGGTGCATATCGGGACCTTATGATATGAAAGAATTGCAGGAAATAAGGACACGTCGACGTTACGAAGGGAAATCGTTAAAATATCCATTGGTCTGAGGCAAAAGCCAGGCATTATTGGAATTGCACATTGTAAAAAAAAAAAAAAGCGAATTGTACATCTCGATGGAATGCCGGCTTCGTTGGTTGAGGGGTAGGTGGGTAGGGGGGAGGGGTAGGGAGGGATCGTACGAGTGCTATCAATCAAAAGTGCGTTTTCAGGCTTTACAATAAAAAGAGTTGCGTATGTCATTTCTCCAGAGCGAGAGAAAGAGAGTGAAGAGAGATTCGTCGATGGGTGAGAGAGTCGGAATATGAGCTCTGCGAGACGGCGATAGGCCGGATGGAGGGGCGTATAGAATACGCTGAGCGAGTGGCGTTTTTCAACTCGAGGCATCGACTCGGCTGTCGTGGAAAGCGCTCTTTAATAAGGGAGTCGCGTCGGAAAGAGGCCGACTACTCGCTCGGTCTTTGGTTGCGGTGAGGTGGTGGACGGGGGTGTCAGAGTAGAGGAGAGACTGTGTGGGAGAGAGAGAGAGAGAGAGACTTAGTCGGGGGGGGAAGAGAGTATGTCTTGCGCGAAAGATTAGAGCCCCTGTAGTTGGCAAGAGGGAAAATGTATGGGGTGGAGGTGGGGGGTGGGTTACGAGTGGGAGGAGAGGTCGGATAGTAGAACCAAGTACGAGGGAGGAAACATCGAGGGGCCGAGACTTTTACCAACGTTAACGTCGTCCGTCCCTACCTTAGCTTGCGCGTTACAAACCTCACTCACTCGCTCGCTCGCTCTTCACTTTCCCTTTCTTTACGTCATTTTATATTTTTTTCCGGGCTTTCCGACTACTTTTTTTCACGTCACTATCTCCCTGTGCGACTAACTTTCGCACTTGTTTATTTTACATACATTTTCCTAGTTCCTTTCTCAACCCCAATAACCCCAACAACTCCCGCGTCCTCGGCCTCTCCTCCTCCTCCTCCTGCACCCACACCCCCACCCACCCACCCACCCACCCACCCACCGTACAAGAACTCGAAGGGTTATTGGGAATACGAGGACGGGCAAAATGTAATGGTTATTATTAATGCCCGTCGATGTCTATTATTTATGAAGCGGAGGATTATTTATACGTAGGACGGGGTAACGGGCAGACAGACCCTCTCGCCAAATTTATTCCCTATAATTTATCATCGGCCGTTTACCGCCCGCGCGAATCAATTACGAAACATTCGCTAATACGGCATCCTTATGGCAATGCATTAGCTATGCGCACCGAACGGATCCGTATTCTTGCCGTATTCTTAAGTCATAATGGGACAATAAATGGCCCTCCCCCCTCCTTCTTCCCTCATGCAGTGCCATCTGGACAAAATTCAAATCGTAAATCCCAATATCAAATATAGATACGTTTTATCTCCTCCTCCTCCTCCGTGCAAATAAATATCAATCTCGGAATACCTTTTTTTACTCTCGAGCAATTACCACCGATTGGATAACGAAGATGATGAGAGGCGGGTAGGGTAGGGTAGGGGCGGGGCTGACAAATACTTTCGCCACTTTTTTCGCTGCTCTCTCTCTCTCTCTCTCTATATTTTTTTTTCTTTCTCTCTCTTCATATCTTCATATCCCAATCGACCGACGCTCCCTCATTTTTCTTAACGGCGACTTTTTCCCATTTCTCGCCTTCAATTAGACACGTTCCGTCAGGCTTAAAATATAATTATAATTTTCGTTATTTAATGAAAGTTTGCGCCAGAATCGCTTCCACCCCCCTCATTCCCTCCAGGAGCGATAATTAAATATATCCTCCCGAACGCCTAATCTAATCTCATTAGATCCCGCCGACTCGTGTTTTTTTTTTTTTTTTTTTTTTTTTAATAATAATAATAATAAAAAAATACCGAGGAGGAGGACCTTGAACATTTCATAAGAATCCTCTTTCTTCTTCCTCTTCTTCCTCGACCGTCGATCTCAAATAGTTGGTTTGATTATAATATAATTTGCGAGCGCGCCCGTCTTCAGAGCCCCCGAACGAACCAACCAACGAACGAACGAACGAACGAACGAACGAACGAAGGAACGAAGGAACGAAGGAACAATCGGTGTGCCGCCGACTTTTCTTCCCCCCCGTTTCCCCTTTTTTTTTCTCTTTATTTTTCCTTCCTCTCTTTATTTTTCTTTATTTAGCCATAATCCCATCGGATGCGCTCCCTTCCACCATTAAAGCTTATTACAACTTGGGGAATCTCGCGTCCCGTATAGATTTCATTTAACTTATTTTTAATAACGGCTTGTTGTGAGCCCCCAATAACTACTGTAGCGCTGTATCGTAAAAATGTTTCGCTCGCCGAAGCTTAATGAGTTAATGATACAATAGAAAAAGAGGTTATTCGTGAAGATAGTAAATAGACGAAATTAAATTAGGCCGGCTAAAAAGATAACTCAAACAACGAGGGTGGGGGGCAAAGAGGCAAAGATAGAGTGAGTGGTGGTGGTGGGGGTGGTTGCGGGGGGCAGGGAGAGAGAGAGAGAAGAGTAGGAAAAGCCAGTAAATTCCAAGTTATTCTTTCGGATTTGATAGGACTAAATTCAATACACATTTCATTGCAGAAGCGGAACGATCTCCGTAAAAGCGCACCTCCCCCCCCCCCCGTCAATTCAATTTACCGTTTCATCCATAGAATTCATAATAACGAACTCTCTTAATCTCTAAAACCAGAATGCTCGCAAACTATTAGAGGTAAAATACCGTGACTCCGTAATTCCACGCGCCCCCCATGATAAATCCTTCCTCGTCCCGTCGGCTCTAAAGCGCAAAAACAGGCAATCAGTGTGTGCGTGTTTGTGTGTGTGTGTGTGTGAGAGAGAGAGAGAGCGGAGAGAGCGAGAGAGAGCAGAGAGAGAGAGGAAAAAAGCTTTGCCGCAAATTGAATGGCCAATCACTTTCACTACGGGAAACCCGGGGAGCCTCACCGAAGGGCTTTTAACCGCGAGATCTTCGCGCGAAATTCATAATTTAACATCGCAGCGTCTAACGCCTAATGCTCGCCTCCACGCCCAGGCAAATCGTTCCCTCTCTCTCGCTCTCTCTCTTTTTCTCACTCTTCCGGCTCGTCTATCGAGCCTGGCGTGTCTGGCACCCGGGGCCCAACGATCCGGTAACGACTCAACGGCTACGGGCATTAACCGAGAGACAGCGGAGACAGAGACAGAGACAGAGAGAGAGACAGAGAGAGAGAGGCAAAAGCACTGCCAGTGGCATCCGAAAATATTCATAGCCGTGCGGGTGCACGCGTGCGCATGTGGCCTTATAGCGTGCGCGTGTGCGCGTGTGTATTATTGCTCGATCGCTTCCCGCGACTTAATGAATGTTTCGAATGCGTTTTAAACAGGTATTTCGAGTTCCACCTCACCTCCCCTCCCCAACCCTCCGGCGTTCTTTAATGCTCGCACAATGGAATGCTCGCGTAATGTAATGCGTCCGCGCCTATGTCCGGCTGCAGTCGAGCGGTACGTAGAGATAGATAAACCGAGCGGAGGTGGACGCGGTCGACATATATATTTATCTATTTGTTTGTCCCTGCCGCTCTTGTCGTCGTCGTCGTCGTCGTCGTCGTCGTCGTCGTCGTCGCGGTCGTTATTGTTGCGAATTTTTTGAAATCCGAACGCCCAAGATCGGGGAGACGAACGAATACCCTGACGAACGATGCGGCAGCTACAACGCGACGTCTATCTACTACCATGGGAATTTCGTTGGTACGGGCCTCCCACCCCAATAACCCTCATTCCCACCAATGCCATTCGTCGTTCGTCTCGGTGAATAATTAATCTCATCCTCGAAGGAGCCTTCAGAGCACCTCTACCTAAGCGACGGCTCAGACATCGTCCCGATAAAGCTCGGCGATCCATTCTATTAAATTTTCCCAGCTTCGTAGTTTTAATACGTGAAAAGAACGTGCAGGGTTGCTTCTCTCTCTCTCTCTCTCTCTCTCTCTCTCTCCCCCTCCATTCCCAACCGTCCATCCCTGCCGCTCGACTCCCAAATCCGACTGGGCCGTATTAACCGGGGCAATCCCGTCGGGGCACGATACGTATGCCTTTTGGCCGAGGAGGGGGCTCGATTGAAGGTCAGCTCGCGGGTGAGGAGGCTCATATGGAGGAGGTTGTATGCTTAAAAATTACGATGGCTAGCCGTCGATAGGATATCGTCGACCGTTCAACAACGTAGTCACCGGGGATACCGGGCCGATATCCGGCACTCGCTGCTGTTGGTCGAC
This sequence comes from Ceratosolen fusciceps, assembly GCA_018883505.1. Lineage (NCBI taxonomy): Eukaryota > Metazoa > Arthropoda > Insecta > Hymenoptera > Agaonidae > Ceratosolen > Ceratosolen fusciceps. The sequence goes on along the minus strand of RCIC01000039.1, from coordinate 632,340 downwards.
AAAAATATGAGTAATAACGTCGGGAGGGGTGGGCGGTCTCGGCATCTTTAAAAAAGGATATTCCCTGACAGATTGGCCTCTTACGTTTATTACCCGAGTAAGGAAAATAGGGATTGATTAAGGATTGATTGCTGGACCGATGGACCGATGAGCGGACGACTCGACCTCATCTCATTACTTTAAATCCATCGCGCATTGCGTCGTTTTCATCATTGACCCGTAAAGGTTTCGCGCAAGCCGAATGACGAATCGCGTTAAGAGCCGTACTACCTCCCCCAACCCCCTCCCCCCAATAACCCCTTCAGCGGCCGCTGAATATAATGTGAGCGGCCGACCGACTTTGACGCTTACGAAGCCAAAAACTTTACGGCTAGATGACTCCGTCGTGTCGGAGCTTCGTCACGGCTTCCTTCCTTACCTCCTTGGCCCGACAAACCTGGGTTGTTTCGGTTTCTTACGAGGAGATGAGTAGGACAGTGCCAGGATTGGGCGGAATTTCGTGAGGCGTGTTCGTCGGCACGAATATCGAAGAACCGAAGAACCGTAGGCAGAGCTTTTTAATTACCGTCGTCAATACCCGTAAACAATATCGCAATATACCGGCCTTTCCCCCACCCACCACTCCCCCCCAACATTTTAATGATCGACCCTCGGCGGTGCACATCGCGCCTCTCCGTCCCTCCGTAGGCGGGGGGTCGTACCCGTGATAGCCGCGATAGCCGTAGCCAGCAACTCGATAAATGCGCAGAAGCCCGATTTATCAAATAATTACTTTCGACTAGCCGTAGATGAGCCGTAGAAAGGGTTTTCTTGCTACGCTATTGCACTTTCAGGTCAATTTACCTCGGCCGGATAACCGTGAGTAAATACAGTAATTAATTATCAATATATTTCGATAGCTAAGACGAACGACGAACGACGTACGAGAGGATTGTTGTTTATTAACCGGGGCCTTTCCGGATAAATAAAAGGCTCAGCGAGCCGAGGATAATTATTAATTCCCCGACCGGGATCACCTATAATTTCATATATATATATATAAAACTCTCTCTCTCTCACTCTATATCTCCATCTCGCTGCCGCTATCTCTGCGAGCACGAGTAAGCTGCTGGCGCACGACTCTCCTACAGAGATAGGAATGAGGTGGGGAGAGGTTGGGAGGGAGGTAGGGAGGTAGGGAGGGAGAAAGAGACTATGTATAACGTAAAGCAATGCTTAAAAGCGAAGCTTTTAAAACCAAGATTCTCTTCTAGACCATTTATCTTATCTGAATGTTCCGAGCCCCGGCTGAAGAGCGCTATTTATATATATATACGTACAAGTATAGGTTATGCGCACGTATACGTAGGGCCGGCGAGCGAGCGAGCGGGGTGGAGGGGGGAATTTATAAGGCGGTGGCAATAGAATGCTCTTGCATTCTCGCGGGGTTTATAAATGATGGCATTTTGGTAAAACCCTCCTCGCGGATACGATCGTGATTCAGTCGCTATCGGCTTGTAGCGAAAAGCGCTTCATTCGTAGCGGATTCGTAGCGGATTCGGTACCGGATTTGGTACCGGGGAACAAAGGCAAGACCATCCACTCCGGATTTAGCGTAAAAATCGGCTAAACTTGACGTTATGACGCGGCTCCGCAGCCCGTTTAAAGCATATAAAGCACTTGAGCGGGGGGGGTGGGGGTGGGGGCTCGTCGTCGTTGGCAATTTACAAAATTAAGCCCATTTTCGCGAGGACCGTTCGCATAAATAGCATAAATAGCCTCGATTTTTTTAGTCGTCGTTCTCGTCTAGGCTAAAGCTCGGCTCCTCTCTCTCACACACACACACAGACACACTCTCGGTCACGCGGGGGAGGCCTAGGTGGGGTGTGTCCGGATAACCCGGGTAACTCGATAACCGCGGATCGACGCTCGCTCGTCCCTTTTAATGCGTACGCGCGCTTTTTAATTCAGTCGAAGAGGCAAGTAAATATTAGAAGGGAAAACGTTTTCGGGGCGGGGGGGGGGCTCTGGGAGGAGAGCCGGGAAGGGAGAATAAAAAGACGAGAAGAAGAAGAAGAAGAAGAATCTTACGTGCCCGTAGCCGTCAAAGTGCACGCAAATCAGTGACGGAGGGGGCGGGGTAGGGGTAGGGGTAGGGTTGCGCGGACCAGGGCCAAAGCATTGGTCGAGCGAGTGGGGAAGCTTAGGGGTGGGGGTGGGGTGGGGCAGCGGAGGCGCCCGGGCACACGCGGCCTTGCGAAATGATGTTTGCCCAAACGCTGCGGAGGCGGCTTTGGAGCCGATAACCGGCGGGCCGCGTGGCCCTCGCTCGCTAACGGACGCGCTTATCCCGTAGGGCACTCGGCCCGGGATAGACGAGGACCGAGCTCGACAACACCGCCTGGGGATTCGAGGCCGAACGCGCTCTCGACGCCCGCGTGAGCAACACCAGCTGGGGCGCGTCGAGGCTCTTTTCTTCTTCTCCCAGCCTCCCTCCCAGCCTCCCTCCCTCCCCCAGCCTCTCTATCTCGTGCACGCGCTCTGCTTTGGGGTTCTTCGGGTGGGGTGGGGTGTAAGGATGGGGGGGCGTCGAGGGTACGATAGGGGACGAGATGTGGGGACGCGGACGAGTGAGCGCGCGACACGGTGGGAACAATTTTTATGGATTGTTATTTACCCGCGCGGTGATGAAGTCTAGGGGTTGGAGGGGGTTATTGAGTGGGGAATGGTAGGGTGGCACGGACGTGCCCACATTCTTTTTCCTTCCATCTTTATTATTACTCTCTCTCTCTATCTCTATCTCTCTCACACACGCGCGCGCGCGCATACACTCATTTCTTTTTTGCCTCTCTACGAGGCGTGAAATTTTTAGCGATTATGCACTTCAGGACGTTATTGTGTAGACCCTTTGACATAAATCAGACTGGCGCCAAATGGCCAGCGCCGCGTTAGACCTCCCCCTCCCCCTCCTCCTCCTTCGTTAATCGCCATCCTTACTACTACGCTTTTCTTTGTGTTACCCACCCCGGTCCACCAGCCGCCCTTTCCGCCCCCCCTTCCTCACACTTTTGTTTCTTTCTCTCGTTGTTTTCTTCTTCTTCTTCTTCTTCTTCTTCTTCTTCTTCTTTTCGTTCGTTCGTTCGTTCGTTCGTCGAAATGAGAGGGTAACCGAGACTCGGCCTCCTCTGGACTCCGAACTTTTATTAGATCGAGGCCGGCAGCGCGGAAAAAGCTTTATATTTATCGTCAAATCAAGGGAATTACTTACATTATTATTTACATTTCGACGTTTATTCGTAAGCGCTCTACTCTACCGCCCCCAACCCCCCCCACGCCCACGACACCCACTCCGCGTAACTTTTTTGTTATGGTATGAAGCTCTCGGGTTGGAAATGGAACTATACAATAGGATGGGGTTAATTTCGTATGAAGGCCGTAGAACCAAAGCAGCCCCGAGCCACGAGGACTTTATCTCATTTATTACGAAATCTCAATCAGCCATGACTTAGAAAAAAATGGCTTAAGCCCCCCCGGCGGCCGCGTACTATATTTATATTAAAAATATGTGCTAAAATAATGTACGTGCAAATTTTAATTAAGTCTAATAGGCGGGGTGGCATTAAAACGATGAAATGGAGATACTAGAGTTCTTCTTCTTCTTTTTTTTTTATTAAATTATTCTACGTTTTTCGGATCCACTTGATATTTACCGACGCGAATATTACAATGAAAACTCGCGTCCTGTAATGTAGTTACAAATTAAATTTAAAGCCCGAGCCGAGGGTTATTGGGGTGCTTACGTGTGTGTATATATATACATATAGCATCGATCCCTCAGTAAATAAAAGCTAAAGTACAATAAAATAAAATTAATAATATATATATATAGAAGAGGATCCGGTAAAATTAAGATCATTAGGTTAGTATATGTTTTGGCAAATATTTCTTCAAGGCAAACAACGACTATTGCTGATTACGTTAATTCAACTGAAAAATACAACGAAATCAATGGCAGCAATAATGATAATGACACTCGTTACGATAACGTCATTACCAATAACAACGACAACAATATTAATATTAATATTAATAATGACAATGATTATCGTATTGAAAATCCTAAATCGCAGTACGCCGAACGTAAAGTTTGCGTATAAAATGAGCGATTCGGTAGATTTTTATTTTTCAATTAAAATTATCGGTAATTGAATGAAACGCAGTCCCGAGAAATTAAGCATCGCTCCCCCCCCCCCAAAGAGTAATATAAAATACTTTTAATTAATTATAATTAAGACGACGAGTGTCGGCGTATAAATTATGCTACGTGCATGTACGGAGGAGGGAGAGGGGAGAGAGGGAGAGAAACGTAGTGTCGGCGTTGAAAGTTGAAACGTTGTTGCAGAATTATTCGGGCAATTGTCGAGAATGAATTACGCTGCCGAGTAATATTCGGCGAAGAATAGAGAAAAGTCCATTTACCTCGATTGGCAGATATTTAATAATAAAGTTGCATTAAACTATTCCAATATAGCCGTTAAAGCTTGGGAATTCGAATGGTGCTCGAATCGTCTGCCTGTATATCCCCCCCCAGCCGCTTTATTTGTTGCGAGCTGCCAATTATGATTTTCATCAATATTACACGGAGCCGGAAATTTACACGGGAATCCCAATTTTTTCTCTCTCTCTCTCTCTCTCTCTCTCTCTCTCTCTCTCTCCGCCTTTCTATTGGCCAACAATGTTATTTGCCTAAATTTCTCTCGATAAAATATCAAAGCGAAAAAGCCTCCGCGGGGAATTGCAGCACTCGCTCGCAAATAACGTGCGTGCGTGCGTGCGTGCGTGCGTGTGGGCGTGTGGGCGCGTGGGCGTGCGCTCGGGTTTGCGCGGGACCAAATCAATCAGATAAGTTGATTGAGTATTGTCTTTGACATCTTGCGCTCTTATACTACTATTGACAACCTTTAAATTGCTAAATTGTAATCTTTCGCCATGGAAATGCGCGCGCTTAACCGACGTTCCTTTTTTGTTTTTTGTTTTTGTTTTTTGTTTTTGTTCCTCCCATCTCTCTCCCCGTCCCCCCCCCGAGTCGGGCTCTTCCAAATCACGAAAATTTAATAAAAAAAAAAAATACTCGATGATTTCTGCCGTCGACACCTCCGCTCGCCGTTTCCCCGTCTCCCCCCCGCCAGGTCCGGGAAATTCGATACGGGAGCTCGTGGCGTAGAAAGGGGGTTCGGAATCGAGCGAATCAAGTCACCGTGAAAATTATTGGAACTGCGTACGACGCCGGCCCCGTCGGCTTATTTTAGAAAAAAGTACTTAGGAGCCGAGAGAGTAATGCAATACTTGGAACATGTGCTCCCGATAACCGAAGGATCTCTCGTATAATTTATTATTTCGTTCCCCACTCGGGGTGGGGGTTGGGGGTTGCGAGTTGCAAAGTCACCGCTCGACAGTTTCGCAGCCATTACATCCTTAATACGGAACCCCTGGCGCACAACTCTCGACATTCTAAACCGAACTGCGGGGCTCTCGTCACCTCGCGCCCACACGTGCTCTCGACTCCCCCCACCCCCACCGCCCCCGAGCTCCCGGAGAGCTCTAACCCAAATAGTCCCCGTAGCCCCAACGCCGTATCCCACAGACTAACCCCGAGCTCTCTCGCTCGTGAAATTTCGCATTTCGCATTTCGCATTTCGCATTTCGCATTTCGCCTCTCCGGATCCCCTATCGTCGGAGAAGGGCCTCCAGCGCGTTAATGCAACAAGAAGCAGCAGCAGCAGCAGCAGCCTACCAACACGGACGACGAGCACGCACGCACGTGCGTATGGGTGATCCGGATTAAGACAACGAGGGACATGAGGGACGAGCGAGGCGAAATATGCTCGCTCGGTCGGTCGGTCGGTCGGTTCTCGGGATCAACGTATACCGCGCGCATACGTTATAAGCGAGAAATTAGAAACGGTCTTACGGGCTCGTTATTGCATCCCGTACCCCGTCGTATGCACGACGTACCGCGAGGACTCGCTCGCTAGTTCCCGATGCCCGCGACGTTACACATTTACGAGCGATCGCCCGGGGATTATTACCATTCGTTGGTCAAGGTCGTTAATTCGGAGCGCTCGGGCGGGTCGGGATCGTGAACGAGGCCCCCAATAACCTTTGACGCTCTCCCACCCCCACCCCCCCCTCCCGACCCGCCCGACCAATTTTCCCCGGCAAGCATCAATCGTTACCTCGGCCGCTTGTCTTTATTCTTAATTACCGAGAAAGTTACTTTCCCGAGCCAAGCCCTCGATAAATAAACTCGATCCGCAATTATCGGCCGCGTTCCTACGCGAGGTAAATAAGCGACAGGACGTGGCTGCTATTGGGGTTAACGTACGCCTATGACTTACCGATCGCCGACCTACCGTCACCAAACTTACAAATGTGTTATTTGGCTCGATAATACCAGGCCATGGGTTGGTTAGCTTACCTGCAACAAAACAACGCAACGACCAAGCGATTAGTTACATTTTAACGGGCATTCGACAATTAGACAACGAAATGTAGGAATAAAAGTGGTATATAAGCCTTACGGGAATCGGGAAATCCGACTCGCGTTGCCAATGCAAGTACTTTATCGTAATTGCGTGATTTCTTCGTAAGACGGGGGGGGGGTGGCATGCGCGAAGCACATTTAAATCATTTACAATTCAATCGAACGGAAAGTTCCATATATATATATATTTTAATATGCGCGTGCGCGTGTATTGTTAAAAGATTATTGCGCTTATAAGCATAACGTGTGCGCCGATAAGTCTCTGCACGTATGTATGCACGCACGTGTACGTACGTATAGTAAAAGGGTATGGGCTCGGCGGCGCTCTGGCGAATTGTTACTACGTACTAGAGCGGCTCGACGAACTTTTCATCCCTTCGATATCGACACGGAGATGTTTATTTTTAGAACTTTTGATGAAAATACAATAATAAAGGAAGTTTTATTACGTTTGCGTAAAATATATATATAAGGACGGGCAGGCAGGCATTTTCCGTGCGATTCTTTGTGCTCGGCCGCATATATATTCACCGATTACTAAAATCACAATGTTCATCGGCGAGCGAGCCCTGGCGGTTAATTCCATTTAATTGATTACATTATAATGCAAGATCGTTAGATTAGATTGGTGCCTGTGACTGTATTTGACTGGAAACTAAATAATTCGGTTATTACGGGGATCGATCGATCGATCGATAGGTAGGTAGGTAGGTAATGGCAGGAAATTATTTCCAATAGGAAAATGTCTGGCAGAGCGTGACGAATCGAATCGCTCTCGCGGGACTTTCCTTCTCCAGCGATGAAAGGGATGAAAAAGGTTATTCGCAATAACCTTCACGGTACTTTCGGCTAAACGGGTAAAGAGTACGGACCGGCCGGCGTTTATTCAATTTCCGTAAATGAGTGTACGAATCTTTGACTAACGGTTTATCCGGCTAAATAGTAAAACTTTCACCTAATCAGGCCGTTGTTAGGGACGCTGCGGGCTGCCAGGCGGCTGAATAAGGGGTGGTGGGGGGGGGGGAAGCCGAGCGGTGGATAATTCAGCCCTCGAAACCGTATAGTAGGAGACAAGGCGCTGACACGGACACAATAATAAACTACGGTGTCGGGTGATGGTGAGGGGGGTAGGGGGGTAGGGGGAGGGAATGTTGCTTTGCAGGGAGTCGGAAATCGGCTGCGGTGCGTCGGAGCACGGCAACTGCGGGGGCTTCGGCTCGAGGGGGATATTTAAGCATGAAGCGAGACGAAAAAGAAGAAACCCTTTCGGACCTGCGACGAGCCAGGCCGGAGGGTCCGGTTTTCGCCGCCAACGATAAAAGGGAGTCTGAGAGCAGAGAGAGAGAGAGAGAGAGAGAGAGAGAGAGGGCGCGTGCGAGCCGGACGGACGGACGGACGGATGGACGGGCGGAGGGGTGAAAGAAAAGGCTGACGACGAACTCGGATCGATGAAGATCGCCCTAAGCGTCGGATTATTATTTTCCGGCCGACTTCGTCCTCGAACTCACGTGCGCGCGCGCGCGCACACACCCTCTCTCGCTCACCACCTCCACGATTCTCTGGATACTCTGCAGAGTTCGTATCTCGTGCCAGCACGGCCGAGCAGCCCCTGCCCAGCCGATTCTAGCCAAGGGTTGCCAATGTGATCTTTCACCATCCCCCTCCCCCACTTTCTTTGGCATTTTGTCTCATCTCGGGTTAATAAATCGCGCAAGAACGTTGGTAAGTAATCGTACCTGTGGGACAGTACTCCCGTACTCACGCGCATGCATCGGATACGTCCCCTGTACAAAGGACGTTACGCTCACCCCTTCCAATTGGGCATTTTCCAATTGAAAATCAAATCGCTTCCGATTGGGATTTTTCCGACCTTGCCCCCGGCTCTCCTGCGTCGTAGTCCGGCCCCCCTTCTGCACTCGTGCAGATTATCTCGGCCTCTCACCCTGCCTTGGCCGAGTCCTTCTCGCGTGTGCGTGCGTGCGTGCGTGGGTATATATATATCGTATAAGCGTATATCGTAAGCCGGATACCGTTTCGGCCAACTCCTCATTAAATATCACGTTCACCGCGAATGTCGACACATTTCCCCCCGCGCCCTCAACCACGGACGGTCCGCGACCTTACATTGTTAGACTATCTATTTGAAGAAAAAAAAAAGCTTCGTAGAGAAGCCGCGTTTGGATGACATTTCAGCTGAGATCCCGTTACCTAGCTCCCTTTAATGATAATAATAATAATGATAATAATAATGATAAAACAATGGCAATACAAGCTCCTTTCAATGCACATTTCTATCAAAGTATCATAAAAAACAGTTATTGTACTCGAGCCATAATACGTTTACTCGTTCGAAGTTCAAACTCGTCCAAGTCAAGTACAAATCCGGTACTTGACGAATCAAAGTAAAAGAGTAGAAGAAAGAGAAGCCGAAGAGAAGTAGTGGGGCCGGCGCCCCGTGTGGGTAGTGGGGACAGGGGTAGGAGGTACGAGGAGGAGAAAAGAAAAAGCGGAGAGAGAGAGAGAGAGAAGCAAAGGGAGGAAAGCGCGATAGCGAAGGTGGGGGGATGGGGCGAGCGAGTACAAAAACGAGGGACGAGGGGAAAATGAAATAAAGAACGTCAACTTAGTACATGAAAAGCGCTGCTGTTCAATTAGCCACTCGAAAACGAATAAAAATGTTCAACTGAAGATTAAACTCAGATGAATGCGAAAAAGAATTAATTATAACTTTTGAAACAAAGGCAATATAAAATAATGACGTCCGATGCACTCGTGTCCCAAGACCTTCTTGGCCGTTTTGATAATTAAAAAATATATACGTACAGGAGTGGTGGGGGGGGGGGTAAGAAGTTTAATTATCCAATAATGATATGGACGAAGCGAAAATTCGAAATTGGCCAACGAGATAACGAATTCATAAAAATATTGTCCATAAAGTACAAATGATATATTACGGGTAAAATTGCAATTTATACGTCGGTGTGCGCGTGCGGGTGTAACGAATCCGGTTTTATGTTTAAGCACGTCGCGGCCCTTAATTGAAGGCTAAAAAACTGTCTTTTCCGCACGAAGGATCAATTTGTCGGTGTAAAAAAAATAAATAAAGCAACGGTCCGCTGTGCAAACAATACCAACAACGCCGTGGTGAATAAGATTTATTTATTTAGGTCTAACGAGCCGCTCGATTGTATTTATGTAAAGGTAAAATAATCGCGCTCGATCCTAAAAGTAAAGAGAGCCCAGCGGTTATTGGGGGGGGGGAGTGGTGTGGGAGTGGTGTGGGAGTGGTATCCTTACAGGGTGTCCTTACAGGGGGTGTCCGAGTAGCGTCCCAGTAGTGCCGAGAGCCGAGGACAGATCGATGGGCAAGTCAAACAGCGAGTTTGGAAGTTCGGAAAGTCGACGTCCTGTGTGTGTGTGTGCGTATGTTGGAAATGAGGATTTATTTAGGGAGATTATAGCCAGGTTGACGGGGACCGAGGAGATGCTCGTGATCACGCGGCACCGGACGCACACCGACGGCCGATCATCCCCAATAACCCCAATGACAACCAATGACAACCAATTTACAGAGTCCGCGGGATGACGGGCGCTCTCCGAGAAATGCCGAATGGCCGTTCGGAGCCATGGGATTCCTTATAATATGCCTGGCTTCCGGATAATAGCGCGAGGGTTATTGGTATCCGACCGGATGGGCTGTATCATTTACCCCGTAGCCGGTAACGCTCGGTAATGGGCTCGCTAGTCGCCGGTCGGACGCGGATAAGGGACGGGGGGCGGGGGGGGCCGTAACCCGTAGATCAGGCGGCCACGGGCAATCTCGGATACGGACGGCGACGTGGGGCTCGTGCGACCGGCGACCTGGCCGAGGAACGAGTTCCTTTCACGTAAATCCGCAAAATTAGCGTGTCGTGTCGTGTATGCGGTATTAGGGCCGCGCGGCCGCCTCGGGACCAGCGGCACGGCCAATAAGTCCTTCTTGGCGTTGCGAGTAAATCACTCTGGGGAGGCCCCTCGAGCCGAGTCCTCTGGGAGATTCACCGAGTACGCCGAGATTCTCTATCAGGCAATATGATTGGCCTTTAGATCTCGGGATAACAAGTTTCTCTCATCGCGCCACCCTCCCCCGTCCCCGGTCCCCGTAGGTTATTGAGGGTTATTGTGGAGAGGGGAGTGGATGGGGGGGGGGGTGGCGAGTCGACCGGGGCAGCGCGAGGAGGACATTATTAGCGTAGCCGCGAGCGACGCCGACCTCGACGTCATGATCCTCCTCCAAGTGACGAGTTTAACTGCACGCAAACCGCATTAGGAGCTGGGTTGGGGGGGGGGGGGGAGCGCGCGGAACCCTTAGGCCACCCGAAAGACCGGGGAAGCAGCTTTAAAGGGCCGGAGAGGAGAGGGACAGGCCACAAGGTACGTAATATTTTTCCGGCTTGTAAATAATCGTTAGGGCTCGAGCGAGGGTCCGCCCTAACCCCTCTCCTCGATCTTCGCCGTCACCCTCAAAACAGACCATTTTCGAATGCAATCGAATTTGCATTTATCCGCGATTTCCCGTCTACATCAAAGGCTCCTCCGAGGGCCGAGCTCTCTTTTTACTCGCGCCCCATTACACCCCGATGAAACGACGTGAAAACCAAATCTCTCTCTCTCTCTCTCTCTCTTCGCTTCCTTATCGCGCTCGAGCCCTTTAGACTCCCCACCCCACCCATCAATAAAAAGCGTAAGCCTAGCCCCCGAAGCGCGCTAAGCCCACTGATTCGAGACTCTTTGCTTGTAGAATTTTCTCGGCCGCGATGCACATACCGTACAACGAATCCGATTAGTACTTACGTAACCCCTATGACCTTGTTTGCCTATTACTTCGGATACGGAGCCCAATAACGCCCAATAACGCCCAATAACCCCAATAACCCCGTTAAGGAAGGGGCTCTCAGCCTCAGGCGGAACACCGCGACCAAAATAAATATAAATAAACGCCCGCTCAATTTATCGTTACGCTTTCTAAGTTACGAGTGTTGTTACAATGAAAAACCCTCATCGGAATGCTTTGCAAATGAGTGGTCGAGGTTATTGGGGTTAATAATCCAGTTGAGTGCAAGTGTTCCTGATACGCAATCTCCATCGGAGCTCGGGATCGCACGGGATCGCACGGGATCGCGCGTAATTCGAAATTCCAGAATTTAAATGCAATCTACGACTGGTGAGCGACGAAGTGGAGATGAGTTACAGGCCTTATTTATGATTCCTCCGCCCGATAAAGGCTATCCGTGTATACGTGGATACCCTCCCCCCCCACCCCGCCCCCGTACGTAGGCGCACGCTCGGGCCCCCGGTATCGAGCACGCACTCATTACCGTGCTCCTTTAATATTTCAAATTTCAAGCACGCCCGTTTAACCACCTTGCAATTATCCGTAAAAGGAGATCATTTACTTCTTTTCTTCCCTTGTTCTTTTTTTTTTTTTTTTTTTTTTTTTTTTTTTTTTTTTTTTTTTTGTTTTTTTTTTTTTTTTTTTTAATTTAGTTATTTAGTTGTTTAGTTGTTTAGTTACGTCGTCGAACGGAATTATCAGTAAAAGATAAAAGAAAGTGACGGGGGTAGGGTGGTAGGGGGTAGGGGAGGGGGTAGGGGGGGAGTGGAGATAAAGTGAGGCAGGCTCGGAAAATTTCGCATCGGATATAACGCATTAAATTTTCACTGCATTAACAATATTGCCCTCGAAGCGATAAAGCGGCAATTCTCGTTTATTCCTCCACTGCTCCACTGCTCCTCCCTCCACCTCCGTCCCTCCACCACCGCCACGGCCACCGTCACAGCCACCGCCACAGCCACCGCCACAGCCACCGCCACGGCCACCGCTCGAGAGCATCTGAATCACGCGCGCACTGATTTTTAGAGTTAATCGGAAAAGGCGCGTTATGCGTCGCTTATTTTCTGATAAAATTGCGATTTTATGAGGATTTTATTACAGGCGGAGCGGAGGAGAGGACGGCGCGACGTGCCCTCCGCGTACATTGCAACTAGTCGATTACACGGGAGAATTTTGTTTATCAAGCTCGTAAACCGGACAAGTCGGCGTGCCTGGAAGGTTCGTGGAAGGTGCGTGGAAGGTGCGGGGGAGGGCGGGGGACGGGGAGTATACGTGGTGAAATTACGCCCCCTACCATGCACGGTTATTTGGGGGGGGGGGAGTCGAGGTACGACGGGAGCAGAGCAGCCCAGCCCAGACCAGACCAGACCAGCCCAGACCAGCCCAGACCTTCTTTTCTTAAAAAGGAGGAATTTCGTAAGGAGCCATGGGGGCCGCCGCCGGTCGCCGGCTTTTCCACATCTTTGTCCCGCGATATCCTCATCCTGGGAAATGGGATTCAGAATTTATAACACTCGGCCACGCATCGCAGCCTCTTGGCTACGAAAGTGTACAGCGCCTAAGCCACGACCTCGTTTTAGCCACCTACTCTGACAGCCTCCCCCCTCCGGCCCCCCACCCCGGCCACGACCACGACCACGAGCTTTTTTTACTTATTTACTTATTTACGACGACGCACATTACCGTCAACGTAGACATTCTTATCTCGACTAACGGGAGGATTAATTTTTTTTTTCCTCCCGAGATCGATATCGGCCTTCTTTCTTGCCCCTGCGGCGCTCGCTCGCATTATTCATGGCCAATAGCGTATTCATTGCGTCGTTCATAGCCCCTGCACGACAAAATTATACACCTCCATCTCTCCCCCTCCGCCCCCTCCGCCACCACTCGCCGGCAAGCCTTTATTTTTTATGCGATTCCGTTTATAAATTATTATTAATTAATTAATTAATTCCCCAGAAGAGAGACCGAAAGAAGCTTAATCCCGAATAAACGTCTTTTTTTTTTTTTATTTTCCTTAATTGTTTACAACGACGTTATTTATATTATAATTACGATAGGCAGTAACGGCCAGAGGTTTTTAATTGGCTTTGGAATTATTGCTTACGCGCGGCAACGCGGCCTCCGTATAATAAAAAATGGCCAATGACGAATGAAAGAATTTCTCCACTGGAATATGGAGATTGTCGCAGTAAAAGGTTAAAAGCAGCTTTAAAGGTACGGAAAAATTAATTTGAATTTTTAATCGACCGTAAGTAAAGGAGACTGAAGCCATTCCATTCCATTCCATTTCTACCCTCGTAACTCCGACTCGACTCAACGTACTCGTGGTCCATTATGCATTTCGCCACTCTATGCATACGTATACGTATATATATATATTATTGGATAGGTAAAGTGCAAGGGGGGCATGGTTTAGGTTGGGCTAGCAATTACGAGTCCTTGCACGGGACCTTGCCAACGACACGTGACAGTCGTAGAGGGAAAAAAAACTCGTTGGATAATAAGAAGGAAAATAGGAAAGCGGAGCAGCCGGCTGCGGCCTCTCGACTTTACAGGTGTCTTGTACACACGGCCGACCCAATCTCTACCGGGGTCGGCTGAGCACGATGGTTACGCGCGCGGGGGGAGGGTGGGGGTGAGCTGGCTGGATAAAAGGCTGGACGGGATTGGCCATCGTCGGACCGATCCCTGCTGCTCGTGACTTTAATTGGTAAGAAAGTAGAAGAATAGCGAAACGTAAGCAGAACAAGAAAAATAGAGAAATCCATGGTGGCTGATAAGGTGGGGTGGGGGGCGAGCGGAGAGAAATATACGCTCATGGGATCAAAGCGTGGGTTAGGAGAGAAAGAAAAAGTCGAAAGGGGGGAACGGGATAGACAATGGGATAGCCAAAGCGAGAAAAGGAACGACGGGGAAAACGACGAGGGAAAAAAAGGAGCTCGCTCGTGTGTATAAAGGGTGGCGGTGGTGGTGGTGGTGGTGGTGGTGGTGGTGGTGGTGGTGAGAGCAAGGAAAAGCTCGAGCGTCCACCACAACGTCGCGTGACTATTCCCATCTCCCTCCCTCTGCCCGCAACCACGTTCGCTAACTCACTCTTCCTCCCCCCCTCCCCCCGGTCTATCTCTCTATCTGGATTACTCGTATAGTGGAAGAGCACAAGACGGAGTGAGTGAGTGAGTGAGAGAGAGAGTGAGTGAGAGAGAGTCTCTCTCTCCGGAGCTCATGGGGAAGCTCGAGCCACAGCGAGGTGAGAGAGGCGTCACCCGGACGCGCGCGTGTTTACCTGCAAACACAGACAAGCCCCCCACCACCACCACCACCACCACCACCACACACCACCACCACACGCAAAGACGAGGCTACAGGAGTTATGGTTGGTGTAGCGGTTATGAGAACGTATCCACTTTAAAGTTATATTGCACGCTGTGGGGTGGGGGTCGGACAGAGGAGGGATGGAGAAAGGGAGAATAGTCTGCTGCACGACTTCTTCGCGGAGGGTCGATCCGGGTGGCGAGGCGTGTTTTAGTTCCCACCCGAGCCGATCGCCGCCACGAAGGATTAACGCTTGCGAGGGCTAAGGCCAATGACTATTGCAAGGGTCACAGTGAGTGAGAGAGGGTTGAGGGGCGATGGGGAGGGGGAGTCTATAGCCACCTTATCCCGACGTTTCCCGTTCCCGATGGAACGCTGCCTCTGCCTGCCTCCCTGCCTCCCTGCCCCTGCTGCTCTCCCCGTTACTTCGTCCTTAATTTTGTTTTCCTTTCTTTCTTTCTTGTTTTTTCTTATTTATTTATTTATTTATTTATTTATTTATCCGCCATTATTCCTTTCGTAATTCTTGATGGTCGAGTGGATCGTGTCACGTGGCTCGCGCATACCGATAACTCTACGAGCGGAGAAATATTGAATTTATTATCGTGTCGGGTCGGCTAGCCGAGGTAAAGGAAGCCGCCGCGGATTCTCCAGGGTAGAAGAAGAAAGTCTCTTCCTTTCTTTCTCTTATGAGCTTTTAAACGCCGCGGAACTAACTTTTTATCATATAAAAAAGACTTGACCCCCCGTCTCTCTCTCTCTCTCTCTCTCTCTATCTCTCCTCAAAGAGAAATGTGCAAAATTCTATTACGTTTCGCTGGCAACCCGGTCAAAAAAAAAAAAACGTATCCGCTAAAAACAAAAAAAAAAATTTCAAACTTTTCAACCGCCAACGAACTCTCTACGAATTCCTCAATGTACGCGCATGTACGTATGTACGTATGCATACGTACACGTGTCTATTATATACGCGTAGGCATATGAATTCAACCCAGGACGGCAAAGTTATCAAAATACTTCTTTATAGGAATAAGTAATTTAGAAAAAGCGTATGGGTTTTTCTCTTGTAACGAATTTTTCATAGTCAAATACGTATATATACGTACGTATATATACATGTACGTAGGTATATTGGGGACATTGGGCAAAAGCTATATTGCTGATTAATATTGTCAATTCCGTTTACTCTGCGCCCGTCCAGTGAATTTTTCAATTTCCAATTATCGAGTACTTTCAAGTCGGGCCAGTCCATACGACTTTATGAGAACATAAAATAAAATAAATCGAATGGAATATCGAAGGGAGCGGAAGCGTGGTTGGTTGGTTGGTTGGTTGGTTGGTTGGTTGGTACTTGACGCGTTACCGTCCGACTCTAGCGTTCGTAATGGTGATTTTCTTATTTTATCGTAAAAATCCGAGGGGGCATATATTTTCGATACTCGAAAAGTACTGTTTATTACCCCTCGTTTGAATACAAATACATCAGTTAATTGTAATAACATTTTCCGACGAGCCACTGATCTAGCGGAATGTCACGTCCAACTCTTTATTTCCCAGGGAAAAGATCCAGTT
This sequence comes from Ceratosolen fusciceps, assembly GCA_018883505.1. Lineage (NCBI taxonomy): Eukaryota > Metazoa > Arthropoda > Insecta > Hymenoptera > Agaonidae > Ceratosolen > Ceratosolen fusciceps. Next base: position 616,057 of record RCIC01000039.1, on the reverse strand, counting down.
GAAAGAATAGTCGCTTTTGCCCGCGTAATTCAAAGAAACGGAGCCGAGTGTCGACCCCAATAACCCACGACTTTGACACGTAACTCCGAATACGAGTGGGTGGGGTGGGGGGGTGTGTGTGTGGGGTGTGGGAGGTGGGCCTCTTTAACTCCGATCTCGTAGTACGGGCTTCTTTTCTTCATTGGGCATACGTACAGAGAGAGAGAGAGAGTGGGGGAGAGAGAGTGGGGGAGAGAGAGTGGGGAGCATAGATAAACGGAGGGGGAAGGGCAGGGAAGGGAAGGGACACACGAGTCGCATTCCCGTGAGGTTTTTTTGCCGTGAGCAGCCCGAGCCGTCACGATTTCGCTCGGCAGGCGCAGGCCGAGGCTTCCTAGTCCTCGGCCATTTCCAAGATTCGCATCCGCGATACGCGCGTCTAGCGCATACGAGGCTCACTCATCATAGCCTGCGGGGCGGGAGGGCTGGCTGGCTGGCTGGGTGGGTGGGTGGGGGCCGAGAGGGGAAACCGACGACGTTCAATTAATTGATTACGTTCGAGCCTCGTGGGATAAGCGGCCTTTGCAGAAAGGCCGACGACGAGTCGACGCCGCCAAAGACCCCCCCGCCCGCCCGCCGCGCCGCCCACCCACCCACCTCCGTAAATACGCGAACTTTCATAAGATTCCATTTTATCGGCTAATCGCTTACGCTCGCCGAGCCACCTCCTGCCTCCTCCTATCCATGGGGAAATTGGCAAAAATTGCGATCATTTGCGGGGGCCCCCCGTAACTACAATAACCCCAATAACCAACGGCTTACGTTATTACGTTATTAATAACAATAATCACGACGACGATGATGATGATGATGATGATGATGATGATGATGATGATGATGATGATGACGATGATAGCGGTAATAGGAAAGAGGATATAATGGGAAGGGAGGAGGGAGGCGAGGGGCGTCGATAATAACGGCATTGACGCCGATAACGCGAGGATAAGGGGCCGTTAATGGAGAGATAAAGGGTAAAAAGGAGCAGCGGCCGAGCGAATTGAATCAAGTTCTCACCGGGCGAGGCCGTAGGGGAGAAAGAAAATAAAAAAGCGGTGATGGGGGTTATTGGGGTAGGGAGTGCGGAGGGAGGGAGGGGAGAAGAGAGGTGGCGGCGAAGTGAAGAAACGCAGGGAAAATCGCGATCTCGTACGTTGGCTCTTGAGAGAAGTAATGCGACAGGTCGATTCGGGGACGGCGCACGCGCGTACGTGTAGCTCCCTCCCCACCACCACCACCCCACCCACCCCCCCCCAATAAAAACCCCCCCCAACCCCCGCAACGGGCACTGCGTGCGTACCTTGCCGCATCTACCCATTCTCCCGGCCCTCCTTTCTCCGCGCAGTCTGACTCCCTCCCTCCCTCCCTCCCTCTCGCCCATCCTCCCTCCTCGGTACGGGCGTGCATGCACTTGAAGCGAGGATCGATTCGTTTCGCCGCGTTGCAATAGCCGAGGCCGCCGACCATTCATAATTCCCGAGCGCGCGGGTAATAACGATCCTTATCGCCGGGGCTAAACATAACCGGAGAAATGAGCTTGCGCCGAGCCCTCCGCCTTCTTCGCTTCGTAGTCATGGGTCGCCGTCGACCGAGCCCCTCCCGCCCCCCGCACCCGCACCGCTCGATGATTCGCACGCAGCCCTTCTGCCCACCCCGGCCTGCCCTCGAAGCCCGAAATCTGCCACCGCCGCCGCCGCTCCCTTCCCACTCCCTTCCCTCCACGCCCTCCATCACTCCGCTCCCTTCCCACCCCCTCCACCACCACCTCCGCCACCACCACCTCCGCCACCGAAGCCGATACGATCGTCTGACGGAGATGCAAATTTCGCAAAGGGGGCTTTTTGCAACGATTGTAGGCGCCACGCCGGAGGCCCGAGTGAAATCGCGGCCGATGCGCGCGCGCCCTCCCTCCCGCCCTCCAACTGTCAACGGCAACCGGGAGCAGCGTGAGCCGCCCACCCTCTCTTCATTGTATCCTCGGTCGCGCATACGTGATTTCGGGGAACAACGAGCCCGGACGCTACTCGCTGACCTCGCCGACCTACACCCCCCACCCCCACCCCAACCCCCGAGGGAGTAAGCGATCCCGGCTGTTAATTTGCTAATCGCTTTCCAAATGCATTGGGCGCTGTGTTTTGCCGGGAACCTCGCTGCGGTTGTTCTGCCGACCAACTACTGACCCCCCCACGCCCTCCCTACCTCCCTCCCTCTCCCTCTACTCCGACCCCGGCCATTTTTAATTCGGGCATTCGCCTCCCTCCTCCTGCCCTCCTCTCGCGAACGGAATCCGTAATTCCTTACTTAACCGAGGGCTCCTTCCCCCTCCTCCCCCCTCCTCCTGCTCACCCCGAGAAGCACGGGCGAGAAGTGTTTTTTGCTATTATTCATAATTACTTGAGCGGTGATCATCTCTACTCATGAATTTTCACGAGCCTTTCTTTCCGTTTTCGAGCTTCCTTTTTATCATCCGCCCTCTCCCCGCCTCCCCCCATCCTCTTCCCTCCCCTGTCCCGCTTGTACGTTCCGCCGTAGCCAATCAAATTTAGAATAAGCCAATATTTACTGAATATGCAGCGGGGAATATGTAAAACTAGAGAGCATCCTTCGTATATCTATATATATATATATATATATATATAGAGCAGGAACTCTAGTTAAATGCTAATGGAAAAACTTTCTAAACGATAGCCAAGTAAAACTCTTTTTTGCCCGCGCGATACAATTCTTATTTAATGAGCTTCGTGGTTAAGCTTGCCCTGCGCATGCGTTATCAACGCATTCGTATTCGGACTGTAGGGCTGACCGATTCGCCTGACTATTACTACTATTACTATTATAACTATTACTATTGCTTAGAGAATTTTATTAATGAATAGTATCCCCCGTGGCTGATAATAAGTAATATAATGAGGTCGGGGATCCGTTCGCTTCGACGGACAAGTGAAATTGTCGAGCCGCATTGAGTTGAAGTAGGTGCGCGTAAAAAAAAAAAAAACCACCCGAGGACAATAATCTGCCATACGTTATATTGCATTGGATGCAATGCAATGCAGGGGGGGGGGGGGGGCTCGGATAAACATAAAATCATTCCTCTTGCTATTTCGAGTTAATTATCTTTTACCGAGAATCTGATCGTCGATAAAAGCGAAAAAGGAAGAAGAAGAAGAAGAAGAAGAGAAATTAAAAAAACTGTTACATCGAATCGATGACTATTGCTATTGTTGTTGCTATTGCTATTGCTGTTGCTGTTGCTGTTGCTGTTGCTGTTGCTGTTGCTATTGTTAGCGGTGGTGGTTTCACAGGTATCGAAGTATCCGAGGGCCAGAGAGGAGATTAGCTAAAGCGGGGGAGGGAGGGGGGCCAGTTTTTTCGCTGGTTTGAGACATTTGGGGAGAACGAGAGGCGAAGAGAGCCTGCCTGGGCTTAGTACGGGCCCCAGGAAGCTCCAGCACGACTTGACCCTTGACTCGGGTTTTCCATGGATCATATACCCGACGCAATTAAATAACGAAGCTTATGAATTATTTCGAGGAAATTAAAAGGCTGAAAGAAGGTTATTGGGGCCCGAGCGCTTTTCCTCTAGCCTCCATTACGATACTACGTTATACTCTGAAATTTTACGATTTCAAGGTTATTGGGGAACAACACGATCTCTTTCTTCCCTTTTTCATTTACTTTTATTCTCTATTTTATTTATTTATTTACTTATTTATTATTATTATTATGTACAAGTAGGGCAAGGCCCCTCAAGTTCTCAAGAAATATAATGAAATGTAAAGAAGCAGAGGTAGGTTTTGCGAACTAGCCACACGGAAAGCAAAAGACGAAAATTCATGGGACATCGTTGTCAGTTTTGCAAAATGGAGACGCCTAACCGTTCGACAATGGTGGATGGAATGAGGAGGGTTTGCGCGCGGGGGGAGGCGAGCGAAGGGCCGAGCTTAATAAGCTTAATAAATAATAAAATTAGAGCCAAGGAGATTTCGGAGCGATTTCGGAGCGATTACTTATATATACTGCTTTTATTATAAAGTAATTCAAGGATTCCTCACGGGCTTTTTATAATGCCCGTGGAGTGCGTTGTCACGTGGCTTGATCTGCCCCGAGCCGAGCCGAGCCGAGCCGAGCCGAGCCCGGCGGCATTGTTTCGTTCTCAATGTCGTTGGAAAAGAAAAAAAAAACTACTTTTTATATTTGCCAGCTCGGATATTTTCGCGCAGACGGGTGTAGAGGTCGTGGAGGTCGGGTGCGCTTAGGCAAAAAATGTCCGCGAGTCCTTCGGTCGGCCAAACTTTTCTACTTAATAACTGTCGACGTGTCACCACGACGTGGTGATCCGTGGGAGCTCCGCCGATTCATGCAAACTTTCTCGTGTTTACCGGATAAATACGGCGGCCCCGGAGGTGTCGTCCCATCCGGTCAGATCAATCCTCTTTATACCGCCTTTCTTCTCCTTTCTCTTTGTTCTCTCTCTCACTCTCAGTCTCTCACTCTCTCAGTCTCTCTGTATGTCTTTTTTCTCCGACGGAAACCCTAGCGAAGCGCACAAGAGCCGTAAAGTCGAAGCCATTACCCTAAATAAGGTGAAATACTGTTATCGGTGGCTGGGGGCCGGCTGGGGGCCGGCTGGGGGCCGTCTGGGAGTGGATAGCACGCAAGAACGAAAGGGGTAGTGGCACGGAAAAATCAGTGCTACGGGGCGGGTGATGGCGGGTGATGGCGGGGGACGTTGCCGAGGGGGGACAAAGGGAGAGGAGATGCGCGCCGAGGATGCTGATAGGTTTGTCCCGTGGGTAATGTCGGCTAGCGCTCGCAGGGAGCACTAGAGCTCTGCCGTGCACCAGTTTGAAAATGGCTCGATGTGGGGAGGGGGGAGTGAGGGGGAGGTCGAGCCGCCGGTGGAAATTCGCAAAACGAGATGGCGCAATTATCGTTGATTTTTTTACGGGGACGTGCATTATGATATTACACTCTCTCGGTCTCTCGCGGTGGCGCACACCTTCCCCTCCCTGTCCTGGTGAGCCCGCCCTCGTTCTTCTCCAGCCGCCTCCGAGTCCCGCGCCACCACGTGTAGCAGCGGGGCACGGGTAGCCATTGGAAATGCGAGCATCGACAAGAAAATGTAATTTACAAGAAATCGTCGTCGGATTCCATTAAGAAACAAGGGAAATACTCAGCCGTTCGAGGGACTGACTCTCGGTCTATCGGGGTTATCGGCGACAGGAGCAGGAGGAGCAGGAGGAGGAGCAGGAGGAGGAGGCGAATCTCGGGAAGCGTGACTGCGAGGGAGCGAGGGAGGTCGGCCGGAGGAGAAGAGCCCTTTACCCGTGGAATTCCCGTGGAGCACGTGAGCAAAGACGACGCGAGACTAAGTACGAGGGGTCAATTAGCCGAGCGTGGGCGGAGGGGATAAGGAGGCGCGCCGCGGGGGGGAGGGCGCGCGTCCTCCGCGATCGCCCGTCACGCCAAGAGAGGATGGATGGATGGATGGATGGATGGATGGATCCTCTTTGTTCACAGCCGGTCCAGTGGAAATCGATATGGGGTCGCGGTGCCCGCACGGGGAACGTTAACAAAGTCGTGCGCAGCATCGGGTGGAAGGAGCGACGGGAGGGGGTGGGGATAGGCGCACGAGGAGCCACTATAAGGATAATAGTGGGTCATCGCGATGGAAGAGGACACCGGGCACAGTCCGACACTCGTCCTCCAATCCGATGAAATTGTTGGGTTAAATAGAAGCGGGATTATCGGGACCCGTAGGGCGAGGGGGTTATCGGGGGATCCAGTTTTTCCCGGGGAGATCGGCTTTGGGAATAAAGAGGCGGCCCGACGAAATGTAAAAGCAGCAGGGAAAGCAGCAGGGAAAGCAAGGACGACTACTTTGCTCTCGAGTTAGTGAGCCGTGGTCGCGAGGCTGAGGAGGAGCGAGTGGGCAGATCGCACGGGCCCCGGACGACGGCTGTATAAATACATTGGACGGTAATGACCATCGGAATCAATTACGCCGCTCGACGGCACCAGCAGCAGGAGCACCAGCAGCAGCACCAGGAGCACTAGCAGCGGAAGCCTTGGAAAGCCAAGCCAAGCTAAGCCAAGCCAAGCCAAGCGTATGGGATTGGCGATTATGAGGAGGTTTTGCTGAGAGCGCGGTTCGGTAGATCGTCGGATGCTAGATCGGCGGACGCAGCGCGCCTAGATTACAGGAAACGTTTAACAAATAATTACGATCGCTTCGCCGAAGACCTCCGCCTGCTTTCTCGAGTAATTTCGTTAATTAGCCATTTATTTAAAGTCGCTGAAGCTATTCGAGTGAGCGGGGGCGGGGGGGGGCCTCATTCGATCGATTGATCTCCGCGCTTTTAAATCTCAGCCGATTTTCGAATCAAATACAATTTATATGCTTTATCCGCTTAAACCAATAACCCCAATAACCGCCCAATGGAATTACAATTACAAGCTCGTACCGACAGTTACCAGCCCCCGATAACCCCCAATAACCCCCAATAACCCCCAATAACCTCGTCGCAAACTTTTACGTTCTCTCCTCTACCCCCCGTCGAGCTTAACTAACAATTCTGGCGAGATAAAAAAAAAAAAAAAAGAAAAGAAAATCGTCGTCCCGTAGTTGGCGGTGGCGATCGTCGCCGAAATTATAAAGACAATTACGCAACGGGACTAAATAAGCGAAACGGGCTCCTTTCGCTTTAATGGCCTCGCTCCGGTCTTCGCTTTCCTATAAATCCGTCAGCTAAAAAGTGCTGCTGCTGCTGCTGCTGCTGCTAGTGGTGGTGGTGATGTGCAACCGTAGACTGTACCAATCAAGCTACGCGATCATGTCTTTCGACATGCCCGACCTCCTCCTCCTCCTCCTCCCCCTCCTCCTCCTCTATTACGCCAATCTCAATTTCTCGTGCATTTACAATGTATGCCACCCACCCTCGGTGCCGCTGCTACCTCGCCGCTACCTCCTCCCCTCTCTCTCTCTCTCTCTCTCTCTCTCTCACTCTCCTCGACAAACCTACCATTTTACGTGTCAATTTAACCACGGAGTTACTCTCTCCCTTTAATACACCGTTACTACGCCGCCGTCTCATCTCCCCGCCCCCCCCGCCGTAGACCGTACATCGTATATCAATCTACGTATCTATCTTACCGATTATCTTTGTCTGAGTTTTTACAAACCCCAATAACCCCATCCCCTCGCCGTCGTGGCTCTTACCTTTCCCACGCATTCACCACGGTGAAGCTCTCGCTGTTCGCGTGCACGGCTCGGATGGCATCGGCCTCGTTAAAAACTTTTCAGGCGACTGTCGGTGCTGCTGCTGCCGCTGCTGCCGCTGCCGCCGCTGCTCCCCCCGCCCCCACTCCACCTTACCACGACGTCCTTTAGACTCCAGCGCGCGCGCGCGCGCGCGCACCCAAGTCGACCGAGAGATGGATATTCAGCGATTTCACCGAATTTTTTATGGGTGGCTTCCCATTTTATCCGAGCCGAGACCACCTCCTGGCCGCGCGCCCGTCGCTCCTTATACCCGGGGACTTGCACGTACACGTACATACCTCCGCTGTCTCCGTGCTGCCGCGCTACCTCCTTGTTCACTTTCTCCCGACTCGGTGCCAACTCCCCCCCCCATACCCCATACCCCATACCCCAATAACCCCGTCCTCCTTCCCATTAAGTGGACGGACGGACGAACGAGAGGGGCGGGGAGGGAGTCAGCCGAGGCCCAGGTGAGTAAGCAGCGAACCCCCGTGCAGGGAATTCATATTAAGCGAAAAAAAAAAAAAAAGAAGAAATTTTCCGAGAGGATTAACGGATTTTCTCTCCTCCTCCTCCTCCTCCTCCTCCGTCCATCGTCGGAAAACGGCGGGGGGGGGGGGTGCGCGACACCCGCGCAATCAGCCGCTGACAGCGTTTTTAATGTCAGGCCTCGGACATTAGATCGAAACATGGCCTTCGGGAGCTTATGTATTCGGCTTCGTTGTTGGATGGCTGTGGTTTGGCTTCCAAAGGAGGGATTTCCCCGGCCCGCCAAACCTATGGAAGGAAAACTTGGAACCGCGTAGTTGCGTAGTTTTCCCGGCACGTCGGGGCTAAACTTTCGCCGGCTTAAGCGTAACGATCGCATGCGAAATGAGGGGAATAATAATGTTTTTTTCGGGCAGATTTTTCTTTTTTTTTTTTACTCCCGCACGGGGATGGAAATGAATGTTATATAACCGTTATGGATATAAACGTTAAGGGGCTTATTGCAATATAACCGAAAGGGCTAATTGAGATATTGGGCGCGTTAACGAAACGGACCCTCCCACCCCACCCCACCCCTCCAAATAAAACTACCTCATTCTCGAACTAACAAATGTAAATCACGTTGAATTACGCACTTACTACCATCATTGTCATCCTCGCCATTATCGTTACGTATAGTTCCCCTCCCTCTCCCTCTCTCTCTTTTCTTTTTTCGTAAACGAAATCACTCCTGATAGGATTACATTTTATTTTCGTTCTCATTGCAGAGTAAATTGCAGCGCACCTCAAGCTATTAAATTCATCCCGTGCAACTGCAGCTCCACCCCCCCCCCCACCCCCTCCCACCACCTCCGGCCGCTGCACTTGGCCGAAATACGATTTTCCACGAGTGCTCCGAAAATGCCTCAAGTACATTTTCCGAGAATATTGTTATCCCTGACAGGCGACGGGGAAACTTTGTGTTGCTGCTAAAGCTACTGTTTTTCCTGAATTTAATAGTTTCCGTTAAGACCCCAATAACGTAACATTAATTTTACGAAAAACTTTTTGAGATCCCCATCATCATCATCATCATCATCATCATCATCATCATGTTGCTGTTGTCGTTGTTGTTGTTATCATAATATTATTAAACGGCCAGCTCGTTTTTTCCACGAGTTGAGAGACAGAGAGAGAGAGAGAGAGAGAGAGAGAGAGAGAGTGAGCGGTATTAAAATCAAGTCCCATCAGTTAGTATTCGGAATGTACTGCCGCGCATGCAGTACAATGGCGACACTTCACTCGGAGCGTTTAACGATAAAACGGGTGAAAAAAAAAAAAAAAAAAAAAAAAAAAAAAAAAAAAAAATTCAAATTTGCGTCGAAAAAGGTTTGGTAGAATGATAAAAAAAAAAGAAAAAAGAAAAGAAAAGAATTTGTCATTAAGCTCGCGTTAACTCGCCTGGCCGCGGCTAATAATTGCCTCGATTCCATTGTGCTGCGCTAGAGCGTGTATTTTGAAGGAAAATTTGAGGAGGAACGAGTGCCGGGACACGAATTCAGCATCGGCACCCTTATTAATTAGAGGCCAGGTTCGGGCGCGTGCGTTGTAGGGTGGGGGGGGTAGGGGGGGGGGGGGGGGGGGGGGGAGCGAGGGACGCCCTGGATAATGGGCAAAATAGTTACGTACGTTCGCGGACTCGTCACCGCTCAGTACAATTATCGACCAACAGCACTCACGAATAAGAATGAGAATGGAGAGAGAGAGAGAGGAGAGAGAGAGAGAGAGAGAGAGACGAGAGGACTGGAATAGAATCGAGGCTCGGGTACAAATACATGCTTAGGGATCCCATCTTGGCCTCCCGTTGACACCGGCAGGTCGCCTTTATTGCCGAAACGCTAATTGTAACCCTCCGTCCCCCCCCCCCCCCCACCCGACGCATCGGCGTCGCTGCCCCGGGGAACGCGGCCTCGGAATGCTAAGGCTAAGGAAGGTGCGGTTGCGATATGAGCCTGCCCGCACTCCTAAGCTCAAAGCATGTGTGGAAGGGCGGCGCCGGGGTCTCTGACAGAGCCGGGGAAGCCACCAAGGACACACGCCTTCGCCGGGATCGCGAGCGAACGGGGACAGCTAAGGATCGGGCTCGAGACCGAGACTGGGACTACGTATCTCCTCGGGTACACTCGGGCATCCTCGGCAGCAGCTTCGGAACGCTTTTAAAATTCCTAAGCGCGTAATGGGGATTCGGGCCCGATAGCGATAGCTCCGAGCTAATGTACTCCCCCCGCTCCCCACGTCCGAGCGAATCAACATCCAACGTCTTCGGTCCAACACGTGTAAATAGTACCCGGAAGAGGTGCATAAGTGCAACAAGTAGTCGCGTGTACCTTGTTTAAAGACCAATTCCTACCACCCCCGAGCAGGATAACAAATGAATACCAAATGATATTTATTTATTTATTTATTTAAAGTAAACGTTTCGTATCCCATGGCTATGGACAAGTAGATGTGAATTCAAGACGAGCAGTAAGGGATTTGTTTATTTTATTTGTTTTTAATAGAAAGTACGTAAAGTAACGACCGATAAAAAGTACGTAGGTGCGTACGTAACGATATCGTTATTGTAGCTGCGGATTCGCTTTACTATTGAAATGCACGGAAACGTAGAAATCGGACTAATACCCTTAAGAGCAGGTAAGGACGACGAGGCTAACGAACTTTAGCTCAAACCCCCAGGGAACTCGGTGAAGAAATATTACGTATAAAAATATCTGAGCTAAATCAGAGCGGAGAAAGCGGCAGGTTATTGGGGGTGGGTTATTGGGGGTGGGTTATTGGGTGGTGGGGGGGGGAGGTTGCTGATAAAGGAAGTAGGTAATCGTCGCGGTAAAGCGCGGCTAAGTTAATGTCGGCAAATAATAACTAAACGATTAAGCGGATTACGATAACCTCGGGACCCCGAGGGGAAGTAGAAGGGAGTAACGAGAGGCGAGCGAGCGAGAGAGAGAGAGAGAGAGAGAGAGAGAAACTTTCGAGGAAGAAAAAGCATGTGAAAATATAGGTGGGCGGGGAGCGCCGCTGCCGGTAGCCCCGATAGAAACAACGTGAAAATTCATTTCCTAATAGATTGAGAAAGGAAATGGAAGAAGGCGGGGCGGGGGGGGTGGAGGGAGCGACAGCTTATGATCAATCGCAGTCGATGGCATTGGCCGGGAATAAAAAAAAAAAAATACAACCGCTCTTTTAGTATTAATGGGAGTGAGAAAGTTCTCCGGGTGCCGAAAGTAAAATTAATCACCGTACGTAATATACGTATACGTAAGCCCTGGTACGCGTACGCGGGCGTGACTAATTTTACGTCTACGGTCGAATCGCTCGCTAGCCAAAAAGCATTAAAGCCTCTACTACCGCGCAGACTCTCAACGCGTTTATTCGAGCGAGTGAGCGAGTGAGCGAGTGAGACGGGGATCCTAAGAGATAGGGAGCTGCGGTTAATTGTTTCAGCGGGGTAGGGGGAGGGGAGGTGGAGGTGCGCGCCAAGTAGGTAAATTAGCTGCCGGCGAAGCCTCGGACTCCCCCCCCCCCGCCCCCCACTCATTAGCCCGCGGAATAAAATAACAATAGCAACAAGAGCCACGGCAATGGAGGAGGTGATAGATATCACGAAGCCGTCAACGTCCCGATAAGAACAAACTAATCAACGAGGGAGGGTGTGTGTGTGCAAGCAGGCTGCTTAAGAGGTACAAGTAGGAGCGGGGTAGGAGGGGTAGGAGGACAGCTCGGCGCGTAAAGCAATAAAAGAAAGCCAATGGGAGAAAAAAGGGCAGCGGAGGCAGCGGAGGCAGCGGTGCCGTCATTAAAGGAGCTCACGCCAGGGGAAGCGCCGACGGCGAGGGGGGAGGGGGGCAGGTTCGGAGAAATCGGTAGAGTTCTGCAATTGCGCCGAGGGTCCGAGTAGGACGGATTCTCCCACCCCGCGACGTGCCCCTGCCCACCGCCGCTCCCACCCAATAATCCCAATAACCCCTGGCGCCCCGGCTACGGGGACAAGGGGGGGAAGATGCATTATTACGTCGCGGCTCTGGCTCTATACTTGACTCGCTGCCTAACCTGAATCCTTAATAATCGCCTCGCGTCTGCCGCACCGTGGATGCGCCAGCGCCAAGGAATCGTGGGATCCGCGCGTTCGCTGAAATTGGAAATCCTCCAGTCACGCGGCGCTGAATCTCCCTTTTCCCCTCCCCCTAGCCGCTCTCTCACTGTCTCACTCTGACCCCTTGCCGGCCCCTCCCCTCCTATTTGGCCTTGATAAACAAGCGCGCATACGTAATGCGCATTGCGGGGGTGTCTTACGTCTGTACTTTATTCCCTGCTGCTGTTGTTCCTGCTACCGCTGCTGCTGCTGCTGCTGCGCTGCTGCCGCTGCTCCGCGTCCGCGAGGAGGAGGCAGCCGTAACGTAAGCGCTGAATCGGTTCAAAGACTCGAGAGCCGAATCCTTCATTTTCATTAGGCATTAAAAGTATTTTCCAAAAACCTTTAACCGTCCTCTTGATTCTCCATTGGCTAAACGCCCCCCCCGTCCCCCCCCCTTTTAACGTCGGCCATAACGTACGGGCTCGGCTTTCTCATCGGCTTTCTCATTACGCTCGCGATTACGGTCACGGGATTCATTATTTAGATCTATCAGAGACAGCCCCTCTCATATCCAACATTATATTATTATTATTCTTATTGTTATTATGTATATATATATATATAAGCGCAGCCGAGGCAGGACGCGAATCCTCGGGATCTCTCTCTCTCTCTATATATATACACACGTATATAGGCGCAGACGTTTGTATTTTCCGGTATTTTCGGTCCGTCTCTTCATATTTCAATTTAATTACGATCATATTTTACATAATTTATAGGCGCGTACGGGAGAGGCTCGTACGTCCCGGGAGCGCGGGTGCAAAGGAAAAGGAGAGAGATACGTTTACAATATAATTTATATAGAGGAACGCGGGAGTGATGAGTGGGATCCATAAAAATGTAATATTAAAAAGGGTGCAGGAATGAATTTCCTCCTCTGGGAGTTGGGCGAGTATTTCCTCGGGACCCGGTATTTACAATGTTTGCTTCTTATTTTCCATTCCCTACTTCTACCTACGGAGCCATTTAATATGTTATATTTTTTTGTTTTGTTTTTAATATCCCTTAAGATTATTGGAATCGAGTCGCGCCGAACGGTGCTTGCTTGACTACGGACAACAACGACGAATGAGACTGGGTCAACGTCGTGTCCAGTGTGGCTAATGAGCGGATCTCGCGACGCGAGCCACAACCGTCGGGATTTGGTGGTAATATAGAAGAGAGGCTGAGCCTGAGCCTGAGCCGCGTGTCCAGTGTCGGGTCCAGTGTCGGGTCCAGTGTCGGGTCCAGTGTCGGGTCCATTCCTCAAATGACTAATGAAATTTTCAGATTGCGCGCCGGCGTCCCAGTTGGCTCGGTGCCGGGCGGGTGGGGTGGGGTGGGGGGACAGGTTGGTTGGTTGGTTATCGGGGTCCGACGACGCCGCCGCCGCCGCCGGACCTCGCTCCCGGATGAAAATCGAAGCCCCGGCTAGAGCACCGCCGGCACCAGACATTCAACGTTGGCGGACACGGGACTCGGCGGTGGCTGTGGCTGTGGCCGTCGAGGGGCAGGGTGGGGGAGGACGGGGGAGAGAAAGTGAGGGAGCCGATAAATTATGCTTTCTCGCAGCGAGGAGAGAATTTTCTCGGCATTCCGCGCAGCCGAGCGCGGCTCTACAATGTCCTCGGCCTCTCGGCTTCCCCCCGCCCTTTTCCATCGACTTTCAAAGAGCCGGTTCTGAGAGACGGAGATATACATATATATATAGATAGACGCATAGAGAGAGCGAGAGAGAGAGAGAGAGAGAATGGAGGACGAGTCGCGTCACCGCCATCGCCACCACCACCACCACCACCACCACCACGACCACCACCACCACACCGACGCCGACGTCGCCGTCGCCAATGTAATTTTAATAAGTCACGCCGGAGTGAGCATCTTTCTCTTTTCGACGACTTTTCTCCATTTTTATCCGTTTTTATCCGTTTTTATCCGTCGCCTCTTGTGCGGCGCGCCCTGACGCGGAGCCGTATTTCCCCAAGACCGGGATCTGGCTCCGTCACGTTGGCCTTCCTCCGACGTCTTGAGCGAGGCTGAGCCCGAAGAGATCGAGGAAATAGAGCAAGAACAAGGAAGATGAAGTGGTGCTGAGAGGGGGGGGTGAGAAGGGTTTTGTTTGGTCGATTAAATTCAGCAAGAGAGAGAGAGAGAGAGAGAGAGGCGACTCTATTGAAAACTTTGGTCGCTCGATAATGCGACCTCCCTCCCCCGCTATCCTGACCCGTCGAATGTCCGGGACCGAAAAAAATGAATAAATCTATATGTATATAGATATACGTATACGTACGTACGTACGTACGTATGTAATAGAGCGGAAGGAAAGGCGCGTCGGGAGTCCTGGCGACCGGGCGAGGTGCTGATACACCCTGGCCGGTTATTTTATAAATTAAAGACAATGGGCCGAGGACGATAAAGTGTCCAGTGACCATATAAAACCGTTTATCGTGCCGAAATTGAAATAAAGTTTCGATAAAATGGCCCGAACTATGCAAACGCGACGTACTTTAATATCGGCAAAACTTTGCCCGAATAATTTTGTGTTTTCGGAATAATTAATTACAGTTTGATTAGATGGCTGGGTAATGAATCGATATATTGGCTTTGCAATAACGGGCTCCGATGGTCACATCCATTGAAACGCTACTGCTGCTGGACCTCGGCCCCCACCTCACCCCCAAATAACCCCCAATAACCCCTTTCCACGTATAATTAAACCGTCAAGGAATATATACATAAGCGCCGCGCGTCTATGCGACTCCCCCCCCCCTCTCTCTCTATATATATATATATTGGCAGACGTATGGGCGTTTGCACTTATAAAATGCATTACATTGATTCGAGGGACCGGCTTTGATTTACTTTCCACCAATATTATCTGCTTGCGCAGTAGTCCAGCTTTGTGCCGCGGCGCCACTTTATCCGTCCATCAGGATACGCCTTTACCCTCCTCGACACAAAATCCCATCTCTGGATTAACGCGGTCGTCGGCCGGGACGATTTTATTATTTAAACAATCGATTCCGCTCTACCTCTTACCTCTTACCCAATAATCGCCCGCCCTTAGTCCTTGTAACTTTTTTTTTTTTTTAGTCCACCAATACGACTTTGTACGTCAAACTTGCTTAAATTTATTAATTAAATCGCTGCTATAGCCCCAAATCTATTTGTATCTCCTCGTTTGCTGAAAACCCATTCCAAGTGCAATTTCCTATTACTTGGCTTCTTTTTTGCAAAACGGACAATTAAACTGGCACTCATTTCCTCCTCCTCCGCCTCCTCCACCTCCTCCACCTTCAATTTTCCCTTTCTCTCTCTCTCTCTCTCTCTCTCTTTATTCCTTGTACATTTTTTTCTTTTCTCATTCAAATGACTTTGCACTAATACACGCATAAAAGGTAAAGATAATATCGGTATCGCGTTCATCGACTTACGCGCTTTCGTGTCTCGAGTTAAGCACTCTTCTCCTCTACTCACCTGTAACATAAAATAAGTTTACGTTTCATTAGACACACAGGCTTTAGAAACAAATAATAACAATAACAATAACAATAATAATAATAAAATGTCATAATTCGTATGGTATCGTAAAGAAGCTTTGTAATATAAATAAATGAAACGAAGTAATAAGAATGAATGAGTCAAAGAAGGAATCTTTCCTAACAATACGAAAGCTTTATGAAAAAAAAAAAAAAAAAAAAAAGGATCTTGGTTTATTAAGGGTCCCGTATAGATCGGGAGCACGTTTAATGAGAGGTAGAAAATCTTTGTAAATAAAACTTGATAGAGGTAGAGTAGAGTAGAGTAGAGGAGGCGGAGAGAGAGAGAGAGCAGAGAGAGCAGAGAGAGAGCAGAGAGAGGATCTATGAAATCTTATGTGAAAATTCGTGTAAGCCGGTGGGAGTGGGTGGGCCGAAAAGGGGATTTACGAAAAGGGATTTATTTTACAACTACTACGTAAGAGGTATTGTCGATAACACAAATGAGGTCTTTCGTAACTGGAGTATTTCAATCATCAAAGTTCGTAAAAGTCAGGTCGTCGGGTCGGGGAGCTTTTAAGCCCTTCCCGGTCTCAAGTCCTCCTCAAATTCAATTAGATCGATGAAATTTCTAAACGCATCCTGCAGCATCAGCCTCTCGGAGATTTCCGCGCGGAGATGGTGATTCAAAAAGTTTTTTTTTTTTTTTTTTTTTTTTTACAAGTGCTTCGCCTCCGACGAGGGTGGGTGGGTGCGGGGGCGGAGGCGTGGGAGAGAAGAGAGAGGAGAGCGGGGGTTGGGGGGTTTGGAGTGGGAAGAGAACGATAGACATTTTAATTGGAAAAATAGTAATTGCCTCAATCGTTCCGACGAGCATATTATACATACTGCAGTTTTCCTGCACCTCCCCCCGTCTCTCTCACTCTATCTCCCTGACCTCCACCGCCCTCCCTATTCCAATAACCCTCTACCCCTGCCCTATAACTTGCCCTATAACGTTCGCCGATCGATATTCACTTCCCTTATGGATTTTCACTTCTCTCTCTCTCTCTCTCTCTCTCTCTCTCTCTCGTTGTTACGGCTCCGCGTATTCGAGGATCTTTCTTCAAAAAAAAAAAAAAAAAAAAAAAAAAAAACCTCAGCCCGTTTTCTTCGTTAGGAGATATATTTTTTTTCATTAATCGGGCATTCGTTCGCGGGGTCTCTCGTTATCCGGAAATATAATTTATTATTTTCAAGTGGCGCTCCCCTATCGTAATGCAAAAGAAGAGTAAGTAGTGGGATGAGCCAACCTTATACTTGGCTATTGCTGTTGTCGTTGTTGTTGTTGTTATTGGGGTTGTTGTAATATTATTTTGAATTGGGCCGGGGCCGAGGCGACGAGCACGGTTACGGGGACGTTTATCGCGAGCCTCGTTAGTGGTAGAATTAGGAATAGGTGAAAGGGCTGCTCCCCACCCCACCCCCGCTTTACTCTCGTTGAGAATAATAATAACGTAACAACGGAGCAGGAAATGTTCTCCCGAGCTCTTGGTATAAAATTAGCATGGATCATCATGCGGAGGCCGAGCTCGCGGGATTTAGCAGCAACATCAGCGCCTTCGTCGAGGCCATCAAATCACGATCATTCCGGCATTCTGTCCAAGAGCTTTAGGCTTATGGGTAGGGGGGGGGATGGGGAGTAGGAGGGTCAGGTGATGGTGTGGAGTGGTAATTAACCGCTTTTCTCCACCTGCATATCTTCATTACTTTTCGTTATACTTTTTATTACTTGCTCGCTTTCCGCAACGGCAATGCACGCTCTCACGTCTGCTTGTATCCCATTATTTACGCCTGCCCCCCGTGCCCCTCGCTCTCGCTCAATTTTCACCCCCCCGGTCATCAGAGTGGCCCGTCGGTAATATCAGGCTTCGCTCGGTACTCTCCGTCTTTTCCTTTTCCTTTTCCTTTTTCTCTTTCTTGTATTCGATACAAGGGATACATACGACCGAGAAGGAGAGAGAGAGAGAGAGAGAGAGAGAGAGAGAGAGAGAGAGAGAGACACACACACACAGGGTAAGTGGCGAGTTTTTGTCTCTCTTTGTTATTTATGAGCTGTTCGACATCTAAGGCTCTATATTTTAGTAAAGTTCGGGGTAGAGGACGCCGGGACGAGAGTGGGGACGAGACACTCATTACATCGGATAAGTAACGCGAGCAGATCCATCTCATTAGGAAAGACAAGGTGCACCGGTAGGAGTACGGACGGAGAAGATGACAAAAGGGTCGTAGAACAATGGGAAGCCCTTGGTCGGGGCTCCGTGGGTTGGCTCGGTGGGTTGGGTTGGGTTGGCTCGGTGGGTTGGGTGGGTTGGTGGGGGGGGGGGGGGTTGGGTGGGGGGGAGGTACAGTCAATGGGCAATAGTCAGGGAGTTGTCAATCGGATTTCGTTCGGGGTTATATTGGGGGTTAAAGACACTTCTAGTCCCACCCGCGGCTCGTATCGGCCACTCGCGCCATCGATCATCTATCACATTGCATCCCCGTCCCCTCGCGGCCATATAATCCGGATGCTTATTATTTCGTTTCGATTGCGTTTTAATTAATTGGCCCTCACCTGCGCCGGAGTAATCCTGCCCCCCCCCCGTCGACTACTTCCCGGCCTCGATGCTGTTTTTCGTAAAAACCTTTTCAACTTTCAACCCGTTCAGCAATGAAAAAGAAAAGGAAAAACAGAGAGAGAGAGAGAGAGACAGTACTTGTTATTTATTACTATCGAAGCAAGAGTTGTGTTATTTTGTTAATTAAATTCACGACCGAGTAGGGGAGCGGATCCTATTATCACTGCTGCTCTCCTCGTCGTCGTTGTCCTTGTCGTTGTCGTTGTCGTTGTCGTTGTTGACTGAGGTTGACGATATTAAGAAAGGGACAATTAGATGGCTCCGTAGTTAAGCAAAGTAAGAGAATGAATGAGAGGCGGGGGGGGGGGAGGGGAATTGATTTTGTTCCCCCCCGGGGGGGTATAAAAGTTCCGATTCCCCGTTAAATATGAAGTCACGAACGAGGCCGCCGTGGCGTCGCCCCTCCCACACGATCGACACCCCGAGATTTCGCAATAAATATCAAAATAAATACGTACCGCTTGTCCAGCCTCGGTACGACGACGGCATTCGGCACCGACCGCGGGCGGTGCAATAATCTCTGGCTCGTAAAGTAATCGAGGATACGTTGGCGAATTCGCGAATCCGCGAATAAGTTCGAGGCCGAGCAGGACCGAGCTCTCTCCCCCTCCCGATAACCCCAATAACCCCTTACATTTACATTATACTTTCGTTCTTTGTTACGTTATACCTTCCCCCCCCCCATTCCTACCTCTTTTACCCGTGTTTTTTAATACTTCGCGCACACCCACGCGCTTCCTCTTCGTATTGAATTATTTATAGGGACAGACAGCATGGTCTTTATAGGGTCCATGGCCCTTTCGTACGTACGATTTGCTTGACCCGGCCGGGCTCTCTCCATCTGCAGTTTCGGCATTCCAAGACGGAGCAGCTCCTCGTTGCCAACAATAATCCCAATAACCTACCCCCGCCCCCCAATATCATTATGATTATGTCGTCAAAGGTTTATTGTAATAATTATCGAGGCTCGGGTCCCGGAAAGGGCGAGATCGCACTTTACGACCAAGAGGGTGATAGGTGATTGCGCGTACGAGTGCGATCGCGTGCTCCGCAGCTCCCTTCCCTCCCACCCAGCTTACCCGCAAAATTAGACCGTCATCGTCGAGCCTTTATCGCGAGTCTCGAGCGCACTTACGCAATCCACTCGAGGCGCGATGCCTAATTTCAATATTTCCTATTGGGGATAATTGTCGAAAAATATACGTGAACCGTTACATCGTCGTTAGCCGGGCGTCGTCGTCGTCCCCACCCCACCCCACCCCACGTCCCGCTTCTAAGCTACGGGGCCAATGCTCCGACAGCTCAGGGCTCTGTAACATTCGTAACGCGGGACGTTCGCGCAAACCCGATTACAATGGCTGCGCAACTGCTGCTCCAAGCCGACGATAAGTATTATCGGCATCGGAAGTCGGGAGGTTATTGGGGATCGAATGAAAACGAAATGCGCGCGCGGTTGTTAACTCGTACGAATCGAGCTCCGACTCCGCCGATTAATTATCGGCACGTCAATTAATTAAAATGGCATCTTTCCCGCGGGCAGGCTCCGTCCATCCGTTGGCCGATCAAGCCGCCAACTCGGCGTGTACTCACTCGGCGGCGTCCATACCCCCCACCTCGGAGCGGTGTTAGTCGTCACCCCAGCAACGGGTTTCATCTACCTACGACCTCGTCGCAGTCGACCACCACCACCACCGCGAGCTCTCACAGCGACACTACCTCGCATGCCCGCCGTGTCTCTACTCGACACCCCCATATCCCGATAACCCCACCGACCGCCTTTGTTTCTATCGTCGCGCATGGACTCGATAGCAGCTACCCTCTGGCTATTATACGCCGTAGGCGGCTTACCGAACTCTCTCTCACCCTCCCTCTCACCCTCTTTAATTCCCTCGTCCGATCCTCGTTAGGCTTCGCCTCCATCGTATTCGCCTCTTAAAATAACTCGGGCGTATTCTGCGACGCTCGAGCGAACGAGAGGGTCGTCGTCGTCGTCGTCGTAGTCGTAGTCGTAGTCGTAGTCGTCGTAGTCGTCGTCGTAGTCGTAGTCTATGAGCCCCCGGGAAACGCACAAAGAGCGTCGGCGAACTCCAAATCAATGACGAAACTGCCCCCCCCGAGCCCGAGAAATCTGGCACTGATAACGTGAGCGAATAAATCAATAAGTGGACGTAACGTCGAGTGTCCTCCTCCTCTCCCGGCCTCATCCCCTACCGCCGACGCTCCGGCCTTACGCCATCCTCTTATTTCTCCGTATCCAAGTGCATCATCGTGAAAATCAAATTATCCGGCACTTCGGAACTAATCCGCGCTCGCTCTTAAAAGCCACTCGCCTCGCGCTCAAAGATAGAGCAGCCCGTATTCCGCTGACGTCGGCGAGGGTGGCGGTGGTGGCGGTGGCGGTGGTGGCGAGGGTGGCGAGGGTGGCGGTGGTGGCGACGAACGAATGTATAGGAGGGAGTGAGGGAAAAGCGGGGGGGGCTCTCTCTCTCTCTCTATATATATTTTCTCCCAGCCCTCGGTTGACTTCGTTGATTTCGTTGCCCTCGTCGTGATTGTGTATCGTCGCGGTCCCTCGAGCCCCGAGGATCCGTCGAGTGCTCGATTATTGCGTTAGCGACCCGCGAGACGATTGGGTGCAAAACTTCAGCTGGCCAGCTCGACCGGGACGCCTGTCCGGCTACGAAAACAATTATACACCCATGAATAAGCGCCGCTGATTAATTAAGGGATTTTCCGCTTGGCCTCGCTTCGCCGCCGCTACGGACCATCCCCCTCGCCCCAATAACCCATCATCCACCCGCACCCTCACCCCCACCCCCACCCGCACTACCGACATCTTTCCCGACTGCTCCCCTCACCCGCCCTCCTAGAGAATATCCTCTCGGCGTATAATAACCGGCCGCACCCACGCCCGGGCGCACTTGCGTTATTCACCGGTTACTTAATGCAAGCGAGTGCAGGCCAACTCCTGCCGACTTACGAGCCAACGACTGCTGGCCCAATAATAACAAGCCGTCTTCCGGATTCCTCGGACCCGACTTCCATTTCTTATAGCGGAGCGGCATTCGCCCACGATGGACGAAACAGCTCCGACCATCAGAACGCATTTACTTCCGAGGCGTAGTCGCTGGGTGGTGCAGCTGGCTAATGACATTCTAATTACATTATCACGTAGGGCTAAGGACGGGGGGGGGGAGCTTCTTAACAAATATAATTCTTATTAACGTTAAGCTGAAATAATCGAGCGGCCCCCGGTCTCTTATCTATTTTAAAAAAAAAGCAACGAGGTGTGCGTGACTGCGCGCGCGCGCGCCTGTGTTCTCGTTGTCCGTTTCCTCATACGGCACCAACACAACTGGAGAAGTGAGAAAGGAGACGAGGAGATTCGACCTTTAATGGAAATGGGCTACGGTGGGGCCAGCAATCGCTCAATAATAAAAACCTCATCCTCGTTCTCGGCTCACGGCCGATAACCCCAATTAAGGTCAAAACAATGTCAGCGAGAGGACCGCGAGCGCATCTGGAATCTTATTTGCCATACGTAATTACTTGGGGAGGGGCATTTTTATCCCGACGAGAGCCTAGCGCGTCGAAAGGCTTCGAGGAATTAAAATGGCCTTAACTCCATGGTTGGTCCCTTCCACCCTCTCTCCCTCCGTCCCACCCCAACGATCTCCCTCTTTCTTCCTTATTCTTCTGTCTCAGCTCGAGGTGCTCATTCCAATTAGCATTTTTCAATTAAGAGCAGTGAAAGCCGTCGAGTGGGGCGGTGGGGAGGGCGGGGGCGGGGGCTGGAAGGACCACGGTTCTTACCGATAGGGACGAAGCCATTGAGTCTGAAAATCGCGGAATTGAAGTCCGGGCGGGGAGGGGGGCGAGAGGCGAGAGGCGGTGGCAGTAGTCCCCGGCGACGTTGTCGGATATCTGTCGAGGACCGGCTCCGAGCGACTTAAAACTATTTCGACCCCCCCCCCGGGGGTGGGGGGGGGGCTTGTTGTCATTCAAATCCGGCAAACTTTGATGAATGCCCTCACGAATTCCGAATCGACTATCACCCAAGTCCCGCCCATTTTTCCTTTACAAACTTCGCCTTCGTTGCCGCCAATGGACGATCCTCAAACATGTCCCCCCGATTTATTATATGGACTTTACCTAGACGGCTGGCTCCTACCAACACCACCACCACCACCACCACCACCGCCACCACCGCCGCTAGATCATCTCCGAGGGATGGCCGATGGCCGATAACTCCGCATCGCGAAAGTAGCTTTAAATTATTTATTTTTCACTTCTGCCGGCGCTTACGGGCTCACCCCCCCTCCCCCGCGCCTTGCCTGCCTACGCTACGTGTCTCTGTTGATTTCTATCCATATCCCGTGAACTCTTTTCCAGCCCTACCCCCTACCCCCCCCTCCCGCAGGCATTCTCAAAAAAGGGCGCTCATTCGACCGGAATCATCAATTCGAACTCGATAGAAATTTAATTTAGAATGCGGATCGTTGGTGGAAACGTTAACTGAAATTTGCCGTATACGAGTCGTAGAAAATCATTCGCAAAGGCTTCACCGAAGAAAAAGGGCCGAATAGAGAGATAGAGAGATAGAGAGATAGAGAGAGACAGAGTTATTGCAAATATATAACGGCAATAAAGATGCGATCTGCGATAACGTGCATTTTAGAGCTATGCATCGAGCATCTGCTCGAAGGACTGTCTAAGGCAGGGTAGGGAGAAAAAAAAAAGGTGAAGAGGGAGAGGGAGAAGAGGAACGGGACACGAGTCGGACTTGTGTTTGGCGCACAGCTGATAACCGAATTCCCGTCCGTTCCCCGTAGTCACGTGTAAATGAGCGAACACGGCGCCGCCAAAGCTAATCCCGAGAATGAAAACGTAATTCTCACGGCGGAAGGTGTACATACAAGAAACGGCGAATCGTTGAAAAGCTGGAATAATAAATAATGCAGGAAATTAATGCGGGACAGAAACGCGCCTCTAATAATGAATTACGTAGGGTTAGCACGCGATAGGGCGAGCAAAGGGCCGACGAGTCACGGTATATAGGCAGCGTTGATGGGGGGGAAGGTGGAGGGGAAGCGAGTGGTGGAGTTGGAGGAGGTGGAGGTGGAGATGGAGGGGGGGGTCGAGGTGGAGGTGGACGAGAGGAAGGCTTAGAAATCCGAGAGAAAGGAGAAACGTTGGAGCCGGAGATGGGAAAATTGAAGAGGGCGCCCGAGAGAATGGGCGAGGAGGTGAGGGGACGGGGACGGGGACGGGGACGGGGACGGGCCGGGCTGTAGAGAGTCCTCTTGTCTGGTCTCGCGCTTGGATCATTCGATAGCGCGAAGCGGAAATAAATCAGTGTCCCGGAATTGAAATTGCACCCCGGCACATTTTAAATAGCCCGCGGCCGCCAGCACACGCCTCCCGCCCCCCTCACCGCTCACCCCTCACCTCCCCAATAACCCTTGACAGGATTACATTCTAACAGATTTCCTCTAGCCGCAATCGAATGTTGTGCCCCACCACCACGGGAGGCTGCTCTCGTTAACGGTTCAAGATCTTTTAAAGCATGTTAACGGGGAAGCAGAAGCCCCTGCCCCCCCCCCGCCTCTCCTCCCCATGCAAATGCACGTATTTAATTAATGAATATGAACCGAGTGATTATGACAACGGCAGCCAATCGCAATAAATTGTTGAAAACAATGAAAAGCTCCACGAATCCGCATCCATCTCTACGCTTACCTCCCCCCCCCAATAACCTCCGCCGCCGCTCCTACCCAGGTCGATAAGTCATGGTCGTATCGTAGAATTTTTTTACCTTTTACGGAATCCTTATGCGTTTTATAAATTACTACTCGGGATGATGTAGCATCGACGGCCTCCCGTAATTCACTTGTAGTGTACCGACCTTCTCTTTCAAACGAGACTGCCGGTTCATTTAATTAAGATCTCCCCGACTCTCTGCCCGACTCTACCCTGCCCGACTCTACCCTGCCCGCCTACAACATTTATAAAGAGTAACACATTGGAAGGGAACACTGGACGGAAGCGTGAAATTTTCCTAAATAATATCTGATCTGGCAAATAGACGTAGAATTATTATGGATACGATGAGCACGTCGATGAATACATTTCGGGATTTAATGGCGCTCGTACTTAATTGCCTCGACGTTTTACGCGAGCTACAGGATTAAAAGGTAGAAAGATATGTGTGTGTATATATATATATACATGTACATCTTATTTATCTACCGAGCGTAGATTTTACTTTTCTATTTTACAGGAGCGTTTTTCGATTTTTCGGTATACCATACAAATAGAGTGCACTTTTCCGTCGGCAGGCGCGCACATGCCCGATGATGATAAGTACGAGACTGGTGGGGGAGGATCGATCGTGACCGGATGAACCCGATAAAAATGTCCGTATATTTACGGCACCCGATGACCACGTCGGACGACGTCGGTGGTGGTGGCGGAGGTGGTGGTGGAGGTGGTGGAGGAGGAATCCTTCGGCTCTCCGTAAATTAATAAGACCTCGAGTAATTGCATAAAGCTGAGCGGAGCATTTAAGGGGGGGCGGGGCGGAGGGAGACTTTTTTCTCGCGACTCTTTTCTTTATCTTTTCAAGTGACCGTCGAGTTTTCTCACGTCTCACGTTCCCATTGTTGCGGAGCGGGTACGGGAGGTGGGCCGCGCGCTCACCTCGCCTCCCCCCATGCCCCCCCCCGTCAAAACAAACAGCGGAGCACGGTATTAGCGGGCAAACAATGCCGACGACAAGGCCAGGCCTTGCGAATTATACTCTGGAATTATACTCGGGCCACGAGATTAAAATAACAATCGGCAGCCCCTAAACTCCGACGGCGTTCCTTTTACTTTTTCAATTAGCACGAATTAGGAAGGCCCTCACTCCCCCCCCGTCTCACTCTCTCTCCCCCCGTCTCACTCTCTCTCTGTGGTAGAGATGAGGTTTTATATCGGGAGTAAAGAAAGCGCCCCGCGAATCCTTACGGTGGCCCCCCCCTCCTCGACACCCGCGACCGCGACCCCACGACCCCCGAGCCCGATCTTCTGGTCTCGTAACGGAATCGCGTGCTCGCCAGCCGCGCCGTCCTCCACGGCGTTATTAAGCGGTTATTGAGTAAAGCTTCCCCCTCCAGCTGATTGGCGAAGCCTTGGAGACGTGCGCGCGGGCCTGGCTCGTGTGTCACGCACCCTCCAGGCATTAAAAAAGCCTTTTAAATGTTAAACGCCTCTCGGTATAGCATATTACGGAATATAACGGAAATCCACGAGGTATTTAAAGCTAAATTGTCGGCTAAAGAGTAAATAATAAATGACATGGTCGGCAGGAGGGCGACTCCTGGCGCCGAGTGGGTTTAAGGCTGGCTGAGGGTGGCTGAGGGTGGCTGAGGGTGGCTGAGGGTGGCTGAGGGGTCGCTAGTAAAAAAAGAGGAGCATTTATAGCTAGCAGTGGTGGGGGGGGGGGGCCGATCGTAAATTCCGACCTCTCGTGCCATTGAGAAATAATTATTTCAATGAGCAAGTAGTGTATACGCGTGCCTGTGATATGTATGTGCATGTGCGCGCGCGTGGGAGAGACTGAGAGAGGAAAGACGAGTAGGAGAGGCCAATGGTTGTACATGACGCGAGAGAGGCTCCCGAGGCAGGTAAACTCGACGGACTGCCAATACGAGATATCGCCTCGGATAAGGGAAATTTAGAAGTACCGGCCCACACCCGATACTTTACCAATCGGTCATGCATTTCGCATGCAAACTGCCTCCTCCCCGCCTTCCGCCGCGGATGGAAGACATACATCGGGAGAGCCTGGTAGAAGCCCGGGAGGATCGACCGTGGATGGCTAGTGGGAGGGACTACTAAGGAAGAGTGAGGAATTACGGGGAGGAGATGGGAGACGTGAGCTCGGAAAATCGAACGAGACTTTGCAATATAGACGAGCCTATATTTGGGGTTATTGGGGTTATTTGAGTTATTCGGCTAAGTCTACGGAGGAGCTCTAATATAATACGGAGACTCTAATTGGCCGCTGCCCGGACGTAATCCTTATTTATGAAAGCCTAGCGAGCATGGATGCGCCGCCATCCTTAAAAGCAGGCCTCCATCGATATCGAGCCGCCGCTCCCCCCGTCGCGCCTCCCTCCCTCACCAACCGGCATTTTTTACTCATCCGCCTTTCTTCGTAGAGGGACTCGACAGCGGTGAAGGGTGAGAGAGAGAGAGAGAGAGAGAGGGGGTCTACAACGACCGCGACCGCGACTACGACGACGACTACGACGACGACCTGAAGGACGGGTAGGAGGAGGAGGAGGAGAAGAGTTGTATGAAGGGGAGGCGGCAGGGGGTATCGATTTACGTTCCTCTTCGGGAGCTTTTCGCTTCCTCCACGGATAAATGATCCCCCCCCTCCCTTAATTGCGCTTAGCGAGCTTTTTTTTATAACTATTCCCTAATTCCTTTTCTCTGCGCTACCGAGTCTCATTTTCTCTCTCTCTCTCTCTCTCTCTGGTGGACAATAAACTCGGTCGTCGGGTTATTACGATAATTTTTGCGGAATCGGATTACTAAAGGCCGGTAGCGCTGCACCTACACATTCTACATCGCCGGCTGTTTACTCGTCATTTCTACGAAACAATAAAGATTAACGATGTCCGCGCGCGCGCGCACCCCCACCCCCCTCTCTTCAATCTTTACTCCTTAAAACATTTTATGCATTCTCATTTATTTTTATTTTTCGTATAATTTTATATTATTGTCATGGGTATCTCCTGCCGAGCGATAATGATGATGCACCGCGGTGGGCAACAGTTTTATGTAATAATGCCGGGTGACGATGACGAAAATCTCTTTACGGGCTGTTTCCGCTAAAATACCTTTTTCCATGCCTCAATTAATAATAATAATGGATTCTGAATTTATTATTATTTTTTTTTCTTTCTTCTTCTTTTCTTCTTTTCTTCTTTTCTTCTTTCTATTTACCCCCAACTTGATAAATTGTCCAAAAGTGCTATTAATTACGGTGCACCGAATTACTTCACAACACACCTACGAACAAACGGAGAGTAGTGTCGTATATATATAAAAAAAAAAAAAAAAAAAAAAATATTAAATCTACGCGATCGCGCGAGCCCACGATATCCGTAATATTAAGAAGGAAGAAAGCAAAGGGAAAGAAAGCCGGATTAACGGATTGTCTCCATAATCGATCGAAATATCCCCAAGACGCAACGCACAATAATTTTTTTTTTTCTTTTTATATCTATACTATGGGACTTTACGATAAGGACACTGTGCCGAGCTCTGTATAAGCCTTCTTCTTAACGCGCGAGCCGATTCCAGTGACATTATTCACGACTTATATTACTTATACATATATACATATAGATATAGATAGATAGATAGATAGATAGATAGATAAATAAATGAGAAAAGAGTAGAGGAGGGGGAGGTAAGAAGGAGGAAGGATAGCGAGGGCGAGTCGGAGGAGTCAGGTCGGTTAGTTACGTCTACGCAGAGCTTTGGCAACGGGCATTCAAATGGTTTCAAATGAAATATCGAAGTTACACTTTGGCGAAAGAAGGAAGGGGGCTCTCGCTCTCTGAGGCTGATCCGTGGGACGATCCGAGCCTCCTCAAGAACGAAGGGAATCCATATCCCTCCCGGTAGAAGGGGTTGGAGGGATATCGCGGGTTAACGAAGGTCATTGGCTCCGTGAACCTATGAGTACAATGGTCGGGCGAGCGGGGCAGGGGGGAGGGGGTGTCGAAATTATTCCGCTAACAAAACGGAGCTGCCGAATGGAAATGCCGAAGATAATATGTAATTATTTAGCCATTACACGCGCGCGGCTACTTGATAATACTTTAAATATCGTAAACGAGTGGCCGCGCAGGCGGCCAAGCCTTACGCCAGACCGACCGAGGTACCCATCAGCGTAAATCAGCTGGAGGAGGTTATTGGTGGAAACGGGTGGCTATGGGAGGTGGCTATGGGACGATGATTTTTGCATGTGGGACATCGAGCTGAAAATTTCCGAAAAGAGCCCCATCGAACTTTCATCCCATTTCTTTTTCTTTTTCTTTTCTTTTTCTTTTTCTCTTCGTTCTGGTATTATTATTACCCCCCCTACCCCTTTCACCGGGGCGTAAGAAAATTGTTGTCATTCCTGAGGATCGCGCGAAAACAATGACCCGACCGCGACAGACGTGCGCGTGTACACGTACGTACGTACGTGGATAAAGAGGCACTCGTATGTGCCCGGGCGCTTTGTTGCCGTCGGAAAGAATTCCCAGCGTTGCGTCACGTACCTACAATCACGTATACCCCGGCTCGACTTCGCATATACATATATATATGTGTATATATAGACTCGCGCGCGGAGAGGAGGCGGAGAGTGAGAGAGAGAGAGAGAGAGAGACACGCGTACGAACGGAGAGGCCGGTTGCGCACTTGCGCCTTCCCCGGGAATTAGATGTGCGTCTAAGCCGCTTCATTTTATAACGAAGCCCTTTAAAGTTCGTAAAGGGTTTTTCTACGCTCCTTCCCTCCTCCTCCCCCACCCCAATAACCTCACCCACGCAAAACAATATTTTTTTTTCTTTATTTCGACGTCAACGGAACAATTAGCGCGTGCGCCTATATTTTGCAATTTTAACGGCCCCGCGACACCATCTCTCAGTCATCCTAACAAAAAAAAAAATACCTTTATTATCGCCACCGATCCTACCTTACATTACCTTACATTACCTTACATTACCTTACATTACCTTACATTACATTTTTCCGAGGTATTTATAACCACGATAGAGCATTATTTATTTATTCATTTATTTATTTATTTATTTATTTATACGGCTCGTGTGTATCGGGTTATGCAAATAACGTTAATGGAAAGAGCATAAGCTACGCCGAGAGCTAAAAAAAAAAAAAACTACAAAGAGACAAGGCTGCAATACCGGTGCAGTACTGTAAATCACGGGACTTAAGTGAGTGCATTTATTTATTTCATTTCCTTACTACGACAAAACACGTTTCACGTGTTAAAAGAAAAGAAGAAGAAGAAGAAGTGGCGAGGAGGGGTGGAGGGGGGAGGGCGAAAAAAAAAGGCAAGAAAAAAAAAACAAAACAAGAAGGCTTACAGTTTAAAAACATTTAAAAGAGAACAAAGAGAATTTTTTAAATTAATATGACTTTATTCGAATTAACGTTTCCGTTAATTAGTAATGGCATAAAGAAAATACGAGAGAGAGAGAGAGAGAGAGAGAGAAGAATGTAATACCGACGACAACGACAATCGACAACGACATCGACAACGACAACGACAACGACGACAACGACAAGAGAAAAAGGCTGAAAATTAAGTACTCTGTGAAATAAAAGTTTTGTATTTGCATTTATTTTCAAAGAGAAATATTTAATTGAAAAAACGAATGGTTCGTTGTCGTACAAAGAAAGAAAGAAAGAAAGAAAGAAAGAAAGAAAAAGAAAAAGGAAGTATCCTTTAACATTTCTCTGCGTAATGCCTCATTGTCTTAAAAATTACACAGCAATGAGACAGCTATCGGCTAGTATTTCGTATAAAAGACGGACTTTGCAGCGGCACTGTAGATTGCGGGTGCGCGAGGGGGCGGGGCGGGGCGGGGGGAGGTAGTACGCGTAGAGTCGGGTCGGGACGGGTGAACTATATGCCGGACTCCGGTCAACTACTTAGTCTATATTTATTTATTTATTTATTTATTTATTTATTTATTTATATCGCGTTGCGTTGCGTTGCGTTTAATACCCAATTATAAAATTCTGGATAATATCGGCCGGGTGTCCGCGCGCACGCGTAAAAGTAATACAAAAAATAGGGAATTATTACGTCGGGCCGTTACTGTATGTTTTAGCCGCTATTAACGTGTAATTGTGGAGAATCCCGCGAGGCGAGAGCGAAATTCCAGAGTCCCGGCCCATAAAGAACAATTCTCCCCCCAACCCCCTCATCGACACGTAAAAATGTATCAAGCTATACATTAAGAAGGGGGCTGGTTGAGGGGGGAGGGAGGGAGGCCGAAACAATCTCCGAGGATCGTTCGGGCTCCCGCGAGAACGCAGTACTAAGGCACTGTTTATCATAAATTACTGTATTTTTAAAAAAAAAAAAAGGGGGGGATTACGTTTGCGTTACGAGTGAGAGGGGACAGCGGATGTAGGGGGGTGGTGGTGGGGCGGTGGTAGGAGGGGTTGGAGCCCTCCCTTATCGAGGGACGGATATAATTAAATTTTCCTTCAAACGCAGACGGCGCGAGCCTTGCCCGTAACGTACTACATATATACATATATATGTATATATGTAGGCGATCGGGGCTTTAAAGAAAAAATCTAGATAACGATCCGATAACTTTATATGTGGTTGGCGAGGCTCGGAAAGGCACCGGGGAATACATATCCGCATACTCATTGCATACGCATTTACTTTGATTTCTCGCTTATAGAATCGCTCCGCGTATTATAAGTCGAGTCCTATAAACGGCGAAGGCGGAATGGAAAATTTATCGGCCGAGGGGCGCGGAAGGTGTACGAGGTGGTGGAGGTGGTGGTGGGGGTGGTGGTGGAGGAGGTGGTTGAGGAGGTGGTGGTGGAGGTGGTTGAGGAGGGGGACTGGGTAGGAAAACCCGTTCGCCGCTGCTATTCCCTCTTATCCACCTCCGTCCTCCACCTCCGTCCTCCACCTCCGTCCACCACCTCCGTCCTCCACCCCGCCCAACGCCGCCCAACGCCGCCGCGTAATGTACCCCGGGGGCCCGGCCTTGATTTATGCGGGCCTGGCAAAAATTCTATTTACAGTGTTTAACGTAACGGTCATGGAAAATTTCATTTTAACGTGAATCGACTAATAGTGGCCGGCGTTTTGAAATTATTTAACGACTCACTTCCTGTTTTCGCACAATTCCAGAGATAACGGATTTACGTTTTAATCGGGAAGCCGTTGCCACCGCCACCACCGCCACCGCCACCGTCACCGTCACCGCCACCGTCACCGCCACCGCCGCCGCCGCTTTTCCCTTGGCTCGCGTACGTGGGCACGAAAGAATATCAATTGGAAAGGCATGGGGGGAGGGGGGCGGGGCGGCGGCCATTACCGACGCCATGGGACTATAAAACCCCAAGCCAAAATCCAATAGGATACGTAAACGAGGTGCGAATTCGCTTTTGAAGCCCGACTCGGTGCTACATTCTCCTCCCTCGATTCCCAAAGAGATTTTTAATGGAGTCGCTTCTCCGGTCGCGCCTCGTCACCATCTCCCTCTCACCCGCTCCCTCTCACCCTCTCTCTCTCTCATTGACCCGTATATCGAGATCCTCTCGATAAACGCACGCCTCCTCCTTTCGCTTCTTTTCAGACCTTTAATGGAATAATAAATCAATCCATCAAGCCACAATGATTTACCGTGCCAGTGTTGTTGCTCTCGAGTCTATCCACCCCACCCCCACCCACCCTCTATAGCACCTACCTCCCCAATAAGACCCTCGACTCACCTCTCTCGCCAGCCCCAATAATCCCTTTTGCCATTACCATTACCCTTCCGCACCGTGTCATTTCGCGGCAAACGAACGCGCGGCCCGATAAATCATCGGCCCAACAAAAGTGTACGTGTGCATAATTTAATACGCCGGAATGAGTAACGCGTACGAGTAAGTTCGCGTGCCACTTGCCGATGAGGGACAGGGGGGGGGGGAGGGGCCAGAGGGGGGCGTAATAGAGCCGAGCGGCGAGCCGAGTAATTAATAGCGCGGCTCGTCCGTCACCCCGACGACGTCCAGTCCAGCCGCACCATTAAGCCCACGGGATTTTTCGGGCTTCTTCTATCGGGGAATCGGGGAAAGATCCGTGGTACTGCGTCCCCCTGCGTCCCCCTGCCCCCAGTCTCGGCTGCCCGAATCCGTGCCAACGACGCGCGCCCACGTTTATCGGCTGCATTTTTATAATAAGTGGCCTTTTTAATTTGCCATTGTCTCTGGGCAAATGAAAAGGAGCGCGCGCGAGCGGCGTGGCGGGGGGAGGGGGGGGGAGGCGGGGGGCTTTTTAAGCATTTAAGCCGAGACAAACACAATGGCTAATATAAGTTTTGTTAAAGTTTTGCATAATTCGCTGGGCTCGCGTGCGAAATGCGTTTGCGGTTGCTCTGTCCTTTGCGCACTACGTCGTGGGATCGGTTTCCCGACGACGTTCTTCCTTTATTTCGACTTCCAAGTTATTCCGTGCGCGTATTAACCGAACTCGAGCCAATTAGGCCACTCCGGTAGCAGCAGCAGCAGCAGCAGCGGCTTATAAATTCCCTCCCCGTCACCGCTACAGCTCCGTCTTCTTTTTCGCTGTTCGCTCTCCGCTGGATGGGGATGGGGGGATGGAGAGGGGAGGGAGGAAAAAGATGCCTACGGTGGATTGTAATAATGTATAAGGAGTAAGCGTTGGCTCTGCCTCTTGGCGGAGCTTCGTCCTGGACTGGCTCGTCGACGCGAATCGCGTATTCGGTGCGGTGCGGGGCCGTGTAAATTCAATTCGACGTATACGATCGGGTCGCGCGGGTTATCGGGGTTATCGGGGTTATTGGGGTTATTGGGGTCAGAGCAGCGGAGGACACGCGTTAATCTGGGTTGTCGACGTAGCACGTGGAGGAGCTCGACGATAATTGAAACGCCGCGGCCATAATTAAAACTCGCGGATCAAAGTACGCATGCCGCGGCGCGCGATAATCGTGCGCGCAATTACGCGAGTACGATCAAAGCGGGGGCGAGGAACCGCCACCCCCCCCCCTCCGGCTGTCTGCCCATTGACCTCGGATTTTAACGGGGAGCCCTAACGAAACCGGGGAAAGCTCCCGTGAGGTACGTGTCGCGAGCGTTTTCCAGCTCGCCTCACCTCTCCTCGCCCCCCTACTACCCCTCCTTCCCTCACTGCCCCCCCTCCGGCCCGCCACGCCGATTCGCCCTTCTCTCCCCCACCCTTCTGTTTTTTAACTCATTCGAAACTTTTTAATTGCGAGGTTCGCTCTCGGAAACGCGAGCCCATCCAATTTACGGGAATTGCCTCTCTCTCTCTCTCTCTCTCTCTCTCTCTCTCTCTCTCTCTCTCTCTCGAACGCCACAGACCGTCACCCGCCTGGCCAAGTGTCTCCTCGGCCGTTTTTTTATCGCTCGATTTTCTCGACTCAAAGCCCGCCCCCCCCCCATACAGACTCACGCGTCTTCCGCTGTCTCTAACGGAGATCCGTCCGCCCCCCGCTCTCTTCGTTCGGTTTCCTTTATACGATGTTTGGCCTCCGCTTAATACCACGAGCCCCACCCCCCTTCCCATCTCATCGCGTATTTCTTCCTTGGGCCCCAATAACCTTACCTTCAAGCGCGTTCGGTAAACGGGTCGAACGAGTCGATAGGGTCCAAGCCTGCGGGTACGGAAGCCGAGCCCAGCCAAGCCCAGCCAAGCCCAGCCGAGCCCATCCGAGCCAAAGGGCCGACGGTCGCGCAAGCGCGGACGCAGCCACGCCGGGAAGGGACCCGACGATTTGCTGGGATAATCCAACCACGGAAAACTCCTCGTTGCCCGTTCCCTTCCCTCCGCCCCTACCGCACAGTCACGAAATTCGCGAAAACGGCCTCTTCCTGCTTCTTCCCCTCGATCGCCCATGCCTACGAATGCCCAACAATTCTCCCCTCCCCCACCCCCCCCCCCCCCCGTACCCTTACCCGTAAAAATATCATAAAGTTTTACGAACGAGAGCTTCTTTATCCGCGAGCTACGCGGCTGCCGATGCCGAGAATTTACCGTGGCCGAGCGAGCCCTCGGGCGATCCGGATAAAGGGGGCTAAGGACGGAGCCTGCGGGGCACGATGCGGGGGTCCGAGGGGGGGGGGGCGGGGGAGGGGCGGATAAATCGATGCAGCGGAAGGCACTCGAAAATCGCGGAGTAACGAGAGACGATCTATCCTGCCTTTGAAAAGGCACCGACCGCAGCCCTGGAATAATTCCTGAAAATCGAGATGCCGTGGAGTGGTCGTGTGGCTCTGACCCTCCCCCCAAGCCCCTCTACCCGTTGAAGCTCCATCGGCCGGCCCCTGGAAGCCCGGGGAGAAGCGTGGATGGCGGGTGGGGGGGGGGCGTTACGCGGCACAGTAACACGATGCGAGTGTATTATTTGCCTCCGTGCGCCTGGGACGACTCCATCCTCAAAGCCACGAACGAGGCTATCGACACTACCCGGCAAAAGAGGGACGGGGGCGTCGGGGCGTCGGGGCGTCGGGGCGTCGGGGCTGTTAGCTCTCGCGCGCGATCGTAAGGGCTTCGAGCACGTAGCACGTACACAGGTCGGCGTCGTTAAACGCGCGCGTAAACTACCCTTAACCCCCCGTACCCGTCCCCGTCCCCGTCCCCGTCCCCGTAGCCCCGCAGCTCCGCGCGTAGCCCCGGGCGGATCCGTCCCACGGACCACGGGGATCGATCCTCTCGTCCGCAGGGAGAGCTGCACCCGGCCACGGTCGGCCCCGTCTCCAGCCAAGGGTCGGGCTTGAATTGCCCGCGGGAGGCTGGATCGCGTGCTTCCTCGGCCGCTACAATGACTCTTGGGGCTTCGGGGGACGCGTTCGATGCAACCCGGAGCCCCGTAAGCCAGAGCCGACGGGCACTGGTCTGTCTCGGTGACGTGGAGCCAGCCATCGCATCGTCGCGCTCCCCGTTCCGGTAGCGACACCGCAACCCCAACCCCCCCTACACCGTGTATCTACACACCGGCCCTCGGCAGGTCGGTTAATTAAAGGTACGATGGCGTGGGTGGGGGGAAGGTGCGATGGGGTGTAACGCGTTACTCGATACGACGAGCCCGCTCCAGACCCCGCTGCGAAAATATTGCATTTCCCCGATTATTTTCCGGCCAGTGGCTCTCGATAATACGCTCGAGCGTACTTATGTCGTCCCTTCGACTAATCCACTTTGTCTAGATCCGAGGCTCGGGGGAAAATTAATAATACCTTCCTCGAGCGTCTGCCAAGTCAAGCCACCCAGGCATTGGATGACCGACCGAGGCTTCCTCCACCCACCGCCACCCACCGCCACCCACGTCGTCCCTCGCCAAAGGAAGAACAACAGCCTCCGAGAGAACCATCGTTCAAAATATGCTCAATTCGCATCTCCCTGTGTCGATCTGTCCCTCCCACCCCGCTCCCGCCCCGCACCGTCCTATATTGTATGCGTCAGCGTGCAGCCGCCCCGCTCCCGACCCTCTCTACCCGAATCACATATTCTTACATAGTCTCCGAGGCTTCCGCCTCGTATGAATTCGTAATGCGCGCACTGCTCCTTCACATAATTCCCTCGGAAATAACCTTCTTATGCACGGCCAGCGAAATGGAATAGAACGAAGGAGTGAGCGAACGAGCGAACGGGTGAACGGGTGAATAAACTCCTCGAACGCCACGCGGGAGAATTAGCATTCGACCTGGATTATGATTCCCCGCGTATCTACGACGATCTACATACAGTGTGGGTGTGGGTGCGGGTGTGTGGAGGAGAGCGGCCACCGGGGCAGGGCAGAGCGCATTGTTAATATCATAAAATAAAATGAGAGTACGTACTTCTTACTTCCCAATTTATGCAATAAATTTTATCATTATTTTCAAGTACTCTTCAAGACTGGCGGGCATTTCAAGGGCAAATGGCTCGTAAGTGCGGAAATCGGCGCCTGTCTAAAAGAATCTCTGAGCAGCACAAATAATGTAAATAATGAGACGGGCTGGGGGGGCTGGGGGTTGGGGGGAGAGAGAGGAAGCCATCATCCGAAGCTCAGCCTCTCTAAGACTGAGAAAATGAAAAAGGTCAAAGTTACAAGAGACGGAACTTTACGTCTTCAATCTCACTTTGGCCGTGACAATTTATTTTTATTATTTTGCCTTATTGGCCCCGAGTGTTCCGCTGTCCCGCCCGACGCATTTCCCCAGCTCCCCCTCGGCGAGAGCAAGTAATGCGAGCGCGCGCGTACCCCGAGACGCCGTGGACATGTAGCAGGAGGAGGACCGTGGCAAGGCAAGGTAAGGTAAGGCAAGGTAAGGCAAGGCAAGGCAAGCTAAGGTTATTGGGGGCTGAAAAATCACCGAGGCGTCGTCGACAGGGCTTGCGGGGGGTTATTGGGGTTGGCTGAACGGAGGGGAGGGGCATACGTTTCGACGAGCAATTATCGACGACGAGCCAGTGACGTATCTGTCCGAGGACTTCGGCCTCCCGACGACGGCCGTGAGTGACGCGCGAATCGAAAAAAAAAACGAAATAACGAAGAAAAAAAAAACCGACCGCTCAACCTTCCCAGGCTTACCTCCCCTCTAGCCTCGCCATCCCCCCCACCACCACCCAGTCCGTAAATCAATGCCTCACCCTTTCCCCCCTAATGGGATTCTAATTCCTTCGAGCTTCCGGTGCGTGGATGCACCGCTGCCCTTTTGCGACCATCATCACCCACCCACACTTTTCTGCGGCGGGTTCGTTATCGGCTGGGACGGAGAGCCGGAAGGAGACTCCTTCGTAGCAGCCACAATTCATCCTTATGGACCTGTCGATTTATTTTGCCGGCGATTTATGAACAACCTGTTTTCAAGGAAAGTCGAGGGGGGAGGGGGGGTCCTCCGTTAATTGCAAGGGGACGGGTGACACCAAGTCAAGTGAATCGAACTCCCGGATCGGATTCCCCTTCTACCCCCCCCCACCCCACTACCTCTCGTACCCGCCTATCCGCCCACGCCCGTCGATTAATAATTACTTTTGCCACGTGTACGGTATTGCGGCGCTAATTATTAAGCTCAGGGCGAGCAGGACTCGACCGACCGACCGACCGACCGGGCCCCTCGCATTATCCACGTCATCGGCCGTTAAACCGTCCACGGGCGCGAGTCCGCGCATAATCTACGGCGGCCTTCTAGGTCGCCGCGGTGTCTCCACCCGCCCTACTCGATAATACTTATAATAATAATAACCTCGAGAGTTTGCTTGTATCCCTTCCCTTAAAATCCCGTAAAATAACCGTAAAGCGTTACGGGGCTGGGGCTGGGGGCCAGTGGCAATCAACGTCATCGTACGGTGATAAGGGAGGAGGGCGGGCGGGACGGGACGGGACGGGACACAGCCGGTAATTTGAATAAATCAGCGAACCCGAGAATCGATAAAGTATTGGGCCTTGTGGGACTGTTCGTACTCGGTGGGAAAGCCCATACTCCTCCCGCTGACGTTAAGTTTTGTACACACCGTCGAGCTTTCATGGCCGGTTAATATGCCAATCTCGTGACCGAGGTACCAGCCATCCCCTCCCTACCTCCCTCCCTCCCACCCGCGGCCCAGCACCTCTCAGGCTCACTACCAGCCTCACGAAGGGAGGTAAAGAAAAAAAAATCTATTGTCCGCGGCAGTTGCTTTGCTTGTATCCAGAAATAATTATTTACTCTTTCCCGTCCTCGTCCGTCCATTCCTTTTTATTCGTTTACACGGCTTTCCCTTAAGCAGGCACGTTACTGAGAGAGCGGGGAGAGAGAGCGGGGAGAGAGCACGTAGAGAGCACGTAGAGAGCAGAGAGTTGGGCCGCGGAGGGGCTGGACGCGGATGGACGCGGACGTGGCATTGAAAAATTCTGGCATTGTAAAGGGAGGCGGCACGAGGGGAGAAAGTGGGGGGGAGGGGGCCGGGCAGGTCTGTAATATCGCCTCGGTGCCATTAAACTCGTATTAGCTAGCACCCACTCAACGCGAATCATTGCGCTTGTTAAACCTCAGCGCATTCGATCTCCGAGGCTAATGATAGAAACCAGTTGTTTTATAATGCGCAGCTGATCGATCGCGCAGGTACGCTAGGAAAATCATCAACCGCTCTCGTAAAAAATACGGGGCCTCTCGATGCGCTTCCCCCCTCCAGCCCCCTTCCACCACCGCCTAATATCGTTAAATGCCGCTCCCATTCAATGCTCCTCTTTCACAATAAGCCCAATAAGCCCAATAACCCCTCCGGATTTTCATTACTTTCCATGAGGAGGGATGGGCGGGGCCTAAGCGGGGGACCGGAGGGCTGGAGGGCTCGGGAATGCATCGCACCTTTTTAAGAGTACGCGATTATCGGATAGATAAGCATTTGACATCTCGCTCAGCGAAAATTACACAAAGTTCTGCAATAAAAGTCCTTCTTTTGTACGTATATCATCGTTATACCTTCGTTATTCGGCTCTACGGATTTATCAGAGTCTCAACAGGGAGGAAAGGGAAGGTGAGACGTGAGAGGAGACGTTTCTCTCATGAAAACGATACAGTTCTCGAATTTAAAGTTCCCCTCCCTCCCCCCGCCCGCCCTTTGGTCTCTATCGTCCCATCTGCTCTACTCCGCTGCTGCTGCTGCTGCTCTCCTCCTCTCGGGCTCTCTCTCTCTCTCTCTGTATATGTATATGTATAGATCTCGATGCCCTGCACCCTGTCCATCCACGTCTACCTCCCCGCCGCTCTTACCGAGGGTGCTTAGATTTGAATTAAGATAACTTCATTCGTTTCCTCAATGCGCATCAATTTCACGAAGGCTCGCGGCGCTGTATATAAGAAGCCCGAGGTAGAGCTAGGAAGGATTCGAGCTGCGAGCGCGAGAGAGAGAGAGAGAGAGAGAGAGAGACGTGAGATTCAAAGCTTGACTTCGACTGGGATCCTTTTTTCGCGATCCGTTGTCCCCGGGAGAGAGAGAGGGAGGGAGGAAGGGAGAGAGAGGAAGCCCGGAGAATCCCGAGATAAAGATCACCGTGCTCGGCAAAAAGACATTTCTCATGGCTTAACCCTCGTTACAAGCTGGCGCAAGGAGGTAAAAAGACAAAAAAAAAAAAAAAAAAATACTAGCCCGACGACGGTACGGGGGTAACGGGGGGATGGGATGGGATGCGAGTCGAAAAATAGAGGAAGGGGGCAAAGAGAAAGCTAAATAAATGGATGGCGTAACGAGGCGAGGAGAGAAACTTTGGGGAGGTGGGGGTGGAGAGAGAGAAGGGGGGGGGAGCACGGATAAAGAGGGGCAAGGCGCGCGCTCGCGAGTCGGTAGCGCAATACAAGCTAGACCAAACAAACATTTCTTATCTCTTTATAGGAGAGACACGGGCCGTGTGGGTGGGCCGACGAGATGCGG
The DNA here is from genome assembly GCA_018883505.1 of Ceratosolen fusciceps. Classification (NCBI taxonomy): domain Eukaryota; kingdom Metazoa; phylum Arthropoda; class Insecta; order Hymenoptera; family Agaonidae; genus Ceratosolen; species Ceratosolen fusciceps. The sequence continues at coordinate 576,795 of RCIC01000039.1, read as the reverse complement.
GCCTCGGGGGTGGGTAAGGGTAAGGGGCGAGGTATTACTCTTATCGGGGCTTCGGCGGCTCCAGGGCTGCTCTCCCGATTGGGACACTACGGTCCTCCCCGGTCTCCCTTACCCAGCAACCTCCGACGCGCCGATACTCGCGAGATGCTGGGACGGAGGGAGAGAGAGAGGAGGGAGAGGGAGCGTGGCAGAGTCTCTCCTCGTCCACTCGAGGCTCACTCTGACTCTGACTCTGACTCTGACTCTGACTACTTGGTAAAAGGGAGGGAGGAAGGAAGGAAGCCTTTGTCGCGCGCGAACAAACGACTGGCGGATCACTTCTTTTCTTTCGCCTTCCTCATTCTATTCACTCCTACCTATATATACAACATGTACACCTTTTTGAACCTTTTTGAAGAATAGAGAGAGAGAGAGAGAGAGAGAGAGAGAGAGAGAGAGAGAAAAGAGTTACTTTATTTCGAGACGATCATTTTGATACCGGTCGAAGTAGTTGGCTCGCCCGGGAGTGGTTTGAGGGGGCTTGGGAAGGGGGGGCGTGCGGGCGGGAGGGACGACGCTTGATTGAACATTTTCATTTGTGTGTGTGTTTTCTTTCTTCGCCTTCCTGAAAGAACGAGACACTTTAGCTCTTTTAGCTCTTTAATTTTCCTTCCTCCCACCCCCCCTTTTTTTTTACTCCGTCTCCTGGTTTCGGTCCGAGTATAGTGAGGTGGTGGGGCGCGGAGGGTGGAGGAGGAAGAGGAGGGCGCGAAGCTGCTGTTCCTCCTACTGAATGGATTATTTAAGGGCTCCTGTTAAGGGCCACGATTCAATTTCAAATTAACGGGCTTTATATATTCAAAAATGTCGGCGGACCTATTGAGCCGTGTAAATAAAGCAAACGGAACGCCGGGCGATGCTCGCCCCCCCCCCCCAGACACTCGCATATCCAGCGAGTATACGCAATAAACGGCTCGGAGAACGAGGTTAAAAGGCGACATTTACGATTATTTCCGAGCCCCTGCCCCTGCCCCTGCCAGCCTTTTGCAATTAAATTTATATTACTGCACGAAGGTTTGAGAATACGCGAGTAAAAATGTAAGAATAAAAGAGTCGTGGGGGAAAGAGAGAGAGAGGGGGGGTGGGAACGGAGGAGCAGGAAAATGGTCGAAAGAGGCAAAAATACGAGGAAAATAAGCGTATTACGGATTATTTAAAGCGAAATACGAATCAAGCTCTTCGCTATCCCCCCACCCCTGCCCCCCGTACAGGACATTACAATATTATTTATACGAATTTTACAAAACTTTTAATGCCCTCGAGCCTTCCTCGACCGCCACTCTGCTCCACACGACACCCCGACGACGTAATAGGGTGAGGCGGAGGGGAGGAGAGAGGGAGGGGTTGGAAGCCCGGCTACTATCGTTCGCATTATTAATTCACTACCCACCCAGCCCCCCCCCCCAGGTATGAAGCGCGCGATATACTTTCGAGACAAACTGGCACATAAAACATTAATCGAATAAATATTTCGCGTCTCTCGGGTAGTGGCGAGAGTCGGACGGGAGAAGGGGGTCGAGGAAATTGTAAAATAACGATCGTTGCATTTGACTCTTTGCCGGGAGCCCCAGTGCAAGACGGGGGGGGGATTCCCCTCCCCTCTCTCCTATCCAGCCGACGCTCATCCTCCATATTCCTCTGACATATATATATATATATATATGAAATTTAATAAGACGCCGGAAAGAAGGAAGTAGCACTCCTCGGCCCCTTAACCCGCGATTTAATGCTCACGTCGAAAATAACCTTCATTATTATATAAATAACTTTTCAATTTAACCGCGTTACGGCGAAGGGTAAGCGCTGTGAGTGTCGTGGAGGGCGGAGGACGGGGGACGGGGGGACGGTTACACGTGAAACACGTTAAGACATTGGATACGGGATTGCGGAGGCTGGGAAAGGGCCGAAGTTCGGGTAGCGCGGGTCTACGTCGTCTACGTCGTCTACGTCGTCTACGTCGTCTACGTAGTCGGGCTGGAGGAGTTTTAGTTACGCCTCGTATTGTTCGCGAAATTTTCCGTAAAAGACGTATTTCAGCCGGAGCAGCTGCTCGGTCGATTGATTTATACTTTAAACGGGTACAAGAGCGCGGATAATATTCTCGATCATCCTCCTCCTCCTATAATACATATAGGCTCGCGCGCTCTCCCTCTATATACATATACATATATACATATATATACATATATATATATATATAAATACTTTTATGCGGGCGGAGATTCCATATCCCCCTTTTGCATTACCAATTTTTTTCTTCTACCTCTTTTGATTTTCCCTTGGAAATTTTTCCAGCTCACGTGCTCTCGCGTGAATGCGTACGTCTCCTCCGTAGCCCTCGGGGCCGGAGCTGCAGCAGTGACCGTCGACTACGGGGAACTCGCCTTACCGGCCACTGCACTGCTACCGATACTCTTCCCATTTACAACTCGTTCGTTGCGAACTCGTTGCGTAACCCTATATCGCGAGCATCTCACTCCAAATGAGCGAGTTTAATGCCTCTCCCCCTCCTCCTCAGCCCGTATGCTCCGCCAAGCCATTACTACGGGCCGTCGTGGCTTTATGCCCATTCAAAATGCAAAAATCCAATTTCAATAACGACGATTGTACAGGAAATGAAAAGGCGAATAATGTCTTGGCTCGATCGATTACGGAGACAGAGATCTCGACTCATCCGATTATGAACTAGTAATAACCGCCGAGCTTTATATATATATATTGATCCGAGCTGCTGCTACGGAGCCAGAGGCATAAATTAATTAATCAGCCTCTTCGGAAGCTCCGTTATTTCCCTGGGCTTAAAAGCGGATGCTGTCGGGATGCTGGGGCGGGATGCTGGCGGGATGCTGGAAGGCGACCTAACCCCAAATAACCCCTGACTACTCGATCGGATTGATTAGATATATTTAATGGCGAGGGGTTGGTTGTGTCGGTTGGTTTTTTTTCGTCAAAGCCGATCGTCGGGACGGCGTCACTTTTTTCCCGCCAATAATAATCAGCCGCTCGGCTCGTATTAGTTTGCGAATTTGGATTACAGGCTCATTGGTGTAGTCCCCCGGTCGAGGACTCGAGGAGTCGAGTCCCCGATAACCTGTTTTCTGTGCTCGGGGCATCGACAGTAAATGAAACTTACGATATCAAAGCAAAAGTTCTAATTTTTCAATCCGGCCGGCGCTATTGGGAATAAAAGTGGGGGGGGGGGGACGTCGTCGACGTGTAATAGCTCAAAAGAGTAGTTATTCCAACTTTTAAAATGAATTTTCTTTATCAAACGAGCCTCCGTGTGCGTGCGCGAGCGCCCCGCTGCGGGCGGGAGGGAGGGGCAAGCACACGAGAGAGAGAGAGAGAGAGAGACGTATAGCCTTGGGCAAAGTCAAAGCCGAAAGGGCCGGAATTTTTTAGATTTAAAACAAGCCGTTCAAAGACCATGAACGGAGGGGTGGGGAGGGGAGGGGAGGGAGGCGGCGACGCAAGGGGCTCGAGAAATAAAATTTTTTCATCAAAACGTAAAGTCCCTTGAAAGCTCCTGTTATACCTACGAGTCTCTCTCTCTCTCTCTCTCTCTCTCTCTCTCTCTCTCTCTCTCTGTCTCTCGTACGTAAGCGGGTGAGAGCCCGGCGAGAGATTGTAGGTTAAGTTACTCCCAGGTTAAAAAAGAAAAAAAAGGTGGTGCGCGTCTAAAGTCGGAGGCTCAAACACGAAATGCCCTCGAGTTCCCTCTTCTGGCCGTGACTAACGAATGCCCACCCCCACCCCCACCCCGCGTACGCGTACGCGTACGCGCGGCCTCGGAGCTGAATTCCAGATTTCAGGGATAATGCATCCGCGCCCGGAATGTAACACTCACACCGCCTCCTCTCGTCCCTCATCTCGCCCTCATCTCGCCCTCGTCTCCCTTACACGTAATTCCAGGCTCCGTATTCTCCTATTAACTTAATCATTCGCTTCTTTTATTAATTGCCTTTATTTAGTGCAACCGTACACGCAGTTCCATTGGATTATATCAGACAGCGCAACGCGTCCCCCCGCCCCTACGATTCCCCCTTCATTCCCTACTTTTTCTTTTTAAAACTATTCGCTTCACGCCTCTCTATCTCTCTCTATCTATCTCTCACACACACACACACAGACAGACACTTGCTTGTTTACTCATTGATAAAGTAAAAAAAAAAAAAAACGTTAAATTACGAAGGGAAGAGAATGAAAAAGAAAAAAAGGACGATGACAGTTTTCGCTTCGGTTTATTAAGAATCCGTATGAAAAATTATGAACACGTCGAGGCGTCGTAACGGGATTGCGCGGAAAAGCCCTCCTAGGCATACGGTTTATCAAAGTGAAAATGTTTTTATAGAATCTTTATTACAATGGAAATTTGGGGGATCGAGTGAACTGCATGAGGGCTAATTGGGTCCGGGACACCGACCGAGGCCTTAACGTACGTCCCTTTATTTAACCGAGAGGCATGTCAGCCGCCCGCGCGATCATCTAAATAATAATAATAATAATAATAATAATGAGCGATCGTCTGTAGAATCGTATGATCGGGATCGCGTAGCCGAGCTGCTGACGCCAAGTTATTATTCAGCTCATCGTTGTTCGGTTTTTGAAAGTCCGTGGGTGGGTGGGTGGCTTCGAATACCCCGATAACTCGATATTCCATAATAATGCCCGACTTATTATTGATTTAAAGCGCGAGAATCGATGGGGAGGCAATGGTTATTGTTAAGTTGGGGGGGAGGCGAAGACGCCGTATCGTCTCAACAATGTTGGCCAAATCAAAAGAAATTCTTTTCTACGGCGCAGGGAGGGGTTATTGGGGTCGGGGGTCGGGGGAGTGAGAGAGGATCGGATTACCACGGCTCGCACTACAAATTATCTCTGCGGAAAAGGGCAGGGCGGAGGGAACGTAAAGCCGGTAAATCCTTCTCACCTTACCCTCCTATCACCTAATTACCTCCCGCCGCTGCAATCATTATATTCTATTCTATTCTATTCTATTTATTTATTTATTTAGTTATTTATTTATTCGGGAGGTCGGCAGTCGGCCGATATGTTATTTATATTGCCGATATTGCGGATTTATTTATAACGCAATGACTCGTTATTTCCGAGGAGTCCCCTCGACGAACGATGAATCAGTAAAAGATCACCGGCTGGATATTACGAGCCAGCCCCCTAGCCGAGCCGAAAATAAGATCCTCAGATATAGAGAGAGAGAGAGAGGGTGGAGGGGCGGAGGGGGGCTGCAGCCGCCTAACGTGTCGTCGGGACACCGAGGAAGGAAGGAAGGAACCTGGGGGCGGATGTTCAGCAAAGTGCGCTAATTCCTTATTGACTCGCGTGGGTCAAGGACGAGGCGGGGTATATGCTCTCTCGTAAACGTCCATATCGCGTCCACGTACTCCCGATTGGTTTCTCAGCCTTTGTAATTGCGCGATAAATTGACGAGGGTCAACGTGTCAAGTTGCCGATATCAGTGAAGTAACGTCGGCGTCTTTTGTAAAGGAGCGGGCAACCGTCGCGATCGTACACGGGATTCCATGGAATACCTTTAACGAGCCTCGTCGTCTGTACTTTTGTCCCATAGCTTTTTTTTTTTTCCCCTCCCCCTATAATTTTATTACGCTTTCGTATGGCTCGAAATTAATAATTAATAACCTCGCCGTTCTAATGATCATTCTAACGAGGCGTTCAACTCGCCATATCCAACTCTCCACCTCGTAAATAACTCCCCCCCCCAATAACCCTCCGTCATAACGATATCAATAATAATAATAAAAGGACAATAGTTACTTTATGTATATATGTATATATATGTACGTATACATATTAGAAGAAAGGCGTTATGGGTTGCAGTTCACCTATTGATAAGGAATGGTAACGAATCGTAATGGATTGCCACCTGGCTAACCTGGCTCATCAACGGGGCACACCGCGCCTTTGCAATTTATTATCCCGCGTAAAATTAAACGCGAAGAAAGGTCAATCGTAATTCGAATCGAGGCGGATTAATCCGAACGAATTAACAGTATCGCGATGTGCGCGCGACGGAAGGTAGGAGTCAGGCAGTCAGGCAGGCTCGAGTTATTTTCATATTGAGCCAGTCGAGATGTAATTAATTACAACGTAAATCCAGTGTAATTTCGAATTCCGCGCGTGTTCGGTATTTTACATGCAGAAACAAAGATTCGAGAACAAAGAGATATGACAGGGAGGCGCAAAATTTAATAACATTGCACCACGTCGTCTTGTCTGATATTGAAATGCCTGCCTGCCTGCCTGCCTGCCTTTTGTGACTTTATGTTTTAATCCGAACTTAATAACATACGGCCGGGATACGGGATATTATATTGTTAACATAATATCTCGCATTGGCGATACGATACGGCCCCCCCTCCGCCGCCGCCCTTATTTCCTAAAGTAATGCCCCAATCGGATAAGCCCAATAAGCCCAATAAGCCCAATAACCCTTTTCTCGTAACGGTTGCTATTGACCTCGGCAACGCCGTCCCCGAGTCAAACGATAATTACGATCCCGTTTCGTCAGCCGTATACCCAAGATTTACTATTTTAATTCTTTTTAATATCCCTTACGAAAGCTACAATTGGCGGCGGGTAAGGGGACCGGGTAAGGGGACCGGGACTCTTACATTCTCGGTAATCGAGATAATTTCAAAGTCGGACTCGAGTCCCGTAGCTTGAACGTTTAAAAAGTTAAAAAGTTTCCTCTGATTTACCTGAAATGCTTAAATTCTTCTTATTGTAATTATAATAATAATAATAATAATAATAATATTTTGTGACGGGAGCTTTCTTCGTCAAGCGTAGCTGCGCATTAGCTTCAGCTCAAGAAGCTTGTAATTAAGCCATCACAGTCACAGAGCATTGATTTACCTTCGGCCTTGTTCGCTTATGTTTTTTAAAAGCTTTCCACCCTATTTATTTGTTGCCTCGAATAGAGATGCCGTTATTGTTGTATATTTTTTTTTTTAATCACCTTGTTTTCGCGTATATATATATAAGTTACGTACTTATGTGATTTATTTCGTTTGGCTGTCACGACGTATGGATTGCCGATTCATCATAACGAACGCGTTAAAGACTACGTCTCCGCGCATGCGCTGGTGAGCTCGAAGGATCGACGGAGGCTCGATCTCGGGAGTTTTACGAACTCGTAAATGATAAATTGTAAACAATAGCCACGCGTCATTTAAGGCGGGACAATACATCTCGACACTATAGGCGCGAGATACATTTGCTCGCGTATCTCCTACGGAGCTTTATAATATAACCTCATTTATATAATAATACGGGATTAAACTTTGGCTGACCTCACGTCACATCACTGCGTTAAATGCGTTGAAAATGGCTTCTTTTTTCTTATATATATATATATCTTTTCTGACTTTCTGACCGATTCGTACGCTGTTTAATGTTATTTTTCAGCTGGTTCCAGCTCTTTCCCCCCCCCCCCCCCCATTCGCGTAACGCTGTAACGCTAACGTATAAGCCACGACGACGACTGCTTTGCGTAGGCTCGGCAAATACAGCTATAAAGAGTTCTTGTATGTTTTCATGTTGAGTTAAGCGGCCAACTGATACAATGATACAAAGATCCGTGACGACCACTAAAAATAAAACTCATACCCGCACAACGAAATTCTTCTCCCAATTCCTCTAGAAAAAAAAAAAAATAAAAAGTTTCTTATACCCCGATTATTTTTCGACACGCTCCTCCGCCCCCGCTCTCCCCCGCTCTCTCTCTCTGTGCCGCGCGCGTGCGTTACGCCGTAGCTGTAGTCCGCGTACGGATGGATGCGAACGATTGTTTGTGCGGGATAAGATTAAAAAAAGAAAGGAAATAAAGAAAGACGAATGAATGAATGAGAAAAGGGGAGCACAGCTTATCTTTATTTTACGTGTATTTTATTTAGGATAATTTATCGAGGTAATAGAAACGATGGCCCTCCTAATTAATGAGGGATAAAGATCCGAGGAGAATAGCCAGATACGCGCCTAAAGACTAAGCCTTTTATTATACTTTGGAAATCTTATGAAAATCCGAATTCGCAAGCGTTTTCACAAGTATTTTCGGAAGGTTATTGTTGCTAGATGGCGTAAAAAATATATTATTATCATTCTCTTTGGCGAATTATCGTCGTCGCAGCCGACGAATACAAACGACACGTTGCAACACGTTGCAACACGTTGTTGTTGTTGTTGTCGAGCATGTCGTCGGTGGGGCTGATAAATTCTTTAAAAAATTGTCGATTAAATAATTAGCCTTTTTCAGTTCAAGTTCTAATAGGAAGATGCAATGAGAATAAATAGGTAAGACGATAAATAATCGCAAGTAGATATGGGGATATTGGGACGCAATATCAAGCAAGTCAATGGCAGCATCGTCGCCACATTATTAGACATTAGACGCCGGATGTTTGGTATTTACTCATCGCCCGTCAATAGACAATTATAGAATTTTAACGCTTTTTCTTGCTCTTTAGTACAAGTAACGTACTGGAGCTTGTACGGCGCTTGGTGATTCATTCTCATGCCAACAAGCGCAATTGTATATAAAGAAGAAAAAAAGGAATATATTCACATCGAAGCTGCTTCGGGGCCTATAAGAATTCATATTACAAAGGAAACTTGTACTTTATAATCAGAATTATTATATTAACAAGAATCCTCGTCGTTCTGTGAAAATACAGGAAAATACCCTTTTTAAGACGTTTTTGGGGTATATTGCGACTACGACGACTACGACGACTACGACGACGATATAACGTAGGCAATGACGATGATAAATCTCGACGGGATTGGAAAAATATAATTGGCCCAATGATAAGTATCAGTGGGAACAATATTATTAATATTCACGATTAATAAATAAAATGTGCAGACAAGTAGGGAATTTGAGGGTCGAAGTTTAAGTTTCATAAATAGATTGAAAGTAATTGCAATCGTTATTGGGGAGGGGGAAGGAAAGGAAAGGATAGAGGTTTATCCACGTATGTCCACGATAAAGTCGAGTCATGGGCGATTTAAAAAGCCCGAGTATAAGAGGCGCACGCGTAATACGATAAATAAGAAACTGACGACGACAAAAAACGTAATTCAATCCAAATGCAATGACAATGACGGCGATGGTTTTTTTTTTGTTTTGTTTTGTTTTTTTTTTTTTTTCAATTCTACTTTAGTACGCCGAACGTTTAATAAATACGGTTTAATAATGAATTTAGGGGTTATTGGACGGAGGAGGAGGAGGGGAGGAGGGGGTGCGATTAAATGTAATTTTTCTAGAGGAAGGCGTGACGGCGGACGGATCGATAAGCCGTCCGAGCTGCCCCGAAACAAAAATAAACAGCGAATAAAAAAAAAGGCGAGGAGGAAATTGCGAGGCCGCTAGATAATAAAATAATAATGATAATAATAATAACAATAATAATAATGATAATTTTTATCCATTTATCGTACAGCGGAGGACGGTAGGTCGCGTCTGTCAAGTCGTTGGAAAGTTTGACCCCGCGTCTAACCCCCCGCGGGGCTACCTCTGCCCTCGCCCCTCCGCCCCTCGCCACCCCCCACGAACCCCTATAATTTCTTGCTTATTAGTATCCGGGCGTTAAAATTGCTTGGGAAAATAACTGGATTAGAAGTTTTCGCGTCTCGCCGGCATTGGCATTATAAGCACGTCGTAGGACACTCTTATTCCTAGTTAAGAAAGCGAATTAAGAATTGTTTGAGAATTAAGTTGATCGCCGTCAGACAACCTCGCCCACGACATTATTATAGTATACTTGCCGTGCAAAAACAACCTTGCAATATAATGAAAATCGGGGAAAATCTCTTAAGCCCAAAAAATGGCGCCGGGGACACGCGACGTTACTTGTACTTGTACTTGTACTTGTACTTGTACTTAAATTAAATTAAATTAAATACCTATAGACTCAAGGGGAGTTTACATTGGAGGATTCGAGGATTCGAGGATTCGTCTCGTACAATTATAATATATAAATTATCATTGAAGAACGCGACGCGACTCTGTAACCTAATTATATGATACAGAATAACCGGAGACTCTGGATTTCCAGCAGCAACCTCGGGCAAGAGTTTCTAAACGTCGAAACAACGCTCCGCACCACCACCACCACCACCACCACCGCAACGCGAATAACGTAGAGAAAAATAAAGGTAATGTAAAGAAATAAGTAGGGGGTTAATAATGACGTCGGCCATGATTAAAACTCCGAGCGACGAGTTATTCGGGGTTATTCTCTCGACACCTTCGACGACGTTACGGATCCTCCGAACCAAAGCTGTCTGCGCGCGGGGGGCAAGGGGGTTATTGGGGAGGGGGATTTTTAATAAAACCATCGTTGCCGGACGCGCTCTATTATCAAGGATGGCCCTTATTCCGAGCGGCGCACAGGCGTCTCGAGCTTCTACTTCTTTCTCCTTGGGCGCCCCCCTGCCTCGGCGAATTCGAGCCGCGCGATTCCACGACGACGCTCCGGTCGATCCCTCTCACTCCGGTCGATCCCTCTCACCGTGCTCTCTCCCCGCTCTCTCTGACTCCGCTCTCGAGTCCGGCTGCCGCCTCGAGGACTGGCGCGCAACGACCGTCAACGGGAGAACGGGAGTACGGGAGAACGGGGCGAGGGGAGTCGTGGCGAGGGGGAGGCGAGGCGAGGGGTGAAGTGGCAGACGCCCGGTGATGAACGCAGCTCGCGGAGACTGGGGAAGCTCCAAGGATTTCCCGCCGCCTCTCCTTTATTCGCCCGAGTTTCCACTGGAGATGCGCGATCTCTATTTGCCCCCGGGAATGGGAATTCGTCGGCCCGTAACGCCACCGAGATTCGTGCCGGATCAATTATTCGGATTTCTATGGGAACACGGGAGTTCGTTTAGTCCCTCTAAATAAACAATGATCGTATCACGCGCGCGCGCGCGGGAAAACAATCGGGCAAATAATTTAGTCGGCTAAAAAAAGGATGGGTGGGGTGGGGGGTGAGAGGGGTGTCGGTGCTTTCATAATAATTTATCGAGAGTTTTCTCTTAGCAGCACCGCTACGGCTCCTCTCACAGGCTCTCACAGACTCTCACAGACTCTCACAGGCTCTCCGACCACCCCCCCCCTCCACCCGTATTTATTTATTGTTATAATTAAAAGCCCTTCGGTCCACTAATCGTCCAACGCTCCCGGCAATACGTCCTCTCGTCATCTAAATACAATGGCGTTATTGCGCAATGACCTTTTTACCCTCGTTTAAGGGAGGGGGAGGGGGGAGGGCCGCGAATCGCGCTAAAGAGGTGATTATAATTTCTGGCGAGCCACTCGATCCGTCGATATACGTCCCGCCTAAAATTTAATCCCGCCATGGCTTTGTCGGTAGATTACGGGGGCCGGCGACCAATAACCGAGCGACAATCGGGCTTCGTCGCGAAAGCGATTCATCAGCTTCACGATCCATTAAGCCGCGAGCCGTTCCGTTACGATTCCCTGTTCTTCCCATATTCCGTATCGAGGGTGCCCAGGGTGGACAAGTGTAATTAGGATCCGTTCGTAAAGCAATGCATTCCCGATAGAGTATCGACAGACGCCGACGACGCTAAAGACTTTTCCCTGTAAAGTCCCTGTAAGGGCTCCGTCCGATCGAGGAGGACTCCCCCCGCCTCCATCCCCCCTCTCCTCCTCTCCACCTCTCGTCATCCCGAGCGATCACTACACATTACGCGAATTTCGAGGTCGGTTAAGTGCTTCGGCACGTGATCTCCCGACCGATAATCGTCCGCTTTAATTGCGTCGACACGCCACGCTAAGCTATTTATTTGCTCTCGCTCGCTCTCACTCGCTCGAGTGTATGTGCTTATCTGCGGGAGAGGGGAGAGAGAGGGAGGGGGAGAGATATAGTGCCTCGAGTACTCGACTTTTTCTCGCAATTTTGTATCGGTAACGAGCTCTTAATTAAGCAAGTCCACTCGCAAATGAATTTCCCTCGCTTCTCCCGGCTTATCTCGCCCCGTTATTTTCATTCCCACCCCCACCCCCCTTACTCCCACTCCCACCCTCCGTTACAGCCGCCGAGCGCTTTCCGACCGTTTCGGCTGCTGCTGCTGCTGCTGCGAAATTACATTAAAATTATTTGTAAATCCAGCGCGGATGGATATTGTCGGTCTGCAAGAGAGAGAGAGAGAGAGAGAGAGACGCGAGACGCGTAGATATTTGTGAAAGTGTTTGCCTATAACATCCGATCACGAGGACCGCGAGGAACAATAAGTTATCGGAATAGTCGTTGAAGCGAAGGGCCTTCGCTTGAACGGACATGCGCAATTCCGCTCAGTTCTCGTTACGGCCACGTAATTATTTACGCGTGGGACTCCTTCGCTGCACTTGATTGGCGGGGCAAAGAGGGGCAAAGAGGGGCAATATACGTTCGGCCGGTGGATTAAGAGCCGACGTTGGTCGGATCCCGGAAGGATGACCGTGACTGGGACGAGTTATTGGGGTGCACCGGGAGTCCCGCTGACTGGGATGGCGAGTTCGCTAAAGGGAGGCCGGCACCACGTATCCCGTTAGTCTGCCGGGTCGGCGAACGGGCTCGTTGAGGGGTTATTGGGGTTATTGGGGGGGGGCGGCTTCTTGTCAGGGACGAAGCGCCGAGGCAAGCAATCAAAGAGGTCCGGTAAAAAAAAAGGTAAAAAAATCTAAGGGATCATCGACTGACTTACCGTTGAGACGCAGTTGTGGCTCGGCGATATGAAGTCCAGTCCCCGCTCCCCGTCGCCGCTGAAGCACTTCTGTATGTTGCTCATGAATCGCCTGCGGATGGCCTTGAGCGAGTATACGCACAGGGCCGACTGGGCCTTGGGCTTGCTGCTGTTCGGCCCGTCGCTCTCGGCGAAGACGGCGAAGAGCACGTCGTCCTGGGGCGTGTTGCCGAGGTCGCCCGCGAGCACCGAGCCGGCCTTGCCGATGTATGCCGCCTGCACGAGGTTGTAGGTCTTGCCCTTGCTGCTCGTGCACTCGATCGGTATCTCCGTATACGAGTAATAGTGCTGGTCGTCGTGGCAGACGCGCACGAGCTTCGAGATAAAGACGGTCTTGCTCGTGCTCTTTAGCTGGGTCGTGAGGAAGTAGCTGAAGCCCTCGCTGCTGAAGCCGTATATGTAATTGATCGGGTAGCGCTCCCGAGACAGCGAGTTCACGTACATGCGGGTGCCGGTCGTCACCGCGGAGTCGGCGATATTCAGCATCCGGTCCTTGTCGAGGGAGCGCGAGCTCACCGCTGGCACCTCCGACCTGTAGGGCGAGTTCCCCGTATAGGTCACCCCGACGTACATGACCTGACTGACCGGTGGATTCGGTGGCCCGGGCGCGATGAAGGCCACCGTCGAGGCCGTGGCGTTGTTAGCTACCACGGGCTCCTTCACTTCCTGCACGACCTCGGAGATGTTGCGCAGGTCACGAACGTTACACATGCCCTGGAAAAACAAAGAGGTTGACGTTACTTACCACCCGGCTAGCGTACAACACCGACTCATTGTAGACGGGAGGACTGTTCGCGTCGTGCGCACTCTCGCCTAGCCCTTAGTTCAAAAGGATTGCGTTAAAATACCCTGTCGCCTTAATACGTACGACGCGCTTAATCGGTGATTTGAGCCGTTTGTTCGAACGCGTAAATAATTGTGGCAACGGGATCACGAGCAGGAGTCAACGCCAAGCCATAGGAATCGCGTATACGAATTCAAATTCACGAGACGAACGAGTTTTGCCGCTCGAATTATCCTGACAACGCGCGTTCCATTAATTAATTAATTAATTAATTAATTAATTAATTATATTGTTATGCGAATAATTAACTGAAACTCTTAGGGATCGGAGTGGTCATTGGGGGTCATTGGGGGGGGTCATTGGGTACTTCGCCGCCCTCCCCGCTACCCGCTACCCGCTACCCGCTACCCGCTACCCGGAATTACATCCTGCGAGATAAATAATATAATGTTATTGATAAAGGGAGTTGCGACGGCTCGTGAAAACCGCGAGATAAGATAAATGATTCCCAGCGCGCCAAGAATCGCGTTGTTATTGCTGCCGTAAAGCCGCAGCGACCGATTATTTTTATCTTCCAAACGTTCGTTTAACAACGCTCGGCCGTTAGTTGCTGTGGGGTGGATTGGGTGGATGGGGGGTGGAAGAGAGAGGTTCCGCGGTGGGGAGGGGGGAGAGAGAGCATGAATCCCGATTTAACCTCTGAAAGACAAAGCCTTTATATTTTCAGGGGATTCCCCGAATAATTCCCCTTCCTGCACCGTCTCACCCTCACCCCTCTCCGTTATTATTATTATTATTTTTTTCCTATTTAAAAATTCTTATTGTTTTTTTTTATGAAATTAAGCATCGTTGGGGGCCACGTAATGGTCGATTTATGGATAGGATTAGCCGTTGCCAGCAGAGAGAAACTCATTATCAACGTAAAAGTAACACGATTTCCAGACCCGCACGAGCTCCTAATTAAAAATTCAGCGTAAAATAAAGTCGTTCTTCCGCGCGGGGGCGTCGATTGTGAGGTTCGCGTCTATCCACGACGTCATACGTATTATATCAGGGCCGATTGTATGAGTATGACTGCGTTCTCTTTACTCCCTTTCATTTTTCGAGCATTCGACAGGAAAAGAAAGATCAAAAGGCAACGATATCTATATATATGTGTGTATATGTATGTATATGTGTATGTATATGCGCATATACGTGGATAGATAGAGAGGGGGGAGAGGAGCAAGTCACGCTGCAGAGGTTCCCTTGTTGGTCTATCTATATGGGAATTCCTTATCTGGATTGTGATTCCGGCCTTTTTTCCTCTCCCTTTTCTCATTTATCCTTCTCTCGCTCGCTCTCTCTCTCTCTCTCTCTCTTTCTCTCTTTCACTCTGCGATGACTTTGGAATGTTTTAAGCCTTAATTTGACCGGCTGGATTTTCAAACTAACACAGAACTCTGGCCAACTCGTTTCGTCATTCGATGAACGGGGTGATGCGGGGGCTTGCGGGGGATGGACAAATAGAGGGGGGAAAAACTTCTAAACTCCTAAGCCACGTAACCGCTTCTTTATTGTCGACGGCATTTTTTTTTTTTTTTTTTTTTATATAGATTATTTATTTATCAATTATTTATTTCTAATGAGAGTAACGTGAACGACAGGAGCGCCTATGTATTTGTTTAAGACGATGCTCCGGGCAATCGATAACCTACGAACGAAACATTTACAGGAAGATTTCACTTTGCCCGTACACCATACACGACGACGACGACGACGACTCAAAACGAGTGATCCATCGATACACAATTTACGTAATTTAACTGGAATATTCCGCGTAAAAATAATTTAATTCGACAATTCAATTATACACGTATTTATCGTAGACTTAAAAGTACTTCCACGAAATCCACATATCGATTCTAAAGAAATAAATAAATAAATAATTATAATCGGATATTCCTTTTGTATGCATTTGGCTTTGAACAAAAAAAAAAAAGAAGAAAAAAGAAGAAAAAAGAAGAAATAGAAAAAACTCCATTCGGGTTATTGTCTATTTTTTCTTTTCCAGTCAACTCCGACAAAAATTAAATTAAGCTTTTAACGAATTGAATTTTTTTTATTTCCAATTACTTTTACAATAAATATATCGCGGGTACCGATGGCCCGCGTAGGGGCCCAAGTATTTACCGCGAGACTATTTACGTTCTCATGGGGACGAAGAATTCTCGTGGCGCTAATCGAAAAGTATCATCACACTTGATGTCACTTGATGGATCGACTAACTAAACGAAGGCCAGCTGGTTTAACGTTGGGTGACGGGTGAGGAGGAGAGGGGCGAGAGGGAGATAATTTATTTACTGGCCGCGCGTGTCAGTCCCGGAATAATATAAAATATAATATTATCCTTCGTCAATAATTTATCGATGATGCGCCTTTATACGACCGAATGGCTATTATTGGCGGGGAATAAATTGTTAATAATTAAAATTTAAAAAAAAAAAAAAAAAAACTGTAAGAGGCGTAATGCCCAAGTGCTTGGCATCGAGAAAGGTTATTAGGCTAGGCTGGGCTGGGCTGGGCTGGGCTAGGCTTAGTGCACGAATGATTCGTAAGCTCGGTTTCGCGCGAAAGAGCACAATGGTTTACCAAGGTACCAAGGTGAGTGGGAAATTCATTTAAGATAACGACAAGCCGATCGTCGATTAACGACTACGGATGGTTTAGCTACCTGCCCTCGGTGTTTGGGAGTTAGCTGGGGCTGGGGGATGGCTAAATGCCGGAGTGCGAGTATTCGTCGGGGCGTACCTGGAAGAGGCTGCCGCAGGATATTAGTCGCGTCGTCGTGTAATCGATGACGAGGGCCTTGTTGACGTTGTCGAGGAGCTTGCGTACGGCCTCGCGGGGACAGTCGATCATCGAGCACTCGGGCGAGTCCTTTTTCGGCCCGGTCTCCTCCTCCATGACGAGGTCGAGGTCCGGCGAGAACTGGTAGAGACGGTTGACCGCGCCGACGTATACTCTGCCGGTGTTCTTGTCGACGACGAGATGGTTCATGCGGTCGACGCCCGGGTCGTAGAACTTGGCGACGATGGCGTTGGGCGAGCCGAGGCAGCAGAGCAGCTCCAGCTGCACCAGCAGGAGGCCCAGCAGCGCACCGGCCCAGGCCCTGCCGGCGCCCGCCCCTTGGCACATCCTGATCACCCTGGATGCACCAGCGGTCGATTCTGAAATGCCAGAAAAATCATCGCACGGTTAATTGTTGCATAATTAATTACGCTCGGGCAGAGCTTGCGCTTGTGGAGGTGCGCGCGCCCCTGCACGCATTAAAGTAAAGGCTGCACGCACTTCTGACGAGTTACTCCTTCTGCGCGGGCGGGGACGGGCGGGGACGGGAGTAACTCGACCGAGTAAGAACAGCAGCGGCAATTATATTATCCGCCAGTGTCCGCGGAAGGGAAATCGCCTTGGCAATGCCGTTACTCATATTCTGGGCCAACGAGAGAGTAGTCCCCACCCCCGCCACGAGAGCAAATAAATCACGGCGGGGAGAAAGCTGCTGTTTGCACGGAGCCGGGGCTCGGCAAGATCTCGGAAGTATGAAATCCGAGCCGATATAACATATTAAGCCCGGCGGACTGGCTTAAACAATAAGTCAATACTTATTCATTATACAAGTCATCGATACGTAAATCAGAATCATCCACCCCTTCAGCCACCCCTTCAGCCACCCCTTCAGCCACCGCCGACTCGCGACCACCGACCGCCGGTTCTATAAAGCCATCGAGTTTATAATTGAATTTTTGACGTTAATTGGGGGCGGGGGGGGGGGAGCGGAGGCACGTTGGGTACGAGGGCCCGAGCGGGCTTTGCAAGGCCGTATTTGGAATTAGAATCCGGCATACGCGGTTCTTACGTCTCGGGTTAAGTGCGAATTCGAGTTACGTTAACGCTGCCTTTTTAAATGGAGGATTCGCTCGACTCCCGTCGACTACACGAGCCGCGTTAAATAATTTTCAGGAATGCCTCGCCGCCGCTCCCGACCAATATACCGGAGACGACGGCTTCGCCGCCACTCCCTCCTTCCCCCTCATCCCATCCCTACGCCGCCGCCCTACCTCGCCTACCCCGCCCGGACTATTAAATCTAAAGTGTACGAACTGTGTTTCAATTTACGGTATTAATTAATTTTAATGTGTCGGATGGTGGGGTGGGGGGAGAGGGTTTGCCTCCGTCGTTACAAGCCCCATAAATTTAACGCGCGAATCTGTAATAGCGAGCGTTAAAAGATAGAGGAAGGGAAGGGAAGGGGGAGGCAATAATCAATTAGCAGGGCTTGTCTCGGGCCTTTAACATTCGCTTATTAAATATTCGGTTATTTAGTTGCCGAGGGGCATCGAGCCGCGCACGCTCTTCCCGATTACCGGTTACCATCGCTCCGCTGAAACTAAACCGCTACTACCCGCGGTTATGCCGCCGCTGATATTCCATCGCAACCTTCGCACACACACACCCCCCCCCCCCCGTCACGCAAGGCAAACTTTTAAGGAAGCGTTTAAGATAGAGGCCGCCATCTTACGTCATTGTTAATCTCGATTGATATTCCGAAATCGTACCGAAAACTCTCTGGAACATCTCTATCGTCGTATAAGAAAATAAGAATCGGAAGCGGAAGCACCACCACCCGTACCCTGTACAATCTTTTTAATTAAGAAGCGACGAGTAATTATAATATTCAGCGTTAAAAATTAAAAAGTGGCTTCGCAATATACTGTTCCGAGCCTCCACTGACAACAATATTCCTGAACCACTCGTCCCCTAATAAATATTGACGCAATTTAAATTCAGCACTTTGATGAGTATTCTATTTCACAAAATACGCATGAAACATAAGAAACACGAAAGATGGGGAGGGGCGAGAGGGAGGAAGGGAGGATATTAAAGAAAAATCGATGCACCTCTATGGCCTCTATGAAAGTGAAACCTTAAAACAATAGGAGGGCTAGGCCGCTTCCATAATAACAATAATTAATAATAATAATTAATAATAATAATAATAATAATAATAACGGGAGGCTGTGCTGCGGGAGAAATGTAATAAATGGTAATATATTAATCGTAGAGTTCGTGAGATAGTTCGAAAGCGGTTGAGAAGGTTATCGGGGTTATTGGGGTTATTGGGATACCGGGGGGGAGGAGGTAAGAAATCGGGAATTAGTCCTCGTACTCATTATTATTATTATTATTATTATCCTTATTATTATTATTGTCGTTGTTGTCGTTGTCGTTGTCGTTGTCGTTGTTGTCGATGTTATTGTTATTGTTATTGGTACGATAGTGGGGGGTGGGGGGAGGCAGGAAAAGTTGGAATGTTTGCAAGGAAGGTATTGGTCGTTCTCACGGCAGTATAACGAACGATACAGCGGATACAGCGAGGATAATAGAAATATTTCAATTTTACAAAGAAAATCCATTGGTTAAATTATGAGGGGCCGTTAAGTTTTTATCGCCGAAAACACGCCCTGTAATGTTGAGGCATCGTAAAAGAGGCTCGAATCCAGCGAGTCATCGTCAACGGTTGCGGCGGCGTTGGTGGTGGTGGTGGTGGTGGCGGTGGTGGCGGTGGTGTGAGCAGCGGTAGCAGCAGCAGCAGCCGCACGACGACCACCACCACCACCACCACCACCACCACCAGGAGCACACGCACACCCCGCAATGACGAAATCCATCCGTCCCAGGCCTCTTTATCCCGGGGTAAACAAACTTTTAATCAGCGAAAAAATCCCTCGAGAACTAAAAAGGAGGAGCGGTGGGATGGGAGGGGGAGGGAAGGGAGACCGGCAATCGATCCCATTTGATCGGCGATGAATTAAGGCGAAGAGTGCCGATAATAATGGTGATTTTCTCATTCGTCGTCCCGGAGTCGCGCGGCCCTTCCACAATCGCCCCGGAGTGGAAGAGGGAAGCCGACCGGAGGACCTGGAATATCATACGTACGCGGTGCATTGTCCGCGCGCAAGGGATTACGTGGAGGAGAGGTGCCCGGCGCTCCGAGCCTCAAGGAAGCGAGTTAACGAGCAGCCTCTGTCCCGTGGTCGAGCTTTTTAATGAGCCTCTGTCCCGTCGACCTCTGCCCACATGGAAACAGAGCTGGTCCGCAAGGGTTATTGAAGGGGGATCGGGGGGTTATCGGGGCAAAGAGCGCCACTACGAGGGTGGCGTAGAGAGAGAGAGAGAGAGAGAGAAGCTATCGAACAATCGGTACCGCAATAATCGATACGAGATCGATTTCAGCCGGTTCTTGGCGCGCCCTGGCAGCTCCCCGGCGCTTCGTATGGACCCTCGTCCCCCCCCCGCCTCTTTTTACCGTGCTGCGGCCGGTGTCTCCTAATAGCGCCGGCTCGTTTTCTTCGTTCTCTTGGCACGAGTGCGCACGAACGATTCGTGTATCGAATGCCCTCACTTTTTTGCCGCTTTCCCCCCTATACGCGCTTAAATAACATCGTCGAGACAACGACGTCCCTCTTTTCACTCGCTCACCCATTCACCCCTTTGCCTCTCGTCGTATTGACTGCCGCAACGTCGATTTCTCGATTCATAACGGGCAGCGTGTGCTTCCTCGCTCACCTCTGCCCTTTCGTATTTTACATTTTACCCCTCGTCGCGCCTCCACCTCCACCTCCACCTCCACCTCCTGCCCAATAACCCGCTCACCGCCGTTCGTTCGCGAGCGACTCTTCTCCCCCCGAATCCCCGGCGACCCCCGCCGCGACTCAGAGTACGGTCGATCGATGGAAATCTTCGAAACCCGAGCCCGACCGGTGCCCGGCTCATCCCGGCTACCTGGTGCAATCGTTGCCGTAGAAAGAAAGCGCACGACAAGATGATGGCGGTGCCGGGCCCCTCCCCGCCCCTCCTCCTCTTATCGTCGGATCCTCCTCGGCCCATCTAAGCTTCGGGAAAGTATTGATTCGTAGAAAGCGCTAATTCCCGGGAACGTCGGTTATTGGAGGGGAGGATGGAGGGAGGATGGAGTTTACGCCCCCGAGGAGCCGGCAATAAATCGACCGTTAAATATCAGTTTTAAGGGGGGGGGGATCGGGCAATTACCGGCCGGGGGGGGACGGGGTAACGGGACGAGGATCCGGAGCTCGGTACGTAAAAACCGGTCACGAGGAGCTCGCAAAACAAAGATACGATAGCAGCAGCCGGGGGTGGGGGGGGACTGGCGGACGGGGGGGAGGATGGCGATCAAGCGCTACGGAGTAGCTCCGGTGAGGAAGCGCCACCGCGAAATAAAGCCATTGGCTGCTTGAGCTCGGCGGCGACGTTAATCTCGGACTCGCGGCTGCTCCCGTGACCCGCGCTCCGTGCCACAATTGCCAACGGCTACGACTCTCCCTGAATCCCCAATAACCCCGATCATTCGTTCCCAGAGCCGATCCCGATCCCGATCCCGATCCACCTCAGCTCCCATCTACCAAGCCGCAACGGACGCATTAACCTCCGGCTCCCCAAATAACCCTCTCCCGAGTACGTATCCGCAACAACGCCACCCGCCCTCCCGTTTCTTTTATTTTATTATTATTCATTATTATTCATTATTATTGTTGTTTTTGTTTTCATGGGTTAGCTCCGAGGCTGGTCGTCGCGAGCGGTGACAAGGGTCAATCGTCCCCTCTGAGGAAGGGACGTTCAACCGATCTCGTTTGGAATGGCTCGCCCCCCGCTTAGCCAACATCCGCCAATATCCTCCGACCCGCCCCGCTCTCCGACAACGACGACGACGTGGACGACGACGACGTGGACGAGGTAAACGTAAACGTAAACGTAAATGTAAATGGAAATGCAAATGTACTCGGCCGGCGATAAGAATCGATAGGTTTTTCTAAAACGAGAAGTTCTAAAATTTCCCTCGCGATCGCTTTTACGATCTCCCGACGAGATGCCCCCTCCACACCCCCTCCCCCGCACCGTCTAGTCGCGCGCAGGAGTCTCGTAAGCGTGTGGCGGCTGGCTTTGGCTGGCAGCTGCTGTATCCCCTGTCGGCCTCCGCGGCTAACGTGACCGCACCGCAGCACACGCACACCCACAATACGTCAGAATATGGAAATTTCACGGCTTAATAATGACGTCGGCGAGACTGACGTTCAACAACGGACCCGCGGCTCTTAATCATTCGCTAAATTCGACTGCTTATATTACCTTAATATTGTATTGCGTAAAAGTAAGAGAAAACGTCGGTGCGTGGAACGAAAGGTCGAAACTGGAATCGGCTCGCGAGTACCATTTACCTGGATAAGAAGAAGTACCTTTGGGAGAGGGGAGAGAGAGAGCTTTAGCTAGGGAGGAAGCTCTGCTTGGGAATTGGCCCGTGCGTGGATCTTCGTGATTGAAGATCGTCGAGTGCCGGACTTGGAGCGGAGCGCCACTCGATTTTAATGGCGCCGGAAGGTTATCGGGGCAAAGAAATCATCGGGTGTGGGGGGGGGGGCGAAGGGAGTAGGAGCCGAGGGACGGCCCGCGACCACTTGAATCGACTAAACGACGTTATACAAGCTTTCGGTTACAAGGTGCGCGGCTTCGAATCGGCTTTGGCCACCGGTCCAGACGGTCGCGCGCAGCATCATCCCCTTGCCAACCACGTAGATAGAACCACGGACATTTGGCCAGGTCGTATAGTTTCGGCAGTCAAGGCCCCCTCAATTACTGTCGATGAATGGCTCGAGCCTCGGCAACGTAGTTATTAATTCATCCACCGAGTAATTGTAATATTAACGAGTCCGTTTCTCCCGATAAATTCGCCGCCGCTCAATATCGATATGGCTCCGGGGGTATAAAACGATAAATAAGCCTCTCTCGCGAGTCTATCGATCCTAATCGATCGATCGGAACAAGAGCTAACTCGGTACGGAATAAACAAATATTATAAAAAAAACCTGCGCGGTTTTTTATAAATCGCGATTGTTATTTGGGCTGGATAAGCTCAAAGCCAGCCGACGTGATTACTCGTAGGAAAAGCTGGGGCGCGCCCTCCTGGACGATCGCTAATCCGCCGAGTGGATTTTTCCTCGTCCGTGGACAAATAATAATCGACCGCGGCTTTTTGCTCATTCTCCCCGCAACCCGCAACCCGCAACCCGATCTTACGAGGGCCTTTCGTCGACATTGTCGTGCGAAACATGACGAAATTCAAATTCGCGCAATCCTTTCACGGAGTCACGCACGCGACTCACGTACACGTACACGAGTATATATAGAAATAAATAAATAAAAAGAAGAAAAGAAGTAACAGCCGTACGTACGTACGTACGCCTATGCACGGCTATGCGCGGCTATGCCCGTACGTGAAGAGATAGGGAGGCGGCGTGTACGTAGTGTAAGGAAGGAAAAAAAGACGTCAATGCCGCCAGTCAATTATCTGATGAACTCCGGTGAGGGAGGAGGAGGAGGAGGGGCTAACAAGCGTAAGACGCCGGGCAATATAGCACTTACGCGGAAAGCAGGTATCCGGAAAAAAATGCGCCGCGCAAGCTACTCGCCTAATACGTATGTATGTATGTATGTATGGAAGGGAGCGCGCTGGATTGCGCGAGAGCGAGTTCCCGTCTCCCTCGCTCCTTGCACGGCGTCTGGGTCGCGCGGTGTCGCGGGCATGGCATGGCGGGGGGGGGGGGCAGCAGCGACGCCACCAGGGAGCCAAGAGTTGCACCACGGTTGTTTGTCCCTCGTGTAGGTGTGCTGAGAGAGAGAGAGAGAGAGAGAGAGAGAGCTGTCCACGTGAGCTTTTTCGAGTATCGAAACGCGGCCTCTCTCTCTCTCTCTCTCTCTCTCTATCAGCCCCCCACCCCCGCCCCCGACCTATACCTCGAAATCAGCCGTAAGCCGTAAGGCGACAGTGGAGGAACTTTATTCTCCTTTTTTTTTTTTTTTTTTTTTCCTATAAGCCGTTCCGGTTTCGGAACGCTTTCTATCGACTTCGTCGCGACCTGGGGGAATTGGCTCGCAAGCCTCTTCTCGGTGCTTCGGAGCCGGCCGTCATTGTCTCTCGCGGATTCGACTATTTTCCAGCTTTTTTCTAATATTCGGGGACATGTGTCTGTCGTCGCTACGGCATTTCGGCATTGGATCGGCATTGGATCGGCATTGGATCGGCATTGGATCGGCATTGGATCGGCATTGGATCTATATTGAGCCTTATTGAGAGAAACTGTGCCGGTGCGCCGTGATCCCTAAAGGAGACCGAGAGACTTTGGCGTCTTGAACGTCGGAGGAGGAGGAGGATGATGATGATGATGATGCTAATGGAGGGGGGACGATGGAATATCATCTTATAGATATAGTTCGGGGATAGGGAGCCGCCGGCGTAGGCCGTGGCGAGTTGAGAGGCCCGGCCTCCACGCCAATGAAATCACGTCGATTTTTTTCAGTTTACGCGGTAAACGTAACAAGAGCGCTTAGATTTATAGTTGGAAAACAGGAAAGGGCAAATTTATATTGATGAAGATTGTATCAGATTACTATTCGGAGAAAAGGAATAGCGTTATATATATATAATGAGGATAAATTGCTACGGGGATACTCTCTTGATGAAAAGAAAATAAAAGAAAAGAAAAAAAAAAGAAGAAGAAAATAAATAAATAAATAAAAATAAATAAAAATTTAATTTTTGCAATCTATTGCCGATAAATAGGAAATTAATGAAAAATCCACACCAGCACGAGCCTATATTTATTTCAGATATTTATGTTTGATTTGTTGTTGTTGTTCTTGTTGTTGTTGTTGTTGTAGCTGTTTTTAAACATACTTTTGTTTTTTTTTACAAAAACACGATCCAGCCAAGGTAATAAATAACCTTGATGTATAATTATAATTGAATTGTGAAAATAAGACGACGATTAATTTAGTAAGAGAATAATTTTTATTAAATACTCGTACGCTTGAGCCGATAATTGTCTATTGCGAAACCAGGGTGTCTTTATTGTTTGTTCGTGGGCTTGTAAAGCGTAGTTTTTCCCTATAGGATCAGAGGAGCCTAGAGCGTGTAAGTGCCCGGCCGAACGAAGAAGCCGATGAGGCCGATGAAGCCGATGAGCAAACGTTCGAAATATGAGATGAAAATATTCTTTTCCCCTGCCCAGACGTAATCAATAATGTATCGTATTCTACGGAGGTCATACGTACATATATATATACATATACAAAAAGAAGGAGATATCGGGGTGAGGACGGAGGAGGGCTGGGCCGGCACACGTTTCGAAAGATGTTCGTCGTCGTTGTCGTTGTCGTTGTCGTTGTTGTCGTGGTGGATTAGTGCATTAGGGATAATAGAAGTGACGGGCCGGTATTCGAGGCGCCTCAAAGAAGGCGAGGTTTTAATATTCGAGCCGCCGTCGTCCCGAAGAGCGTACACGGCCAGCCGAGATATTTCATTTAATAAAGGGACAAAAGCAAACATTCCAGAAAAAGAGAATCCACACGTCTAAGGACGGGAAAGTTTTAATTTCGAGGATCTATCGAATCTTCCGAGAAATTCCAAGGCAATCGATAAATAGCTCCGGCCAATATATATATACATATATACATATATATATATATATTAAACAAACGAGCCAACGGGAAGTAAATAAAGGCAGGGCTTGTAAAGTAAAAAAAAAAAAACAAACAAACAAACAAAAAAAAAAAAAAAAATACAGATAAAAAACCGCAATGCTTCATATCAGCAACAACGAGGCAATTCCACGAAAATGCCGAGCGTCGCAATGGATGGGGCACATTCCTGAAGAGCGCAGGAAGACAATAAAGCGGCGGAGCTTCGAGATTCAGGAGGCCGGGGCAGCGAGGGAAGGAGGCTCTCGCAGGGAGAGGGAGATAAAAATAGGAAGAGGAGGCGATTAGACGACGGACGGACGGACGGACGGACGGACGGATCGGCCATCGAGTAGCGAGAGGAGGACGGGGTGGATAGTTGGCGAGAGAGAGAGAGAGGGGGGGGGAGAGAGAGATAAATCACCGGACAGTAGAGGGTAGAGAGGGCGGCCTAGATCCAGCGATTTGTCGAGCCCTCTATACGCGGGCCGATAGAGGAGTCGAGTGGGGGTGGGGGTGGGGTGGCGTAAGGGTGGCGTAAGGGTGGCGGAGGCGGAAGCGAGACCAGGTGGCTTCCCAATCACCGGAGAGAAGCAGCCAAAGTTCCTACAACAACCGCGCGCTCCTTTCCTTTTAGCAAAATGAAACGCACCCGATGGCTTTTGTAGTGCGAGACTCCTCTCTCCACCCCCACCCCATCCCCCAACCCGCACCGCGCGCCCTTTGCTTCGGTGGTCTCTGCGCGTTTTGTGCGCACGTGTGCACTTCTCGGCAGCGCTGGGGTTTAGAAAAAAAAGAAAAAGGAAAGAGAGAAGAGGGAGGAGAGAAACTTAAAGACGAAGAGTAGCCGGGGATCATCGAGGAAATGACGGAAACTGCAGTCTCACGGTAATGCGTGACATATATAGAGTTAGGCATAGGGATGGGAGAGGGTGGAGGTGGGGGGTGGAGGAGAAGTTTTGCCCAACTCGATGCGACCCTGTAACTTCTTCTTTTTTTTTTTTATTACTTAATTACAAACTTGGGCAGCAGACATCGAATTTAGTTTTACGAAGCCCGGCTATGGGTGGGATAAATTTTTACTGGCTCGCATCTAGCCACGAATCCCCGATGGCAATTTAACCGCCCCTCCGGATTCCGGGCCCCCTCCTCTACACGGCTCACCCGACCTGACGACGAATCGACGATTTCCTTAGCGGCCAAAGGCATGGCAGACTATCCGCGGGACCTGCTGTTTTTATCACAGGACGTTCCTGGCACTCTTTCGATAAACCCCCCCCCCCACGCTTTCCCGGTGATCATACGTTTTAATCGGCAATTCGTCCGAGCCCTCCCCTCCCTCCACATCATATATCATTCTTTTACACGGTCACGATGCTGGTTATCGGGGGGGGTTATCGGGGGGTGGGGGATGGATACATGCATAAAGGATAAGAGAAACGAAACGATTAGCAATCGAGAGGCGATATTCGAGGGCGTTCGGGGGTGTGGGGTGGGAGGAAGCGCTCGTCCCCTCGAACGGAAGATATAAACAAAGGTGACGTATGAGAAAGCTCCGCGGAAGGAAGCGAAGCTTCAAGGTCCGGAGGATCGGGCTCCTCTGAGCGCCGCGTCGACCCTCGTTCCCGCAGCCGTTACGACCTCTCGAGGCTTAAAGAAGAATATGAGGGAATGGGAGGGAATGGGAGGGAATGGGAGGGAATGGGAGCCGAGAAATTGCACTCGGCGACTACGACCTCGACGACGTGCTCCGGCAACGGGAGATAAAGGAGGCCCGCCCTTCCCTTCCACGGGCTGTAATGGCTCCTGGAGCTGCCGCGCGAGACGCGCAATAGCGCCACTGGGGCTCACGACGGGGGGGTCGGGGGGTTATTGGGGCAGAAGAAAAAAAAACTTGGACGATAAAGGGAGGTGCTTGGCCGAGGTTCGGTAGTAAAGCGCGTGGGTGGGAGGCAGGGTGAGACAGTGAGAATTGACGGCGAGGCGACAGGGGGGCGGGGGGGAACACACAAAAAAAAAACAAAAAAAAAAAACAAGCCGAGATCGGACATTCGAACGAAGAGCGCGTCGTTCATGTTAACCGGAGCTGATCGTCGTTGCCGCGCAACCACAGAGACACAACCACAGAGACACAACCACACACGCAACCACACACACGCGCGCTGATTTTCCCCTTTAATTTTCTTATTCCTCGGGCGGCGAAACGAATCCCGAGTTAGCCAATGCCGGTGTACGCGCGCGCAAAAATTATCGCGGAATGTAGTAGTAGTATATTATTCAAATTGCCCGCCCCTGCTGCTGCTGCTGCTGCTGCTGCTGCGGGGGGTGGGGTGGGATGGGGTGGGGGAGGGGAGAGCGCGTAAGTAATGCATTGCAATTAAAGTTGCAGAGGAGTCAAAATTTTAATGAAATTACGGAATATTTTACTCGTGGAAGAGAATTTTCACTTCGTTAAATATTAATCGAGTTACATCCGACTCTCCCTCCTTTTCCTGAATATAAATCCGTAGGGCAATTATTTAATTGCCAGTAATTTAACGCTGTTTTTCTTTATTTCGTTTTCTTTTTCGTTTTCTTTTTTTTTGTATTACACTGCCTAACTTTTATAATATTCCGGACCCGTTTCTTTTTTCTTCTTCTTCTTCTTCTTCTTCTTCTTCTTCTTCTTCTTCTTCTGCTTCTTCTTCTTCTTCTGCTGCTTTTCATCGTCTCATACAAACGTAATTTTAAATTAAAAATATAACTACTTGGCAGGGGGAAAAAAAATTGAAATATATTGTAAATGAAGTTGTTAAACTATAAACGTAAATTATTGTCATGAAGATTTTTTCCACGCGAAATATACATCTCGACTTTTGTCAGTCTGTGTACACGGCTCGCGCCTCTCTGCATGTATACGCGGCGGCAGCAGCATCAACGGCAGCAGCAACGGCAACGGCAACGGCATTACAAAGGCCGAGGCATAAATCACGAGTCCACTTAATTCTTATGTACTATTTTTTTTCTTTGGCCGACCAAAAGCGACTAGAAATGCAAAAATTTTTGCAGCCCCTCGGATTTCGGTCAAAGTAAGATTCAATGTATCGTAAACGATATAATTACGACCGCCACCGCCATTATTATATCCCGTACACGTATCTATATATATATATATATGTATATGTATACGAGGCTACGTAGCCACGTATACGTAAACGTCGGAGAAAATGATTTCTCGGTAATAGTTTCAGGGATCGTAAACTATATTCTTTGAAATACATTTTTTCACTCGTTCCAATACATTTTCTACGTTTTTCTGTTGTTGTTGTTGTTGTTGTTGTTGTTGTTATTTATTTATTTCTTTTGAATATTGCATTACGAGGTAAGAATTTTCATTCCCCCCCCATTGTCGTCTATTACGTTTGATTCAATATTCTTCGTGGCCATTTCACGTACACGGACTTACAGAGTTTGTTTGTTGCCAAAGCAACAAAAGCTGCCTAACGTAATCATTATCACTCGAATTTCATGGGGCCGGCTGATAATATAAATATAATGCTCTAACGCGATCGTCGTAAGGTCACGCATTTACAGGAAAGGAGCGTTGTACTATGTGCTTGTGATAAATGATCGAAGACGGCCGTTTATGCTGATACGGACAATTGGTGGACAAATTTTTTTTTTTTTTTACGTTACGATTCCCTCGGGAATGGAACGGATCGTTGTATTGGTTGTATTGGTGTGAAGTCGGCAAGGCAACCGAAGTAGGCAACCGAATCAGCCGAGCGAGCTCCGCGGCATCATTGGCGATCTACAACTACTCGTCCTTTGTTACCGTACCGAAGGCCAAATAAATCCAAAGGCAAACGATAAACGATACCTTTTACCCCCGTACGCGCACCTCGAGGATTCTCCTGACGGAAATATGACGGTGTAAGAGGTTATTGGGTCGGAAAAAATCTCTGCGGCATTTCGCCCTAATGGCTTTAACTTGGCTTGGCATTATCAGAGCTTGATTATCTATCTTATAGATCCTTAAGAAGTACGGACGCGTCGTCCGGCACCTTCCCCCCCCCCCGGTTTTCTTGGGCTAAGACTAAGGTGGGCAAGACCAAGTCTCGCTCTTGTCTCGCCTGTCCCCCCCGTCCCCCGTTTTCGTGTCCCAGCGGCGCAGCATCCAAGGCCTCCTCCCACTCTCCCCCCAATAACCTCCGCGCGGCTGTGTAATGCATTATATGCTTTACGGTGCCGGTCCCCGTGGCCGCCCCGAGCTTTTAAAATCGAGGAAATCCTTCCCCCCTCCCTCACTCTACCGAATATGACCCATGACCCATGACCCATGTGACCCGCGGCCACTTTAAGAACTGCCCTTAAGACGGGAATTCCGGGGCGAGGAGCGCGGCAGCCCGACATTTACATTTACATTTACGCGCCGCGCACCCATACGAACACGGACGGACCACCGGCTGATGGACGTATACGCGGGCATGGGTGTTGGTGGGCGTGAGCTGGCTGCGCAGGACTTTCCCGGAACTTGGAATTAATCCGCCGGAGTGGTTTTAAGGCCGGAGGGAGCCTGTCTGTCTCGCGGCTCCGTAATGGATTTTTAACGAGTTAAACAATCGTCGTGAGCTTAAAGAGCGTCGCGGGGAAACTAACGAGTCCGTGACGACTCGGCCGCTCTCTCTCTCTCTCTCTCTCTCTCTCTGTGCCGAGCTACCCCCCTCGCCCGTCGACGAAGCCGATCGATGTCATCGAAGCGGTGGTGTTTATCCCCCCCCCCCCGATTCTCTTTTCACGGGGGGGGGGACCGTCAAGATAAATATAGTCAAAGGTCGGCTAAGCAGGTGTTGGACCTTAACAAGTGGTTAGCTGGGGGAGGGCAGGGGGGGGCGAGAGGGAAGATCGGGGCTCTGCCCCCACCCCACCCCCACGTCGACGAAATTGCTCGCGGTTAACGAAACTTGGAGCGCGGATTTTTCATCCAATTGAGAGCATCCTCTCTGGATGCGGGACTCGGGACACCACGGAACGCCACTGCCACATTAAATTACATTAATACGAAGAGGGGAAAAAAAAAAAAAGAGGATAAAAGGAAAAACGGACAAAAAGAAAACGCGGCGACGGAAAGAAGGAACGAAAGAGAGCGGAAATAAAATGAAAGGGGGGAGAGAGAGAGAGAGAGAGGGTGAGAGGGTGAGAGGAGGGTTAGCGACTATAAATAGGGGACGCGCGGAAAAGCATAGAAATGTTTTTTAAATTAGGGAGACGGAATTTTATGCACTTTGTTTGACAAGGGGAGGAAGTTTGATGAAAGCTGGGATTGGCTGGGATTGGCTGGGATTGGCTGGGATTGGCTGCAAGTGGCTGCAAGTCGCTGGGACTCGGCTTGGACTCGGCTTGGACTCGGCTTGGACTATAGAAGAGAAGACGAGAGTGAGAGAAGACGAGAGAGAGGAGTGGGGGGTGGGGGGCAGGAGCAGGAGCTCGGGGAAGGGCGTAACGATTTCCGCAGGAGTTCTACTAAAGTTTTGCCGCTGGGCCGCCGGCAGCTCGACCCCTGAAATTCCAGACTCCTTGGATTTCTATAAACTTTTTCCCGGAAGAATTAATATTGGCTTG
This sequence comes from Ceratosolen fusciceps, assembly GCA_018883505.1. Lineage (NCBI taxonomy): Eukaryota > Metazoa > Arthropoda > Insecta > Hymenoptera > Agaonidae > Ceratosolen > Ceratosolen fusciceps. The sequence goes on along the minus strand of RCIC01000039.1, from coordinate 546,029 downwards.
CGGAAAGCAATAACACCTCTCGCACACGCTGCCCTCATCTTAAGACCGCGCATGCCAACGAAATAATAATCGCCAGGTTCATCCATGCGTTTCGGAAGGCGAGGATGAGAGAGCGGAGTGGCCAAGCGGGAGCGCGGTCGGCCGACCCTCTCAACGCACCATCCCCCACCCCACCACCACCATCCGCCCCTCACCGCATCTGCCATCAGCCATTTTCACCACTTTTCTCTCCTCCCTCCCCCCCCTTCTTCGTTCCTTCCCTTCCTCCCTTCCTCGCTTCACCCCTCCCCACGTCTTTTTTCTCTTTCCCCCCTCAACCTCTCTCACCCACCCCCCCACTTCTCGCTGTTTTTCTTTCATTTTATTTTTGCACGTATATATATATATGAAGCTGACGGCGAGCCGGGGAAGGGGGGCACTTAGCGGAAGAGTAATATATAACATATTGCAATTTGCGGAGATTTTTTTTTGAAGTTTGCCGAGCCGACTCGTCCCGCTCGTCTTTTACTCGCGTATCAAAAACGCTTCATTACGTCTCGCCGTCCTTCGCGCTTTTTCTCCCCCCAATACCCCCAATAAACCCCCCCCTCCCCCGAGATTACATCCGCGTTTGCGGGAGAACGAGTATCCGTTACTACCGGGGACCGGGGACTGGGGACCGGGGACCGACCGACCGACCGACCGACCCCCTCTCCTCCCACCACCACCACCGCCAACACCGCCACCGCGACAAACCTCCCCTCCCTCCCGACCCCGCACCCCGCACACGCCCACTCCTACTCCTAACAGTGCAAATTGCACTGTTCTGCTGACGGGATGCGCGGACACGCGATAACTCCTCGGCTCGTCCGCGGAATTTTAATAAGCGGCGGGCGTCTCTTGACCTCCGACCTCCGCCGTACCGTTCCGCAACGCCCACCGGTCCTCGCCCTCGGGTGGCTAAGCCCCCTTACGGGATGTCGGGCATCCACCGTTATCTCCGGCCGACTTGCTGGGCTTGCGCGTCCCTACCGCGCTTCGTCGTCTTTTCCTCTCTCCACTTGGTCGGACCCCCCCCCCCCCACCACCGCCACCGCCAAGGCGTTACCGCCGTGCCGCGGATTAGATAAGTCTGGCTATTGGTCCATTGGCTCACGGGAGCGCCACGAGGTAGTTGCTTATCGTTACAAGAATCGGCCCGGACGGATACGCTCCTTCGTAATACGGCGTTTCAAGCGCACCGGGCCATTAGCCAAAGATAGATAGACGAGAGAGAGAGAGAGAGAGAGAGAGACGAGAGTGGGCGCGGCGGGTAAGATAATGGGGCGACGATGGCCGGAGGGCAGGAGGCGGCAACGGGAGAGATGATCGAATCGACCAGGGATAGGGTCGCGAGACCGGGATTACGGATACGGCTGGCGTGTAATCCTTGCGGGGGAGCAGCGGCGAACCGGGCGACGAACATCCGAACCCGGACGCTCCCGGTTACGTAAAAAGTGTGAAGGGTGGAGGGCGGTGGATGTAAGCGGGAGTAGAGCAGAACGCGCGGGTAGGCGAAGCCGAGAAACCGGCGAGAGTAAAAAGCCAGGAGACGAGAGCTTTATTCGACTACTCCCGGGGAGCCCCGGGCACCCGCAAACACGTAGAGACGCGATCGCTCGGGCCTTTATCCTCGGCACGGCCGAGCTATCCCGAGCGAGAAAGAGACGGGGGGTGAGGTGGGCGGGGAGGGCGGTGCGACGCGCTAGGGACGAGCTCTGCCCGGGGGACGAGGATGAGGTTACGGAGCCCGAGTCAATGAGAGAATCGTGGAGGGAAAGCTGAGAGAGGGCGGGGAGGTGAGCGCGGACGTCACGAGGAGAGGCCGGGGAGGGGGGGGCGGACCATTTACTCCCTGACAGAGACGAATAGGGGGACTCGGCCACCGCGGCTCCGTGGGACCGTGGCAAGCCGCCGCTTTCATCGAGCAGTGGGTACACCAGCCCGCCCTCGACTCCGGGTCCGCGGCTGTCGCTCCCCTAATATTCCTGAAATCCCGAGGAGTCGTCGCGGAAGACCTGACTTCGCTACTCGTCACGAGGACGCTCGGATCGTAAATCCGTTAGGTGATTTATATACGTATATATATATATATATATATGTGGCTGGAGAGTGCACGAGGAGGCGCGTAAAAGACCTCGGCTCCAAGTTGCCAACTCGTCCGATCGGTCAATCGCGCGAGTACTTGTCCTTGGGATTTCGGAAGGCTGTAATATCCCGGTGATCGATGCCTCGCGGTACCCTGGACGTGGACGTCATCAACGTCAGCGAGAAAAAAAAAATAAAAAAGAATCGCCCCTCGATCGACTCGAGCTCGCTACGTCCGAGACTGACGTCTAACTCCACCACTACGCGGCCCATCCAACCTGTTCCTCGATCATCCGCGGATCCTCCCCGTTCGTCGTCCCCCCCCCCCCACCCCCGCGGGATGATGATCTGCTTATTTATAAATAATTAGATGTAATTAAGATAGGCCCGATACGGGGAATACCGTTAGGTGCGTATTTCAATCGGCCGATCTCCCGCGACCCTCCACGTCCCCCTCTCTCCTCTCCGTAATCAGCGGCAGTCGCAGTGTGGGACTTACGTGTGGGACGCGTGGGACGTTTTCCCGTTCGTCGGTTCCCGCTCGCGTCCCACGCGACAACTCGCCGAGACTTTCCTTCTCCCTGCTCCACATTCGCCCCATTTTCCATCCTTTTCTTTCTTTCTTTCTTTCTTTCATTCATTCGTTCTCCTGATTTTCCGTCTCCCGTCTCTCCTTATCTGCGCCCGCGCTCCCTCCATCCACCCGCCACCCGCCTACCCGCCTACCCCGAGCCCGACCCTCTCCTCCTCTTATCCACGAACGTGCCTAATCGCCCCGGTGAATTAGGTATTCATTACTTAGTCGGTCCGACTGCTCCCCCGAGAGATAAAGTCTCCGAGATTAAGCGCCATGTATTCTAATTAATTTTTTTTTTTTTTTTTTTTTGTCTCCCTTCGAGCTTTCCTCGAGCCCGGGCTCCCCGATTAAAGGACGAAATGATGCCTTTAATCCGGATCCTCGGGTCGCTCGTCAACGGGCTGCTGCCGGGGTGTCTGTGTGTGAGAGAGAGAGAGCCTCCCCCCCCCACCGACCCAGCTGCCCCCCGTCGAACGATCGCTCTTCACCGGTCACTTTCACCTTTCCCCGCACCCCGTTAATGTATTACCGATGATCGAGCCGCGCGACCGCCCGGCCCCCCTTTTCTTAAAAAAAGCCATTGAGGATAAGTAGAGGGAGAGGCTTTGACGATCTCTGACTGCCGGAGGCTGGCCCCAATAACCCCGCGATTAGCCGCCTCTCGTTGCCCCTGCACCGTCGACTAATGCTCGACCAATAATGCTTATTGGCCTCTCGACGACGTTTGGCCTTACGTAACGCGCTCGCCGCCGAGGCACCGGTCCGTCCCCCTTGCCCTCCCCCCCATCAACCACATGAGCATACCATCGACTCCCGTACTACAAGAGATATCGTTAATTATGGTTTTTGGCCTACGGCACGGCAAGCCATCCCGACTCTACGAGTCCCCGCTTATATAAAGACGAGCGTGCCCGGGCCCCAATAACCCCAATAACCCCGTCCCAATAGTCTTGAATTATTAGTAAGAATAAGTGTGGGTGGAAGTGGGTGGGGAGTGGGAGCGGGTGGGAGGGGGTTATTGGGGTTCGCGGAGAGGCCCAAGAAACGAAAGGAGGTTATTGGGGCTCGGTTACGTTTATTTGGCAGGGGAGAAGGTCGGACCTGCCGCGTTACCAATATTTCCCTTCGAGCAGCGCATACGTCATCGTCAGCCTGCACTCGCCCGATTAATGACTCTTGCGTAATCGCGATAATGACTAACGATCGGCGAGCCGCCACGAGTCGGCTTGACTGATCGATCCCGGTGGTCACATCCCGGAGGGGAAGGGGACTAAAATTAAAATGCCCCCGTCGACTCGATGGAATATCGCGGTTAATCGATCACCACCACCACCACCACCACCACCGCTACTACCCCCCAGAAACCTTCCCCCCCCCGTCCGTCCGTCCCCTTTACTTACCGCCCGACGTTATTTATTATTAATAACGACGAAGATGATGGTGGAAAAAGCGAATCTCTCGGCTCGGCAGGGCAGGGCTCATCGCGAAGGCAGAATTAATAAAGAGGAGGAGGAGGAGGAGGAGGAGGAGCGCGGCGACCCGAGCAGATAAATAAATCAAGTATAAGCACGTTAAGGGAGCCGGCGCGTAATTTCTATAAATATTCATCGAGTTTGCATAACGATCCCATAAGGCGGCAATGGAAATGAAAGCGCAATGGCGTTATTAACGAATGGTTGTGGGGGCGGGGGCGGAGGGGGAGGTGGAAAGAAGTGACGGAGGAAAGTATTGCCGTGGCTTTAACAGTATTACTGTCATTTGGCCACAATAACCGCCGACGGGGCAGGAAGGTAAGGAAGGTAGGTAGACCTTACCGCAAGTAGACTAGAAGTCCATAGTAAACATAACCTCGAAAACTAATTAACTCCGATCGATAACGGCATTCGTTAAGCTCGCCGATTCCTTACCGATTTCCCAATTACTGATATTTTACCAACTTTTCGCCGAGCCGGACAATCAAAACCTTAAATTACGTCGCGTAATCGTCGGCAGTGTGGGGGGGCGGGGACGGGAGCACAGGTTACGGGTTAAATACCCGCTCGGAAGGTACGTCTCCCCCGGGGTAGAGGGGCGAGGGGGGTGCGAGCTAGCACTTTGATTTCATAATGAAATTCGAGATCGGAGCCCCGAAGGAGCGAGTACCGCGATCTCGAGGCGCCCGCCAACTCCATCCATCATGCTCGGCACGCGGAGGAGGCTCTCGGAGGAGGCTCGCGGTGATGTGCGTTAGAATGCCATGCAGGTACGGACTAAGGTAAGGGCTCGGGTTGAAACAAAACGAAACAAAACGAAACAAAACGAAACAAAACGAAACAAAACGAAAGGAAGAAGAAGAAGAAGAAGAAGAGGAAAGGAAATTACCGAGGATGGCCTCGGTGGCACGGAGCACCGACGGAGACACGAGATTTACACCCTCGACCGCTGGAAGGAGGGTGGGTCGGTCGGGCTCTAAAGAGATTTCGAGAAGAGGAAGAGGAAGAAGAAAAAAGGGTAAAGAAGAATCCGAGAAAACGGCCTCGGAGGGACAGAGTCGCTAAAAAGCCTCGAGTAGGGTGGGATCGGCGGGAGGGGGAGAGAAGCAGCATCAGCAACAGCAGCAGCAACAGCAGCAGCAACAGCAGCAGCAACAGCAGAGAGATAATAGAGAGGCGCGGATACTTTTTCAACGTGGGTGGGTGGATGGGTGGATGGGTGGATGGATGACCGAGTGACTAGGAGCGGCCGGTCCGTAGTACCGGCCCACCCGGTGGTACAAGGGGCACGATTCCCGTAGGCGTTGGGGGGATGGAGGGGGGGGAGACAGGGTGGGGAGTAGATAGAGTCAGAGGGAGGGGGGGATATTATTTCGGCCGCGCTGGAATGAGGGGACTAATAAGATTTTCCCCTTTGTTCCACTCGCCATCTCCACTCTCATTGTATTCCATTTGCGCGCACTCGTGTTTTCGCCGGGGCAGCAGCCTCCCCCTCCCCCTCCCCCCGGCCGCCCGCGTTATTACCGTCAGTTCGTCTCCAGGTCGCGGGCGAGCTACTACGTTCCATTACATACGTATAGGACGGTAATGAATGCGTTTAGGCTTGGCCTCCTTATCCCGGCTCGGCCGGGCTCCCGGACCGACGGCACGGACCGTACGTAATATACATGCGCGGGGCCACACGGATACGTGCAAAAGCTCACCCTGTGGACGCGCAGCCTCCGTCCTCTATCACGATTCGCGATTCACGTTTCTGACTTCTTTCATACATGGAACTCGCCATTTATCTCCCGGCTCGCCTCTCGCCCCGCTCCAGCTCCCGCTCCAGCTCCAACTCCCGGCTCCCGCTCCCGGCCCCCGCTCCCGGCCCCCGCTCCCGTCGCACTCGACTCAACTTGACAATAAAGGACCGCTATTTGGATTATTAGCGAGAAAGGCTCGCCGAGAGCGCGCATTATCTACTTGCCTCCATCTGTCTTTTCTTTTTTTGTCCACCGCGTACACGACATTTTCAAGGGGACGACCGTGCCAGAGAGAGAGAGAGAGAGAGAGAGAGGGTGAGAGAGCGAGAGAATAATTGAGCGTTGGAGGGGTTATTGGGGCGAGGGGGATACGAGAAACTCATACTAATTACCGGCCAGTTATTCAGCCTATGCCGGCTTCGTTATTGTTATTGTTATCGTTGTTGTTGTTGTTGTTGTTGTTATCCGGTCGGGGAAGCTTAGCATTATAAATAGGGAAACCGCGCTGCGCGCCAATTCGAACTATTTGACTTTGAATTGTATATTTAAATATGCCAAAGAGTCGGGAGGTTATTATTGGCCTGCGCCATCCCACCCCACCCCCCCAACCCCCGATCCAATGGTACAAACGAATTATTTTGCCCCGGACTCCCGGTGCACGCGGCGCGCTCTTTAGGGATACGCCGGGAAATCCCCATTATCTTGGATTTATATTGAAATTAACGCTGCCTACGGTTACTTCTGCGGAATGTTATTCACGTACGGCCTACGTGTTCCTATTTTATTCATACGGCCATTAAAGGGGGGGGCATTACTGCGCCTTCGCGTAAAAAGAAGATTGAGGGGCTGAGGGGGGTCAGGAGAAAATTAAGCCATGTAAAGTGACCGCTTGTACGGCTAAGCCGAAGCCGGATGGGGCGGGAGGGGGAGGAGGGAGGGATATGTCTCCAAGGTTAAAAAGAAACGTTACTTTAAAGAGGTTAGCGCGAGATATACGAATTGTTCTTTAAACGCTTCCCTTTTCCGTGCTTGCCTCCACCCCTCCACCCCTCCACCCCCCTCAGCCCCCCACCAAGCCGTCATTTCGGCGATAAAAAGCCTCCGTCCGTTAGGTGAGTCAGAGGCGGGGAGCCGCAGCCATCCGTCCCACGCGTCTATCGCCGAACGTTAATAAATAACCCCAATAACCCCAATAACCCCCGCGGACGTTTTTCGCCGTTTTTTTTTTTGTTTTTGTCGCAACGTCGAAAGTTCAGCCGTTAAATTCCTAAATTAACCCCTTCGCGGAGAAAACACGGTCGGAAAGTCGGGCCGTCGTAAATATTCTCTCGCTCTTGTCATGCGTGCGTCGGTCGGCTTTTTCGGCTGACTGGCGGGGGTGGGTGTGTGGGTGTGGGTGTGGGTGTGGGGGGGGGCAAAAACACCGCGCGCCTTACATACGAAGAAGCGACGTGCCCGTGCAATATCGTAACTTTAACCACCGCCTCGGAAGACCCCGTCCGCCGGATGGAGAGGAACTCCCTCCCACCGTCCCCTCCGTCCGTCCCTACGTCCCGCCGGCAACTTGTAAAGTCTCGTCTCGTCTTCGTCTTGGCGCGCGGGCGGTAAATTTAAATAACGGCCGAGCTGGAGCCCGAGCCCGCTTCGGATGGAATTCGCGTGTTTGCCGTTTACACGTCGGGAGTCGCGTGGGAGTTGGCCCGGATGTTTGGGAACGAAGGCGGCGGCGGTGGGGAGGGTTGGGGCGGCGACCTCAGCAAGTCGAGAGTAGTTAGCGCGGAGTTTTAGTTTCGGTTGGGAGAGACGGTTGGCTCGGGCTCCGGGTTCGGGCTCCGGGCTCGGGGCGCGATATCGTCCGGAGGTGTAAAGCCGGCGAGACGAGGCTCCTCTGTTAATTAATCGGGGGACAAACTTCATGAGCCACCGTCCGTACACACGCACTACTTAACCGAGCCAGGACATCCGTCGACTCATATAAGTCATAAGTCCCTCTACAATCCCTAGCCCCTGCGCCACGAATACTCCACGCCTCCACCTCTCTCTCTCTCTCTCTCTCTCTCTCTCTCTCTCGCTCTGTCCGTTTACGTGTACCCGAACGGGCCAAGATCGAATAGCAACTATCAGTTTTCTTCTCCTACCTCCTCCCTTCGTCTCCACACACACCCCCACCCCACCATCCGACACATCTCTTTCGCTTTGTTGTATTCGATCTATGAAACGTCGAGCCGCGGGATTTACTTATTCGCGGTATTTATGCTAATTATTGAATATCATATCACGCGTCAATCGCCCCACCCCACCCCACCCCCCGGATGAGGAATTGTACGTAAGCCAAACGTGGGGTCCGGCACCCTCGTCCAGAGAGACGATTACGTCCGCGACCTTAGCCATCCGCGACGCTCCTCGCTTATTATCCGATTACAACACGCCAATACAGCGCCAGCTTGCCTGCCCAATAATATCATACCGATATCGTTATTGGGGTTATTGTAATTAATACGTTTCTCTCTCGAGATAAAAAAAAAAAAAAAAAAAAAAGGCGCGCTGCTTACGTGTAGTAGAAATGTAGAAATGTAGAAATGTAGAAACGTAACGTTGAGAGGGGCGCCGAGAGGCTCGAGGGTCCTCAACGAGAAGAATAAGAGATGATTGAATCGCGTTGCGATCACTCTGGGACTGATTTGCTTAGCCGGTCAATAGAATTTTATCTTTGCACTTAGAATTATTTACGATGGGCAATTACGCGGCCGGTGCGCCACTCCTCCTAGAGAAAATATCTCGTTACCTAAGAGGAATATCCCCCCCTCTCTCTCTCTCTCTCACTATATCTCTCTCACTATATCTCTATCGATAAGGGCTCCCACGAAGAAGTGTCGAAGGTAGGCCGGGCGTCCACTTCCTCGTGGACGGCGCGGGACGGGGTGGGGATGGGGCAGACCGGAGCGTCTGAATAATCGCGAGGGGGCGGCAATTTACCGAATGGGGCAGGCAGCGATTCGTTTCCATAAATACATAAAAGAGCAATCGCACTGTATCCGGCGATGAATATAACTGACTATAAGGGCCAACAGATGTTGGACGGCACGAGTAAACGACCGAGCGAGCGAGCGTTATTAGTGAGTACGTAAGGACGGGGTGGTGGGAGGTAGGGAGGGAGGGAGGATACGTGCTTCTACGCCGCGTTGTAATTCGGCGGTGGGGGTGGGGGCGCGCGTAATGCGTAATCCGTCCGTCCTGGAGGGGCCGAGTGGACTCCGGGATAGAGTAAGAGTGAGGATGGCCGAGCTCGGGGCCGAGCTCGGGGCCGAGCCGAGTCCGAGCGATCGTGGCCGACGATACACATCGAGCCATAAAACGGACAATACGCGGGCAAAAGGCGAGGCTCGCCGAGAGGATGATTTATCATGGCCGCGTTGCCATTTCAACGGCATTCATAACTACCTCCCTCTCTCCCTTTCTCTCTCTGCTCTCTGCTCTCTCTCACACACGCACACGCACGCACGCACGCGTACACAGACACTCGGGCTTTGTAGAGCTAGGGAGTAGAGAGTACGTCGGCTATCAATAGCGCCACCCTTAGGTACGTGCTCTCGGCTTTAATCAGCGGCCCGAGGCTTCCGTCTCCCGGGCGAAAAGGCCGATCCCCCGGTGCACGCGCCCGGACAAAGGGCCGGGGACTTATCTCGGGCCGCGTTTATGTATTAAGAGCCGCCGATAGGTGGTGCTGGAGTAGCGGCCGAGGTAGGTACGGCCGAGGCAGTAGCGGCGGAGAGGCGGTCGTGCAACCCGGGTTGCAAAGACAAGACAAGACAAGACAAAGGGAGTAATTGCCCGGTTATTCTGCCAATCGAAGCCATTTAATTGGAATCCTCGGGATCAGCGCATGCGCGTACCATTAATGCCCCGGCCCGGCCCGGCTCGGCCGGGGTAATATCTGCCGGGGCCCGGTAGCCTCGCACCCGCCGCTCCTGGGACACAATAAGCTCGGCTCGTCCGAGAAAACAGGCCGGGGCGATAAATAATCCGGGCGCGGCGTCGGCCTTCCACCGCCAATGTTAAATTCATCAAGCTCCTGGGGGATAATGCCGATGCTCCCGAGGGCTTTACCCGGGGGGCGGCCCGCCGCGACTAAAATATGCTCGAAATATTATTTCGGCTGACGTGGCCCTTCTTCTCTATCTCCCCCTCTCTCTCTCTCTCTCGGTACATCTCTGGCGCATGGAGGAGCTCGTGTGCGCGTTGGGTGTAAGCCGGCACCTGGCCGCCATCATAAATCCCGGGATCGTGCGTACTACTACTACTACGGAGTTGCAGAGAGTAGCTTAGACGTGACTCCCCTCGCGCCTGCATTTGCGGGCCAATTTTTGCGCGACCGGCAATGGATTATTGTCATTTTTCCTTGCCTGGCATCGTCACTCCGCTCCCCCTCCATCACCGCCGTCACCGCCGTCACCTTTTATTTACCGGGAAGCTAATATTCTATCCTCTGCTCCAGAGCGGCGGCTCATCTCCTGACGTCGAGGTTATTGGTGGTAAGATAAATTTGTGAAAGTCACTCTTAGAAAGACGTCGAGGAGTTCTCGCGCGCCTCGGCAATAATCCCTAGAAACGCGCGAATAATTGCTTGGGAGCTCATCGAAATCGAAAACCACGCGATACGCGGTTATTGGGGTTATTGGGGGGGCAGGGGAGGGATAGAGGGAGGAGGATAATTACAGGTAAATAGTTTCATTTCCCGCTCAGCGCTGGGCCAATTTCATCTCGGCCTCGCTTACCAATTGTTGCACAATGGACAATTCTCTGTCGGCGCTGATACGCTACGAGATGCGAGACGAGATGCGAGACGAGATGCGAGACGAGATGCTTACCTGCAACAGAAATAAAAAGGCAACAATTATTTACATGGAAGGCGATTCATTGGCGTAAATCGTGGACGAGTGCGCGGCGCTCGGTGTCTCGGTTATTGGGAAGCTACCGGGGATCGCGCCCCGATGCCGAGTCGATGGGACGATCGTTTCGTCGAAAAGACATTATTATATCCGAGCGACGGAGCACTCGAACATTATATATACACATTGTCGTGTGCGCGTGTACGTGTACGTGTGTACGCGTGGATAGCGTGGGCAATTCAGCGTCGGCAGAGGACGTAGAGGATAGAAAGGATAGATGAAAATGCTCTCCCCCCCCCCCTTTCCTAACAAAGCAAACTCGAATCATTCAGGCTCGGGGGGGGGGAGCAATAAGTTTAGGAGCGAGTGATAAAGGGACAAGATCGAGCTGCTGCGAATTACTGATCGAAGCACATTTTTCAGCTCAACGGAAGCCATTCGTCCGTCGAACAATGAGTTTAGTATTCCGTAGCCGAGCTCCGCGCCAAGCCTTATCTCCCGGGCCCCGGAGAGCAAAAAAGGAGAGCGCGCAACATCGGGCGCCCGGAGTCCGTCGCAAACTTTCCGGGGCTCCACCCCCCTTCTTCTCCCCCCAACCCATACCCCAGCCAGCCAGCCAGCCAGCCAGCCAGCCGTCTCTGTATATTTCTCTATCTGGTCTTAAGGACGCGTCGAGGACCCTCGCAGGCTCGTTCCCCCCCGGGGGCATCGAGCCGATGGGGCCCCGCGGGTTTACATTTCCACCACCCTCCCCATCCCCGTCACCCATCCCCGTCACCCATCCCCCATGCCCGTAACCCATCCACCAAGTCGCCCACTCGATACGTAAGTGCCGCCGGCTACGCCCGACCGAGAAATTTACGCCGAGGTCCCCGGGGTGCGAGGGAGGTTGGCCGCCTCCCGCTCCCCGCCCGCCGGCCGCAAATCGATCGAGTTTTCGCGCTCCGGTGGAGGACGGCGTGCGCTCCTATCCGCCACTCGATTACCGTGTTTGCGTTTTTGCTTACGGACGCGCGAGACATTTGCCGTAAATGATCGAGGGCTCCCGAGATCCGAGCCCCTCCTCCTCCTCCTCCTCCTCCTCCTCCTCGCGCGGATAAAGACCGACATATACCCCTACATAGAGGAATAGCGAGCGAGCGAGAGAGAGAGAGAGAGAGAAATGAAATTAATATTGATCGAGCTGAGAGCTGTGAGCTGCGAGAGAGAGCGAGGGTGGTAGGGGTGGGGTGGGTGGGAGCAGCGTCCGGTCCTTGGCTCGCAGTCCTTCAAACCGAGTGGAAAATAACGAGTCTGACGGATATCGTATTTATTATTTTTTTTTTTTTTACGTGCGGCGGCACTATCTCGTTCTTCTTCCTTTGCCTTACGACGCGATGCTTTGTTTCGATTTGGCCGCTGAACAAGTTTCGCTTCGGGCGCCCAATGCATTGTTGTCGTCCACATTCCGAAACTATAATTCATTTTATTTTCACGAGAGTGGCGATAAACTTTCATTGCGACCTTTATATTTATACTTCATATTGGGAAACGCGCTATGAGAGACGAGAAATACGACAGAGCGAGTCAGTGGTCGGGGGGGGGATGGGGGGGAGATACGTGTGTGTGTGGGGAGGGAGATGTCGGAGGGGGGACTAAATATCTTTGGTCGCCAGTTTTTAAGAGAAAATATCCGAATTCCCATGTCAAGACGTTTAAACTAATTTCGTCGTGCTCTCACCCATTGCCTTCCCCCCACCACCACCACACCCCCTCTTTTTATTGACAGCGGACAGTAGGTTTTTTACCACAGGCTACACGATGATAAATCTTGAGCGGACAAATCTTCTCTATATGCATGATCGTGCACGCGTGTACCCGTGTGCACATGTAAATGTAAAGGGAAAACTTCTGAATCGTAAATGTCAAAGTGAGATCTATCAATACAATTTTATTGCGAAATGTACATAATATAGGCAATTGTTAGTGGTGCTCGTATGCATGTGTCCGTTGCACCTACGTCCATACATCCTACATCTACGGACTATCTCCTCTATCACTCTCTCTCTCTCTCTCTCACTCTCACGCACACTCTCACGCACACTCTCACGCACAAGGCATACGAGGGTTTCATCAAGTCATGAATAAAAGTAATAGCTAGAAAAATAATGTACGTTTGAGCTAAGAATGTTAAAAGCAAAGACATTATAAAATATAGAGGAAGACGCTTGTTTAGCGATAACGCGAATGAATTATTACGTCATGGGATGCTTGTCGCGGTTATACACCTTCTTTAAAATCCACTTTTACAAAGAATTTTCGTTAATGCTCGCATAGCCGTGTAATGGGAATGAACAAGGACAGCGATGTGCATCGGCCGTAAGAAACTTTTGCGTAACGAAATTAATTGAAAATTGGCTTCTGGTGTTTAACTTTCCGATCTATCGAGTCTCTCCGCCCCCACCCCTCCCCCGCAATGAAAATACACCGCTGTACAGTGCGCGTTTATTATTAATAATACACGAACGGCGGCTCTCTCTCTCTCTCTCTCTCTCTTTACATTCGAGGAATTAATCAAAACAAAACAAAACAAAAACGAAAAACAAAAAACAAGACAAGAATATTCCATTCTATCGGTGCATTTTATTATTCGATAGATGAAAACGAATAACACGGGAAATGCATTACATTACTTATATGTAAACAACATGGAACTCAAGTTCGACAATGGCAAATCTCTCCGATCCACTCAAAAAAGTGACAATACAAAATCGTAACCAGGGAAGGAAAGAGTGAGAGTGGGGAGGGGAGGGGGGGTTACAAAAAAAAAATCCGCATACGAGAGCTTCCTCTTTGCTCGTAATCCACCGCCGGTTTTTCCATTTTATTTACTGAGCGCGGACTGACCCAGAAAATCCAGCAATAATAAAACGCATTCAAAACGTCAATAATAATGCGGCGGCGGCGGTCAGTGACAATAAACGGAAGGTAGAGAAAAAAAAAAATAGAAGAAGAAGGAGGAGGAGGAGGAGGAGGAGGAGGAGGAGGAGGAAAAAGTAACGGGGACGAGAAAGGGAAAGGGGGGATGGGGGGGATGGGGGGAAGGGAAACAGCGCCGCCGTTCAAATCGTGAAGAGGAAATCTTTTCAATGTAATAAAAGCGAGAAGAAAAGTGGCGGGGGGGGGGAGGGGGGGGGGGGGGGAGAGAGAGGCGGAATGTGTAGATAGAAGGAAAGGAAACGTCCGCGAACCCACAGCCTTTCTTCTTTTTATTCTTTTTTTTTTTATTCTTTTTTTTTTCCTTTCGAAATATACCGGAGGAGCAGCAGCGACATCGGCGAATTTCGTTGGGGGCATGAGGAAGGCGGGCGGAGGTGAGCGGCGCTAGAGGTCGGGCGTTCGGACGGGGGTACTATACACTTATCCGCGCTGGCCAGCATCATCTGTCCCCCCCCCTGCCACCACCCATTTCTTCTTGGTTGGCTTTTGTTGCTCGCTTTCGTTGTTGCCACTGGCATTGCAGCCTTTTCTCCTCCCCTCCCCCTCCGCCCCACCGCCACCCATTTCTTCTTCTTCTTCTTCTTATTTTTTTATTATTATTATTTTTTTTTTCTACTCTCCTTCTTTTAATGGATATCGCTTTAACTTCGGGCAATAATACGAGGGCGAGGAAATGGCGCGCGCGCGCGCTCTCTCTCTCTCTCTCTCGACGAAGGCGATGTAACAACTCGTAAATCCTACGCCTCGGCCTTTTCTTAGACAAAGATCTTGGGCTTTCGTGTTTCACGCGACTGGGAAATCGCGACGAGACCGCGGCAATTATTTCCGCGAATATATATATCTTTGCTCTACTTTGCCATTATCTGACGCACACGGTGCGTGCGTGTCCCTCTACCGCCCCCCCCATCCCGGCCAGTATCTCATGTCGCCAGCGGCGCTTTTCTTTTCTTTTTTTTTTTTCTTTTACCGACTTTCTTTTGCTCGGGGATTCGGGCGGTAGAGGGGGTGGTTCGAGCGCGCGATACGGCATTCTATCACGTGATTACGCAACCACCCAGTTCCAGTAATGGTCGATTGTGCTCTAATTGGCATCGCATCGCATCTCTCTCTACACGCGCACGCACGCACACGCACACGCACACGCACACGCAATGCCCAGCAATTAACCGAACCGCGGCGGCAACTTTTATAACGTTACGTTCCCCGGCCCCTCGCTCCCTGCAGGTTGCCGATCGAGGCATCAATTTCCGTTATAATTGTGCGGAGCCGCGTGCCCCGTCAATGCCACATTTCCACGAGAGGGAGAGGTGGGCGCAGCAGGCAGACGTAGAAATCCGCGACGAGACGACGCGAGGCTTCGGAGGTTTAATGGGGTTATTGCCGAATTTCACGGGGCCGATAAGTAGCGTAGAACTAATGAACAGACGACGATAATTACGATAGTGCCGGGTAATTTTATTAGTCCACCGACATGTCGGATTCGCGATAAGTCCTGCGATCCCGGGTTAAAGAGTCGTAGGGGCCGAAGTAGGGGCCAGGGTGGCACTTCCAAGGACGAATCGTAAACTCTAGCTCATTCGGATTGTTTTTCTTTCACGCGAGACCCATTCGCCAATGCATATTATGCAAATTCGGGCATTAAATTAATAGCAGGGAGTGGTGGTGGTGGAGGTTCAAGCCCGCGGCCACGACTACGGGGACGGCGACGGGGACGGCGACCCGGGACTCGGATCGCTCGACACGCCGAGGTCTTATCTTCATCAGGAAACACTCGGGGGGGGGTGCTCGGGGGTGCCTACGTGCAGAGTGTAATAAAGTCGTGCAACTACTGGCTGGATAAGCTGGCTGGCTGGATAAGCGACGCCGACGCCAGTGCAGGTGAGGCTGGAGATTGTTTTTAGAAGCCCGAGGTGCCGACCTGTCGCCACTGACCCTCCCTCCCCCCGCCCGCCCGCCCGTGTGAAGTCACGTAAAAACGACACGGGCGAATCGGGCCCGGTTAGCTGGCTAGCTCCGGCTGTCCCGTATTTCCCCGCGGACGACGCTTACTAGCGGACCGCTAGGCTAATCCTAGCTAACCCGGTCGATCAAAGCCATCGGCGGCTCGAGGTGGCAACGCTTCCGCCTGGAAGGTCGGTCTCGGGACTCGGGGTCGCGGGACTCTGCTGTCTCCGCCTCTACTCTCCTCCCCTACCCCCTGCCCCCGGGAAGTCCCGTACGCAAAATTACCCGGTAGTCGGGCCGGTTCGACGTCGCGCCCGCAAGCGAGTAATTGCGCGCTCGCCAGTGGAATGCGACTCTCCGCCGCTCTCTCGCGTAATGAGGGGCGGGGACGGTGAAAGAGTGTTAGCGTTAGCGTGAGACAAGGAGACTGAGAGAGAGAGAGAGAGAGAGATACGAGGGAGAAATAGATAGACTCGACTCGACTCGACTCGACTCGACTCGACTCGGCTCTTCTTTCCCTCGGCCATCTGTTATTATATTCTAACGGCCTATCGCGCAACCCCTTTGAGCGAATAGCGCGACTCCCGGGCGTCATATGGCCAGGACCCGGACTCTATATATAAATCTCGGCCTCCATCCCCGACGCTAATGAAATTAAATGGGACTTGACGAGTGGCCCCCGTACAGCCGGCACTGGGTTTTTTCACTAGAGAGGCTGCGACCCCCCTCCCCCCGCCTCCATCTTCGATCCCTCGTCTCGTGACTCCGTAGCCGTTATTTCGTTGGGATTTTTCCGAGCTCTATCCAGACAACTTTACAACTCTCTCTCTCTCTCTCTCTCTCTCGGTACTTGGACCAGTGCATCTAGATAGAGAGTGAGTAGAGAGAGGGGGGAGAGACGGAGAGTAGTTGCAGTGGATTCGGGCGGCCGGATAGCCCGAAGGTGTCCCTCGCTAATACGATAGCCGAGATTGCGTCTCGGAGAGTGCGAGTAGGGGGAGGAGGGTAACCCTCCCTATTGCCCCGAAAGATGCTCCGTGAGGAATACGCCGAGGTGGCAGGCAGCTTATCCTGGCGACGGTCGCCTTCCGAGTTTCGGGGCGAGTTTCTCCCCCTCCCGAGTTATGGACAGATTAAACAGACCCATGGGCAATCTGCCTACACGTTCTCTCACTCTCTCTCTCTCTCCCCCTCTCTCTCGCTCACCCCAATAACCCTTCGATTTAATTGCTCGCTTATGTAAGAGAGACGCTCTCTCTCTCTCTCTCTCTCTCTATGGATTACGTAACGTAGGATTTAAAAAGCTGATTTCATTAAAAGTATTAAAAGTAAGGAACCGATTGGGCCGATTTCATTGTTCGCCCGGCGATTACAAAGCATCTCCTGTTGCGCAAAGTGCCCTAAGTAGTGCTGGGAAAAGCCGCGTACATAGGTCGGTAAGCAAACACTGTTATTCATAGTTTCTCCAAATCGATGATTCCCCCCTGCTCTCCCCCCGCACCCTCGCTCCACCGCCGCCGCCAGAATAACCCCGACGACGGTGCCGTCGAACCTTCGACGGCTCCGTGGCATTATTTACATTATTTAAACGCAGCGCCGAACATTGTCCGGCTTTATTAAGCCCACGAAACGAACCACGAACCACGAACCACGAACCCGGCCGTATCATTCATTATCCATAGCCAATAATGCAACATTGCGACTCTACGAAATTCCTGTCCCCTCCTCTCGGCCCCCTACGGATATTCCTTCGCAATTATCAACGCGACACGGACGCCGCCCTCATCTTCCTATAACAACAACATCTTCCAACTTCCGCTTCCCTCCCTAGTATTACTATAAATACTAATTTATTAATTAATTAATTTATTAGTTAACGATCAACAACAACAACGACAACAACGACAACGTAAGATACGTTGTGACAATGATGCAGAGGACGGTTTCTTTTTTTTTTTATTTAAAATGAAATCATAATCGATCGAAGTTCCGTCGGAGTATAGATCGTTAAGATCTATACTCCCTCCCTTTGTTATTGGCTAATAAGAATTTAGGCTAATAAGTTATTAGAATCCCGTTGAAATTAAGCGACGGAGTCTTTCAAAGGGGCAGCAGCAGAGAGAGAGAGAGAGAGAACTTTCCCTCGATTTCTTGTTCTTCCCATTCCCATATTTTTCTTTTCTTTACTAATAGTAATATTAATAAAATACATTCGCCGAAAGCCGTATGTACGTTATTACATGGAATAAGCCCAGTCGCAGACCTCGTATGCCCTACACCACACCGTCCGACTCTTTACACA
Organism: Ceratosolen fusciceps; assembly: GCA_018883505.1. Lineage (NCBI taxonomy): Eukaryota > Metazoa > Arthropoda > Insecta > Hymenoptera > Agaonidae > Ceratosolen > Ceratosolen fusciceps. The sequence continues at coordinate 528,018 of RCIC01000039.1, read as the reverse complement.
TAAAGCTGCATATAAAGACTTTAAATCAAAAAAATCCTGTAATTAAACGTCAAATAAAATCTGATTAAATTCTTTATATGCAGCTTTATGGAAAAATTAAAAAGTTATTATTGCAATAATTAAGGTAATGACGAAGTAAATGGATAATGAGAGGTGTAAGGGGAGTGAGGATAGACATTTACCCCAATAACCCCAATAACCCCAATAACCCCATTGTGATGAACGATAAAGCGCGTAAATTACTTCTTAGGAATGAAATTCTTATACATTGTGACAGTGTAATGTTTGAAAAACCAATCGGCCACTGCGGCTGGACGCAAAATTTCGCAAAGTCAAACTTTCTAAATTTTACAACTTTCATAATGAACGCCAAGCTTATTTAGACTAACTCCCAGAGATTTATATGCAATAAACTAATTACACAATTAAAGCGCCTGCGCAATTTATATAATTCACCAAATTGTAAATAATTTGTGTACGTATTGCACAGGAGGCTTTGAAGATCATCGAAAACAAGTATAACGCTCTAATAGAGTTGTTATTTTTATTTATTTATTTATTATCATTCGTATTTTATTTATTTATTTATTTCCTTTACGCCGCGTAATAAACTTTATTGGCGGGCCTCGATATTGCACGGAATGGTCATTATTATTGAGGTATAAATAATAATCCATGATATTATAATTAAATGTAAAATTAATGTACAGAGCATTTGGGATGAGTGCGAGTGCACGAAACTCCACGAATTGTCCAGGTAAAATTCTATTGAGTATTTCATTTTTTCAATTACATTGCATTAAGTGTCGAAGTTAAATGGTTGAAAAATTCTCAGGCGCCAATGGGGTTATTGGGATAACGATAAAAAGCCTCCAAGCTGGCAACGCATACACCGACGTACCGTACGTACGTATACGTAATCTATCCGCATTATTAGGATTATAACGAGAAGAAGCTTGTGAGGCTAATAATGAGGCATTTCGGTGGAGCATTCTTTTAGCATTTTACACCCTGTGCCATGCTAATAGAAAAGAAAAGAAAATGAAAAAACAATTAATACATAAATAATATATGAATATATAAAATATAGACGTAATAGATATTTCCAATTGTCGTTTGTTTGAATAGTTCTGAAAATTAATGAAATACCTAGATTTGTAATTTATATTGATGATACTGCTCACTGATACAGATACGTAATAATAATACAGCGACTATTTCCTTAAAGCTATGGGAGTCCCTCATCCCCGCCACCACCCGAGGGATATTATAAAAAATTATAAAGGCTTACGGCGAACGTAAATTTGTATAAAAAAATCCTTTCGACTTTTTAAACGAGCGCTATTCGTTATTATTCGGCAATTCTATTTTCGATATAAATTTTCGGGATCAATAGCTTTTCTTTGCGCGTGTACGTGATAATTGATCGTGTGTAAATCTAGCTTATCTTTAGTCTCGTCAAATGAAATAATAATCGCCCCGTAAAGGAAAGAACGTATCGAAATAACGTATATCCTAACGAAATTGAAATGAATCTTAATTTTTTTTTTTTTCTCCAAATGCCGCTGCTGGCTTCCCTTTCCATTAATCCCTACCGCACTTCCGCGCCATATCTCACGCACATCTAATACTAGATGATCTTAAGATATATATCGCTCCAAACAATAAGCCTGCTTAGATAAGGCTAATGAAACGTACATCTGTACGCACGCGCCTACACGTACATATATATATATACACATGCGGTAAGATTAACCGCTTACGCGCGCAGAGATACATTTATATTTTTAATTAAACCAGCTGGACGTAAATATCAATTAAAATAATTAATTTAACTTAATCAAGGGAGTTTTATATTGTATCGCGACTTGTATTTATTTACATATACGTATCTCGAATTAGCGAACGGGCGTATATCTCTACGACTAATGAAGCCGTACTTTTATGATTTTACGGCAGTAAAACCTCGCAATTAGAGGTCTTGTCTTGTCTTGTCTTGTCTTGTCTTGTCTTGTCAACACGCTAACGTAACAAATCTTCAAACGTTATAATACTACGCCTGCATTTCTATTTTTACGTAATAATATGTAACGTGCGTAATGAGTACGTGCGCGCGTGTACGTAAGTGCGCGCGCGTATGCCGGGTATGCAAAAAAAAAAAAAAAAAAAAAACCAGAATCATTAGTATTAATTATTTATTTAGAGAATTTAATTGGATCGAATGGCATATTGAACGAATGGCGTATGAATGGAATATTCTTGGCCTGGACGTAATAACTTAATTTTACACTGTAAACTAGTTTTCGCCAATCCAATACGGTCTTATCTTTTCTGTTTGGCGAGACATCCTCGGGTCGGTAAGGGGCTGGCTAATGGCGGCGGGGCTGGCACGGGAAGGGGGGTGGTGGAGGGAGGGGCGGTGGTAGGAGGGGGGGAGGGGTGGAGGAGGAGGGTCGGGGGAGGGGGTAGCAGGCAATGGAGAAGAAGGAGAGAGAGAGAGACGAGAGAGAGAGAGAGAGAGAGAGAGAGAGAGACAGCGCACGCTCGGCAGTTGATAATTTCATGTAATTATGTAAAGTTTCCAACTGCAGGACTGCGCGTTAATATTATGCCGAGGCCGCCGGACGAGCCGTTTACATTGGGGGATTTTTTATTGTGGAAAATTTATGCGGAACAGGGAATTATTTAACGTAATTAGAAAATTGAAATAAACGCGAGAAGGAGTAAAGAGAGAATTTTCTATAACGGAGCCGAGACTCGCACATCGAGATTCGCACAAATTTACGCGCAAATACATATATATATATATATATTACGCGTCTAGTTGGAAAGAAGCGCATTCGGCGGTGGTGGTGGTGGTGGTGGTGGTGGTGGTGCAGGAGGAGGATGGAGGAGGAGGAGGTAATGAGCGAAGTGGACGAGTTGAAAGTGCCGGGCAATTATGCAAATTTTTCTAAATTGGAACTATGATAATTTTTTGAGGGAAGGTAGTTGTTTCGAGTGATACTTGACACAATACTTACGTGTCACGGATAAAGGGATAAGCGAGCCGAACGAACATTGGAATCAGCAGCGATTTAACAATGGGGAAGAGTCGAGTCGAGTCGAGTCGAGTCGAGTCGAGTCGAGTACTCGGGGTGGGGGCGGGCAGGAGGAGTTGGAGGAGGAGGATGTTATTACAAGGATAAATCGATGGAGGGGCTCGGGGCTCGGGGCTCGGGTTTTCGATTTTCCAGTTTCGAGGCCATAGGCTGACTATCTCATAATCGTCCGTCGGCGAGGCTGATTTCTCCATTCCAGGGCATAGAGAACGAATGAATGCACAATGAATGCACACACAGATAGATCGAGCAGCTAAGAAGCCCTGGGAACCTCTCCCTGACCCCCCCCCTCTGACCCCACCCACCCCCCTCAGCACCGCTCCAGCCCGACCGACCGACGTCCGTCGGTATTTATACCGACTCTGTATAATTACGCCCCTGACTCCCGGGGAGTCGGCGTATCGGCTCGATTGGGCCCTTCTCACGGCACGGGGTCATCGAGTGACGGCGAAGGGGCAAAACGATTCGATTCGACGGTATCAATCAATAAATCGCTACAGGTACTTCTTATTACTAGACAATTAGCGTTAAAAGCCACGGGCTGGGGGTGCGGGGATGGACTGAACTCGCGGTGCCCATCAGCAGCGGGTAACGAAAAAGCCATTCGATTGAAAGTCGTGAGGGGCTGGGTGGCGAGGGGAGGGGGGCGAGGGCGCGGAGATGGAGAGACGTCAAGAATGCGGATATCACGAGCTGATCTCCATTATACGAGAGAGGAGAATCTTTCGGATGGGGGCGTTGTGGGCGTGTTGAGTGGTACGGGGGAGGGAGGGAGGGAGGGAGGGGGGCACGCGCACGCGCACGCGCTCGATTCTTCCTTCAGTTTGGGAAACTCTGTAATTTCCGGAATAGTTGCCACCCCTCCCCATCCCACCCTACCCCGCCCTACCCAACATCCCGCTACCTGCCCCTCACCAACACCCATCCTCTAACTACCTACGTACATGTGTTGGGCGCGTTCGCCCGTGCGCCTGCCCGTGTAGGTGGAGGCGCAAAGCCGCCACCCTCCCTCCCCTCCCCCTCACCCCTCCTACTTTCCAACATCCCGTTTTATTTAACCTACGGCTTTTTAAATCGGACAAGGGGTAATTGCCCTCGCCAGGAAGTTACTTTAATCGAAAGATTATCACGTGAGCTTTTCTGAGAGAGAGGAGAGAGAGAGAGAGAGAGAGAGCAAAGAGAGAGAGCAAGAGAGAGAGAGAGAGAGAGAAACACAGGATAAGGAGGAGGTTCGGAGCTTAGCGGCCGACGGATTTTTCAGAGGTAACGAAGTCGGCCGGGGAGGTAAAGGGCCGGAATTTTCCAGCGCCGATTATCGATTCCGCGTATAACTTGGGAAAATGCGATTTTCATTCGACTCGGGCTGCCGGCCGTGGAAATCAGCCTTTGTAACTTTTTATATCCCGCGCAGCAAGGACGGGCAGCCGCCCGACGTTTCCGTACGCATGCCCGAAATAAAAATAGCGGGATCCAAGACTCCGAGCGACCAGCGCACAACAAGAGCGCCCACGTCACCCCCTGGCCCTGCCGAGGTCACTCGGTCCGGCTGGACCGTCCGCGTGATCAAATTGCGCGGCATTAAATGCCGAAGCCGAGCAGCACGACTCGCTGGCTCGCCAAGACCCGCGTTCCCAGGCATAGACCGCCACCGCCAATCTGGACGCCGTCGGGTGGGATTGGGTGGGATTGGGGGGCGGGGGGTCGACAGCCGGTCTAGTTCGGGCCTCGTTAGCGCGTCATTCACCCCCGGGGCAGGATTTCCTAAACAGTCGACGGGGCTCGCTGTATATTACGGGCAGGTCTCTCCCCCGCTCTCCCTCTCTCACTCTACCCACCTGCCATTGATTCGCTGATCCCTCGACGACCCCCCCCCCCACCGCCCCGACCTCTCCCTACCCACGCTTTTCTAATTCACCGCTTCTTCTGAGCGTAGTGCCGCACGGACGGACGAGGCTTTTCCGTAGCCTCGACTTTTTTTTTTTTTTTCCGCCCGGCACGTTACGCTGCCTCGTCATCGTCTCTCCTCTCCTCTCTTTTTCTTCGCTGAATACTATGTCAATCTAATTCCCTCTATTAACAAGCGCTCGTTACCGTAACCTCGTTTCCAAAGACGTTCCCAAGTCTCCTACATCCTCTACGTCGTCTACGTCGTCTACGTCGTCTACGTCTAGGTCGTCTAGGTCGTATAGGTCGTCTGCCCGCCCACCCTCGACCAACGACGCGTATCCTCCCACGCACTCAGCAGCGTTGCTCCCGATACATTCAATAACTTCGGCTCCGCATACGATCCATTATCAATTTAATTAACTACCCAACCAGTGTAACGACTCTCTCTCTCTCTCTCTCTCTGCCCACCCCGCCCCGCGAGCCCTAAATATCCCAATAATATAATATCTGGCTCCCCACGTGTACGCGGTGCTCGAACGTAATAAGCGCGTAAAAAAAATAATAAGATTCCCCGTACGTTTGTCAAATCATTTACATTTGCATGAATCGCGGACAAGTGGCGTCGGTCTGATTAATCAGACGATTCGTCGTTAATAAAATTCACGTATTCCATTTGGCCGGAGTAATTGCGACTGGCGTTTCGGGAATGGATTTTAATTTTTTTTCTTATTTCCGAGCCCGACGATGTATTACCGTTCGACGTTTATCTTAATTTCGACGCGTGTCTAATACGGCAATACAACAATACTCGCAATATCCATGTAATTCGGCTTCGTTGCGAGAGCTTCATTACGGTACGGAGTAGTAAATTGTCGGCGCGTTACGCTTTATGCCACTTTTTTTTCTTTTTTTTTTTTTAATTATTCAATATTCAAATTTATACGGCCGATATAAATCCGAAATAGCCAGGACTTTTTATATTGAGATATTTGGCAACGCAATTAAGATTTCGTTACGATACTCGATGCTCGTGTGCGTCGGGGGTGTGGGGGTGTGGGGGTGACTAGGAATACGCGCCCCGAGCCCCCCCTCGGACCTTGCCTCTGTACGCGGAGACGCGCCTGCGAGCATAAACCGGCACAGCGTATCTAGATCGAGTGACTCTTACAATCGCAGTTTTTTCTTTTCTTTTCTTTTTTTTTTTTCATCGAACCCCGGGCAAATTGGAATACATCGTACGCTCCTGTGCATTATTCGCGTGAAATTATCTTAATTCCACGTACGGAGCCCGAGGAGCGAGCAGGCAGGCAGGCAGGCAGGCAGGCTCGACCGCTTCCACTAGCAGTAGCAGTAGCAGTAGTAGTAGTAGTAGTAGTAGTAGTAGTAGTAGTAGTAGTAGTAGTCGTAAAATGAAGGGGGGTGGGGCTCCCCCTCTCACTCTCTCCCTCTCTCTGTGCCCGCGTGCGAATCGTCTGCTGTAGAGTGCGCACAGAGGTGCTGGCAATGCTCCGTACAGTCGTTAGTCCTTCCTTATTGAAGTATCGGCTTCGATATCCGATTCGATAGAGATTTTGGTGCTGCACTTTGTCTCCGAGCATCCGTGAAAGGAGCGAACCGAATGACCCGCCACGAGTCTAGCACCGCTCTCGCGACAAATGCCCCGTATGACCTCATTGATTCTCGCTGGGCTCTCAGGATAAGTCCGGGCGCTTCCCCGCTCCGTACCCTACCACCCCAATAACCCCCCTCATCCACACCATAAGTCGTGCACTAAGCTCGGACAGGTAGGCTGGCTGAGAAACCGAGACCGCGTCACCGACCCCCGGGATGCAGGTGGCGAGCGCCTCCGTCCTCGGGGTAGCGAAGGGACCCGAAGCTAAATTCGCTAAATTTCCACGGCTGACTACTCCGTCGGGCGATAACGGGAGGGGTGGGCGTAGGGGTGGGCGTAGGGAGGTAAGGGAACACGGAATTCGTTCGGATAATCTTGGGAACGCGTGCCGAAGCCCCGGGAGCTTCTATTAATAAATAACGGTTTGCCTGTTGTTTCGCTCCTCCTTCCCCTACACCTACTTCCGGACATCGCATAACGAACCCATTGAATATCGTTAGCCCGGCCTTCGAGGCTTTCGAGGCGAAATTGACTTATGGGCCGATCTGCGAGCTCCAGGGCCCGTCGCGTATAAAATTAAAAAAACGGTATTTCGCGGTCGGGATGGCCGCCCCCCCGTCCGATCCGCAGACTCGCGAGTCGTTCATTGGACGAATTTCGCGCGTCTACGGTGCATTCGGTTTGTCATTGCGTGGACAACCGAGGCCAGCCGCCGCCGCGGGCCCTCATTTAGAAAATAATGATAATATTTAATCGATTGCAGCTTGTGGGAGAAGCAATACGTTCCGGATGTGTTTGCCACGACAATATTATGGCCCGTGAAACGACAATCCACGTTTTCATCTGTATTCAAATCCGCATCTGTTGAGCCGTCGTCGTTCATTAAAATTCCGCAACTCCTGCCTCTCCTCTCCTCTCCTCTGCTCGGCTTATGTCGAATAATACCTACCCCCACCACCCCGACCCCACTCCACGGTATATTACAGACATCCGTAAATTTGCATTTAAAGTTTGTATGTCGCGCGCTCTGTTTATTTAAGTGAGTGACGTGCAGCGCCGAGCTCACTTACTCACTCACTTACTTACTTACTTACTTACTTACTTGCTTACTTGCTTACTTAACCGCGCTTAATCTCGCATTAATTTAACGAGAGATCGTACGCGGCAAGGCATCCCCACCCACGAGGTCGCCTACTACCGACGTATTGGCGTTCATTCGCTGGGCGGTATATTGGGCCCGTATATTATATTATATATATATATACGGGGTGGGTGGGAGGGAGGGTCAGAGGGTGGGGGGTCAGAGAGCCCAATAACCAAGGGAACGAAATGGAGGCCGAGGTAGGGACCGTCGGAAATATTCTTCTCCCTTGTTTGGCAACGTCGGGAGCCTCGCGACGAGACCACGTGACCGCGCGAGTTTCTACAAATACTCATGGAGTGACGGACGGGGTTATTGGGGTTATTGGGGTTAGTCGCCGGCCGCTCATTCGGAGCCTCATCCCGCGCGCCCGCCCCCTCCGTAATTCCGGGATCGAAAGGGTTATTGTTGGGTTTACGCGCGCAATTACGATTAAGCATGGTCACGGGCGTCGATCTAACGCCAAGCGTTTCGTCGCCCCAACGCATCGCGCGTTAACTGTTTAACTCTAACGAGTTTAACTGTTAATTGCACGCGAAGAAGAAAGAGTGCCGGCATTGTCGAGTAGCGTCGGATGAACGAATGACTTATAGGATTACGATGGAACGGGTCGAGCTTACTTAACGGCCAGTCATCTCGGCTGCGGATGCAAGAAGAGCGGCGGTGGTGGTGGCGGTGAAAGAATGGGGGGGAGGGGAGGGATCGACCGTTCTTCGATTGATTCGACGTGTAAGACGGGGCCTAACCGTTGTCGATCCGGCCCCGCTCCACCATCGGTCGGACAGCACGTCGGATGCACGTAATAGTCATAGGGCTGCTGGGGGGGGGGAGGAGGGAGGAGGACAAAGGAATAATATAAATAATTTCATGGAGGGGAGCGATGGAAGCCGAGCGGCGCGTAACCGAGTCGAATAATCCTCGTGGCTCGATATTCCTAAAGACCTCTCTGCGCAGTAGTGGTATTTTTAAGCTTAAGGTGGAGCTTAAGGGGGAGCGAATATCCGGAAGCAGCGGGTCGATTCGTCTTACGTCGCGCGGCCCTTAAATCATGCCTTGTCCAATTACGGGGGCGCGTGACATCGCGCAGGGCATATGAAAAAGCCGCATTTCCCGCGGTTTTCCGCTCATGAATATCATCTCCTGCCGATTCAATAAAGCCACGTCCAGGCAAAAATTTACGAGCCGACCGAGCGGCTCGTCCACTCCCCCCTCACCCTCTACCTCCATCACGCCCGTTTCCATAGCCGACCACACGCTGCACGTATCTACCGAACTTCACCGAATGCACGAGGATGCGTTGTTGCGTCACGCGCGTGACTCACGGGCTGGGGCGACGGTGGGGGCGGAGGCGGTGGCGGAGGCGGTGGCGGAGGCGGTGGGGCGGTGGCGGTCGATAGGTGGTGGACGAGTAACGGGATGGGCGGCGGAATTTCGGCGAAACGGCGCGGGGAGCTTGGTTCCGCGGGCTTTATTAACGAGGGTCTCGAGTCCGGCCCACGAGCAATTGCGACAATGTGGAGCGGAAGCGTCGTTGGAGCGACGACGACGAGGACGGCCGCCTCGGAGCATTCGGGTCGACGGAGCTTAATCGAGCGGTTGAATTATGAGGCGAGTACGGACAGCGCCCGGTCCCGTCCCGTCCATCCAATCCCGCACGACCTAAAGATCGTTTTGATTCCTTGAAGAATTCCCCTCCGACTCGAACGAATGGATCTCCCGTGGACGAGGTGGGGTGGGGTTATTGGGAGAGAGCGGGAGAGCAGGGAGAGCGGGGAGAGATACGGATAGATAGATAGATAGATAGATAGGTGGATAGGTAGAGGGGGAGGGAGAGAGAGAGAGAGAGAGGGGCACACCCACCCACCCACACGCAGCCACGGAATACTTTTCAATTAAATTTAAATGTCGGACATGAGGTTTTTATGAAAATAATCGTTTCGAGAGCGAGTATTGGAATGCAAAGCAAATACTCAAAAGGAACACGAGACTACTTATTGATAGAATAAGTAGTAGGTAAGAAGAGGCATCGTCGTCGGCATAAAGCGTCGATTCCATCCAACGTTATTATGTTCATTTCATTTCCATTCTTCGTCTTCTTCGTCTTCTTCTTCTTCTTCTTCTTCTTTTATTCGTTATTTATGAATGGCCGAGGATGACCCGAGCCGATAAAACGCTAACTGATCAAGCATCCCGAGCGATATCGCTTGGAACGATCGTTATTCCATAAAGATTTGCTCGGCTCTAGTGCGGCTGCTGGCCGGGTGTATTATTGTTCAACTACAGTCACTATACTATAGTATAGTATAGTATAGTATAGTATAGTGTCGCGGAGGTGCTCCTCTTATCTTCTCTTGGTTATTGGGGCCGTCGGCTCGCCCAATTTTTCCTCTCCCTCGAGTCTTTAATCCAGGGATCCTTTACGCGCGCCTCTACGCCCCCGTTCATACGCGTATTTCGTATTGGGCAGCGCGAGGGGGGGGGGTGACGGGGGCACGATCGGAAAGAAGTCCTCGCGCATCCTCGGCTCCGGGGCATCCGTCGCATCCGTTAGCCTCGCTCCCTATACGACGACGACGTTTCCTAAGGCTCGGCACGTGTTTCGGTTTTGCGGGTTGGTGGTTGGTGGTTGGTGGGGTTGGTGGTTGGGGAGGGGGGGCGTTAGGGTACAATAGAGGGTAAAATTATTGTCCGAGGGCGGAATCGTCGTACGAGGCCAGCCCCGAGCACGTCACACGAGCGACACCTTCTCAACAACAACAACAACAACAACAACGACAACGACAACGACAACGATCGATGCCGATACGTTCGGTTTCTCGACAACGGCTGCCCCCTCCCTCGATTTTTCTCCGACGTCCAACTAACCGCCTCGGGCGAGCCGCCGACTTTCACGATTCCGAATTTGGTTAACGGCACGTTGCCCAACCGAACCGTCATCTCCATGCCGCTCGGGTAAAGGATTTTTCCGTACACGGCACATCCGCCCCGACATTTCCCCCCGATTTAAGCGCCGATGTCACTCTCCTCTCCCGTGAAATTCCCCGAGCTATATTACATTCCTACTAATTGCCCGCCAGCCACCCCCCCCCACCCCTCGTATCCATTAGGAATCCTTATGCTTGCGGGTCAATGATTATTTCTATTATTTCTATTATTTCTGACCATTCGAGGGGATCGCGACGACTACAATCGAGCGGAATCCTTCTATTTACTATCGTCGCGATACGTATTCCGCCCTCCCCCACCCCCTCCCCGGTGCAATTATTTACAAGGGATGAATAAGTGTGCGGCGCCGGAGTGCGAGCCAAAGTCTCGTCCATATCTAGTGGTCCGATTAGAAGAGCTCAGTGTCAAAATTTCTCTTTTCAACGTATACGCAATACATTACATGCGCGTTACGTACCGTCATGAGAAAAAAAAAAAACATCATCGGCTCTTTACCGATCCTCCATTGAGCTTACGACCGTCGCGATTTCTGCGCGCGCGAGCTCGAACAAGATTGTCAATGAAATTTCGTCGATAAAAAATAAATGGGGAGGAGTAGGAGGGGGGGGGGAGATGACGAATAAAAGAAGTGCGTTCTGACACTGGTATAACAAAAGAAAAAAAAATCATTACTATGGAATGGCTGTCGAGCGATAAAGCATACTCTTTTATATTAAATTATATATTGAAAAGTCCGGACAGGTTTTTTTTCTCCCCCCCCGCCCCGCCTCCAGCCACGACGTTAATTTTCCATTGCACAAGATTCAAGACATTAATTTGACAACGATTGTATTTCATTGAATAATATTCCTCGGCCGACATAATAATAATAATGACAACAATGGCTTCTTGCCTACGTAAATATTTTTAGAAAAGTTCGGAGAAGAAAGTTTTTTCGAAGGAAGGAAGGAAGGAAGGAAGGAAGGAATATATTAAAATGACTTTCACTCGGATTTCAAGTCGAAAGATTGAATAAGTAAATAATGCTAATTGGGCGGATTGAGCGGAGCCTTGGAGAGATCATTACTCTGTCGGGGATAAAAGGTTTTGACGCTCAACCCAATTCACGAATTACGTGTAATTTTCTTCTTCTTCTTCTTCTTCTTCTTTTTATTTTAAATAGCCTGGCACATTGTTTCTCGCGCTCCCTGAGTTCACGGGCTCCAAAAGGTCAAACGAATCCAAACCTCCTCCCCACCGAAATCCACGATCTATATTTTACTCCCCCAACCCCCCGCCTAGGGTATCGAAGCAGTAATTACAAGGATTAGTTAAGCGCGGTGGCGGTGGCGGTGGCGGTGGCGGGGGCGGGGTTGGAGGAGAGCAGTGCAACGTTTTAATTAATGTATTTTTCGCGGGGAAATACTTATCTTGAAACAATTTAATCCCCCGTTTCAATATAAAATGGGCGTCCCCCGGCCGCGAGATTTACGAGCCGTAGATTGAAGGCGTCGGCGTTGTCGGCGGCAGCGGCGGCGGCAGCGGCGGCTCGGTTGCCCCTGCGGTTTCGAATTACAAGCTGGCAATGCATTAAATGCAACCGCATTGATTTTGTGAACAAGCAACAATGGAAACAGTCCACGGACTTCTTTACGATATCAATCACTGATCCTAATCGCTTTCTAAACTACTTTTCCAAAGGAACACGGAAACGGCGTTTAGCTACCCGAGGGCCGCATTATTATTATTATTATTATCATTATAATGTTATGTAATGTAGGCGCAGGCGTGATCCCGCGCCTCTACGGATATATTTGTACGCACGGGGGCAAGCGGGCGTATAAGAAAACCGTTTGTGTTGATTCCAAGTTAAGGTTAATCTAAGGGTTATTGTGGTTATTGTGGTTATTGGGGGGTTATTGGGGTTATTGGGGTGGCCGAAAGTTCTCCGAAGCCCCCGTGAGAAATACGTAATTGAGCATCGCCAAGGATCGCAGGACACCTAAGCATACCCACCCCCCCCACCCCCCTTTCATTATATAAAACGATTAATGTTGCACTCGCTGCCTTTGACATTCGCAAGCGAGGGCGTAATACGACACGATAAACGTTACGATGAAAAAAAAAAATGCTACTAAGATCTTGGGCACCGTTTTTAGGCACCGTTCGAGACCCTTGTCATTAACAGCGGCCATGTATTTCAAAAATATCGAATGAAATTCAGCAAAAGTTGTATGATCATGATTGTACATGCCGATGATCGATGACGCTGATCGATGACGCTGCAACGCGGCTCGGAAAGACTTTATTTTTATCCAATCCCTCGTCACGCATACCAAGTCCGTCATATCATTAACTCTTACATTACAATACAATCTACAATTCGAATGCGATTTATATGCATTTGTCCGTTTTACATTAGTTTTGGGATTATTATTCGTTTTGGTAATATTATTTGAAATTCATTGTAATCGGTAAGTAAGCTCCTTAGCCAAAGCCATTTTTCTCATGAATTACGTATGTCGAGGATACGTTATTAAAGAGACTCTCGAGGATATTATTTATTCTATCGACGATACCTTAGCGCCATTGAACCGCAAAGTCCACAAAGCAATTGTAATAATATATTACCGAGCTGCATTTTATCGATAAAAATAAGAAAGCGCGACAGATTACATAAGACGATTTTACCACGGGACTCTTCCCCTCTATTATTTATTTATTTATTTAATTATTTTATATACTTGATTGAAGTTTCCGTATATAAATTGCTCGTATTTAGTCAAGAAAGTGGAACAATAATGGGAGAGAGAGAGAGAGAGAGAAGGCCTTTACCAAACTGGACGAGCAATCGTTATAAGGCTTTCGAATAATTAAAATCAACTAAATAAACCGTCCAGGGTAATAAGGACGGCTACGACGGCTACGACGGGGGTTATTGGGGATTATGTCGTAGGAGGAGGAGGAGGAGGAGGAGGATCGCGAGCCAGTGCCGGTTGCCGGGCAAATGCCGCGAAAGCAGATCGGATAAAAAAAAAAAACCATCGGATTTCGACAACGGGGATCCACGACGTCGTGATTCACCGTAGTTTCAATCCCCGGCCGTTATATAAATCTTCGGCTACGGCTTGCGGTTGCGCACCGGCAGAGTCTCGTCCCCAGTTTTCTTGCTCTCGATTTGTTACTGGACCCTGGTGGATGGGGGGGGGGGTGGAGGGGTGGAAAGGCGCATCATTAACGTGAGTAGATCCCGACTGGCCGTGACTGGCCGTGACTGGCCGGGTCGTCACGCCCGAGGGAAGTAAAGTGCGAGAAGGTGGTGAGGAGCCCGGAGCCCGGAGCCCGGAGCCGGTAATGCGGAGGCGGAGAGTACGGGGGGGGGGCTGGCGCGAACGTGCGAGAGATCATATATTTGCCGGCCGCAAGGCTCCTCCCCACCTCCACCTCCCCCACCTCCACCTCCGCCTACCGTCCAGCCCGACGAAATACCCACCCGCGAGGAAGGGATCGTCCCGAACGCCGGGGTGGCTCTCGAGGGTGAGATCAGCAGCCCCCGACCGCCGATACCCATTGCAAATAACGTATGAGGGCTCCAAAGGCATTCTACCCTGGGTGACTGCTTGTCCCCTGCTACGAGAACGCGCTCGCGGCTCGATAAGTCAGTTCACCAAGAAAGTAACGAATAATACGCCCGGGTGGGGGAGTGGCTCCCTACTCCCTCCCCCTTCCTCGGCGCACGGGCTCTCGCCGAATTTCGGCACGTCCCCGGGATTCCGTGGCCGCCGCGCGTGCGCCGACTAACAAGCGCGCGGATACTAAATAACCGAAATTTATTAAAGCCGAGGCTCGGCTCCCGCCCACGTTTCCCGCTAATGCCCGAATACTTCCGAGTACCATTGCGAGTAGGGAGGTGAAAATGGTCTCGGGCTCTCGGTGATGCCGAGCAAGCCATCCTCACGAGCTCATCGAGTCTCCTCTTCTCTTCTCTCCTCTCCTCTCCTCTCCTCTCCTCTTCTATTGTATTGTATTGTATTATTCCTATTAACCTTCACGATCTATCTATCGCCTCGGCGGGGCGGGGAAGGGAGGGGAGGGGGGAGAACGAGGTGGGCCCAATTGCGGTAGGAAAAAATGGCAAACTATTAGGACCGACGCGGGTGGCAAGGATGAGAAGATGCTCGAGAATGAGGAGGTGGTCGCCCAAGCGCACCGCACCTACCGACTTACGTATTAAGCCAAGGGAGGTTATCGGGGTTATCGGGGTTATTGGGGTTATTGGGGTTATTTGGGTGGATTCAATAGGACTCGGGAGCGCTCGCTCGCTGCCAAGAAGAAACAAAAGAAGAAGAAGAAGAAGAAGAAGAAGAAGAAGAGAGCAGAGACGTGGACGATAAAATCGGCGGGTCGAGCCCCACGGGGGCGACGTAACTTCGTCCCTTTTTATTGGGGTCGACCGCGGCGGACTTTAAGGCCTTAAGCCACTTAGATTTAATGGGGAGCGCGCGAGTTCACGGTTTTATGGGCGAAAGCCTCGACGGCCAGATGGACGGTCGGTAAGGAGGGGCAGCGGTGGTGGTGGAGGGGGAGTGCCGCGGCGGCGGTGTCGGGGGTAATAGTGGCGGTATGGGGGTGTGAGGGCGGAGGGGGAGGTGGTGCCGCGGAAAAATCGACGGCTCCGTACGAGGAGTGGAAGCCGCGTTAGGGAAAATTGATTTCCCGCGTCGTGGGCTCGACGAATTTCTCGAGGCTCCGGCGACGGTGTGGCCTCGAGCTCAAGGGGATTACCGCGATCCCATGGATCTATCCGGCCCTTTATAATTGCCAAAAATTATTGGATGAGAGACGGATTTTTGAGCCATAGCATCAGATCGCCGTCGTCAAAAGTCCTTTTTACTTTATTCCTCGGCGTTGGGACGTTATTTATTCGGAAGACTTGTTCGTTCGAGTGGGGCTGGGAGTGGGGCTGGGAGTGGGGCTGGGAGTGGGGCTGTTTGCTTTAGTTAGGAAAAAGCCGAGCGCGCGCACCTCTTAATGCTCCTAAAAAGAAAAGAAAAGAAAAGAAAGAAAGACAGTCGCAGAGAGGGGTAGAGGGAGAGGGAGAGGGAGAGGTAGAGAGGTAGAGAGGGCGAGAGGCGGGGGCGTCAAATCAAGATCAAGTTTTACGAGGGCAATTTTGTTCGGAACGGCACTTCTTGTCCATCCCGCGAGAGCTTGACACCATCCTCGTGCGGATAAGTTAAAAGAACCCTCCTCCTCGCTAGATTTATTGCGTCCTCTCTCTCTCTCTCTCTCTCCCTCTCTCTCTCAGTCCGACGTATATAGAAAGGCGCAGGCAAGATCGGCCAGAAGACTTTATGAGGAATCGGGAAAACGGATGAAGCGGCAGAGCTATTAGAGCCCCAATTGCTCGGAGGGGCAATTCAATTAACGGAAGCGATAAGCTCCGATTTCTCGAAGCGGTGGGGGGGGTGGGGGGGGGGGGGGGCTCGTCGGAAAATTCGAGCACCGCCCCGGCTATACGAGAGACGGCGAAGAGCAGAGAGAGCAGAGAGAGCAGAGAGAGAGCATAGAGAGAGCAGAGAGACGGCGAAGAGCATAGAGAGAGAGAGAGAGCATAGAGAGAGCAGAGAGAGAAAATCACGGCGTAGGAAGCGACAGTCGACGGGATAATAATAAAAAAGTCTAACACGACTCTGGACGTGCATAATTGTCGCGCTTGGGGAAGCGCGAATCGAGGACCCTCCGTCACGTCCGGGACGAGCATCTCCAATTAATTATCGAGACCTGGCCGAATGACGTGGATTAATTGCCCCTCGGACAGTTGTAAGTACTCGCGAGGCACTCGGCCGGGACGGCAGGAGCGCATCTCTTGCCGTCGCTTCAGTCCAGTACGTACGCTCCTTCGAGACAAAAATTATCAAAGCACAAAGTATTGGGGTCCTGCGTATCCGCCCTCCTCCTCCAGCTCCTCGTCTACCTGACGAAATCACTGGGACGGCCGGTGAGATTCCCCCACCTCCCCACCTCCCTCCCACCGGCCTCCCACTTAACAAGACCCGATATATAATTGCCACTCGTCTTTTTTTTTTACTCTTTTTATTACATTTCATTGGGATGGTTATGGGGGGGGGGATTTATGGGGCCATCGGGATGAGGATTTTATCCCCGCACGGATTTACGAGTTCGGATTTTTTTTTTTTTTTTTTTTTTTTTTTTTTTTCATTAATAAGGTTACGACGGGATCCAAGATTAATGGACAATGCCGTCGTCGGTAGTATACGTCCCCCCCGGACGACTCTGCCTTTAAACGTCTGCCAACAACAAATGGAACAAATGGAATACGCTTAGAAAGGTATTATTATTATTATTATTATTATTATTATGCATAGGCTTGGGCATATTTGTGCTGCTGGATTGGAATAACGTAAACTTGATAAATGCCAATGGGTTCCCGTCTCCGGCCAATACGCGCACCGACCCACCAATTCATCTCTCCCCCGGCTTTAATATATACATATATACGTATATACGTATATATATATACCGGAGCTTGCCTGGATTATTTGCCCTGGCCTCGAGGACGCGATTGTTTTTCAGCAAGCTGTTACAAGGACGCCTCAGCAAAGATGCAGCAGAATAAAATGCGGTGCATGGAATATAGAAAGGGGGAGGGTGGTGGGGGCGGTGGCAGCGATCGTTTGGGCAATTAAAAATACGCGTGCACGCCGATCGGTACCGACGAGTGTCGCCGAGTATTGCCGAGTACCGAGCTCTTACGCAACACGGTGTGCAGAACGTGATTGTCAATGAAACGACGAGTACCGAGTACCGAGTACCGGGAACCGGGAACCGGGAACCGAGGGCATTCGTTCCGTACGCGCATTGGCAATAGATTATATTTGAATTTTAAAGCGCCGTCGGGACAACCTCGAGGATAACCTCGAGGGGATGATACACCGCGTCGCCTCTTTACTACAGGTTTGTTTTTTTTTTTTTTTTTTTTTTTTTTATATACTAGCTTTGACGTAATACCGAACCGTCTCTCGGTGGGGCCATTATCTATTAATAAGCGGCCCGGGCACCTAGACGTCTAATTATTTTCAGCCCCTCAGTCCCCTTCGAACGATTGTTATTCCGTATTTAGAATACCGTAAGGAATACTCGGGGAGGAATTTTCTGTATTTCATTATAAACGAGTGCGTGTTGTTCAATAGCAATGCTTGGGGTACAAAAATTACAAAGACCGAGTTTTTGCTTTAATTTGAATTGTAACGGACGATTAGCTGCCTACCCGATTACCCCCGATTACCTACCCGATTACCTACCCGATTACCTACCCGATTACCTACCCGATTACCCGACCGATTACCCGACCGATCCCCGTCCCAGCATTACGACAAACACATGACGATTTACATTGGCGGTGAGAAGCGGGAACGGGTAAGCCCCCTCTCCCCAGCCCCCTACTTTAAATTAAACAATTAAATAAATATTATTAATTTTACGCGAACGGCGCAGCGACAAAGCGGCCAATAACCCCGTAAAGCCATCGTAATATAATAGTTGCGATAAAAAATTATCATTATTATTATTATCATCATTCCGTAGGTTCGATGCCCTCGTGCCTCAGTTATACAATATATATATATATAAAAGTTTTAATTAACATTGGCTACGTCCGAATTTCCCATTAATTAAAGGGAAATTCATCGCGCAGCCCCGGCCCTCTTCATGAAAAGGCATGAAATATTTCATAGATAATATTATAATAAATGCACGATAATGTATCAAAGTATAGGCAAGAACTCGTTAAACGCCCCGCCCCGCCCCCTCCCCCTTTTATTTACGCTCCCATTTAAATAATTGATAAAGGATTCGCTTCGGGGATGCGAATCCGAATTAAGGGTGTATTGCTAGAGAATTTTTTTTTGCGCCGCCATCTTTCCTTCCTCTTGCCCAAAGAGGTAGAAGAAGAAGAGGAAGAAGAGAGAAAGAGAGAGAGAGAGAGAGAGAGGAAAAAAGAAACGAGTGAAAGAGTAACGGCGGAGCCTGGATGAATTGTGTGGGATGGTCGGGACGTCAAAGTCAAAGTCCAAGTGTACGCGTGACGTTGTTAAGAGCATCGTAACGAAATTGTCATTCATTTGGGTCTCCCAGAGTCCGAAGGAAAAAGGCGTAAGCAGCCCTCACCAGCTTATAATAATAATAATAATCAATGGGCCGAATCGTTATTGCATAGCCACCGCGTCAAATTTAATAAACGTACGTGAAAGAGCTTAATAAAGTGTAGGGGAGTTGACATTGGCCAAGGGCCGATAGACGTAATAAGACGGTCACAAGACCAAGAGATCACATGTAGAGATGAGCCGGCCAACGCTCACAAACAGCCTGTCGTCCCTTCCACCTGATAGATCGCTTCTCTCGCCCGTTTCGCTCTCTCTCTCTCTCTCTCTCTCTCTCTACAGCATCCAATAGCCCCTGTATCGGAATCGATACAGCCGAGCCTGTTCCTATCGTCGGCCAGGGTTACGCGTATTAGCAGCCGCGGACCAATAACCGTAAGGATTAAGAATAACTCTCGGAGACGATGGCGGGCTGACAGAGTCCAACGGATCGCCCTTGGATTATAACCGACGCCCTCGATCTCTTGACGATCTCGTCGAGCACGCCCGACCCATCGTCTACCCGATAACGCTTTTCGAACGGCCGTCGTGCGGGACCAACGGTGCGCCTGCGACCAGCGATCCGATCGACCTGCGGCCGTCTGTCTGGTTGTCCTCCACCTCCTCCTCCACCTCCTCCTGCTCCTCATCATTGAAATTTATTAAAAAATTACTTGGCTTTGGCTCGGCCGACGGTCCGACGGTAATAGGGATTTCGTCGGCCAATATTAAATGGAATTAGAGCGACGGGCCGGAAAAGCCGAGTTGTACCCGGTGCGGGGGTTAATGAAAGGCCCGCCGTGCCCCCCGTCCCCCGTCCCTCCCGACCAAAGCGCTCCTCCTAATCTCCTAAATCGATCGATACAGCCGCGCGGCTAAAGTTCGTTTGGCCCCCTGCCCTCCCTTTTCCGACCGCCCCGTGTCTCCCAAAGCAAGACAAAGCCCACGAGGTACGGCGGAATGAGGGGCAGGAGGTGGAGGTGGAGAGATCGCGAATGCGCTTTGGGACAAACGAGCCTCTCGAAGAAATCGAGCATTCGGTGCTTCCTTCCATCCTTCCTCCCATCCTTCCTCCCATCCTTCCTCCCATCCTTCCATTCTTCCTGTCTGCCCGTCTGTTCGCGAGGCTTCCGCAGAGTCGCGCGACGCCTAATACGACCCCCCCCCACTACCAGTCCCGCTCCCTACGTCCCACAAAGGGCTCGCGCCAACAAAAGACCCTACCGACTCGGCGCCTCTCCCCCCCCCCCCCATCTGCCGATCCTCATTATAGATATGATTTAAATACAATTGGGACTTGTCGCGCCCCTTTAATGTTTGAACGAGGAGACAGCCACTGTTGTGTGTGCCGGAGCCCGGGATAATTATCTCTCCCTTCTCCCTACCACCCCCTCCCTACCACATACCCACATACCCACCACTCCTTGCCCACGCCCTTGCCTCACCCGCGGCTTCTAGCCGGCGAACAATCCCCCTCGGTCCCGTCCCGTCCCGTCCCGTCCCGGCCTCCCACTACTCGCGCTCCCCGCGGCTTCGTCATCCCCAGCGGAGCGAATGCCTCGTTGCCGATAACTTCATCGCTTTAACGACTTCAAGGAGTCGCGCGCCGTCGACAACGGTTGCGTTCCTTCCTCCGGACATAATTTATCCACGACTACTATTCCACAACGATTCCAGGCCCTCGCCGATCCTTATAAAGCCTCGTTCGTCGTTGGCCTACTTATCCTATCCATCCGCCCCCTCCCCCCTATCCCATATCCCTGCCTTATCATTGGCTACGTCCACTATAAAAGCACTCCCCACCCCCCAATAACCCCAATAACCCCAAGGATTCGATTGATATTCTCGTTCTCGTTTGATCGTGTTGAAATTATTTCGCTGAGAGTTTTATTTGACGGCCCCCGCACTTACCGGCCGTTAGTAATAAGCTTTTATTGTAAGTCTCGTAAAGCTCGGGGGTGGGTGGGGGTGGAGGGCATCTGCGCCGCGGCCGGGGAATCGATATTAGCGAATCGCCGCTTATTCGAAATCATTTCACGTGCTTTTATATCGCTGTCCGGTGCCGCGCACACCCGCGCACTCGGACAAACGCGCCTACGCCCCCATTCTTACCCATTCTTCCCCATTCTTACCCATTCTTACCCATTCTTACCCATTCTTCCCCAACGGATTAAATACAACGGAAAGAAGAACAACGTACAGTCGCTGGACAATTATTTACATCTACGTTCGCTTAAGCAACGGGTTCTAAAAAAACGGATTGGCTGGGGGTGGTGGTTACGCGTTTTTCACGTACCGCAACGACAGAGAGAGAGAGAGAGAGAGAGAGAGAGAGAGTGTGTGTACACGCGATAAATTGCAAAATCAATTGCCATTGCGTATTCCATATTACCAGCAGCAGCCTCAGCATTTTCTCAAAAACAATGATGGGGAAACGCCCGGAAAAGCCTATAAAGCTAAAAAGCCTCGGAGGGCGAGGATGTTTATGGGGGTTTTTATGTTCGAGGGGAGCGTCGGATGATGGCCAAAGTGGCGTCTATGTCGATCGCGGGGGGAGAAGTCGCGGCCTCCTCGGAACCGCCGCCGCCGCCGCCATTGTCGAGCTAAGCCCAAAACGCGGACACGACGCGTCGGGCCTCGTTGCCGACTTCCCGGCCTGCCCTCCCCCCGCGCTGCACGTGACGTCGGGCTGCGTGACCGGAAACAAACAGACTCGCGCGGCCGTCTCATTCCTCGACGAGGCTTATCATCTTACAGTCCGTATCCCCCAATAAGCCCAATAACCAAGCTCGTCGCCGACCCCTTCAATGGGCCCCGAGTGCCGGATCAACCACCGCACCCGGACACGGCTACGGGGACGCTCACCTCCGATCTCCCTCTTTACGGGCGTCATCGTCATAAAGATCGCGCCTAGAGAGAGAGAGAGAGAGAGAGAGAGAGAGCGGCTGCCGTCACAAACTCTCAATTAAAATGTTGAACAGCTCGACCAGCGCCCCGTTCCTACAGGCCGACTTTTCATCCTCTGGCCGCGGCGACGCTTCCTTTCCGGGCCGATCGACTTGAAAGCCGACTGCTGAGCCGAATTCAGCTAATTAAGGGGCTCGCTCTGTCATCTTACCTCGCTTTCCGCATTACTCAAGCCTGACGCGTAGAAGTGAGACGCGTACTTTCCCCGAGTAACCCCAATAACCCCAATAACCCCAATAACCAGCCGTTCGAAGCTTGTCCGGGTCGGTCCAGCCGGGGTCATTGGGACGGGGGTGGGCTAGAGCCGACGTTACGCGGAAATACCGCGCTCAAGGGGCTAAACAGCTCGGTAACTATCGCGATTCCCTGGGCTTCCTGGACCTCGGCACCTTCAACGGCAACGTTGTCAATATAAAAATCGCCGGCAATGCGCGCCCCGTTAAAGGGCTAAGGAAATCCGGGTAAGAAGGAGGGCCGGCCGGCCGCAGGATCGACTTTCGCCGCGGCAAGGCTATTATTGGGGTACACGGAGTGAGAGGGAGGAGAGGGGAGAGAGTGAGGAGGCAAAAAAACCACAGGGAGTTGGTTAAAGGGGAAATTACACGAGAAGCAGCTCGCGGTCCATTATAATGAATAACGAGGTCCGGTACTTCAATTCGTTGTCCGATGATCCCCCGTCCTCGCGAGTCCCGAGTCTATTTATTCGCTTGGCGCGCAACCCTGGCCCCTAATATTTATGATATTATACGATTTTTACAATAAAGCCGGTGAAGGTGAGGGTAAAGGCGGGATGGAGTCCCGTGGAGAAGATGAAGAAAAAAAAAAAAATGGGAAGATGGGAGGAGCAGTAGCAGTAGCAGTGCCGCGTCGGTGATTAGAATTCCGAGCAAGGGAATCTCGCGACGATTGACCCTCGGCCAGCATCCGGAATGCTGTAGGGAGCGGAGCGGAGCAGCGCCGCACGTGTGTGTTTGTGCGAGCGCGCGCGCGAGCGGTTAAAGGTGGGCGCCCCGGTCGACCTGACAATCCCCGACGTCCTTTCGTTCAAAAGCAAACTCCCCGTCCGAGCCACCGTGTCCGATCATCCATTCCGGGCGTTCCACTTTCCACGAGGGTCCACGAGGGTCCACGAGAGAGAGAGAGAGAGAGACGGGAGACGTGGATTCGCAGCTGCCGAATTTTCTTGGAGCGGCCTTTTGTACTACGGAAACGCCGAGTCGTTGTTCGGCCTCGCGATGCCAATGCGAGCCATCGATTCGCCGTCTTCCACGGGAAATGCGTCGAGCGCCCTTCCTCCCCCCCCCCGGTCCCCATGTCCCCCGTTCGGCGTCTGCGTACGGTATACTTTATTCCGCATCTTGTTTCCCCTCTCGGGACCGCGGCAACGACCGTCGACGCTCCTCGTCCCGGCCGAGGAGATGCCGGGGGGGAGCCAGCCGAGGCGAGTCGAGTCGAGCCGAGCCGAGCCGAGCCGAGCCGAGCCGAGCCGACAAGGTGTAATAATCCTCGTAAAAAACACTTTTGCTTGAAAGGTTTCAAGTGGATTACTCCTCTCCTTACAATCCATCTGAATTTCAAATGTTATGGGGTTTACGGGCAGAAAAAAGGTTATATAAGGCCATAATGCTTACATAATGCGGACGATAAATTAAATTTACGATAACGCTCGCGAGAACGTATAACTTTTATTCGGAATTTATTATAATTTTCCACTTCAATTTTCACTGCGCTTCCGTATTTCCGTGGAAATAATAAACAAGCGACACCGACCGCCCCCCCTCCCTCCTCCACCCTAGCCCACCTCCCCACGCCGCATCGAGGGAACTGCTGATAATGAATGGCCCGCGCCTAACCCCTTCCCCCCTCTACAATTCACCGTTATTCAGTTCTCGAAACTATTAACAAACAGCTACTAAACTGAATTTACATTATTTACATCATTTTTGTGGACAACCGTTACGTATAATTACATACGTACATACGTACATGCATGCATGCATGCATATATATATATATAAAGAAGGGGTATTTGATAAGAATACGTAAAATAAAACAGTTTTATACCACTTTACGGAATTGTAATTTTTTTTTTTTTTTTTTATTTTATTTCATTTACTTATTTATATTTTTTCAATTAGAGTAATGAATAGGGAACGGGACGAAGGTTTCGAGTGGAAGAGTCCGTGATGGAGAGCCTAGGGATTTTCTTGATCACTGGAGCAGTTAGAATCATAGAAATCGCTTATTCTTTCGAATGCGCGTGAACGGCAAATCTGAAATTAAATATGCTGAATGTTTTACAATCGATAATATCGTGCGGGGGCGCGGGTAAGCCGGGTAAGCCGGGTAAGTAGCGTCGTAATAACGGCCGCGCGGCAAATTTCGAAACGAAAATACCCGCCAACGGTGATGGAAAATTACGGTAATCGGGCTTATTATTGTGATTATTACCCTGGCGACTCCCGACTCTGTAAATTTCCAATTTTTCCGCGAACATTAATCGGACTCGTTCGTTATCGATTACCGCGGATCGAGCGTGATTGAATTTTTCCGAATTTCTTAGAAAGGCGGAACGATCTACCTGACCCCCCCCACCCCCGCCAATCAAATCTTAATATTTCGTAAGCGAAAGAATTTGCGATTCCATTGCTCCGCCGTGGATAAAACTGTAAAGCCGCGGCTACGCTCGATGCCGGTCCTTTATTGTTTTCAAATGTCAAAGTGAACGACTGCGGTGGGAGTGCGGAGGGTGTGCGGAGGGGGTGTGCGGAGGAAAAAGGAGCTTACCGATTCCCAATCGAGGACAAGCAAGCAGCATTTGGCATTTGTGCACGAAATCCACCGCATGCGCGCATACACATATAACCCCCCCCCCCACTACTCTTGTATAATTTTAATTTTTCTTACCCGGCCATTGGGGTTATTGGGGTTATTGGGGTTATTGGGAAAGATACGTCTCGATACGTAAAGTCGAAATCTAACGTTTGCCCCCCGGATTTATGCCTCTGATTTCTTTCTTTCTTTCTTTCTTTTTTTTTTCTTTCTAAGCAAGAGTAATTCGAACGTAAACCTACGTTATATTACTGATAAACCCTTTTCAAAGTGGACACGAACTACCAATAAATAAACTTTAATAATCGATGATGTATGTAATTTAAAAATTATATTTTAACAGCACCGTAGGAATGGAATATGAATAAAACTCTTTATTTTATACTTCATTCGGCTCTTTACCTACGAAAACTTTATTTCTACATGACACGCCCATTGCAGCTACAATTTTATTATTAAAAACAATCGATGAGTTTCTTTGATCAATATTTTTTTGTTTTTTTATTCTTTTTTTTATTTGTAATTTATTAACAAACGTGGATGCTCGATAAAAAAAAAATATATATATATATATAAAGCTATGGCGAGAAAACTTCATTTACAGGTTTCGAAAGATATTCCTTGTGACCCCAATAAAAACTTTTGCCCCGAAAGCTAAAGCTCCGACTTTTAAATCCAGATCTCATTTAACATTTTATTTTGAAAAAATATTTTAAACGTATAACAATACGCATACGCGTACGCGTACATGTGAAAAATAAAGCTAACTTTTTCGACGTAGAGTTTACAACGTCACTTTTACAACGAGAGCATAT
The DNA here is from genome assembly GCA_018883505.1 of Ceratosolen fusciceps. Lineage (NCBI taxonomy): Eukaryota > Metazoa > Arthropoda > Insecta > Hymenoptera > Agaonidae > Ceratosolen > Ceratosolen fusciceps. The sequence goes on along the minus strand of RCIC01000039.1, from coordinate 502,576 downwards.
AAATAAATATTGAAAAGAAAGAAAAAAAAGAAAAAGAAAAAACAAATAGAAGAATAAGGAGAAGAGAATTTCGCTCGGTGTGGCGTGAATCTATAAAACGAAAACAATGTATAAATTTCAGTCTGGTCATTCAAAACAACGTCATGTCAGCTTCGCTTTAATTATCATTGGGGCGCCTCCGTCTCCCTAATGGACGTAATTCTCGCGTATCAAAAATTCAGTACAGAGAGTACAAAAGTTAAAGAATATATATATATGCCCCGTAAAATTTATATAATATAATGACGGCCAACAAGAATACACAGAAGAAGAAAATAATAACACATTCTCGTGTCCGACTTTCACGTACATAGATTTCGTATGCAAAATAGTAACGGGGGAGGAGGAGGAGTAAGGGGGGCAGCCTTTAATTTACGACGACATTGTATGGTATTTATTAAGTGGCTGAAAGCTTTACGTTCGTGAGAAAATGCACTTTATTACAGTGTTTAATGGTTGTGCGTGTACATATTGATGAACAGAGGAAGATAAAGAGATCGCGGGCGCGCGCGCGAGAGACAGAGAGAGAGAGAGAGAGAGAGAGAGAGATAGCACAAGATAATACGACGGTACAGAGCTTTGCGCTAACTATGCATCCACTATTTAAGGAGAGAAAAAAAAAATCAAATGTAAAGAAAAGGGGGCGAGGGTATTTTTATCACTCACTGATAAATAAAGGATCGCCGATCGTGTCCGCTCGAAAATCTTGGCCACCCCCCGCCCCCCATACCGAGCTAATACAGATTAATATAGATATTTTTCAATAGAAATTAACATAAACTTCGGTAAGGGCGATGCCAATGGAATAAAATACTCGAGAGGACCGGCTTAAATGGACGCGAGGCTAAAATTAGTTATTATTCGGATTAAATGAAATTTTATAATGCACGGGTGGGGGGGGGGGGGTCGGGCTGCTGCTCGAGTACAATAATTTCCTTACAAATATTTAAATTTGCCGTAAACGCTGCTATTTGAAAACTCACGTTCCAAGATATAAAAAGTTTTTTACGTTCCCAAATTGGGTAATTTAGATATAAATCCTTTAGAGGAACTTCTTCAGAGTCTTTAAGCTTTATGGACTTTGCTCTTTTTTACGATACATATATACGTATATACGTATATACGTACGCGCGAGCTCACGTATACGTACGCACGCACGCAAACACATGTATATATATATATATAGATAAAACTTGATCGGGATTTAAGCGAATTAGCGAATAAGTATGATTAGCAGGTGGGCCTTGGGCTGCAAATGGAATAATAGTAAATAAATGAATAAATACAATGGATGGATGAAAACGTGGGGGGAAAGGTAGGAGACGGGAAGCAGTGTTCGGATTTAAAATGAGATGGGAAAGGAGTTAACAAAAAGTCTCTTTTTGTTGAAAGCGAAGGTAATTAATTTAAATGACACCGAGGGACGGGGGATTATTAAATATTATATTATTAAGAATCTCGTGGTGCTGGTAGAACAAAGGCAATGGTAATAATGGTAATAATGAATAAGAAGTGAGGAGCGAGGCTTGGTTATGATATAAGATAATCTAAGATCCTTATTAGTAAAGAGCATTTAATTCTCGGGTGAATAGCATTGCTTTTGTTTGCGCAAGCAGATGCCAAATAAGGCCAAATAAGGCCAAATAACCCCAAATATTGTCTCGCACGCCTTAAACGATAATTACCGGATGATATGCTTCCTCCCCCCCACCCACCCCCAACGGTTGTTTACTTTACACGGGACTTAAGTATCCCCGGCTAAGCCTAATGAATTTAAAGTTCGGCTTCTTATTAAAAGCTCGCCGTACTCGCTTATACTTTTATTATTAAGACGGAGCGAATGGAAGAACGAAACTAATTATTTCGAATGCGTCTGTCTCTATCGGATTACATTTTAACGTTATTAAGCCGTTGGATGCCGAATTCCCGAGCTCCATTCCCGAGCTCCATTCCCCAGCTCATCGCAATGTTTTATTTTTGCAAATTCAAATTCTTATAGCGTAAGATATGCATAAGTTTATTAATATAGAAAAAGGGAATAACAACAACAACAACAACAACAACAACAACAAAAGAATTATTTATTCTCGTGAGAGACGGAGGTCAAATACAATGATGGTGGTAATGGAAAGGAGATTATTGTGTAGCGAAAGGAGAGCCTAATGAATTTGCATAATCGAGCCATTTTTTTTTTTTTTTTTTTATTACCGTATTACGCATGCGCGCATTAACGATTGCGCGATAAAAATTAATAATAAGAGCGGGGCGACGGGGCATGGAGGCTGAAAGGCAGACAGACGGTCTTCTACGGCCGAAAGATTTGGCTCGACGAGCGGCTGAATTGTAAGAGAGTTTTTTATCTGTTTTTTTTTTTTTTTTTTTTTTTGTTCTCTCTTCTGTTTTTGTTTACAAACGAGCCGCAATCACCGAATGAAAAAAAAAGCAACGTCAAACAGCCTTTAAAAATGTTTACGAGAAATTACATTAAATTAAATTGAATTGAATTGAATTGAAAATCATACGAGGCTTTATATGAGCACTTTATACTTGGGGCGCGATGTTCTAATATACTACTAATACTGCATACTAATAATGACCCAATACTAGACGGACCCGGAAAATGCCCCATTTTCCCTTGTATACTACTGCGCGTCTATGCGCGATCTCAGTATAAATAATCTATCCGAGGACATTGAGAGGGCAAGACAATAGAGTCGGAGAATAAAAACAGGATGGAACAATAAGGAGAGCATAATTTCCACGGGGGGGTGGGGTGGGATTAAGGTCCGGCTATTTTATTTAAATTAAAATGTAAATTAAAGGGAATTGAAACGCTGCTCTGCTTACTTTCCGGCTTACCCGGGAACACCAAGACTACACTGCATTTAATTATCCCCGAAATTATATTTCCAAACCTAGCCCCGGCTACGTTGCAAGAAAATATATATATATATAAAATAAGCAGATAAATAAATAAATAAATAAATAAATAAATAAAAAGCGAAGAAAACTGAGAGAGAGAGCGGAGAGCAGAGAGAGCAGAGGAGAGATTGAGGACGCACGTACGCGTGTCGATGCGGGGGGACATTAGCGGTGAGGTTATTGGGGGGAGGAGGGGAGAGAGAGAGGCTCGGAGGATTCGTTTTAAATGCCCGAAACGGAATTCCATTCTCTATGCGCACGCGTCTACGTACGTATACGGGCACGTTTATTTATACGAAAGAAAGGAGGGAGCGGCGGGAAGGGGGGGGGTAGGGAAGATTAATAATGTATGCCCGTCGCGGGTCCACGGAGCAGCGCAGCGGCGGTCGGTTGTTGCCACGCAGCTACATCGTGCATAAGGACGATGACAGCTCGGCATTACGACGGGTCCATGGTCCGCGCGAGGACGGAGGCCGCGCATGCGCCCTAGCTCTCCTTCACGCTAGTCCTCGAGCGTGGCGATAGATCTGATAGAGGACAGGCGGTGACTTCCGGGCCGAACCGACCTCTCGCTCATCAATTCCTTTACCGTTTGCCCCCCCCCTCCCCTCCGCCCAATTGATCCCCTCGTATTAATGACTCTCCCTCTCTCTCTCTCTCTCTCTCTCTCGTCCCTCCGTTCGGCTGTCCGTACGGACCTTCTAAATTCGAGATGGCCTGCATGAACCGAGGAGGAGCAGCTCGCCCCCCCCCCACTCGAAATACCTTTTTTATTCACTTCCCTTCGGATGGATATTGTATTCCATCGAGTCCGGCAAGGAGGTGGGGTGGGGGGGATGGAAGGTTTCTTTGTTCTGGCCGAGAACTCCTTGGAATTTCAGCGGGACGAGGCTCCGGGACGAGGCTCCTCCAGGGGGGCTGCTCGTTTACGTTTACGTTTACGTTCACGTTCACGTTTTGCTACATCTTGCTCGTATCATTTATACGTGCTCTTATATAAATATGCCCTCGCGCGCCATCGATAATCATTATAATGATTCTTTTACAAGCATTAACGGATCACTGCTCAAATTTTACGTATTAAATTTACGGCCAAGTGCCAATCAATGTGTCATAAAGCCGTAATTTAATGGCCGAACCCATATCGCAATTATAGATAAGCGCCTGCCATTCGTCTATATCGGATAAATGTTTAATAAAATTACCCCTACCCCCACCCCACCCGCCGCCACAGCAGTACCTATAAACACTTATAAACAAATTAGGTGCACGTTTTTTTTTTTTGTTTTTTTTTCCCCCCATCCCTTCTCTAATAATCAATGAATTACGATGGAATGTAAATTAAGCGAGTGACCGGGCTGAAATGAAATTACGTATACTACTAAAAAAAAAGGTATGAATTTCATTGGCCGAACGGACTAAGTCTGCCGGCGGTTATTGGCGGGCCCGAGTCGCTTATAATTACATTCCCAAATATATCAGTAATAATAAATCGACTCTCCTACTAGGCTATTCGCTCACTCTCCGGACGATACTTCAATGTTTACTCCATTCTTAATTACCTTTTTTCTATTCCTCATCTTTTTCTTTCTTTCTCTCTCTCTCTCTCTCCATTTATATACCCAAAATAACCTTGCCTCGATACATTAAAATTACATTGAAAAAAAGAAAGAAAGAAAGAAAGAAAGAAAGAGAGGACGAACGCTTAGGAGGGACATCGGGAACGAATAGCAATAATAATAATAATAATATTTACCCTTTTACGCGATAAAGTTCATTGGAACGTGAAGGCGAGGAGGGTTGCGTTTTCAAAAATTCCTCTTTAATTAAATTATCATTTTAATAATGTACCCCCGAGATATGTAACGAACGCGTGGCCAGTGACGCGTAGTAGCAGAAGAAAAACAACAAAACAAAACAACAACAACAACAAAAAATCTTTTAAAAAAATAAAATTTTAACTTAATTAGGAATAATTATGAAGTTTCATAATGATATTGATGTTTTTCTTTTTCCTTCTTCTTCTTCTTTCTTTCCTTTCTTCTTTCCTTTCTTCTTGGTACTTATTATTAATGACAAGTGCGCTGAGCGAACGCACTCTGCGTGCCTTGGAAAACATTGTACACAATTAAAAGAATTTCCGTTTGAATATTTTCCTGTGTCCTGTGTCTGGACACGTAATATAATTAAGGCCTTCCCGAGCTTTTTATGGACGTTTTCATTCACCTGCCCGGCGGTAACGTAAGCTCGTATGGCTCGTTTTGCAAGCGCGTTCCCGATCAATACAGGCCATTTGATTTGTATAAAAAAAAAAAAAGGGCTTTCCAAAATATAATGTAAAATTAAATAATGGCTCTTTTGACTTGCGTGATAATTTTACGTAATAAGATATATATGTGCGTCATTGGAATTCGCTTGACGCGCGTCTATTGCAAATAGACGTTAAGGGATAACGGGAGAAGCATTTTTCCTCATAAAATACGCATTGATTTCCACTATAATATACATTGTAAGAATCCGATAAATTTAATATATATATATGTATGAAAATGTATCGGGTCCGGGAACGTTTCGACCCGACGACGACGAATTGTATATTAGACGCTAAAAGAATATTTGGAAAAACAAAAAAAAAAAAAAAAAACAATCAATAATACTCCCCGGTACTCGTATTTTATATATAAAAAGAAGAAGAAGGAAAAAACAAAGAAATACTACTACTAGCAAACGGTTGGTATTGTAGAATGATGTCAAGTGCTCGGACTGCTTTGGATAACTGAATAATCCACTTGAATTTGTTTCTCTGCTACGTACGTATACACGTCTCCGCTTGTATTGTACACTTATATACAACTAACTTCGAGTCCTTCGGGTAAAGGATTAACTTCGAGTAACGCTATGTATGAACTTCTCCAACTATTTGAGGGTGCCCTGGATTTTAAAGTTATTTGGAAAATAGACGGGGGGGGAGAAAGGGGGAGAGCGCGTGTAAACTACGCCTCCCCCGAGAGCCGTTTCGACGTTTTATACAAAAATTTTAAACGAATACCCGTCCCGTCCCTCCCTCCCTCCCTCCCATGCATTTTCGAACTTAATAAAAGTTAACGGGGGAGGGGGGGTAGGGGGAGAGATATATTCCGGCGTCGCGAGGAAAGAAAGAGGAAAGAAAGATCCCCCCTACCCCCAGATTCGGATAAACGGACGATTTATAAATTAAGCCGAGCAAATCTTTCCTCATAATAAAGCCGCAAATAGTTCCAACCGCGACTTTCCTTTGCTTTTCTTTTCTTTCCTTTGCTTTTTAAATCTGCCCGTGCAGTTTCTTGGTAGCGATTCACTTCGTGTAATCTTTACACGAGGGGCAAAGGGTGAAAATTTAAAAATTCACGTATTTATCGGCCGTATTTATGGCGAAATAAATGTTTGTATAACTTTATCGCGTTTCATTATAAAATTGCTGGTTTTTTTCTTTTAAATCGACTCCAAAAATCTTGTACTGTTTATTGTTTATTAAATTCTACCTCGATTCCCTTAAAATTTCATAAACAATGTTTTCATAAAGGAAATTTTTTTTCATGGATTTTCAAAAATCCCTCAATAGAATTTATAGCCTTTCGTAAAAATAAACCTTTGGCCCGTAAATACAAAAGGAAATACAAAAAAAAAGAGAGAGAGAGAGAGAGAGAGAAAGAGAGAGAGAAAATAGTAAAACACCTACCCTGTACACGTACGCACGCACACTCCTACGCAGGATACATAATATTTTTTATAATTTAGATGCTTGTCATTCTTAACAGAATCGATGCACGGAAAATGTTCTTTAAAGAGGGTGGGGGGGGAGAGCCGTTTCATCATACTGTCTGCCGAGTGTATTTATTATACTTTTTATTTTTTCTTCTTCTTTTTTTTTCTTCTTTTTACTTCGTTCCAAAGGTTCACTATAAAAATTAAGGAGGCGCACGAGTCCTCGGCAAAGAATTGCCGTAAAAAAGCGCCTTCGACAGAATTTCGGTGAAAATAATTTTCTCCCCACTTTTTCTCTCATACCAACATTTCAGCCTTACGGAAATTGATTTTTCTATTAAGAATACCTTCAAGAAATCTCATTCAAAATCTCCTATTATTATTATTATTATTATGATTATCATCATCGTCGTCGTCGTCGTCGTAAGGAAAGAGAGCCGGGGAATAAGAGCCGGCGTGAATAATAATAATAACACTCTTTATTTATTGGAATTTATCCTTCATTAGTATTGGGACTATGGGACAATTAAGTTAAGATAAGTAAATGAGATCGATAAAGTGCCGAAATTGACCACCTGATGGCGCTTATCTCTCATGCAAATGGCTAACGTGATAGCCGCATAACGTTTAGTTACGTTTACACGTGCCGCGTTAACCCAATAACCTCTTGCAGACGATCGCGTTATGTGACGAATCTATTCTCTCTCTCTCTCTCTCTCTCTCTCGCCGCATATAATTATACATTATTACACGAACAAACACGTAAATGCACTGGAACGACGATTCTTTAAGAGTTTCCGTGATTTACGCTCGAGTCTCGAATTTATTTTTTTTTTTTAATAAAACCAACAAGTTTTTATGTAGTAAGTATCTAGTGGGGACATTTTTTTGCAAAGAAATACTGCGTTTGATATTATTTAGTTCGGTTAGATTTCATGTGGAATAGTCTAGTATTTCATGTAGAGAAGCCTCGTGTACGAGAAATAAAAGAGGAAGCGAAGCACGAACTCTTGACGTACTTAACAACGTACAAGTGATCGCGTGTTGTCAAAATCAGTTGAATCTCGACGAGACAATCCGATTTCGAATTGAAAATTTAAAATTTCGGCAATAATAAATATTAAAGAAGCATATCGCAACGTACGGATAGGAATCTCGTCGTGTTAATAACAATGACGGCCATTTGTTAGGTAAATAGCGGTTCGGCCGAGCTCGTCTCCTAACCATTGGACGTAAAAATGTAAACATAATTTGCGTTCGGGACTCGCGGGGACCTCGTGAATATTAAAATTAAAGCTTCGGAACGGCTCGATTAATTTTTACAGCGAATTACAATACGTTTAATAATCCATGCCCCCAACCCCCACCCCCCTCCTCGTGAAATTCCTCCTCCGGGGAATAGCCTTTCCTCTTCCCCGGACCAACGTAAACTTTCAAATGGCTCGCAATTACGTCCATAATCGTAAAATCGAAGCACGGGCGGGGAGGCGGACGGAATGGGGGAGTGGGAACGGGCGGGTAAGAGTCGAGTCGAGCTGGCGCTTGTCGAAGAGCCCAAGAGGCACGTAATAACGGCGATAGGAAATCGCTATGAAAAGCGATGTCGATTCAATTCGACGCAGTTCGTCGCCCTGAGCAGCCACCGACCTCACCGACCGGACTGACGGGATCCCGTCACACGACGGCCGACTACATGATTATTATCTGGGTTATTCGGGTTATTGGGGGAGGAGGAGGAGGAGGAGGCAGCAGCCGTGAACAACGGGAGCGAAGTAAAAAAAGTAAGGATCCACCGAGTAGCGCCGAGTGCAGGGTTTTTTTTTTTTTTTTTTTTTATGGGGAGGCTGCGGAGTCAGTTGTTTTGGGCAGTAGAGATAATTCGTGGAAATGAGAGAAGAGAAGATAATGGGACGACATTGCCCAATGACTTTATAAACGTGTGTCGCTCGGCTCACCAGGAGTCTGGTAAAAAAAAGTGGCTGGACTCCCGGCAGAGGTCGGGTGAGACGAGCCGAGAGACGTAAGGTCAATTGGGGTTATTGGATGTACCGTGCACGTAACCCGACCTCCTTCTCCTCCTCCTCCCCCTCCCTCTCTACTCTACCATCTACCGGGTTTAAATGGCGGACGACGTGCTTATTAAATACGCGCGCGTCGAATCGACTCTCGAAGGAAGTTTTTGTCGTGTGGCGAGGGGGTGAAGAGAGGAGAGAGAGAGAAAAAGTGAATGGAGCCGCTGGTGGCGCGGTGCACGAGAAATCGATTAGCCCATTCATGCTTTCCTTCCGCCATTACACCGCGACCGCCCACATCCGAGATGTGACGAGCTGGGTCGTGTCCGTGGAGGGGGTAGGGGGATAGCGGGGCGGTCGGCATTGTCTTTCCTGCGAAGGAACGGGCCGAAATCCCGATGATTTCTCGTATAGCCCGTTAAGGCAGCCCCTGTCCCCGACGTCAGCATTCAACGCCGTTACGTATTAAAAAGTACCGCCGGGGGTGCAGGAGGGGTCGGCGGGAGGCAGGAGGAGAGTCGTGACGGGCGAGAATGTCAATGGGTATATAAGCTTTATACTTACGCCGGCCGTCCAAGCAAGCGTTTATCGAAAGGAACTTCTCGGCCTCGACGGCCACTCGGCCTCCTCCATTTTTAAACAAACCCCAAAAACAAACCATGGCCGTGGATGGATGACGTGGGGGTTATTGGGGGTTATTGGGGGTGGCGCGCGAGCCTCGAGTCCCGGGTCAGATTGACGCAAGCGTTCCGAGGGAAAGTCCTAGGACGTTGAATGTCGGCGACCCGCGATGCACAAGTCTCCTATTATTACTTATTAGTTTCGCCTTCGTAGCAAATGGTCGTACTGGAATAAATGACGTATCTGTGTCCGTGTGCGTGGAAGCCGAAATAAAGGGGATCGTTGCCGCGGACGTCAAGCGGTGACGACGTTGTCGCGCGTCGTACATCCTCGGCGAGCCGTAAACTTTAGCAAACCACAACAAAAAAACATAGATCGTCTAGGAGGTTATTGGGGTTATTATCATCCGATCCCGATTGCCAACTGTAACTATTGCACGCCAAGGTCTGCGCGTTTAGCCAACGCAATCGTCTCATCGTCTCATCGGCTGCAATTACTCACGTTACCGCGTGCCGTTATTTAAAGAATATGCATCTTACTATTATTTGGCAATATACTACGGCATCCATTTATCACTGACTGACTGACTGACTGACTGACTGACTGATTGATAGGCAAAAGGCCGATTAATCATTAATGTCCTTTAACGTTGTATAAAGAGGATCGTCTGACCTCCTGACGTCTTCGTAGGAGAATAGGAAAAAAAAAAAAAAAAAAAAAAAATGAATACGGTTTAACGAGGCCGATATTTACTCGCTACGGCCACAACAACGACGATTATTACAAACTGATCTGATGATGTTGATGATGAAACGGCAGCGTCAGCGTCAGTTAGCGAGTAAATATCGTCGATCGAGGATGCTGAGGAGTCCGATGGAACCGTGCCGACGAGTCGGGCCACTCGGCTCTTAAATCCCTTCGCCGACGCTTCACTCGAGACTCCGTAAAATAATCCAAATTAGTGATCCGACATGATCTACCGGTCTTATGTAATGGACATAAGGGGCAACGGGATGGAGCTCTGCCATCCTTACCGACCCGACTCTCCGGACAGCATGGGAAAGACGACCTTGCATCCGTTATAAATTCTAAGCCGCGACGTATAAAAATAAACGTCGGAACTATCGATCCCCGCGACTAATGCAATTACCCACGCAATTATCCAACGACAACGACAACGACAACGACAACTGCCGTCGCTGTTATCGTTATTATTGTTATCAAAGGTAAAATAACATAAAGAGAGAGTGGGAGAGAGAGAGTGGGAGACGCTCGTCCTTACTTAACTTTCGTAGATATTATCGGTAAATTATCGATTGAGCTGAATATCGCTGAAGGGTTATACGCTGCTGCTGCTGCTGCTGCTGCTGCTGCTGCTGATATATTAATAAATTAATACATGACAATGGCGGGGGATTCAGCCGTTCTTCGGCCGTTCATTATACGAAAAGCGAGCTTGGGCTGGATTAGCCGACGCGACCTAACAACCCACGCTATTTATTTATTTATTTATTTATTTATTAAAGGCATCGATGATTTGTAAATAAATTATTGTTGGGGAAGTTGTCCGGAGGGAGTTGCCAATCGAGTATAAATATTACTTATATTGGAAAGGTAAAGCTGGCTGGCCGAGCCTGGTAATGATGAGGACGCGTTTTATTTTAATTACAATTGAAAGGCCCATTGGGTAATTGCACGATGGGCTGACGGCGTGGACGGGCTGCGGCATCCACGAGGAAATAAATCCAACTTACCGCCGATCGGTTATTGGACACTTGCCGTTTAAGAAATGACTTTTGCCGGCTTACCTGAAACACACGGGAAACAAAACAAAAGGTTATACAAAATACGTATTTGATTAATTCACTTATTGTTCTTGCTTCTTAATTATTATTATTATTGTTATTATTATTATTATGAAATTGCGGGGTTCCTTACGCTCCTTCTTCCTTATTAAAATAACGTACAATTTTAGTGGGCTTTCACCGTGGCACCGGGCACCGGGGGGGGGGGGGAGAAAGGTCTTTGCTGGGAATCTGCGGATTGCCCTTTCGCTTATTGTGGTACGGCGGAGGGGTTATTGAGGGGCAGGGAGGGAGGGAGGGATAGAAAAGGACAAAGCTGAGTAGAGTCGGGTAGGCTCGACGATGTCGGGTTTTGTACGAGTAACGTAAAGCCGTAATGCTGAAACTATAACGTAAGCCCCTCCTCCTTCTCCCCCGCCGCCGCCGCCTCGTTCGAGCCACCGTCGAGATACCTGCTGGTGGACGCGGTGGACGACGCGGTGGACGACGCGGTGGACGACGGTGGTCCAGCCGAGCTTCGAATTCCGTAAGAAATACGGAGGCGCGCGGACAAAGAGCCACATCATCGGTAATGCCTCATAAGCCCTTCCTCCCCCCCCCTCCTCTGTCCCCTAAAAACCCACTCTTCTTCATCGCCATACGCGGTGATTAGAGCGGCACAAACGAATCAGCCGCGCGAAAATTCCTAATCCCTCTCCCTCCCGCTCTCTCTCTCTCTCTCCTCTCTCTCTCTCTCTCTCTCTCTCTCTCTCCGAGTTGCTCGATTCGGTTCGGCAATTTAGACGAAGGAATTATAACGGTCGAACCCTCTCGGGCGCATTTATAAATGCCCGGTCGACCTCCTGGAATTTTGCGAGCCCGTATCGAACGGCTTCTCGTTTTCGGGGGTCCTCTTCCGTACCTGGACCGCCCAATTCTATAGAGCCCCCTTCGACCGTACCTGGGAACGGGAGGGGCAGGGGGCAGGGGGGACGCCACCTGCCAGGACTGACAATTCTGTCGTTCTTATCGAGAGATGGGGAAAGGGGGAGCGAGAGGATGGTGCGAGAGGATTGTGCGAGAGGAAGGCTCGACGAAATTGTCCAAGTACGGCACTCCCCGCCGCCGACGCTCGAGTCCCCCTCGACCACCGGCCCTTACGGGCCGCCATACGACGCCCGTATGCGATTCGACCAATAGAATGTCCATTCCGGAACCTTCACTCCCACGAGCGCGCGTTCGCTTACGTTTCACGCTCCCCTAAGCAAGCAAATTCAATTATAATGTAATTATAAATTGTAATGCCTTGGCATTATGCTAATGGGGATTAGTGGTATGAGGGATTTCTGGTAAAGGCGGTAAAGGCCGGTAACGGGTTGGCCCCGTTATCCCCGTTATATACCCCGTCGACCGAGAACCACGTGATCAATTCGTCGGCCCATCGGCAAACAACTCTCTAGATCGGCCCTAGATCCTTTCCTGGGCTGCGTTTATCCGATACGCGCTCCGAGGGGAAGGGGCGCCTCCTCGTCCCGGGGATAAGTGGATGGCCGGAGAGTCGCGGCTCTTGGAGGGGTCGGGAGGTCGAGAGCTTATCGATAAGTCGCGGGGCCAAAGGTGTATTATTGACGTGTGTGCGGAGGGAGGCCCGATTAAACAAAGCTCCCGCCGCCCCCCCCCCCAACCCCACTGTCAAATTAATGAGCGAGCGGGTGATGAGGGGAACGCGGCTCCCGGAGGAAATAAATTGGAAGGATTGTTGCGGTAGTGGGAGGATCCTGACGCTACCGACGCTGCCAGCAGTTCGTCGGGTTTCAGTTTCCGTAATTGCTCTCGAGTCGCTGCTCGAGTCGTTGATCGAGTCGTTGATCGAGTCGTTGATCGAGTCGCTGATCGAGTCGCTGATCGAGTCGCTGATCGAGCCGCCGCTCGATGGGACGCGATGGGACGCGCCGACTCGGAAGTCTACGTAAAGACGAGCCGGGTAGATGTTGCCGGTAGGAGGGGGGATCGCAGGCTGCTCGGATTATTGGTTGAGTTTCGGTGGGGTCGGAGGGGGACGGAGGGCCCGAGCTAATCGGGGTCCAGGTAAGTAAGCGAGTGAGCGAGCGAGCGAGTGAGTGAGTAAAAGAGCTCTCACGGCCGAGCCATCGGGTGGCCTATCCTACCCCCCGCCGCCCCTCCTACACCTACTCCTACTCCTACTCGTCCAGCACCCGGCTAATTAATTACAATTAGCATCGGCTGGAGGGACGGCGGTACGTACCGAGCGCGGTCCCTCGGTCGTATAAAATTGGGCCGCGGTGGACGCGCGGGGCCGCCTTCCGCGTGTCATCGGCATGGGTGAGGGGGCACAGGGGACCTACGCTCGCCCGAGAGCCAGACAAAGCCGGTAGCGAGGGCACCGAGGCGATTCAAGACCATTTACCCGATACATTTAACATTTAATTTGCATGGGATCGGATTAACAACCGTTATAGGGCGCCCTGCAACTGGTCGGGTATCCATACCGCGGAGGAGGATCTCTTGCGGGAGCAGTTGTACCGGGTTAGAGAGCGTGTACGACGCTCTATATATATATATGAACAGTTAAGTCCGGGCGGAGGGGTGGGGGTGGACTTTCTTCTCGAGTTGGCTTCATCCGCGGCGGGCTCGTTCCATTGCCACGGAAGAGATGGCGGACGAGGTAGAAGAGGCGGTGGCGGAGAAGTGGGTGGCGGGTGAGGAGAGGGCGAGGACGAGGACGAGGACGAGGACGAGGACGAGGAATAGAAGGCTGGGTGGTATCGAGCGAGAGCATGAGCCCGAGTTTCCCACGGCTTCTACTCACACTACTCGCCTCATCGCTCCGTCTTTGTTTTCCTACCTCGCGAGAGCTTGTACTTACCTACCTACCTACCCACCTACCTACCCACCAACCCGGGGGCAATGGAGCGGCGGCCGCAGTCCTGGCCCGAGCTCGGCTACCCCCCTCCAAGTCCTTTCGACATTTGACTTATACCTCGGATGGATCCCTTACAGCCTCTTTCGCGAAAACTCTTTCCCCGGCCGAGTTACGCGATCGCCTCGTCGTTTTCGGGAGGGGGAGGGGGAGGGGCTCCAGCTTCCTTACACGTACACCCCACCCCCCACCCCCCTTCCTTCGTCCCGAGGACCTTTCTCCTCGGAGCGCTTGACGAATGAGTCGCGATCGACGAGATTGCACTTCGCGTGGACCCCGCTCCCACCGCAGAGATTCTTCCATGATCCCGATAGCGCGATACCAATACTCGATTTTACCGCTTTTCTAATATAACGCGGAGGATAGGCGCTTCCACCTCTTCCCCCTTTACATGCATATGCATGCGCATGCACGTATATATATATATATATATATATATATCAAGTATCGTTCTCGATTTTGATCCGAAACGATCCGATCCGATCCGATCCGAGCGCACCCCTCGCCTCTTGCATAAATTATTGCTATTGTTGCCGCTGCTACTGCTGCCGGAGTTCTTACGTTTCATACGTTTACTATTTATTATTGTAAACCCGTCGCCTCGCCGTTTCACTCGGTTTTCCTTCCCCAAAACAAAAGAAAAGAAAAGAAAGAAACGAGTTTATACGACTTGCCAAAATAGGCGAATTAGACTTCGGCGACTTGCGGACTATATTAGCCTAACAATTAAATGATAATATATTGCTTTGATGAAAAGGCGCGCATAGCGTTAATGACTCGCGAATGGATCGAGCGCGCATACGCAGGAGCGCGTAGATGGAGGAGAGAGAGAGAGAGAGAGGGTGAGTAGGCGAGTCTCGGTGCGAGCCGGCCTTATCAGATTTCAATAACAGCGTTTCATCAACTCGAATATCTCGCGTTATTGGCAAATAATATCGTAAACAACGTTTACGGTGCCGTTCGAGGTCGATAGACGGCCTGGGCAACCACCACCACCACCACCACCACCACCACCACCACCACCAGCAGCACCAGCAGCACCACCGCTCGCTCGCTTCGACCGTTTTCGTGAAAAAGCCGTCGATTCGCCGGCGGACGCGTCCATCTCCGCCCGTCACGCACCATCCCGACATAATCCAATTTATTTCGTGTGCGCCCTCCCCTCCCCTCCCCTCCCTTCCCCCCGTTATTATGTCGCATCCAGATTCCGGGAGCGCGGCTCTAATACCCTCGGCCCGAAGCAAATTATCCGGCTCGAGTCGAGTAAAAAATATCGAATATTATATAATAAATTTCCATACTTATTGTCCCGTTGTCGCCGATTTCTTCGAAAGAGTCGCCCCACCGACGCCTCGAGCTCGGCTACGGGTGGGTGGGGGAGAGGTATCGCGGGGAGGTATATCGCGGGGTGGGTTATTGGGGGTTATTGGGGGTTATTGGGGGTTATTGGGGGTGACAGAGCGGCGGCGGAGGAGTCCCGGGGCCAGATAAATTATCTGGCGAGCCGTTGGAAATTACTTGCCCATGTGGGAAACAACGACCTGTGACCTGTGACCTTGACGGCTTGGGCTGCGAAAATTATCGCGGCGACGCCACCCTCTAACTAACCCTCGCAGCCTTGAAACCTTCGTTGCAAAATCATGAATTCCCAAGGCCGTAGCGGTGCCGCGACGTACTCTGCCGATACCAATACGTTATTGAACGTATGCTAACGTTGAAAAAAAAAAATTAAAAAAGAATAAAATAAACCCCCAATAACCCCCAATAACCCCAATAACCCCCATATTCCGCCGAAGGACGTTATATTTATTAATGGAATTAATCGTGCCCTCGATTAAATGCACTGCAGCAAACTCAAAAGCTCCCACTCTATATATATACGTATAAAGGAGGGTAAAGGTTCATTGCTCATGCATGGAATTTTTGTTGGACGTAGATTATATCGATGGTTTCCTCGATGCACGTCGTAGACGTACACGGGATCGGCGCTATTCTCTCGTGCCCCGTAATTACGGGCCGGTCCCGTCCGCGATACCGTCTAATTGTTAAAGTGATTATAAAAATTGCTTTATTTTAAAACAAACAAAGGAGAGGCAAGGCGAGTCGGCGGGGTGGGGGGGTAAGGAGTTCCGTGATCGATTTAGTTTGGCAGGACTCGGGGTCGGCAGGACTCGGGGTCAGCGGCCGAGCTCTTCCAATTGCATAATAATACCAAATACGCTATTTCAAGTTTTATTTGGAAATCGTACTTTCCAATAACCTCTATTATTCTTAGATCTCGCGCTCCCCCCCCCCCGGCCTTCTCTTACTTGGAATCATAAACTCTACCTCGATCCGAGCCGTCATAATAATAAACCTCTGATTTTTCTCACGTTTTCCTTCTGTCGTTATTATAACCGTTTATTTTATTTATTACCCCTCTTTTATCATTATCATTATTGTTATTGTTGTTGTTATTGTTGTTATTGTTGTTGTTATTGTTGCCGTTATAAATTACACTGTTGGCATAAAAAACTTGTCTTGTCTACCAATTACCAGCCTATTCGGGTTATCGGGGAGGGTAGGGTGGGGATGGGGATGGGGATGGGGATGGGGTTGGGGTGGCGGCGGAAAATATGAAAATTCGTATTCAAAATGTACCTTGAATGCGAGTATAATTAATTTTTTATGTCACATTGAAAATTCTAAGGGCAAATGGCTTTTGTAATGTGATCAAAGGAAGGAAAGGGAACGTAGTAATTGTAATTGATTCGGCTTAAACGTAAGAGGGGAAAATGTGAAAAACATACGGTCCCATTGATGGCGAATTGATCATCATTGGCTTTTCAATGTCCAGGCGAATAAAACTTTTCTCGCGCGGGAAGCCCATAATTATGTACTGGCATTCTTTTATTTTTTCTTTATTTTTTTTATCAAATATATAATGATTCCGTAATTATACATTATACATTATATATATATATAGAGAGAGAGAGAGAGATATTCGTGTTTTGGGGTTGCATATGGAAAGCTTAAATGAGCGATGCACATACTCGGATAAATAAGCATTGATCGGTATAATATGTAAGTTAGCCTGACTGTATTTTGTTGAATTGCAGCCTCATGTACCACGAACGTAAATAAAAGTTCTATAGGCTTTTATTTAGAGAATACGAGAGAGAGAGAGAGAGAGAGAGAGAGGGAATGAAAGAAAGTAAAGAAATGGAAAAAGAATCGGTTCTCTCGATCGGCCGATTTCCATTTTGGAGAAGGAGCCGCGATGGTACGGAAACGTACCATTTATTTCCCCTATAAAAACCTCGGCCGAGCTTTTTATTTATATATATATATATATATAGAATTGCGGAAGAAGGGGGGGGGCGAGAACGGGCGGGAGGTACAGCACTGCGTACGGTACGTGAGTTCCTCGGTCTCGGGACGCCGGCTCCGGGCCAAAGAAACCAGAAGGTATCCGCCGAGCCGGGAGAGCGGACAAAAAGATCGGAAGCCCGAGGAAGGTTATTGGGGGGCGGGGGGGGTCGTAGAGCGATAAGGCGTAGGAAAGCTGTTGGCGTGTAACGTGAAAAACGCCGACGGCTTCCGTCATAATGGGAACGGCGCAGTGTTGTCGCACAGCTCCGACGGAAACTGGCCGGGAAGGTGATGGCTGGTTGAAGCTGGTAAGGAAGGCAGGGCGGCGGGCGGTCGTCACTGAGTCGAGGAAAAGTCGATTTGGACGTCTTCGAGCGCACCTTCCGAAAAACCAATAGAGGCCAATAGAGACCGATAGAGACCAATAGAGACCGATAGAGACGTCTCGGCCTTTGGACGAATCGCGTGTAACCTTGCGAAATCCCTCATTTCCACTGAAATTTTGTCGGCTATGAACGAGTTGACCAGGGGGCAGGAGGGAGGGAGGGAGGGAGGGAGAGAGCGACGAAGGACGGGGCGAGGGATATTCGATAGGCGGAGAGAGTAGGATGATCTCGAGTTGCGATAATGAGCCGATAATGCGTAACCCGATACTGCCGATTCTCCGGTACGTCCTGTCGCCCGGTTGTCCCCGTCACCGTCCCCGTCCCCGTCACCGTCGGCCTGCGGCACTCGAGCGCTCGAGCTCTAATTCCTAAGCCGCGGGAGAATAAAGAATGGAAGAAGACTTCCGCCGACGCCTGCGCTCTAGGGAATTTGCAAAATGATAGAGGCTGGCTGGCTGGCTATCATTCTACGATCTATACGATCTATGCAAATCCGCACGAGGCGTTGACGTACAATTTCTTTTTCTTTTCCTATCCCCTCCCTCCGCCCCGTACACCCCGTACAGCACGTACAGCACGTATACGGGGATGGCCAATGCAGTCCGTTTGTTATTGTGCCCGCGATATCTAATCGATCTGCGCGGCTAATGACTTGTCGAGCGTCGGGAGTAGTCGCTCCCGGTCGTTCGGCCGCTTCCTAATACCGTATGCTCTCGCGGCCCCGCACCTCCTCCTGCCCATCCATCCTTCCAACTATTGGCCGTGCTAACGACAACGACAACCACAACGACGACGACGAGCTTCGTTTAGCCGTGGGCTAGTAAAATAACAAAACGTCGAGCTATACGGACATTTCTTTTATATATTAATATATATTCAAAAGGTTTCCTCGGCGATGGTACCGTTGCTTACCCGTCACCTCCACGTCCCAGCGAGTGACTTTATGATTAGACAGAGACGGCACCTGTCTTATCCGCTCGCAAGTCCGGATTTTACGGACGCGCCGGCGCATTATTCTTCGTCGCTCTCCATTCCGAGATTTCGGCCCTACGAAATCAATCATCGTACGCAACATTCCTTAAGAGTATAAGAGAATAGTTTTCTTTTTTTTAATATTTCTGTGAACGTTACTACCCGTTGCCCCGCCCCCCTTCAAAATCGGACCGAGAGATAGATCGAGTGAGTGAGTGAGTGAGTGGGTGAGTGAGTGAGTGGGGCGGTCATTTCCGGCTTTTAATGATAAAATCCATCCGATATACGTTAAAAAGTAATTTGTGATAAAAATTTTATCATCATCTTAGTGAGTGAGGGGGCGTTTACGGGGGAGGGTGGGTGGGAGGTTGGGATGGTTGTTGGGGGAGGCGGGGGTGTGAAGCAGGACTAAGAGAGAGACGCTTCCCGACAAGAAAGTCTCTCCTACACGCCGAGCGCACGGCGGCTTTATGGTGTTTCAACGCTCGCGGATTGCCCCATCAAAGGAGAGGGTGAGGGAGAGGGGGTGGGTGAGGGTGAGGTGGTCCATCGACGTATCGGATTTAGCTTGTTTTGCGGTCGTAAACCCCAGTAACCATCCTCTGGTTTTGCCACTGTGCGAGCTCCGTTGAGCTTAGCCTCGCGCTCTACTATGTACATTGTTTGTTATTGGGGTTATTGGGGTTATTGGGGTTATTGGGGTTATTGGGTGCACAAAGTTGTGGATGCCCTAAGTACGTTAAGACGTTACTTGCCCGACCATTGGAGCGGAGCTCGCGGACGTTGCCGTCGGAGAGACGCGCATCGCTCGACCACCCCATCCCTTTCCCCTCCCTCCCTCCCTCCCCCCTTGGATTGCCCGTGACTTTTCGCGAGCCGGCCAATGGTGGCCTGTGAACCGAGCGGTACAACGACTTGGCCCGCGCGGCGAGCGTCACCGACTATTCGGAAGAGGCCAGCCAAGTCGCTTTCTCCCTTTACGTACGTACGTAGCGGCTTCGCGTCCCGCACCCACGTCACCGGGTACGCAGCAAAGTGCCACGCGACGTCCCGCCCCGTGCGAGAGGTCTCTGAAGAGTCAGCTGAACGGGGCCGTGAGCCGTCCTAACGAAGCGAATAATACCGCTGATTAGCGTTAAGTGAGTCTGAATGCAACCGAGTGCCGTTGCGCTCTATTGGATTGGATTGGATTGGATTGGATTGGATTGGATTGGATTGGCCCTGGCTACGGGGACACGTCGCCCTCGAGAGCCAGCTCGATAAAAAGAATTCCCCACCAATGATAGAGCCTATTATCAACGGCCAGGGACGGCCCCGACACGTCAACCATCCTACGTACACCTTTATTCGGATAAGTGGCCCCCTCCCCCTCCCCGCCCTTCCGGTCCGCACGTGCCGGGCATCTGCTCCATTACGATCATTTAATCGGGTACACCTGTGTGTCGACCTGTGCGCAGGTAGGGCACGCATCGCTGCGTTATCTGGATTTATCAGGACGGATAAATAGGATTGGGCTGGACTATAAACATCAATGCGGATAAAGGCGCGGGCGGGGGGAGGCTGGGCGATACATTTTAATACGAGTCGAACCGACGCGACAGAGTCCGTTCGGTTCTGCGTCGGTATGCGCGATCCTGGTCCGTCGTACCCGGTTTCGTTGGTCTAACGGTCGCCTCTCTGTCTCTGGGCCCTGTTAGGTGGGTGGGTAGGTGGGTGGGTGGGTGGGTGGGTGGGACATATGCTTTACTCGCTGAGCTTTTCGATAGGCAGCTGGTACGTCATCTCCCCGCGGACGCACTTATTCTTCCCCTCCCACTCCTCCCCGTCATTTTGATCAGCCCCCCCTCCCCGCAGCCCCCAACGACGCTTGCCGCGCCGTCGTGACAAGGGCGCAAGGCAAACGAGTCCGCGGACCTCGTCCATGGGATTTCTCACGCTTGAGCGACGGGAGCTGCCGAGCTCGAGACCGAGACTTTTCACCGGACCACTACGGCTTCCGCCGCTAAAAGCTGTATACCCTGAGCTCTAATGAAAAACTGGTACCGTCGCTCCCCCCTCCCTCACCTGACTCGATCTAACGAAATTCCGTAAAGGAGACTTGACCAACTAATTTACTTATCAATTTATTTACTTATTTATTTATTTATTTATACAGCCAAGTGAAATGCAATTGAAAATGTGACAGATCCGATGCGCGCGTCCGTAGCTGCCCGAGCGAGACAATTGTGAAAATAGACGTCGGCAGCACTCGCTCGACTCGCTTTATTGGCAAAGCTAATAAACCATGGACGAAAGGAAAGTTCCTGGAGAGCAGGAATTATAGAAAGAAAGACAAAACAAGAAAAAAAACGAAGAGAAAGAAGGCCGCGGTAGAGCCAAGTTTCCTCATCGGTTTCCAAGAGGGCCCGGACACGCTCCGCGTCGTCCCGCTCATCGATCAACCGGATTTCGTCATTCGGCTTCGACTCGTCCCGATCTCCACCGCCGCCCCCGCGCCAACTCGAATTCCGCAAATTGTGTGACGAAAGCGCGCCTCGGACCACGAGCAGCGACTGTATTATCAAAGGGAATCATCATCCAGGGGACGAAAAGCGAACGCTTTTTTTTCTCGCTGCGCTCCGTTTTTCCTTTTATCCCCGTCCCCGTCCCCGTCCCCGTCCACCCAATAGCCCACCGCTCTACGGCCCGTTGCCGAGCGAGCGAGCGAGCGAGCGTCTCTTGCCTTGTCGTTCGTACGCAGGATGCCTTGGGCATAAAAGGCATGCGTGCTTACGACCGGCCTTGTCATGCAACGGAGCGACTCGACTCGACTCGACTCGACTCGACTCGACTCGCCTCGACCAAACTCGAAATTCCGGAGCGAGTCCTTTTCCCCTCTCCCTCGTTGTTTCTACCTGCGCGACTCCTCCTTCTCCTCCTCCTCCCGCAGCCGCCGCCTCAGTCGCCGGCGAGTCACTCGGGAACGCGGGCCACTACGTACACCACCGCGACATAGACGACGACGACGACGACGACGACGACACAACGTCCAGCGTCTCGCGTGACTCTCTCTCTCTCTCTCTCTCACTCTCACGGACAGTGCTCATCGAGTAACGCGATATTCTCGGCGAGTCCCCGCCGTATCCGTAAGCGGGAAGAGTCGTGGCTCGGGATGCTGAGGATATACGGTGACAGTGGCGACAGTGGCGACAGTTGCGGCCCGTGGTTATTGGGCGGGGAGGAGAGAGAGAGAGTGAGAAAACAGAACGCTGGGCAGAATTATCGCCCGCTTTCTTTCGCCTTTTACGCGCACCTTGACTTTTAACTTTAACTTTAACTCTACTTTCTCGGTGCCCGCGGTGGCCAAGACGACCAGACGAGACGAGACGAGACTTTTTCTAAACCATTTATGGTCAGTCGTCGAGCATAATATCCTTAGTTGCGCTTAATCGCAGGAAAAGTCAGGCGGGCCGGACCTTTACGAGCCTATCGCCCGCCCAATCCAACCTACCTCTTTATAAAAACTCGTCGAGGCCTCGCGCACGGCCTAAAGAATAAAACCGACACTCCTACACTAACAGTTAGAATCGTAACTATTTGCTAACTCTTATTAATTCTCTTAATAAGCTCTACGTAACGAAGATATTATTCTATTATCGATTGCTATTATGTATTCCTAAGTCAATGCAAACGATAAGATTTTAGACTGTAATACTTTATATAGACTGGGCTTATTAATGTTAAAACCATTGCGAGCTCGTATGTTTATTCTATCGGGGTAAGCTTTCGGGCTCGGTTACCGGAATTTTATTACATAAACACGCGCCTTGGCATATTGGCAAAGTCCTATCGCATGGAATATATTGCAAAGGCCTTCGGGTACGTACGTAAGGCGCCGGCCAACTACTACTTACGCTCCATAAGCGTGAGCTAATCAATTTTAAAAAAAGTCTATTAGCCCCGGCGTTTTATCGTACGCGAGCTTGTTCGAGAATATTTGCGGTATTCGACGAATCGTGATTATTCATACGTACGTACGTAAAACTAAAAAGAAAGAAAAGTAATTTCTCAATGGCCTGGAGAAGGAAAAAAAAAAATATGCTTGTCCGAGGCATTGATGATAGCGAACGCCATACACGTAACGTAGAATTATTATTATTTGGCTTTGGTGGTGCGTCCATGATGGTGTGTGTCCAATCGCATCGGCACTGCAAATTATAATAAACTTTTTCATCTAACGCGAACTCTTGTACTAACGCGTTAATAAACTAGCTTCCCTCCTGGGTATCCCGCTCCACACCCCGCACCCCACACCGCGCCCCACACCCCGGCCACGTAGACTCGTCGCTAACGTTATGATATCGCATTGGGAAAGAAAGGTAATAATGACCGTGAGTCACACTGTAAACGGAGCATTAGAAATATTTTCACTCGCGTCGTATCCCCCCAAACGATAACGTTGTAAGACAACGAACTTTCTAAATGACATGTATTATTGTGACGTGGTCGCATTTAAAGCTGCGACGAAATGAGACCGAGACCGGGACCGAGACCGAGACCGGGACCAATAACCATCGGTCTCGCCTCATCTTCTTCTTCTTCTTCTTCTTCTTCTTCTCCTCTCATCGACTACGCTTGACCCTTTTTTCTTCTTCTTCTAACTATCGGCCGTACAGGTGGCGCATTGTGATAGAGAGATAGAGATAGAGAGAGAGAGAGAAGAATCGCATGACTCCAAAGGATTTATAAAATTTTCTGCGTTTTAATTTTAATCCGAGCTCGAGACGTTCGCTCTAATATTCCATGGAAATATTCAATGCGCTATGACGCATTTTCATACTTTTTTATTAAAACAAATGCCGCCGCTCCGACGCCCGAGACGTATAAATTGCAAGATTTACACTACATTTTCGTTTAACCTACTTTATTTTATATATATATATGTATGTATATACTTGCGCATTAAAAGAGAAAACGGTTATCGCTCAAGTACTTATTTATTCCCTCGAACGTCTAGGCTTCTAATACCGTAATACCCGTACGTAATGTTCTACAGGCTACGTAGAATTTGCATTAAAATTAACATTTAATGTCCTTATAATAATAACGTAGAGATCGAGATAATAACGATTGAGAGCGCGGCACTACGTACTCCTTTACTATGAAAATTATTCTTAATATTCTTAATTGATACGGCCATTTTTAATTAAGAGGAAAGGGATTTTCCTCAAAGCGCCGGGGATATAATGGAAAATTGTTCAGAATGCGACGTGTCCCGAGCCAGAAAACGAATATAATATAAATTTGTTTTTACACATCCCGAGCGGAATTATTAATAAGCGGAATAATAAGCGGAATAATAATCAATAGTTCCTTAGTATGAATTTAAATTAAAAAAAAGAAAAAAAAAGAAAAAAAAAAATCCCTCCGTCCATTATTTATTTTTCCTCTAAAATTTGATTTGCCAGGAATTTTCTCCTTAAATTACAGACAAGTTATTGAACGGAACTCTATTAACGAATCCAACAACTTCTCGTACAATCATCCCAATGAATAGGACTTTCAATTACAAAAATAAAAAAAAAAAAAAATATATTCCTGATCTCGAGCTCTCGAGCTCCGTCGATAATTCCGATATGAGCTATTACCTACTTATCCAACTTTTACGGAATATCTGAAATTTAATGCCCCGACGTTGCGAGCGGGAAAAGAAAAGGCCTTGTTTGATAACACAAACTGTCTCCTTGGTTGTCTTGTAGCAAAACAACGGGAATGCCTGGACGAAAGGTGCGGGAGAGGAGGGGGGGGGGACAAAAGAGAGAGAGTGATAGGGTGTGGTGGGGTGGTGGGGTGGGGCCGACGAGGGAGAGGAAAAGAAAGGGAGGGAAAGGGCGGTGAGAAAAGACGGGGTTATTGGGGTTATTTAACCCTCGCGATGTCGCGATGTCCTCGTAACCCCGTCCGTAAAAGTATAAAAGGCGTTGAACAGCTAATTGTCCGCCAATCGCTAACTCGACGATTAATTCTCGTATTATTACGTTAAAGAGCCGACAGAACTGAGGGTCAGCCAGACGAGGGGCCCGCGCGTCCCTCGGCATATCATTGTCATCCATACGATAATGCCCTTAGTCCAAAAGCCCGATGTTTATCGATACTTGGATGGGCGACGAGATGTCGTGGCCCCGTGTAGTCATTAGCGGCCCGGGCCCAATAACCCTTTTTCTTTTAATGCCGACGAGCCGACGAGCGAACCGAGTGTTTTTTGGTATCACGTGGTGCGCTAACGGGCCGCCAACTCCAACTCCAACGCCAACTCCAACGCCAACGCAACGATGAGGCCCGATTCATGGCCCCCAATGTTGACCATCCTCGTCCAATTCGGCCCAATTCGGCCCAATTCGGCCACTACGCACTCTCTACAATCGTTATGGTGTAAATTCCCTTTGCATTGTCTTATCATCCTTGCATTGTACGGCCAATCTACTCTGCTCCGCACTCACGCGAGATATATATATATATTGCCACTTCCTGACATACATTTCATTAAAAATGTCAATTCTTGATAAGACATTCTTGATAGGTCATTTTGTCAGGATACCCCAACAGAAATTACTAGAGCCCATTTTATCTCGAGCCAATCTTATTCTCGTTATTATTATTATTATTATTATTTAGTTCGTACATATATTCGAAAAGTATCGTTAAATCTCTTTACTTTATTTATATATATATATATATATATATAAATTGCACCGTAATGCCGACCATTTTTCTTTGGCTCAATTAATTAATTAATTAATTAATTTATTAATTAAAAGTTTTAATTAACAAACACACCGGGGTTACTGGGGGGGGGGTTATTGGTATTAATAATTAATATTACTTTTTATCACTAAATAAATTCCAGAGATTTTTTTAAATTCTATTTTATTGCATTATTATTACGTGTAAGCTAAAGTATATTTTATTAAAAAGCCAGCCAGCCAACATTCGTCGTATCAGCAATAAGTAATTAATTAACATGAGAACGTAAGGACTTGAAAATAAATAAATAAAAATAATATAAAAATTTTCCTTAATTTTTTATAAATCACGCTTAGCGGGCTTGCGTTATTCGAAAGAATCGCCCCCCCCCCCCACCCGTCGTATAGACAGTAAAAATCAAGCGGTAAGATTTGATGTAAATTAAGGTAAAGTAAAGAGGAGTCGTAAGAGGCGATAAGTCATCGGAAATGATAATGTTAGCTCGTAATCAATATAATCGGCGTAATGCTCGCCGGCAAGCCAACCCCGGATTTATTACGTGACACCCTGTGGATGATATTATTATCGGCTCCAATATATATATATATATATAGGGCGAGTAGAATAACCCCAAATAACCCCAAATAACCCGAAATAACCCGAAATAACCCGTAAAAAAATATGTGGGAGAAATGAAGCGAGGACGTAATCTCCTACGAAAATCTTACGATGCCTCTCACACCCGTCCGCCCCCCCCCCCAAAAAAAACACCCGTGCGCACGTGCGCGGCTTCGTATTCGTATAGGAGAAGGAAGGCGGAAAATTTATTCCGTCCATTCGTCCCAAAGTTCTTTTTTTGACGGGATCGAAGACGCGACGCGATGCTAGCTGTTGGGCGCAGGCGCGCCCAACACGAGAGCAAGTAAGTTGATACGAAATTCGCGTAGACGTCGTACGTGACATTCGCATGAGTGGTGATATATAATTATAACCGGCCACGAGAGGTTTGCGTCAATCCCGATGGGACGCAGATCGTTCGCTCGCTCGCGCCTCTAAAAGCGCGACGGTAAAAAGGACGCGTTTTCTTACGTTTAAGCCTCGGTCAAGTCTGCTCGGGCCGACTCCCGGGGAGGGGGGCTGGCTGGGTATCGAAATACGGGGCCAGACAAGTGCAGAGCGAGGAGTAGGTGTAGGTAGGTGGTGTAGGAGGGTTTTCGAACGAAACGGAAGAAAAATCCAAAAGGTCCGTCATGGGAAGAAGGAAAGGAGAGGAAAAGCAAAATTCGCCTACTCGTGAAGTCTTTTGTAAACAATGTTTTTATTCGAGCGGTCGGTCGCGCCATACGATAATTCGTATTGCCGAGGTGGTTATTGGGGTTGTGGTTGTGGTTGTGGGGAGGTGGGGTCAGACCGGAGCCATTGTAATTCTTAGAGATCAAAAATGATCATAATACGGAAACGTAGTTGGGCGAGCCTCCGCTTTTTCCTTTCGCGGATAAATAAGCGAGGTATCGAGCGAGGTATCGAGCGAGGTATCGAGCGAGGTATCGAGTGACGGCAGGAAGGAAGCGAAGAACTATTACGGAGAGGAACAAGATGGCTTAGGAGGTGGAGGCGACGCGAGCGAGCTAGCGAACGGGGTGATTTGGGACGGTTATTGGCCAACGGATGAAGCGAAGATTAAGCGGAGATTGAATAATAATTAAAAAAACGCGATTATAATGAATGGAGCGGGCAGGCAGGCAGGCAGGCAGGCAGGCAAGTAGGTACGACGAGTTTTTCTATTGGCATCGAAAAATTTTCTAACGAATGCGGATGCTTGTGTAATATAACAGAGAAACAAAAACAAAAAAAAAAAAAAAAAAAAAAAAAAGAACGCGCGGATAAATACGTTTTCAGGAGCAGTTAATTATCGGCTTATAAATTCTTGCGTGTAGTGGTAGAATGTGGAACGGGGAAAACAAAGGCCTCGCCTATCTATATTTATACGCGAAACTGGTAATCGTACGGGCCCGATCGAGGCTGCGCGTGGTAGGTAGGGGTGGGGTCGGGTGGGTCGGGGTCCAGGTCACCGACCAGCAATTTTTATACTACGCGACTGGTTAAAGACTTGTATAATACTGACCTTGCGCGAATCGCGACATTACCATTCGTGCGCTAATAATAAGTTCTTCTTCTTCTACTTCTACATCTTCTAAATTGGGAGGGAGGGAAGGGAAGCCGTTGTTTACGAGCGACCAAGAAGACTAATCGTACAAGGCGTCTCTCGTAGCCGTATGAATTATAACGAGGCCGTTGTTTTATAATTAATAATTAATAATTAATAATTAATAAAGATGCGCGGGTGAGCGTATTAGTGGCGTAAGGTTATCGGGCCTCGCCGATGTTCTCGGCCCGCGCATGCGCCCTACCCTGTTTAAATAAACGATACTTTTTGTAACGGGGGGGGGGGGTTATATGCCGTGCGCACAGTAAACAAAGGAAGCAGCCAAAGGAATTACGTGAATCACCGCTCGATAAACCCGAGTGTCCGCGCAGATAAGGATTGATGATTGAAAACCGATCGTTTTTTCGCGCCTTCGGATATGTAATTGGACGCCCCTCGAGTCGCCGCTACTACGCTACTACGACATTTTTGCTGCTCATCGGCAAATAAATAAATAATGAGAGAGAGAGAGAGAAAGCTCAAGCGACGGAGACTACGAAAGCGGATGCTGAGCCGAAAATCCCTGTCTTTGGCCGCTAGTCCGCGTTAAAGCTTCGGCCCGAAAGCTACGCACGACGTTCATTGATAAAAGAAAAAAAAAGGGGGGGGTGGAGGGGAGTGAGCGAGTGAGAGAGAGCGACCGCTACTATTACCATCGAGCGGTGGGGCCGAGTATAATGGAGCGCGACGAGAGACGCGGTATTAGAATGGCGCGGCGACTGAGGGTGGTGGTGGTGGTGGTGGTGGGGGTGGTGGTCGCTCGCTAGCTAGCTAGCTAGCTCGCTCGGGTGATAACCTCTCATTGTTCATGACACACGCGTTCCCTGAAACGTGTTATCGCGACATCCGCTCTTACTGGTTCGTGAGCGCTCGCTCGCCTTGCATCGTTTTACTTTACATGCGGCAGCCACATTCGCGCAAACACATTGACGCGGCCACACGAGCACGTCGGGACGACGGTACTGCTGCTATAGCTGCTGCTGCTGCTGCAGGAGGAGGAGGAGTAGGTGGAGGAGAAGTAGGTGAAGGAGGTGGAGAAGAGGCGGTAGAATAGAGGACATTGTCGGGCGGCATCTGCGTCGATGCATTAGAGCGGATCGGCGGTCGGTCAGCCCCGTGCGTAGTAATGCCAACCTCCCCCCCCCCTTACTCTCTCCTACTCTCTCTCTCTCCTACTCTCTCTCTGCTCTCCGGCCCACCCCCGCCCCGCAAGTTTATGACTTTCGTTTCGACGACGATCGCGTTTTTTGGCCTTTCCTTTGTACGCTCGGCCGTATCCATTTCCGGCTACGTAACTTTCCTTCTCATTCGACATTCGATTCCTATTGCCAACGAGTAGCGCTCCTCCCTCCCCGCCCTCTCCCCCCGCTACTCCACTCTTTACCTTTCCACCTCTAATAATTGCGCTTGGCTTTCCAGCTCTATGCGAGAGGGCGGCAGGGGGAGGCGTATCGATGGCTAATCGATCCGCTCACGTTTCCTTGAATTTTATATGCGGATGGCAGGCTCGGGAGCCGATATAAGCGACTCCTATCCTCGTGTACGTCGTCGTGCCCACGCCGATTATTAAGCAAGTCCGTCCGCTCCACGGAGCTTTCGTAGACATTGTCGTACAAAAGTCTCTAAATCATGCCGGATACCTACCTGCGAGGCCCCTATCATTACCATCGTCGTCATTACCATCGTCGTCATTGTCGTTGTTGTTATTATTATTATTATAGAGGATAACGTACGTTGTCGCGTCGGATTATATTATACGAGAGAAAAATCGGAATCACCGGGCCTCGGCAAGTGTCAGGTTTCACCTCTCTTCCCCGAGTCTTTCCCCGAATCATTCGAGTGCATTCGGCGATTACCTTCCGAGCCGAACGAGATATTCAGTTAAATTGGCCCCCCTCCCCCCCGTGGGGATTTTCTACGAATTCATTAAAAGCCCCTTGATAAACAGCTCCTCGGACCAATTTTAATTGAAATATTTTCAATATCATTCATCGGCCATTCGTCCCGGTATTGAGGAATATATTAAATATTTTTCACATTAATGAGTGCCCCCCCCCCCCGGCTAATGATACGCAAAGACGCGTTGGCTCGCGTTTAAAATAATAAATAACGTCCTTCGATGTGCGCACCCGTTGTGTCTCCGTGCGTGTATGCGCGCGCTTCAATCGGAAATATCATTTTTTCCAATGTAATTATTGTTATCCACATTACCCTTCTCCCCGGCACTGACGTTCCATCGGATCAAAACAAAAAATCCAACGGTTAAGCGTGCCTTGAGCGGATTGTCGGGCTCGAGACCTATTCTCTACTCCCGAGATTTTCATTCGTAAATAAATCCCGGGCGAATAAGGGACGGGCGAACGCTCCCAGCATCCACTATCCATTGCTCGTTAAATTGCCCATTCCTCCGAAAAAATTTAAAGTGAAATCAAAGTCTTCGGCGCTGCTGGCCGCTCGCTACCTGGCTAATCGATCGGTTGCCGTGTATTTGGGCACCCCGGGCCCAAGAGTACCGTACGCTGGTCGAGCCATTAAATAATCGACAAAGTTAAATCTCTGGGTTAATATTGTTGGGGCGCGTGGGTCAGGCAGGCAAGCGAGCCCTGGACATACAATACATAGGCGAGCGGTGGGCCGAGAGGCCGAGCAGACAGACGGGAGACAAAAAGTTTGACATACGCCGACTGCAAGACTTTAATTGTCTCATCCGTTGAAATTCAATTCAATCGAACTCGTACGAGCTCCTCTTCTCTCTTTTCTTCTCTTTATATACATATATAGATATATACGTATATATATACATAGACACGTACGTACGTATACGTAAGCATACGTGGCGATAAGTAAATATTTATTTACTTTTTTTTTTATTTTTCTTTTTTCTTTTTTGGTTTTTCTTCTCATTTTTCTCTGTAACCGCTTGCGGGCCTGGCGTACGCGGCTCGACGTTCCATTGGCCGGCGTCGATTGGTCATACGGTTGTCCGTTGAGGGAAGGGTAGGGGGGAGGGGGGGGGAAAGGAGACTCGGTGTAAAACACCTCGGAGGTTTTCACGCAAAGGCCGAGCATTCCAGGCTGCGCGCTTATCCTTTATTTTCTGTTCGATGTATTTATTCGACCGGCCGGTCGATTTGATAAATAGATGAAAAGCGCGCCCGGTTATTGGGCCGGTTATTGGGCCGGTTATTGGGCCAGCTCTCGTAATATTTATATTCCCCATATCCGCTCGTGATATTTGTTGTATTAATCCGAGACGCGACGAATTCTCTTCTTTAATTGAATCTCCCTTCCACCAAGATATATATATATATACATATCGAGTCTCCGTTTTAATTGAAAATTTCACGTAATTTCCGTACGGGGGGCGGTGATAAATTTTTTTTTCAGCTGAACCCCGTGTAATGCCCAAGGAATAAGCACTAAATCCCCGAGCATAATACAACGTAAATTTTAATGTCCTTGGTAAATTGCCGCCCGTATACGCATTATTCGAATAACTTGTAGCTAAGGTGTCCGCGAGTGGGTGGGTGGGGGTGGGTGGGTGGTGAGCGATATTAGTCTAGTTGGCGATGATCATTCGCAGAGAATAAAGTAAGGGGATAATAAGATTGATCGAGAGGAGCGTCGAGATTTACGTGGAGTAGCGCGACTCCTGCGTCCCCCGACGCTCCCCCACGAGTAAATTTGATTTTTATTAGAAATTCCAGGGATATTAAGTCAGCTCCGCAGTAAAAAGGCCGCCCCCCCGTCCCACTATCCATCTATTTCTTACCGCGTCTCTCTCCCGCGTCTCTCTCTCCCTCGCTCACCTCCCACGCGCGACTCTTACAAACGAGCGCTGACACGGTGTCGTGCTCGCGCGCCTTCACTTTATCAATGCAGTCTCGGCTCTCTCTCTCTCTTGGAAAGAAAAGCAATACTCGGGACACGTATGGCCCCGAGAGCGGAGCCAGCCTGGGTTAGGAGCCACGGGGGGGGGCTCAGGGGCGTGAACACGTATCGCGAACACGTATTTATTCCGAAGGAATCGTTCCTCAAAGCCGCGACAATGCGCAATTTCGGCCTTTCGGTGTCTGACGTTTTCCTACATTCGTTTGCCCCCCCCCCCTCCCCCGGGGGCAGAAAGTATTCATAATCCGGCTAATGCTCTCGCTCCTCCCGTCGCGCCTTACTTCTCCACACCCCCCCCCCTCTACCTCTCTAGCTCCGCAGCCCTAAGCCCCGACGCCTCTTGCGCGGGTTATTGTGCTAAAGACGCGTAAATGCCAAAAGGAATTACGTGGACTCGTGGAAAGCCGGAAAGCCTTGGCGAACTACGTGCAAGTAATGCGCACGCGAACGTGTCTTTATGCATAAATGCACTCGGCGCTGTGGCCGCCCGCCACCCCGCCACCCCCAAAGCATCTGGCTGTCTGATCTAATGGGTCGGAGGGTGGAAGCGAATCATCGGGAGCAGATATTTGACGCCGTGAACGCGAACGACGAAAGGATTGTAATCCTTACATTAACCGGGTACGCGGCTCATTGTTCAATCATCGCTGCTGCCCCCCCCCGCGGCCCTCGTGGCAACGTCATGCGCCAATAATGCGCTGAAATAGGTATGGGGGAGGTGCGGGCGGCCCCGTCCTTTTCTAATTCCCTGCCTGTATTCCTCCAAAATTCATGGCCTATCATCATTCGTTTTGTTTTGTTTTTTTTTTTTTTGCTTTTTTGCTATTGTCGACGTTACGTAAGTGCTTGCGGTTGCCATTGTCACGGAACGGTTAATTATTAATGAGAGGCGGTGCCGGCGGGGCCGCTCCGCCGCCGCTTCTCGCCGCGGCCATTATTCGTACTCGGCCGTATAATTTTACGTACTTACTGGGAACGGAGCAGCCGCGCAACTCTCGCTTATCATCATCTCAGGTTTTCAAGAGATAAATGAGGTCAAATGAGACAAGAATGACGATTAGTTAGTTATTTTAATGAAAAGTATTGCACAAGGGGCAAATTTTTTTTTCTTTTTTTCTTTTTTTTTCTTCTTCTTCTGCCCATTTCCGCCGACAGCAGATATACAAGTATTTATTATTGCCTTTCGAGCTCTACGCGCGATTCCTGCCCCCCGCCCCTACCGCCCCTACCGCCCACGTAGTCACTGCGCGCGCATCGCTTGGTATTATTATGAGAATTTTAACGTCGGGCCTTGTCCGCGCGCGGCGCTCTGCGATACGATCAGCAAGTCGTTAAATAACTCGGGAACTTTCACAATTTCCTTTCGATGCATCTGGCTAAAGAAAATTCTCGGCGAGCATCGTCGTCGTCGTCGTCGTCATCGTCGTCCGCCCGGGTAATTTCCATAGACGTAACGCTACCCCCACCCACCCCGCGTAAAAACAAAAACAAAAACAAAAAAACTCCAAGCTTTACTTATAATCAATTGTACAAAATATTTTTCTTTGGAAAGCGGCCGTTGAAAAAAAAAAAAAAAAAGAAAAATCCCCCAATAACCCCCGGACACGTGTAACGTATCATTAATGTATGCGCTGCGGCTATTGCTCCTGCGTTTCTTTTATCCTCGTCATCGGGACGCCCGGGACGCTAAATAAACTGTCGCTCTATCTAGCGACGCGGACGCGGACGCGGACACGGACGCGGACGCGGACGCTCGCGAGCACGTACGCGCACGAGCAGACCGGTAGATGGAGGGGAGGAGGCGGGATAGAGGGGCAGAGGTGGCGGCGCGAAAGAGCTCGTTACTAACGGTAGAGCTGCTGAAACGAACCGATAGGCGGGGGTGGGTGGGGTGGGGGGGGATAAGTTTTTCCAAGACAATGCGATCTTGTTCTCGGTGATACGGGCGTACGAAAGGGGGGGAGGGGAGTAGGAGGGAGTCGGTCTCTCATACGACGGCGAGTGTATTGGACTCGCGAGGCCATCCGTACTCCCTACGCTCTCGCACCGACACCCCCCCCCCCCCCAAGCACAGTCCCAATGCTTCTCTGTATCTGAAACGAACTTACTTAATATGTTGGATGAACGGGGCTATTGGGGGGGTAAAAGGCACAAGTAAAAAAGCTAACGTCTCACTCGGATGTCGATGTAATTATTGGACCTCCGTCGCACTCGCGCCATACATAATAATCGTTATTTTTATTACGCTCCAAGTCAATTGAGATCTTTTTTCTTGGCTTTTGCCTGGCTCGTCCCCCCTTCGTTTCGATAACCACCACTTTTTGCACGCATTCTTATAAATTATGAAATTTTCACTCTTCTGTGGCGATTGCGATTGCCCATCATTGCCCATCATTGCCCGACCATTGTCTCCCTCTGTCCTCGTATACTTGGGGCATTAGTTAACGTTATTCAAAAGCTTTATTCCATTTATTTTACAAGTATTAGAAGTATTGGAAGTATATCGACGGCGAAGCTACGTGTGTGGGAGGGGGGGGTCCGAGCTCCTCTACGCGTACGCGCGCCTTAAATCTTATTTTGCGTGTGCGCGCGCGCGCGTGTGTAAACCAGATTACGAAATGACGCTCTGCATTCCAAGAAGCCGAGATAAATTAAGATTTATCAACTTTTTTAATTGAACCAACCATGGCAACTTTTTAAAATGACTTTTACTTACTTTTACTTTTTTCCCTCTCCCTACCCCCTACCCCCACTCACCCCCGCCGTCCTTTTGTTTTCTTGTTTTTATTGGCGGGCGGATCGGTTTTTGACGGAGATATTTAACTTTTGCCGCTCGTATTTTGCTTTCGCAAGTTGGCAAAATACGCAAGGCCAAGAGTACACGCGTGCCCTTAATTTACTTATGGTTTCACTTGAACAATTAATCTGTAATCTAACAGAATAAATATCGATTCGCGATATATATATATTGATTCCGGACGTCCTATCACATGCTCCAGCTCGTAAAGACCCCAATAAAATTATACGGGCGTGTAATTTTTTTTATTTTTAATTTGGCCCCTTTATTGATGAGAAAAGTAGGAAGAAAGCCAGGGAAATAAGGAGATATTCCCGAGAGTAATTGCGAATTCGTGTACACGGCGGCTTTCAATAAGGAGTTTATTTATAATTATTAAAGCCATAATTTATCTGGCTTCTTTGCCCCCGCCCCCCGCCCCCCACCGCGGCATTAGCATGTATGTTGTATATATATCAAGATCGGACGATAAAAAGCTTAATATTTCCGAGGGCATTCTTTAAAAGGCCGATTAAAGTATTATTAAACGACTGGCAATTTCGAAAGATTTTTCAAAAAATAAAAAAAAATTTATCGTTGTCATTAATATAAGACAAAGTGGATCTTTATTCGTCGGTACGTAAGCGTAAGCCAAGCGCCGAGCCCAATAACCGACCCCGGCCAAACATTCATGTTTTTTCGACCATTTTCACGAAAATTATCCAGAATAGCGGGCGCGTGTGCAGCCTGCCTGCCTGCCTGCCTGCCTGCATTCATTAACCTTTCCGTTTAGATCCGCTCGGCTCTCCGGGGGTGGGGAGGGGGGGAGGGAGAAAATAAAAAGACAAAGGAAGGGAAAAGAAAGAGAAAGAGAAAGAGAAAGAGAAAGAGAAAAGGAAAAAAGAAGATAAGAGATGAGGAGAGTAGGGGGAAGAGAAGAAGGGGCCGAAACTACTTGTAAATTCACGAACTAAAATAGGATTTTCGAAACAACGAGCTCTCGGTCTCGCTCGATCTTTAGCCGCTGTATCAACCAGGTCGTTTTCTCGGTCGCGCAAAAGCGCGTCGAAGCGTGCGCAACAGAACGAGAAGGAACGAAACAGAGAGAGAGAGAGAGAGGGAGGGGGAGAGAGAGCAAACGAGCGAGTCCACGAATCGACTATGGGATTCTGCAATGGATGCTGCTGCTGCTGCTGCTGCTGCTGCTGCTGCTGCTGCTCTTGCTTGCTAAAAGCGCGCAGCCTCCGTCTGTGCGAGTGGTGAAAGAGAAAGGAAGGCTGCGCGCGAGAGTAACTAACTGCGATGGGAGAGAGGCGGCGGCTGAGAGCTGCCGTAGGATGGAGAATCCGAGGGAAATAGAACGACGAGAGAGAGAGAGAGAGAGAAGGCGAGTGGCATGGTAGAGGGGGAGGGGGAGGGAGGGACATGGGAGGAGAGGGGATTAGCCAACGCGCGGACGACTTGGTTTCCTTGCCTGCTCGACGGTGAAGGGGTGGACGTAGAATCGGAGAGACATAGACACACACACATACATAGGCAGACTAACAGACAGACAGAGAGACGAGAGAGACGAGAGAGACGA
The DNA here is from genome assembly GCA_018883505.1 of Ceratosolen fusciceps. Lineage (NCBI taxonomy): Eukaryota > Metazoa > Arthropoda > Insecta > Hymenoptera > Agaonidae > Ceratosolen > Ceratosolen fusciceps. The sequence continues at coordinate 466,626 of RCIC01000039.1, read as the reverse complement.
GAGAGACAGAGAGGCAGGAGGAGAGCAATGCCCCTTTTATGCTTACGCTTTTAGCGTAGATCGCATTAGGTTTTTAATGCTGAATAATATATAAATTATCCACTGGCACGCCACCTCCGTTCCCCCGATTCTGGATTTCGCGTTGTGACGCCGACGATCGGTAGAGCCATCTATTGGAATGAAAATTAATAGGCCGCCTAAGAGGAGCGATGTCGCCGTGTTGTTTTCCCTTCAGCCTGGGCCACGGGTCAGTGGCGCTGTCATTATTACCGAGGATGTCGTACGCCGTCGTCGTCGTCGTCGTCGTCGTCGTCGTCGTCGTATCTGTGCGATGGGCTGGGCTGGGGCCGGGGCTGGGGGATGAGGCTAAGGTGAAAATAAATGCGAGCGAGAGGGTGGGTGGAGGGTGGAGGGTAGGGAGCAACGAGCCACGGTCGTTTGTTGACATTCCTTTGTATCGCGTAGGTAATGATACGGCATCCACGTATCGGAAAAAGGGATGCATTCGCCCAGACATGGAATGGGGCTTTGGAATTAATCTCGCGGGTGGGGGGGGGGGGCACGGAGGCAGGGGGAGGGGACGCGAGTCGGATAAAAAAAAAAAAAAAGACGTGGCGACGAACCGAGCCCGCGATTCCGAATGAATCCCCTGCTCGTCGGTGGCGCTCATCGACATCCGATATTCGCCGCGTCGACGGCTACGACGCTGCTACGGCTGCTACGGCTGCTATTAACGACGGCTACGGCTAGGCTACGGGCAGCAGCAGGGAATATGCATCGGGGAGGCCGGAATGGTAGTCGGGGCTTCCCGTAGCGAAAAGAAGAGGCCACGTGAGAGCTGAGGCGAGCGAGACAGTTGTGCCGATGGTGGTGCTCGTGGTGGTGCTCGTGGTGGTGGTGGTGGTGGAGGAGGAGGAGGAGGAGGAGGAGGAGGAGGTGGTGGTGGAGCGGCGGCGGGAGCAGCGAGCAACAGCTCGCGAGCGTGCGAGAGGCTGCGCGGAGGTCGTGGGACGGGAGAGAGGGAGAGATGGAGCGGCTGGTGAGGGCTGAGCGGCGAATGGGGCGACGGGCGGGGTGGTGAGCGGGGACGAGTCGGAAGGAGGAGGAGGGGGGACGGTCGTTGGCCGGCTCGGACAAGGCTGCCGCAAGGCGATGCCGGGCCTCGAGGAGGGGTTGGGCCAGCGGCCGCGAAGTAGTGGGTGAGCCGAACGGCGAGGGGACCGGCGGCGTACAGCGGTTAGAGAGGCACAGAGAGAGAAGAGAGAGAGAGAGAGAGAGAGAGAGATAGAGAGAGCGTTTCGCCATTTAACTCCCGCTGGGACAAGGAGCCTTGTGCCGCGCAGCGAGAAGAGTCTCCGCCCGGCGTAATCGATTGCGCGTGTAAGTGCACACAATGCGTATTAAAACACAGGCGGCCGGGGGGTGGGTGGGGTGGGTTGGATACATTTGACTTGACTGGCCAAGTAACGCGAACGTGAGAATGGAGAGAAGCATCTCGCAACCCTCCGCCCCCGCCCCCCGCTCGCCACCCCGTCAAGCGCTAAAGCGGTAAAGAACAATCGCCGGTTTTTTACACATCCAATGGTCTTGGCTGCTTGTGTTCGCGCCTCCGCCGCTTTTGTTTTGCTCCCAACACCAGATAAATTGTGCAAATATAAATCTGCGAATATAAATATAGGTAGGTAGGTAGGTAGGTAGGTAGGTAGGTACGTTCGGTCGTTCGAGACTCTTCCACGTAAACGAGACAAGAGCCATTGATCTGTGCATCTACACGTATATGTATATATATATATATATATATGTATATATATACGTATATTGCGTACACGTTTCGTATAAGCGCACGCGTTCTAACGGACGATTGCGCAATTGTTTAGACAACGAAATACACGCGGCCATTATCGCGTTGCTTGCGTGGGCGCCCGAGGTGTTACTTTAAGGAGACGTCCTAGTAATGGCGTGTAATAGTGGCTCTTTGCTTTTATCTCTCTGCGTCCGTTTGGCTTTGAGGGGCGAGGCCCACGAGGAGGTCGGGGGGGGGGGGACCGCCTCCCAGAGCTACCCGATCATTATACTTATCGATTCTATATTACAGGCTTTTTAGCGCATTCCTACATTTATCGTGGGGCGGGTGTGGGGAGAGGGGGTGGCGTCGCTCAATCCCTTGCGCTATGATTATTCAAATTTCGAGGTGCGTGTGCGCGCGTCCACAAGAGGAGACCTCGACGACTTCTCGAACTCGTCAACCCCCTCCCCCCCCCGCCCCTCACCCCGAAGCCAAGAGTCGCTCGGCCAACTCTCGAGAATAGCCTTTACGGGCAAACGAATATCTGCGCACGTACGGACATACGTGCGTATGGGGCGGTGTGCGTGCGCGTGATCGTGTGCCGGTTGGCCACGGGCATTACTTCTAATATTCATGAAAATCCAGTGTAATTACAGGTGCTCGATATAAGATAAAATCCGTCTAGCCACCCGGAGATTGAGCGTTCACGAGACTGACGCTCAACCTGCCAAGCCTCGCTCCTCCTCGCTCCTCCTCGCTCCTCCTCGCTCCTCCTCTATCCGGCTGCCCGGCCTCCACGACATTAATTATAATTACACTGTATTATAAGGAAATATTGAAAAAGGTAATAATATCGGAGAGGCCGGTGTGCCGTGTCCGGGAGGCGCGGATGACGATGCTGCCGGGTAAGCGGAGAGGCCGACGAGGGTACCGCGATGCTCGACGTTCGCCTGTCCCCCTCCCCCTCCCCTCCCCACCAATAACCCACCATCATCCCTATTCGAACGAATGTAGTATAGGACTTAATGGGCGCGCCTTATCAGCCACCACCGAGAAGAGGGCCAAGTCAACGGAGCCGAACGGAGCCGAACGGAGTCCGCAAGTCCGTAGTAATAAAAATCTCTAATACGGCAAAGTTCTCCTTTAACCCCAATAATCCCAATAACCTTGTAAATTACCATTGTTAATACCGATTTCGGTAATGAGCTGCTCTTTCGTGTCAAAGTGCCACGAGCTTGTAAAAAAAAACTCTCGGATCCCTCCGGTCCCCTTTTCCGCTTTCTCTCTCTCACACACGCACGCACGCACACGCACACACAGCGAATCACCTCTTCACGTAGCTAGCCGAAATAAGCATAAAGACTTGACGGAGGCGGAAGAAGAGAAAGAATTGAGACGGTCAGGATAAGTAAAAGAAGGTTCTGTATACAATTATTGGCGAGGTATTCGTCGAATATTCGCATGGACGTTTAGCATCGATTCCGCAAACGCATCCCTTCGATTTCCTGTTCCCACGGTCCAGGACCTATATAGCAGATTCCGGTTGATTCCGGTTGATTCGGTTGATTCGGGGCGATTCAGCAGCAGTTTCGATGATTCCTGCTAAGAAGAGCTTGGAAAGCCAAGGCCATTAGGGGTTCTTGTTCCGAAGCCAAAGCACACAACATACGTTTTACTTGAAGCCTCTCGAATGGACCAACGCTCTCGACTTGTCTCTTTCACGAAACGTCCGGTTCGCTAATGAGAGCCCCTTTACGCATTAATGGCATACCATAGCACGGGCACGGCATAGCATAGCACGGCATAGCATAGCACGGCATAGCACGGCACGGCATATAGGGCAGGTTAACCTAACCTATACGCGAGCGTACGGACTTATTATTTAAACGCGTTGACTTTGTATTAGGTAAGTCGTAGTGCGCAACTCGTGCATGATATTTCTTAAATCATTAAGAGGAGTGAAAAATCACACGTTCTCGTGAATAATTGACAATCGATATCTTGAATCGTTCAATAATTCATTGCCGGCCACCAGTTTATTATTTATTGATATTTGAATGGCTCGTTTTCTGCCCCCGTTCCCCCCCCCCGAATAAAGCCTACATGATTTCAAGAGCTCGAATGCCATTATATATATATAAACGGCAAACATTAAAGAGCTCCTGCGTATATCGAATTATTTGCCTAATCGCGTTCCCATCCTTATCCCGGCCACACACGCATTTCCAATGTCATTTCTTCTTCACTTTCTAAAATCTACCCGAAAGGGATTTTTTTTCTTTTTTTTTCTGTTTTTGGTTACAGGTTACGCAAAAAAAAAAATCCAGCTCATTTAGCTCATTCGACTCATTTGGCTCATTTGGCTCGTTTGGCTGATTTGGCTGATTTAACGAGGCTGCGGCGCTCGAGAGCTCTTACCTAAACTCTTACCTAAACCTAAACCTAAAAAAAAACCCCGAGTGCACGAAAGCCCCTAAAGCCATTGAAAACCATGGAACTGTCGCCTCTAATAGTCCAAAATGCGTATCGACGTGGACGTGCACGATTGCCGTGCCGGGAATAAGAAGGAATAATCAATCACGCCAATCATCCTCCTCGATCATAATCTACAAACAATTTACGAACGAGTAAAAGATTTTTTTTTCAAATCTAGGAAAGCCTCATAGATCTAAGTAAACTGGTACCGCGCCCAGCTTAATTAACACGGGGAGAACTGAGGCACAAAATGCGTAAAGGAGGAAATATTTAATTCGCGGTGTGAAACATTCGTTAGGGCAAAAGGGGCAAGGGGGAAGAGAAGACGTAAGATGTAAGAGGAGGATCGGTTTTGTCGTTGGTAGCGAGTCTCTGGAAAGAAGCTCTTCGGAACCTATAGATTCTGCTCGACTCCGTACGGCGTAGTTCACGGGGATTACGTCATGCATAATAATAGAATAGAAAGTGGACCGAGGTAAGTATATTTGAATTTTTCGAATATTAGCTGCTGCTACGTGGCCTGACCGGGACTTTGATTGATTATTGGGGTTATTTTAAAGGATTTTTAAGCGTAAAACAAGATTACGACGAGCTTCTTGCAGATTTTCGACCCGCTTAGAAGAACTTGGCCCCCGTGACCATTTTCAATCAATGGGTCAATTATTGCTTATTATCCCGAGAGGGAAGAAACGTATCCCAGTCATCTGCCAGAGAAGGGGACAAAACAAGTTAATTTTGTCATTTTAATAATTAACAAAGCTTGTAGAGAAAGCTCCTCCACGAGGATTCAAAGGAGGACTACGAGCTTAGCTTTACCCCGGCAGTCCTCCACCCCCTCCCCCTCTCGCTCCCTGGCAATGTAATTAAACGGAGGTATTTAAAAAAAGGGGGGGGGGTAGGATAGGAGTGAGGCGGGGTATGGATGAGAAAGCTCGGCTGGGTGATTTCCTTAATCCGACGAGAGCCGACCAAAGTAGCAGTAGCAGTCGTGGCAAATTTCGAGAAAAAGCGAGGGGGGGGGGGGAACGTAAGGAGTCGAAAAAAGGGAATCTACCCTACGTGGGTCGATTAGGGAAGAAGAGGACACGAAAGGGCACGAGGATAAAAATGGAGGAGGTCGAGACACGAGATGGGATAAGGTGAGGATGTCTGATAGAGAGCTTGTCTTTGCTCGAGTCTGCGAGATCGTCGGAGAGGAGGAGTACAAGGTAGCTCGGTCATGGGTAAGGAGGAACGAGAGGAAGTAAGACAAGCGACGGAGACGGGCGACTGCGGTGCGGAGGGAGTGCACGCCGCTCGTTAGCCGATCGACGAATTAGTCGCGAGAACGATCTTACCGCCCCACCACCACCACCACCACCACCACCACCACCACCACACCACCAACCACCCACCAACCACCACCGTCGTGGTTCTGTTGGGCGTTCGCCGATCTCTAGGCCGTCTATCGAAGTCGGCAAATATTTAATTTGCTCTCCGAGTCGACAAAGAGACGGAAACGAAGAGAAGATCCGAGGTGGAGAGGTGGAGGGGAGGGGATATCGTTGGCTGAATGCGAGAAGGGCCGGAATCCACGCTAATTAATGCACGCATGGGGCCGGACACGCCCCCACCACCCCACCACCCCGATCCCCAGAGCTCCAGAGCTATCGAGAACCGCAAAATGTATATAAATATAGATATATATATGTGGAGAGAGCTTTCCCTTTTGAAATGCGTCGAATAATTATTTGCCTTTCATAATTGAAGATCGGGGGTGGGGAGAGAGAGGATGAAAAGAATCGCGTAAGGGTCCAGCCGCAAACGAATAACGACGACGCACTTGTGCGATCGCCATAGACGCGATTCTAATAACGCGCGGGGGCTCGTTTTTTTTTCGGCTCTCAGCCTCTTTTAAATGCTCTTCTTTGAAGAAAAGGGCCTTGGGCCCAACTGCCAAGGGGGAGACGCAGCCCCGCGACCCCCGTCGCTCTCAGGCCGGATTATTTCACAGCGTTTATTTACCTGCCTCCCCCGTTCAATGTCTCGAGAGTACCATATTCTATCCGCTCGCTCTCTGCTCTCTCTGCTCTCTCTCTCTCTGCTCTCTCTCTCTCTCTCTCTCTCTGCTCTCTATCCCTATCTATGTACGAGGATGACGATTCATTTGGATCGTGAATAAAAACCCCGCTCGAGGAACTGTATAAACGGCACTCGAACCGAACGAACGGAGCATCGTCGTCCTCCCTTCTCTTTTCAATCTTAATTACACGAATCCATAAACGGAATAATCTATAAGCCCAAGTGGGCCACGCAACCCGCCGAGCTCTCGAGCTCCGGACCCCAATAACCCCAATAACCCCAATAACCCCAATAACCCCGAGGACAAGTACTAATGTCGGCAAAAAAAAATACGCGGGACTTACCCCCCAGCACCGGTCTTCGCCAGGGCGTCCCTCGCTCCACACGTACGGGGGGTGGGGAGGGTCGAAAGAATTCGATGTTACACTCACCTGTAACAAATGGAAAAACATTGATTAGTAAATTACACATAAGCAGGCAGCAGTTTATAAGTAATTTAACGAATACAATAAACAAACAAACAAAAAATACGAAGCTTGCGAAATGATGACGATGATGATAACGATGATGATGACGATGACGATGACGGTGATGATGATGGTGCAGTGGCGAAAGACCATGCCGCACACAAAGTACGTATGCACGCTTACGATAAGGTGCGGACGGACTCGGCGATGAATGTTATTGGGGGGCTTAAGGAGGTGACGAGAGAAAAAGTGCCGGGGTATGAAGAGAGGAAGAGAGGAAGGTCCGTCCGGATAAAATAAAATTGAATCGGCGATATTATAAATACGAAATACGTCCGGGGCTCGGATGATGATCGGGGGGGGGGCGCTCGGTGGGCTTAAGCCATTTTTGCCCATTAGATCGGTAAGAGTCGACGTGGATTTATCGTGGAAAGTCGAGGGGAGCGTAACTTTCGGTCCCGGATTTCGTCCAAATGGATATTCCGGATTTATTAGTCCCGCGATGAAATGAATAAATGACCCGCGAATAAATGACCTTTGGCGGCCTCCTTGACTCCCATCGCAAGGAATGTCTTCCAAATGAATCGAGAATAATATTCAAAGGATGTCTTTGTACCCGTAGTCGACGTCGACCGACCTTCGCCTCCGCGAGCGTACAATAAATACATCGAGAACGTTGTATCCGTCGTCGGTGGCGCTCTCCTATCCTCCCCAACCCCCCAATAACCCCCCAGTCACCGATCCCATTTTTCTTGGCACATTACACGTAGCTGCTTCGATCATTCGATTAGCCGCGATTCCGTTACAACAACTGGCCACCCCCCCCCAGCCCCCGTATTTGTTACGTAAAGTCCGTTAGAGCGAAATCGAATAAGACGAATGGCTTATCGATGGAGGAGGAGGCATTAATAAGGCGACGAGGGCAGCATTATTCTCTCGTTGCCAGGACTCGTTGAGACGAGCCATTAATTATACGCTCTCCCGCTCTCCCGCTCACCCGCTCTCCCGCTACTTCACCGCTACTCCCTCCCATTGGCGCTCGCCTTTTAATTCCCCCGCAATTTTGTCATTGCAAATATCGGCTGGTACGGAGGACGGATTTTCCGGATTTCTAACACATTTCTAACGCAATTCCATTCTTCTTGTACATTTTCTTTTTGTCTACGTTTCTTTGTCATTGGGTTTTTTTTTGTGATCCTTACCTACGTAAGCGATATCGTAATTAATCCTTTCAACGTAACAATGCCACGTGAAAACGCCAACGTACGAGTGCCATCTTTTCTTCTTCCTCTTCTTCTTCTTCTTATTTTTCTTTCTTTCTTTCTTTCCATAACGCATCGAGATATTGCGTAACGATGCGCTGTGTCCACACCCCCCCCCGCCCCCGAACGTTCGCATATTCCAATCTGGCCGATCAAGATTTACAATTAACTCAAAAGTCTCGGGAATCTGAGTGCGGACCCGGCTTCAACAGCTTCGGATCTCCATAGCCAGAATACAATCAATTCAACATTTCGTACGATAAATCGATAAATAATAATAATAATAATAATAATGACAATAACAATAACAATAACAATAAACGGCGCTGTAAGTATTGACCAACTCACGCGATCGTCTATATTTCTTCTCAAGAATTTGATCGGATGAGAGGATAATTCAAAAAAGTTTTATATAGAAAAACAAAAAAGAAAAAGAAAAGAAAACCCCTAGAACTAATAAGCTTTTGAGCGAGGTATTATAATTTTCTAATTTCTAATTGTATTCGCATTACGGGTGTCCGGGGGGGCAAAGTCAACGGAATCGCGATTACGGAATTTATAAAAGCACCGGTTCGACGAAATGAAATACCGAAAAGTGGTTGCGTCGTGTACGGCGAATGGATTTTTCCTTTTGTTTTATTAAAATTGAAGTTTCGCGTGGAGATAGATAGAGGTGGGGGAGGGGGGAGAGGGGAAAATAGGTTAGCGATGCGCCAGAGTCTAAGTAAAGAAGGGCCGGGTGGGGGGAAGTATGACCGCGGCGCTCTCTGTCCAATTTAAAATACAATTTGATCGGCTTCGGCAGCGCTAAAGCTTGTTTAGCCTTTACTTTAATTGTAAGTTTAATTAAAAATACAATTTTTACGGGGAATTACGTTTTCTGATTCGGAAGAAGCCGAGACTGTAGGAGGGATTAGAGAGGGGGAAACGAATTTTCAATAAATTCTTGATTCCAATTAAAAAATAATCTGAAATTACAAAGTGTCGGGAGTACGGAGGGGGTTATTGGGGATGGGGAGGGGGGCTGCTGCTGCTGCTGCTGCTCCGACCGTGAGTTGTGTTTGGGTCGTTTGGAGGAATCGCGAGAGGGGCCGCGAGAGGGGCCGCGAGAGGGGCCGCCCCCCTGGTCGATACAGCAATGCAGCGCTCGGAATATTAATTATCCTCCGGAGGGGCAAGGACACCGTAACGAATGGGAACGGAGCTGCCGGGAGAACGGTAACTTGCAGCTACACTGTATTTCGGGTTAATAATAAATTCATCGGCTAAGGATACGTGGGCGTATACGTAAATTGCTCGGCGGCGGCTGCCCGATACCGCGACTCCCCGAGCTCCATCCTCATTATCATCCTCCTCCTCCTCCTCCCTACCCCCCTACCCCCTCTTGCGTCCGGCATTTGCAAACCGTAACCACCAACCAACTGATTACGATCCACAAGCTCGCACCCCAATAACCCCAATAACCCCAATAACCACCTCGCACTCTTTGCGTTACGTCGCGTTACGTCGCGTTACGTCGCGTTACGCCGCGTCAACGGGAAATATGTCGAATGAGGAGCGGCGGGGCATTCCTGGCAATCTCAGCTATCGCCGCGACGGTAAACCTAAAGGTCCCTCCCACGCCCGACTGACGAATTAGAGGGTCTCCGCGGTAGGAGCCGCGGGAGCCGAAATCATCATTTAGCGTCTATTTAGCGAGCGAGCGCTGGCATAACGCTGCTACGGCCATGATTTCCTCGGGCGGTCAGGGACCGGGGAGTGGGTGGAGACCGGGGAGTGGGTGGGGACCGGGTGGGAGTGGTGGAAGCTGCCGGTATCTAGCCGGGCCGGGCGGGCCGGATTGATTATACGACGAGTAGTAAACGGCTTTTGTCGATTTTCCATTCTCCGAGAATTCCTTTGTGTTGGCCCGAGGACGTACCATCCGTTCGTCGAGCTCGGGCGTCGCTCCCCACCCCCGCCCCTCCTTCAGCCCGTACGTAGGCTTTGCTTCGCGTAGCGCTTTAAGTATGAGATGAAATATTACGGTATATTGGGGTTATTGCGGGCCGAGTGGCAAAGATTTTCGCACTGATTTCTCCGACTGACTGACTTGAATCGCACGGCCGAGCGCATAGCCGAGCGCATAGCCGAGTCTGACCGAATCTCCAAACGGTAATGATATTGCATTAGCTCGGTAATAACGATACGACATCCGTATGAATTCATAGGCGCAGAGATCTTCGGGACAATTGGCCAGCGGGGTATTCCAAGAGCCTTCCTACGTCTACAGCTTCCCCGCATCTAGTACAACGTCGTCTGTATTTGTACCGAGGGCTGCGCCCACTCTCCCGTCTCTCCCCTACCCCCTCCCTGACACTCTGTCCCTCTGTGTCAGTCTGTGTCCCTCCCGCTGCGTACACGGAACCAACCGAATAAATTGCATTGAAGAAAATAAGCGACCGTTGAAGGGGGAAAGAAAATTAACTCGCTATCCGGGCCGAGGTAAGCTTGTAATACGATCGGCTCGGGGCTCTCTCCTCTACGCAACGATTGGAAATTAAAAATCCGTAAATTTAACATTTATCCGCGCGCCACGATTAATTTACTTTAAAGACAACTTTGAATCAATCAAACTACGCGTCCTTAAGCTTCGGTAATTCTGCCTGCACGCCACCTTACCCCTTACCACCACTTAATCACTATTACTATTACTAATTGTTATTGTTGTTGTTGTTGTTGTTTATAAAATCAAGAAAGGGGGCGCGATCCTTAGCCATGGGGTACGTGACGTGGACCTGGATTCGGCCTCTCGTATCCAGGTTGTCGGAAAGAGCGGTGGTGAGCGTCGGCGAGCCTCCGTCGGGTGCAATTCTAATTTTCCAGCGACTGGAGAAGCATCGGACGCACTCGCTGTCCGTATAAATCGACGTTTCAAATCGAAAATAAGGATGGCCGGCAGTCGGGAGTCGGCGAGGACGGTAAGCGAGGAGTGACAGAGACGAGCGAGTCCTCCGGGCCCGTACGAAGGACTCGCGTGCCTTTTACATGGGGACGATAAAGTCTCGGGTGCTCGTACTTTCCGCCGTACTTTAACTATTTGCTTTACGACTTGAAAGAGGAATTTTTTTTTTCATCCGGGCGCTGCGGGTATTTTTTTTTTTTTTCAATAACTTGTCGAATTTAGTGGAGCGTATAATGAGCGCGCGGACGACGTTACTGACAATACGGCAAGTCCTACTCCTTTGCCGCGTCGGGGACCCTTGCGCGCTGTGCCGGGAACGCCCTCCTCGTTCCCGGCACCGAGGCATTCGAGAGGTGGACTTTTTTTTTGTTTCGTTTTGTTTGGGGGGGGGGAGGGGGTAAAACAGGCCTCGGCCACTCTCTCATACATTGTAAATGGAATTTTTAGAGGCTGCCGAGCCTTTTACGAAAGGGATGGATGTGACAAGAGCGCGTAATTTCTGCGAAGCACCCAAAACTAAAGGCTATTTTTCGCCCAGAGGATGTTTAATATTATAAATAACGCGCGGCTTTGTGAAAAATACAAGCAAACGTACTTACATACGTAAAGTGGCCGAGATATCGATGGGAATATCCTTTTGAAGCGATCGTACGACTACGTTACGTAAAGGCAGGCAGGCTGCTCGGAACCCGGAGCCCGGACAGCCTGCGAGTTGAATTTAATAATTCAACTCTACCTCTACCGGAGCTTTAATCTCTCGCGTTATGGGTTTTTGTTTTTTTTTTTGGTTTGTTTTTTTATAGGAATTCTAATTAGTGTCATTCAATTAAGGGTTAAAATGTCCGCTGCTCGTTACCCTTCCCCTTGTTTTCGGCGGCAATATTACTCACCGGCTTTTCTAGGTCAGCCGAGGGCTCCTTGCTCCCCTCCCCCCCCCCTCCCTGCCGAGGCTCCCGCGCGCCGGAGGAGTGTCTCACCCCGCGTCGGATATCGGAGCCGAAGTTCCGCCATCTGAGCCATCCGAGCCGCCCGGCGGAATTTAAATCTCTTCCTCGCGAGAAAATTCGCCGCTTCTAAATCGTGTATCGAATGTATGCCAGACGGTGAGCCGGGGGGGGGGGGGAAGAAGAGTCGGAGAGTCAAGGGGATGGCGGTGGTGGCGGAGGCGGAGGCGGTGGAGGCGGCGGCTGTTGCCCATGGTGGGAAGAAGGGGGAGGTAGATACCAACGAAGGCGGAGAAAGACAAAGTGAAAGGACGAGAAGAGACGAGACGAGACGAGACGGGACGGGACAGGAGGGAGAGAGAGATAGAAGTTAGCAGTTGCTATCTCGAAAATGTGTTCATCCGGGACAGCAGCAGCGGCAGCAGCAGCAGCAGCAGCAGCAGCAGCAGCAGCCGCCTGCTGTGCAATCAGTGCACATAACGCGGCAACCGCCCTCGAGGCGAAGAGACTTCATTATGACGGCGAAAGAGTAAAAGAAGTAAAAGCAAAAGCTAAAGGAAAAGAAAAGGAAAGGTAAGAAAAGAAAAACGGGGTCCTTTATTATTAAACTCGTATTTCTTTCTTCTTCTTCTTCTTTTTTTTTTTTTTTTTTTTTTTTTTTTCCGAATAGGCTGCAATGAATTCGCTACGTAGCCCCAGCAGCAGCCGTATCATCATTTTCTAAAAATATCTCTTTAAATTGATACCGGGACCTGGGACCCGGGACCCCCCTATCCTCCGCGGCCAGTCCAAATGTCATTTTAATGCCGCCCCCCCGCCCCGCCCCCGTTCGACCTTGAGGGCCGGCCGGGACCGACGCCTTTTTCCTACCTCTTGATGCTAATGATGATCGCGAGCCCACGGAGCCTCGGGCCAGAGCCCTCGCAAGGGCCACGCAACGGCCGTAGGGACGCAAGAAACGGCGAGGGTAATATAGGCGGAGAGGGAGACGGGGGACGGGGGGATATGGGGGGGAGAGGGAGCTGGATGGCCCGTGTCGGAGGAGGGTTTATTTCAAAGGGTCCGGGTAAATATTTCGAAGCTGCACCGCCACCGGCAACCGAGAGAGAGAGAGAGAGAGAGAGAGAGACCCTAATAAAACTCACGGCGGCGGGGGTGGGAGGGGTGGAGGGAGGGGGACACCGACAGATAAGGCTCGGCCCACGCGTTGAAAAGCAGCCGTTTCCGTCGTCTGCCGACGGCCGCACTTATTCACCGGCCGCATTAGTGTTCGCAGACCGCCGAGCCCTTCTCCATGACGCATAATGACGCATCGCGCGACACGCGTTACAAATATATTCCGCGTAAAAAGTACGCGAAGCCGAAACGCGCCCCCCCCCCTCGACATACCGCCTTCCAGGTAAGGCACGTAGCGGCGAGGTCGGCCGCGGAGGGACGCGGAGGGATTATAAGTAAGAGTGAAACGGCGAGCGAGCTCCCCGACCCTCCGCGGGCCCACCCCGCTCTCGTCCCACGAAGACGCGTCGTAAAATTGGATGCACAGACGATGATTCAAATGAGACACTGACCCCCCCCCCTCGCGGATCCTCGCTTTTGTGTACGATATCGCACGAGTGGTGCGCTCCCGACGTCCGGCGACCCCCTCGGCGACCCCCTCGGCGCCGCTTCCCACTCGCGATCGTCGTAATGGGACGGCGAAGGCGTCGGCGCGCCCGCTCCCGACCCAATAATCGGTAAATTAAAGTACGCCTAGCGTGTCGCTGCCTCTCGACCGACGCCGTATTTGCATGCGAATGCACTGGCTACGGGGTTATTGGGGTGAGCGGAGCGGCTGGAAGAAGAAGAAGAAAAAAAAAAAAAAATGAAGGATTCTCTGTCTGTGTCTCCGTCTCGGCCGGTCAGTCGTCAGCTCGGCCCCGTTGACATCCCCGTCAAGTCAACAGTCGGTCCTACCTTCCCCCCTTTCGGCCCTTTTCTTCCCTTTTGGCGCTGAACAGGCTTTAATTTTACCCCGCCGCCCCCACCCCGCCCTGCCCAGCAGACAAATTGCGGTTTTGCTGTTTTCTAAGAACCGACGTTATTACGTTTTATGACTTTTTGAAATATTTAGTTCGTCGGTCTGCTGGACGGACGGACGGACGGACGGACGGGTGCGGGGGCGGGGGCGGGGATGGAGGGCTCGGCAACGGGGCTGGGACGGCCGCAGGAGGAAATTCCAGCTGAATGTTGTGCTAAACGAGCTGGAATTTATTTATTTGTTCCTGGTTACAGTTCCTCCTCCACCTCCACCTCCACCTCCACCTCCTCCTCCCGCTGCTGCTGCTGCTGCCAGTCCCCATCCCTGTCATCATAATCCTCGTCGCTCTTATCTCCCTACATTATATTTATTCATTTTACCTTTACGTTATTTAATTTTACTTTAATGACAATAAAAATTAAGTCCTGTGCACGAAGCTACATGTAATTACCCTATTACCCTACAAACAAAAAGTCAAAACTATTCTCCCGACTCTTATTTCCCGTAGTTTTGAAAAAAAAAAGGGAGAAACTCGGCGTCGCTCTGATGCGCCGAATGAATGCGCCGACTAATACCGATGACAAAAATTAAATTTAATAGAAAAAGTAAGGATAGTTTAGTTTTACGGGTTCGAGTGCCAGGGTACTGCGTTTGTTTCAAAACACTTTTACTTAACGATAGGGGACGGGGGACGGGGGACAACATTTCACTTAACTTTATTAGTCGCATTTTACAACAATAGCCCCAATAACGGGATTATACTTAATCGCGATAATTTATCAGCGATCTTCCACTGAGGGATATTATTTCTATATTTCCCCCTCCCCTCCCCTCCCGCCTTTTTTTATTATTAAAGATGGATAAGCCCAATAAGCCCATAAAGGCTCGTTAGAATAGTAATCCATTTGGTAATCCGGCGAGCCGAGGGAAGGCTTTCAGTAGTTACGGACGAATGGAAAATAAAATTGCCGGAGATATTTCAGGTATTAGAATCAGGCATTACAAGTTAAATTTATTTCCCGTATGAAAAAAAGAGGCGAGCATTCGTTTCCATATAGTCCGTCCGGGCGTGTGCGCGCGCAGGCTTTGGTTTTTTTTTTTTTTTTTTCTTTTTTGCCTCTCCATTCTTTCTTAGGATGGAAATTAGGATGGAAAAAGTGAATCCTTTGCCCTCGCCTCGATCCTCCGGCCCGTACCCCCCCTCCCAGCCCGTCCCCCCAGCCCCCTAACCACGACTCGTAAACGCAATTATCCCAATTAGAGAGCAGTAAAGCCCGCCCCGCCCGGCCTTTATACCGACGTATAGACAAACGACGAGCTTAAACGGCAATAAAGCTACGAGACTGCCCCCGAAATCAAGAGTGAGCAACTTTTCCGGGTCGCCGAGGAGGTGGAGGAGTAGGAGTAGGAGGAGGAGGAGGAGGAGGAGGAAAAGATCGATCATTAGTTTTGCCGACCCGACAATGGATGGAGGAGGACCGCCCGCGCAAGAGTATCTGGAATCTGGAACGTCTCCCTGGCCATAAATTACTCCTGGCCGAAAATTACGGGGAAATTAATCTCGTCGGGAGGCGGCACGCGAGCCACTGCGAACTAAGCGATGTACTCTCCTCCTCCTCCTCCTCCCTCGCGGTACGAGGGATTCGTTAATGCCCGCCGACTAGAGTGTAGCGCCACTTGCCGACCTGGACCGCCGGAATTTTCCCGTTAACGCGTCTTATCGACGCTGGGATGATGGATAGAGATCCCCCAACAACAACTGTCACGGACCTTCGACGTACTCACGTGCTTCTACCTACCCCACCGGCCGGCGGGCCAATAACCCCAATAACCCCCTGAATTACAATAACACGGCATCGTTTCAATACGTAATCGGCATTGACTTGATTTTTTCGAAGTTCCGAGTGCTTCTCAAGTGGCGAGCGTAAGATTTCCGCGCTGCGCAAATCATTCTAATAGGATTAGGGACTCGGGGACGGGGACTGAAAGGGGGACACCAGTTGCGCCATCCGGGACCCAGGCGAGGCCGGACTATCGTAGGGGCCTGGCCCCGTTTCTCTCCCAATAAAGAGATAGTGGATGAGGGAGAGGAGCGAGATTGACGAACGGACCAAGAGCGGAGGAGGTGGTGCCAAAGACGGTTCGCGATCACTCTATCTGAGCAGGGTGAAGCTGTTTTTTTATACGGAAAAGGTGAAGCCTATGCCGTTGGAGATTGGTAAGCGTGGGCCGTCCCCGGTAGACGATAACTCGGCATTAGCTGGGTGCGGCTAAGGGCGGCGCTAGTCCTCCAGGAGAGTGTTATTACATGTGTCTCGTCTCGTCTCGGCTCGGCTCGTCTCGGCGAGAGCCGATAAGATCGACGGGTCCCCGCGTCCCGTCGATGCCGAGAGCTACCTACCTACCTACCTACCTACCTACCTACCTACTTCATCGAGGGCTCGCGTCTCAACCCTGACTTACTTGCCGAGCTTAATTTCCTTACTTCAACTGAGCTGCAATTTTCTCATTGTCCTTGTCCTTGTCCTTGTCCTTGTCGTTGTCGTCGTTGTCGATTATCGATCGCCGACCTCGTACGAATCTCTCACCACCCTTATACGGCTTATTTCTTCCCTCTATAATAATACTCTTTCTACTCCCATCACTTCTTTACCACTTTAGGGAAAATTGAAAAAAAAAAAAAGGAATTAATTTTCGCGTCCAGTTAAAGAAAACGTGACGCGCGCAACTGCCGCGGATCGGCCAGGACGGAAGCCTTATTACACGGTCGTGACGTCACGATTGCCATTGTCCCCCCTCCTCTAATGCCTCTAATGCCTCCAATGCCAATCAACGACTCATCAAAGTCCACGATTATGCAATTGCCCATTGGAAATGTAATTGAGCCAAGAAAATACGGCAAGAAAATACGTCCGGGAGTATCGCGCATCCGGCGAGCTCTGTTTATATTTTAAGCGTAGCGGGGTCCCCTCCAGAGACCAGCTCTGCTCATAAACATAACGTAAACGGTAAACAAAAACACTCGCGCCATCGAGCTGCCATCGAGCTGCCATCGAGCTTCCTTCGAGATTCGTCTATTCGTATCAAAGATTAAACAACACGTATAATAATAATAATAATAATAATGCCCGAATGTATTCCCTATTATTCTCGGCAGATGGGCCGTGTAATGCCAAGTATTGGCGGAAATAAATATTAAACCGGTTGACAAAAGTAAGTGCTCGCATTTGTAATTATTGTAACTTTCGGCAGACTAACCGATACGTGACCTCTATACGTGAAAGTGTGCGTGCCAAGCACGAGACGCGTAGAGATAAATTGCCAATTACGTACAATAAAATACATTACATCGACAATAGGATTGTGTAAACGACTTTTCATCTTCCCTCCCTCCCCGTCGTACGAAACTTACTACTCGTGAGGTCTAATTTTGAAGGCGTTTCCATGAAAAACGCGGGCAAATAAATGCGCAAACACGCGACTGGCCGATCATAAGCTAATAAAAAAATCATCTATGGATAACGAACGTGACGTTAATTTAATGTAATTTCCTATTGGAATATTGGGGGTTAGCATTGCCGGCAGTAATAAACTCGGACTGGCCGGTGAACAGAGGAAAGATTGTCAGGATCCTTTCAATTGCCCATTAAATACGGGCGTCTGTTAAGAGATTGAGTGAGAGAGAGAGCGGAGGAGGAGGAGGTGAGAGAAATCGTACCGACGCACTGAATTGAAAGAGGATTTTTCAATGATTTCTGACTGGAAAATGAAATGAACTTAGTGGCCGAGGGTCGTTGTAACGCAACTCGTTCGTAAATTACAATTCAATATGCATTCAACTAGTATTTACGCTTAGTCGTGTTAACCGGAACGGACGTTTCTACCGGATCTTCCGCGTGCAGCCGTCAACGTACAATTTACAAATACAAAAATGACAACTTGGCAACTTCCTTTCATTCTTCACCAGCAGCAGCAGTAACAGCACCAGCAGCAGTAACAGCACTAGCAGTAACAGCATAAACAAAAACAAAAAAAGAAAAAGAAAAAAAGAAAAAAAAATACAGCCCGACCGCAAATACGTATCCATTGTTGTTAACAATTATCGATCTAGATAGGATTATTTTATCTATGAATCGGGTAAGAGAAATTGAAGGGAGAAATAATGGCTTCGCTATTGTGAAGGCGTACTTTCCCCGTTTCATTGCTTATCGGAATGATCGAGCCGGGGCTACTGCTGCGGCAGCCTCGCTCGCCTCCCCTATCTTTAAGCTAATCTTGGGAACGTCGTACGCACTGCGTAACTAAGCAAACGCTCTCCATGACTTCTCCACCAAGTACAAGCAAAACGAAAGGAGTACGACGTTTAACTCGTCAATTTAGCATAAAATTGACACGGCCATGACGTATTATCAATATGAGGGTGTATGTATGTATGGGTACCGATAAGCACTCCCGAGACATCGCGAGCGATCGTTGGAAAATACCGTAGAAAGAATAGGCGCCATCCAAAAGGATTCAATGTCCCTTATCTGCGATGGGGGGGTTATTTACACGCGGTGGGAATTAACATGATAATAGACCGCCGTTGTACCATTGAGCGAAATCAATGGGCTCGTGCTTATGGGAAATGGTCAGGAAATCGGGAAAGCTCTCTTAAAGGGATCGGGCCTCTCGGGAGCTTGGCGCGTATAATAAACCGACACAAAAGACGGTGGTGGTGGTGGTGGAGGAGGATTTTAAGAAAATGTTAATAGTTAACCGTTAAGAGCAGTTTTTTTTTTTTAATAACTCTGCCGCGACTCTGTATTCTGACGAGTATAAATCCCGTCTCGTTGGACAGCATCGGTGGAAACGGAGAGAAAAGAGGAGAAAAGAGGAAGAGAAAAGAAAAGAGAAAAACATTGGTATTGATAGTCGCTGTTAAAAATACGACCGAATGCCGTTACGAAAAAATATTCTCAATAACACGTGGTGGTGGTGGTGGTGGTGGTGGTGGTCACTCGGTGACTGGTATCCTAAGCAATGAGAAACGAAAAAGAGCGGCCACGTACAGGAATAAGAAAAAGGCTTTGGCCACTCGCGGTTCAATATCGCGTGGATCGGATCGACTCGCCGACTCGGCCTTTCCAAGACAAGACCATAAAGTGTCCATACGTGGACAATGCACGTATGGATAATGGTCCGTTGGCGCGGAGACTAGTCGGTGTACGACGACGACGACGACGACGACGACCTGTCGGACGAGCCCATTCTAAACACACATTTAGATGTAGAGGAGGTACGTATACGTATACCAATAACCCCAATAACCCCAATAACCCCAATAACCTCACA
Source organism: Ceratosolen fusciceps (assembly GCA_018883505.1). Lineage (NCBI taxonomy): Eukaryota > Metazoa > Arthropoda > Insecta > Hymenoptera > Agaonidae > Ceratosolen > Ceratosolen fusciceps. Next base: position 447,336 of record RCIC01000039.1, on the reverse strand, counting down.
CACTCCTTCGTATTGAAATCAAATGGACCTTTTTACGTGCAAGAGCTTCATCGAAATTCATCGGCAGTGCACCGAGAGAAACGTCAATAATTCTGTATTACGTAATGACGGAGGTGGAACGAGTTGGAGGGCGGGTTCGGAACCCTATCTCGTTGTTATCCAACCCGAGCGAGCTAAACTAAAGGACGCGAATGTATCAAGTGGTGCCAACTAGTTGACCCACCCCCCCCCACCCCGAAAATCATAATATTTATTCACAACTCCGTTGTCCGCGAACGTTGAGCCAGCTCTTGTTTCCCCTCGCCACTCTCCGACTCTCGCATTGCCTCGGTCTTCTATTTAAAAATAAATAGAAGACCTGCTGCCGCTGCCCCGAGACGAATCGACCTTATAAGAGAGGATCTCCGTCAGACCTTTGTCAGGCCGGGGCGGCGAAAAATTCAGGCGAATGATTGATAACGGGGCTTCGGGTTATGCGAGCGAATGTGTGTCCCTCCCTCCCTCTATTCTTTAATTTCGCTTCGTCTCTCTTTCCTTTTGGAGCGCATCGGCCTCATATCTCCCTCCTCCTCCTCCCCCTCCTCCACCATTTATCCTTTCTCTTTCCTACAATTATACCTGTTTCGTTATTCGGATTTTTCTCAATACTCAATCATTCGGGACGATTAATTAATTAAAGTTTGCATTGTCATTTGAATTTCAGTTTCCGATCTAGCGGGGGACCCTTTAATTGTCTGAACGTATAATAACGATAACGACAACAATATGAAATTGCCACAACTATCGTGCGATTTTAATAGAATTTACAAGGCATTCATTCCTTTTCAAAATAAACTTTCTTACTTACCTTTATATATATATATATAACATATTCAATATCAAGTAGAAAAGTATTATTTACATGGAACAAAGTCCTTAAGGATTTCACCAGCACCTCTGACGCGACTACCTCTTCCTGTCCTTTAAATATTTACGCGCAACTAATAACCAATTACTGAAGAAATATGACGAAAAACGTATTTACGAGTTCCGTGGGCTCCAAAGTCTCTCTCTCTCTCTCTCTCTATCTATCTATCCAATTCTTTCTACGTACGTGCATGTACACGGGCGCGCGCAGTCATATATATATATATATATATATAATTGCGTATTCATGCAGAGAGGCTCGGAGGAAGGCTTTCCCATAGTTTTATGATGGGTAAAAAAATACCGATTTTATCAAAGACTTTCGAAGAATTTTAAATGATCCCTCGGCACAATGAAAATGAATAGCCAGTCCAGTCCCGGGCTTTAGTAATTTTCTGAGAACACACGCTTTTATTATGTTATCAATTATAAAACTTTACGGCATAATGAAATGCAAATGGAAAACCTTATGTCATCTGGGGCCGTAGAATTTTTAGAACTACCTGTAAACTCGGAACAGGTATGCGGATTATAAATAATAAACATTGCTCTCGGCGCATTAGATTGCAATCGTTTGCCAATAGCTCACGAGCTGATAAATTCTAAGCCAAACAATTAAATACAAACGCTTTCGTACGTACACCACGGTTACGTATGCCTCTACGTACACGTATGCACATGTATATAAATATTAGCTTTCGTAAGATAAGTAGGAGAAAAGTAGTCACGTATTTTATTAAAGTAAGTGCGGGGATAAAGGAGGAGGGGGGGGGAGTGGACGAACGATACGTACGTAATACGCGGGAATAATGTCGGCAAGAGGAGGGTAAGTAAGGAGGGGCGGGCGAGGTTATTGGGGGAAATTTTCGGCGAAGCAGTCCTATTGATTTTCATGTAAAAGGTCGAGCGCGTCTCCTTTGGCTGCGGATTAATAAGAAACGCAATGGGAACCGGCAAAGGAAATAAATAATGAAAGGGGAAGGAGAGGCCGCGTGCGTGTCCGCGCGGCGAGGGAAAAACTGTTTCACTGTGTCATCATGCTCTCTGAAAAAACCGCACGCAACTTCGGCTCGGCCGCTAGTACATAAAAGAGAGAGAGGGGGAGAGAGAGAGAGAAGAAGGAGAAGAAGAAGAAGGAGAAGAAGAAGAAGAAGGAGAAGGAGAAGGAGAAGGGGGGAAAAAAAACCGCAGGCACGCGCGTAAACACGCTCGAGTGGACCCGTGGGAAAAAGAAGAAGCGTCCCTCCCTGGCGGCTAGGAGGTCGCTGCGAGGAGACGAAGGTGAAGGAGGATGAGCCGTCTGAGGCCGAGGACTCGCAATCGTCTTATCGTCGGTGCCCATTGATAAGTCTCGGGTGACCGCTGTACTTGACGACTTCCGCTTCCGTGTGCGCCGTCGTCGTCGTCGTCGTCGTCGTCGTCGTCGTCGTCGTAGTCGTCGTCGTTGTCGGTGGGAGGGGGAGCCTTCTAAAGGTCGTTCGGCGCCACGAAAAACGAGGTCGAGAGCACCTACCTTTCTCCTCTCGGTTTCGGTCGGCCTCGGCTCGCGCGGCCCCTCCCCTCGCCCCTTAGCCCCCTTACCGCCGCCGCCGCCGCCGCCGCCGCCGGGGAACGGCTACGACGGTACGGCTCCGGGGAGCCGTAGGCTCGGTGGGCTCGCGACCGAGAGCCGGGCAGAAGGTAGTGGAAAGCGTCGGTGAAAAGCGCCGCGACGGTGGACGGCCAGGTGCGGATGCGCCCCCCTCGCCGGTTTTGTCTGATCACGAGAGGGGAATGAAAAAGAACGAAAGAACGAAAGAACGAAAGAATGAAAGAACGAAAGAACGAAAGAAAGAAAGGAAAGGGGCCAAAGGGTGTCTGACCTGCGGGATACGAACGAGGGAGGAGAGCCGAGTAGAAAGTCAATGCATCCGAGCTCTGAGGAGAAAGATGACGCAAAGCACTGGCAGGCAGGCAAGCAGCAGCACTGACTGCCGCGGTCCGTCGGGGCCTAATGGTCCGGTGGGGGGAGAGGATGGAGGGAGAGAGGATGGAGGGAGTTTTGGTCGCTCGTTCGTTTGTCTCGGCCGCGGATGCAAGAGGATAAATGTTGCAGCAGTTAATGCTCCACTCGTGATATACATATGTGTATATATATATATATATATATATATATACGCGCGGCACGTAATATCGGCGTGGCTGGGTATTATTATTTTTAAAGGCTCAATTTACGAAATGCAAAATATGTTCGAGCCCCGGGGGGGGGGGGGCGGTTGGAAAATTTAGACAAAAGAGGTTGATAACAATGGAGTCGTTAATGGGCCTCTGTTTAGTCAAAAAAATTACAGCTTACCTTTGAGTACGAATAAAGTAAAGTATTAAAAAGAGGGGGGAAAAACTCTTCTTCCCTACCTCTTGGTGAAAATATTACATTTTTTTTTTTCTAATCCCGCGCATCGTACGTAACCCCTTTTTTTTTTTATTCGTACTTGATAAGAAGAAGGTGGGGGGGGGGCGTGCGCGCGTTCGTTCGTTCGTTCGTTCGTTCGTTGCCTGCCGTCTTTTGCCATTTATTGTAAGTACAAGCACGCACGCACGCACGCACGCACGCACGCACGCACTCGACCGCGTATACGCGAAACAGTATTCATCAGAACAGTGCATAATAACATTTATATATATATATGTATATATGTATGGTTTTCGTAATCGGAAAGGAAATGTCTTGCGTTTGATTGTAAGAGAGAGAGCCCCCCCCCCGCCCGTGTCCTGTCGGGAGCGGCCATTTCGATATAAGTAAAAAGCCACTCGTGGAAGGAAAAAGTACGTACGTTATGCAAAAAAGTATGTTAATGCGGAGTCGTCGGAGGAGGGAGGGAGGGAGGCGTATTTACGGCGAGCGCGCGTAAATTATTTACATAGAAGTAAATTTCTAACGATAATGCCGTCGAGGCTCGCCGCGGCTCGGTACTCAATCGCTCAAAGCGAATCCTGTTTTCATTATTACCAGACTCAGCGCGGGGCTTCACGCCTTCCCGGAGATTTTCCGCCCAAGTCACACGCACACGCACGCACACACACACACACCGTCCCGGGAACTGGATAAACGACAATCTGGAAAAATATTCCCTTACGCGGAAACGATATTGCGATTCGCTGAAACGCTTTAATCTTTGGTCGCGTATCCAGAGAGAGAGGGGGGAGAGAGAGAGAGAGAGAGAGAGAGAGAGAGAGGCCCAAAAAAAATATCTAGAAATTTCTCCATCGCCAGCCAGAGTCAGTCGCTCGAGGGGACGAATTGTTTTTACGTATCGACGGGGCGAGGGGCCGGCCGGCCCCCTCGGTAAGGTTGTACGTCCGTTTAATTGCAGGCCATCGCGTAATTAGGCAGGTGAGGAACCCTTGAGGAACCCTGGAATCGGCTTTCGCAGCTCGCCGGGCGACACAACCATTTCCATCGTTGATTTCACGGAAAGAGGTCCTCCGAACCGACACGTCTTCTGCCTACTCAAGGTCCTCCCTTCAACCTCCTCCTCCTCCTCCTCCTCCTCCCCCATCGCTCGGCACTTCCCGAAAATCCTCTCGAAAGAGACGGCTTTTCGTTACGTGACGTAATCTCCCTCCACAACTCCTCCGCCAATTCCTTTAATTGGCAATGCGTGTAATAATACGATTGACCGTCCACGACGACCACACGACGACGACGACTCTCTTTCATCGGACTTTGCGAACCTCTAATTATGGAGTAGAATAAAGGCTGATTATGTGGAGGTCCTCCTTTACTATATATATATATATATACCGGTTTCTCGAGCTCCTCGAGCGGGTCAAGGGAAAAAAGTATCGCGAGGAATGATCGTGGTAACGGAAGCGGCCGCGTAAGCGCGTAGATTTTCGCGGGGGCGGTACAAGGGGATGGAATCGACTTAAATTGGCCCGTTTCCTGCGTTCGCGCATGCCATCTCCCCGGTCACGTAAATAATTATGCGACAAGCGGGGGTGGGGAATAGACGAGGACAGGGTATATAATGTAGCTCCGTGATACCGGGCTATCGAATGTAGCCGGGGTCTCGTAGCTCGGGGGCAAATGAGATGACCGGAGGAGGGAGAGGGGAGAGATCGATATAATAGATCGTATACGCTTTTTCAGGGCAGGCGTACTAGTCGCGCACAGCCCGAGAGCGCAACCAATCTCCTTAACGAGCACTCGGGATCGAGATTTTTATTTTTTAAGCGATCGAGGGCAAGATCGAGCTGCCCGCGCCAAAATCTTACGGCGAATCGCGAATGCCAACCCGAGCGGCTCGACTGCCAGAGAGGCGCGGGACGAAGAAAAATTTGTCTCTGGCGATAATCGAAATTGACAATTATTATTGCGTAATAATTGGCGGGACGTCGGGTCGCAACGGTAGGCTCCGCAATGGTTCTAATGGTTCTCCGTGAAGTCAAGCAATTCAGAGAAATAAAGGCATCGGACGAACGTTATCCAAGCGAAAGAAATTTATCTTTTTTGCCTTTTTTGTGTAGATTATATATACATATATATATATATATATATATATACATATATAGGAGAGCGGTGGTAATTGAACGGCATTGAGCCGAGTCTTTAGCTACGATAACCCCTTATATACGCTTGTCCCTTGTCCCTTTCCTCGCCCTCGCCCTCGTCCTCGCCCCACCCCGCTTCAGCCACCGCCCACGACCGCCAGATACAAAGAACTTTTTAGAAAGTACGCGGGGCACGGAGCAATGCACGCTCGGCTGTCGCAAATAATATCAATTAGGCGTGCAGTCCAAGTCGTTCGCCTAATGTAAAGAAAGTACGATTATCCTCGGGCGCGTATTAGCATCTCGTGGCCGGATGGGGGGCGGGGAGACCGCGGCGCAACGGGGTGGCGGAGGGAGGGGGGACACGGGGAAAGCGAGGAGATAAGAGAGCGCAGCTGGACGAAAATAAAATCCTGCAGCGGAAAGACCGGGGAGGCGGTACCGCCAATGTCCGTCAGCCCCCCCCTCTCTCCCTCTCACTCTCTCTCTCTCTCACTCTCTCCCCATATCCGTCTACGTATCTATCTATCTATCTGTGCGTTTGGGAAAACGTGTGCGCAACGCGTGAGAGGGAGAGAGAGAGAGAGAGAGAGAGAAGGGGATAACGCGAGCGTCGGCATCGTTGCTCCGGTCATCCGCGCCTACTGCCCGACGTCTAATTACAATCTAATTGGTCGAGCTACTTGCTGGCCCCGTGATTCGGCCTTAAAGATCGCCCGGCACGAGAGAGTCGGAGCCGTTCCACCCCTCCCTCCCTCCCGCCGGCTCTCGTATACCCCAATAACCCCATCGCCCTCCCTCTTCCGCGAGCCAATTCGCCAAGAAATTTAAGAGCTAAGCTAAGAGTCGACTACAATGGCGGGAATGAATTAACTTACGCTTTACAGCGGCTAATGCTATTACCGCGAGAGGAAGTGGTCGTGTGCGTGAGCGCGCGCGCGCGCGCGCGTATGTACCAACCAGTCAGGCTACTTTATTTATCGGTTTTATTCATGAAAGCAAGACGTTGCCGAGAGCTGCCCAACTCAACGAGATGATACTCTACCAGTCTTCCTCCCGCTCCTCCTCCTCCTCCTCGCATTTTTCGTCGCTCCCCGGTGTAAAGGATGTAAAGGACCGGCCCGAAGGAGCATAATATTTCTTTGTGTTTGCGTATTTATCGCGGCATTAAATTTACTTTCTACGAATAATTAACAGCGGCTCATTATTCCGGATATTTTCGCTTCCAGCGGGGGAGCGGACACGTACCATTTGCCGGCCACGGGGAAGTTGATCGCGAGCAGTTAGCCGCCGGTCTCTATGAATAAAATTTAACGAACCCATTGCCTCGCCTATCCACACTTTTCTTTAGTATCTTGTTGTTATTATTATTATTATTGTTGTTGTTGTTGTTGTGGCTATTAAGAAATCGCGGTCTTTCCTTCCGACTCCTTCGTTGGTTATTCGAAGCTCTTTCCTCGTCTCTCTCTCTCTCTCTCTCTCTCTCGTCTCGTCTCGTCTCCGATTTTTACATGGGAGGGCATCCTCGGCATAGGCGCGAGCGAGCGAACTGCGGCCACGTCGATTACCGACAGTCGGTAGCGCCGTTGAAAGCCTTTCCTGCCACCCCCCACCCCCCGGAACCGGGACTTCCCGAGACATTTCGTCGGAATAATGTCGGTCATTGGGGTTATTGGAGGAGGAGGAGGAGGAGGAGGAGGAGGAGGAGGAGCGCCGAGAGCAGATAGCCGACACGAAATCCATTTGGATAGGACGATGCCGATGAACCCCATGGGTTACCTACCATCTTAAAGCTGCGTCCCACAAGTATTTTAGCCCCCGTCGATCGGCACCTGTCGGGGGGCACGTGGGTCGGGGCACCAAGCCGCTCGGCGCTATTAAGGTACCTTAATCTGCCCGCCGTCTCTTGAGCCGTGGCTCAAGGCCTCAGCGGAGCCTCTCACCCCACCCCCCCAACCCCCACCACAACCCCCGTTAAGCCCGGACAATTCGTAGGCGACGAAAAAGAGATAAGGCGACGGGAGGAGCCGCTGCCCGTACCCTCGAGTGTCCCGTGCCTTTCAGTCTCGGCGGCGGCGTCGTTCGCTAAGAAGGGGAAAGGAAATCATCGAGGGAGGTGGGGGTGGGGGGAGCAAGAGTCGAATCTCTCTTTGTTTCCCTCGTCGTTCTGTCATTTTTTCTGGCTTGAAGGGCCGGTGCAAAAAGGTCCGTCTCGCCCAAGTCAAAGTCAAAGAGTTCAAGATAACGTGCGTACGTGCGTGCTTGTGTGCTCGTGTGCTCGTGTGCTCGTGTGAGACAGAGGAAGGGACTCTAGCCTTCTTCTCGTGAAGAAGTTTGCGCCTGTGTTTTCGTGAACCTTTTCCCCTCCCTTTCGAGGTGCCAAGACAGTTTTACAGTTGCCCAGTTATGGATATTTTCGTACCTCTCGGCCCTAATTTCCGTTTGCCGCGTTGTTTGGTCGTCGAAAAACCTGCGGCCTGCGTGCCTCCGTACCTCCGTACCTCCGTACCCTCGTAATTGTTACTGATTGGCCCGCCCCGCTGGAAAACCTTGTCACGGACGGGCCGTAACTTATTTACTTCAATTCAAAGGGAACGCGCACGCACACGCACGCACGCACGCACGCACGCAAACAAAGAGGAAAACAAAATTCATTTTTTTTTTTTTTTTTTTTTTTTGTTCAAGCCTAGTCGAAACGTGCCAGTTTATAATGTTAATTTAAGTTATTGCATTTCACGTACTGTGAATGTAAAAGGCATTAAAAACGAATCTTAAAGCCTATTTAAATTCGCTCTACGGAATTTGCGATGCATGCGCCTTTTATGCGCAATGGTGCGCAAGTCCTCTACGTGTACGAAATAACAAAATGTATTAGACCATTAGCGTGCGCGTGCGTACCGAGAGGACTTTGGAATGACTTTGGATAACGGACGATACAAAAATTAGCGCGGACCTAAAGCACTCCCCCCCACCCCCGACAATATTGTATATACGTTAAGATGTTGCTCGCTCGATGCCATTGGGACTACTACTTGACTTGAAAATACTCTCGAATACTCTAAAATTACTTTTTAATTCACGGGATCGATTAATATGTATTACTTGCAATGCCCCCTACGGTACAGCGACGTACAAGCACATCGTATATCGAGGTCTCCCACATTGTCTAAATATCTCTCGAACTCGTAATGGAAGGGGGGCCAGGCACGACAAGGGCAGGTAAAAGCATCATCGGCTGAAAAAGGGGGAATCAACGTCCAGATCGACGATCGGGGCATCGAAGGAAGGAAGGAAGGAAGGAAGGAAGGAAGGAAGGAAGGAAGGAAGAATTTCGCGCAATGCAAGTGCAGAAAGAGCATCGCGGGCAGGAAAAGTTCCCGGGGACTCGATTTGAAAAAAAAAAAAAATAAATTACGAGAAGGACAACGAAGCGAAGGCGGATATTGACGCGCGCGCGTGTAGATCGAAAGAAGAACAAAAGCACGCGAAGAAGAAAAATAAAAACAGATAAGAGTGGTTATTGGAGCGAGTGAGAGAGAGAGAGAAAAAAAGGAGAAAAGGTAGGTTCGAGGCCAAAATACGGGATGCCGCTGTCGTGAGGTGTCGAAGAGCGGGATGGAAGAGGAAAAGGGCCCGGAGCGAGAGCTCAAGGTAAGAGGAGGATGACGAGGTATTGACCGGACCACATGGAACATTGGCCGTTCACATAGCAACGTTCACACACTGACGACGTTCCACCGAGCGCCTCCTTCTAAGCCTCGTATACATTTCCCATGCAGCGGCCGCCATTCGATCCATTCGGTTCTTCAACGGGAGAAAGTATTTTTTTTACACCGAGTGGATGTATAATTTCGGTCGGATGTTGAACCTTATTAGCGCTATTAGCGGGTCCGTTTACGTGAATGGGCGCTGGTACACGTACAAGCCGGCGCACGAAATCTAATTACGATTTCTTTTCCATCCAACGTCGTTTACCGTTGTTGGGGCATTGTTCCGGGGTGGCTCTTGGTGAACAGGGTCGCCGCCGACAGCTGGGCTTGGCCATCGTTTAACGCGTAAGAAGAGTGTCGGGAAATGCCGTGAGAAATACCGTTCGTTAGGGTGGGATACCCATCGGCGCTCCTCCATTCGCCAAATAGATTTCCATTATAATTAACGGCCGCGCTTTCTTAAAACGACGTAATGCCAACGAATGACTGCCTGCCGGGTTATTGCGTGGCCGGGGATGAGGGCAGCAGCGCCCTGGAGCAGGGGGGCTAGGCTACGGAGGTGGATATGGTGGTGGATATGGAGGTGGATATGGAGGGGGGGCAGGCACGGTAGAGCTCCGACCGGAACTGTACAGTGTACAGTGTACACCGTACTTTCTCGTCCCGGGGCTCGGTGTCTCTGTCTGTGTGTGTGTCTGTGTGTCCTCCCTCCTTTTTTTTCGACGGTACCTGTCGCTCGGCGTACCTGTCGACAAATTCCGAGCCCCTCGCCTACGCCCTGCCCTCTCTCCTATCCTTCCCCGCCTAAGAAACGGTGCCGAGTCAATTTTTGCGGGGTAGCGGGCGGGTGGGGTCACCTTTTCTCTATTTATGAATTCCCGCGGGAAGGTCGCTACCGTTCGACTTTTCGAAGGTCAGCCGATCCGGTTTTGCGTAATCGCGAGTCCGGGCGAGTCGAGAACTGGTCGAGAAGGAGTGTGTCGGGTGCCGAGGGTAGGCCAGACCCCGGCGCTCAACCAGCCCAGCAGCCAAGCAACCAAGAGATGGTGGGGCTGGGAGGTGGAGGGGCTGGGAGGTGGAGGCAGCAGCGACCGGAGACCGAAAGGCCGCTTTTACAGTCTCGACTTTTGCACGTAACAATGGGGAGGAAGTTGCAATTTTACTTTTCAGAAAGAAATTTTATACCTTAATCTAGCTGTATCCTGCGTAAGAACAACGGACGCCATAAGAGCGTACTCTCTCTCTCTCTCTCTCTCTCTTGCTCACTCTCCGCCTCCCGCCATCATCATGCTCATCAACCTTCACCGACGTGCTCTCTCTCTCTCTCTCTCTCACTCTCCAACTGCCCTTCCCTTGTTCTCTCCATATCCCCCGCCGCACGACCTCTGGTATTTGCGCTCGCATTCTATCTCCGTCCCCCTCCCTCCCTCCCTCACACACAAACACACGCTCCCTCCCTCCCTCACACACAAACGCACACAGGTGCTCTGCTCAATACATCCATGGGCCCCATTGAGGGAATTAACCGGGGCCGGGTATAAGGGGAAGAGGAACAGAGGCAGAGGGAAAGGACTCGAGCAGAAATACGAGGCGCGGATTCATTCATGATAGACGGAACGAATGGAGAAAATGAATTTCGTTATGCAGACCAAAGGGGTCCGTCAATGACGCTCCTCTTCAAAGCTCGACCGGGCCCTCCTCCCCCCCCCACGTTTAATTAATATTCTCTCGACCCGATAGACAAAGTACTATTCCCAACCTCCCACTCCCTCTCTCTCTCTCTGTCGGACTATCGCGCTGTACCGGATAAAGGATAAATTTTATTTTCAGAGTCCGACTGGTCCGATGCACGTGCAATGAAATGGGGGGGGGGGAGCAGCGTGAATGCAGCATCCCTGCGGGGACCCAAGTTATTCTTTCAAATAATTGCAGCCCCATTAGCTCGGGGAGACCAAAAAAAAAAAAAAAAAAAATCAGGTCATTTATTAAGAATTTTTAAGTAGATTGGCTGGGAAAGTCGTAGACTCGGCAAAGTTTGCGATTACGGATTACGGTGAGGTCGGGCGATGATAGCATTTATCAACGAATTATCTACGTTTCAAGTCCTTGCCGGCTAATTGCCATTATTACCGATTATTGCGAAAGCGCTTTGTGGCTCGCGTAGGCCGGATTCCCGATGACGGATGTGCGACTCGCGAGCCAAGAGTCCCTCCCTACCCCACCCCCACCCCCACCTTCCCGGGAGGCCTTTCTTCGCCGGCCGAAAGACCGATTACGCGGGCCATAAGAGGGCCGTATGGGGGGCCGAGACTGGCCCAAGACGTCCGGAATTCCACTCGGGCGCGTCCACTTCTCTGACGTAGACGCCTGCTCCAGGACAGGATAACGCTGTCTGCAGAGCGTAGCCGCTGAGCTCTCTCTCTCTCTCTATCTCTAACTCTAACTCTCTGTCTCTAGCGCTGGGCGTTATAAATCGTAAAGTTATTGCGGCGCTATCGAGGCGAATCGGCGGCGAACCAAGTGCGGGTGACCGAGCGATGAAAGCGACTTGTACAAAAAAAAAGCATCGGGCAATATGGGACGGCTTTATTCGCACCTCGCCTCCCCCCCCCCCACCTCCACCTCCAGCTCCAGCTCGCAGAATCCAATTTGCCGGCCAACTAATGCATGTACTCTCGCGGCTCACAGTCTACATGTCTCGGATAAAAGGACACAGATACGGATACGTAGATATAAATATATATATATAGAGAGAGAGGGGGGGGAGATATTTGGCGGCGGTGGTGGTGGTGGTGGTGGTGTGGTAGGGTGAGATACTCAAGCGCGCGCGCAAGTTACGTCTGGGAAATTCTTTCGGTATAAATGATAAATGCGTTAAAGTTCTTCGGCGGTTTATTATTACCGGGGGGGGGGGTGCGGGCGCGTACGGACACTACCAGGGCAACAACATTTTCCAGTTGGCCCGGGCCGCCAACGCCGAGCGCCGACGTTTTATTACGGGAGCAGAGTCCTATCTAAATATCCCCACCCCCCCACCATCTACGCGGCGCCGTATAGTCTTCCGCTCGCTAATAAGCCTCGGCTCGCGCCGATATTTCTCAAATTTTCGAGATAAATGCCTCCGGGGGTTAAGGCGAAATAAGAAGCCAAAGGGAAAGTAACGAGACGTTCCGGCGACGGAAAGAAGGAAGGACCGAAAAATTAAAAAAAAAACAAAAAAAAAAAAAAAAAAATAAAATCGGTTTAAAAGGGGGGGGGGGGGGTGGGGGTTATGGGGGTATGGGGGGTTATTGGGGGTTATTGTGGGGCAAACAGACAAACAAAGAAAAGAAAAGAAAAGAAAAGAAAGAAAGAAAAAAAAAAGACGAACGCGTTATCTCTTGGAGGCGCGGATGGTGGACTGGGGCAGGTAAGCCGGCGGTACATCACCGGCGAGCAAGAATCCCGAACGCGAGATTTATTAAGCAATTACATTGAATAAGTGTGTTTACACAAACGCTTCATTATATCGTCCTGTCCGGCCGGGCCTGCCGATAAAAATCAGGCGCGAGGCCGTGATTTCGCTTTTACCTTTTTTTTTTTTTGAATTTTTTGCACGCATCCTCTGATCGGGGGGAAATACGGGGACGCGCATGCGCACGCCGCCCGATTCCATCGACGTCTCTATACGATCGTCCTTTACCTTTGGTACCTCTCACCCCCTTACCGAAGGATAATACCGTCGGTCGTCACCCCCACCTGGACAGGGTATCAGGGCGCGTGTCTATGATAGACGCGTGGGCATAAGCGATCGGGGGTCTTTACAGCCACTGTAATCGTTAATGCAAACGCTAAATCACGTCAAGGACTCGCTAATTAAACCGACGAGATGAAGGTTTCATTGGCTGTTTCAGCCTCCCGATAAAGATATCCATCCCGAAATTCTCCCCATCGAGAAAAAACATCGAGCCGTCCCGAGTCTTATAATTAGAGGACCCTTTCTCGCGTGGAGAAAACAAAAAACAAAAAACAAAAACAAAAGAAAGAAAGAAAGGGGGGGAAAAGCTGCGCCGAATCGATTACGCCCCCCCCCCCCGAGTGATCCTCGGGCGCGGGCAACACAGAAAATAGGATGAAAACGGGTATATATAAAAAAAAAAAAAAAACGAAGCTGCTCTCTCTCTCTCTCTCTCTCGGAGAGAGTCGGCAGTTGTTAACTAACTTCGCGACAAAGAGCTGTCGTCTGTACTGTTAAAAGCATTTTTAGCTTCTAAACTCGAGCGCTGTTTTTTTGGCGCGTTTGGAAATACTATTATTAGGCGACGGGCGAGTAAATGCGAATCGCATCGCCGCCGCGAGTAGACGAAATTTGCGCTTACGGTTCCGAAAGGCCAAGGCCGAAATGAAAATATCCATTCGATCCTTTACAGGCCAACGGGGAACGAGAGAGAGAGAGAGAGAGAGAGAGAGAGAGACCAATAAAAACCCCTTTCGCTTTTGCGTACTTTGCGGATAGTGAGTAGTTATCCGAGGGAAATGCAATTTTGTACGTAACGCGGGACCGTACGCGCGAGCGAGAGACGGCGTTCGGTCACGATCGGTCCGGGAGTCCGTCCTTCTCCCGTATACCTTTTTCAGTGGGTGAGTGGGTGGGGACGCTAGAGTCAGCGATCTGCAATACAATCAACGTTTTCACGTCTTGACCGAAAGTAGCGCGGGAGAAGGATAGCATGAAAATGATCGGGGGGACAGGTTATTGGGGTCGAGGGAAGAGGAGCGAAGGAAGAGGTGAGCCAGTCGGGTCGGCTGGCGGCTGCTCGTGGTTGCAGAGGTTGGAGAGGTTGGAGAGGTTGGAGAGGTTGGAGACCGAGGACAGGTCAGAAGGAAAGAAAAAAAAAAAAAAGAAAAAGAATGCCGATAGCATCGACTCGGTCAATCCTCTCTCACTCACTCTCCCTCTCTCTCTCTCACACACGCACGCACACGCACACGCACACGCTGAGGTTTCTCAAAGTCAGGGTCGTAAAGAGACTGGCTGAATATGCGCGCGCAGTAAGGCACGTAAAGGCTCGCTTGACTCTGGCTGCGGGGCATAGTACGCGTTTTCTGCCCGCGTGTCGTTAATCTCGTGCATATGCCGAGGGGGGGGGGGGCTACGCAGTTTTTAGCCCCTCCCGCGCCACCCCGTCAGTCGGCCAGCCCTCCGCCGGCGAGCAGCGCCGACAAACGCTTAAATAATGCCTCCGAGTAATCCCCCGGGACTCGGTAACGGCCAAGCCAACGAAACCTACCCAAACGAATTCCCCTGACTTTGCACTTACTTTCGCGATCGCGTTATTATTATTATTATTATTCACAGCCGTTCTCCTTGCAGCAGCGACGTCGCCGAGCACACTCGGCCCCCCCCTCTCGCCTATCGTTCAATTATTATCCCAACGCTATAAGAACTTTGCGACGCAGCCGCGTTCCGATCGTCGGGACGGCAAGGGACGGCGGGAGGATAGAGGATCGTTGTTGGGGTTCCTTCCTAAGGATGCCGTCACGGCGCCCCGTCTAGGAGATTAGTCCCGTGCGAGAGGTGCGCACGGTTAAACTCGACACGAATCGACGCACGGGCTCCAGGTGCACGATGAATAGCCGGTCCGCCAAAATCATGTACGGTACGGTATTTACGGTATTGCGCAAGCGTAACCGCACACGTTTACGGGTCGGGGAGATACCTCGGGTGAGAGAAGAAGAGGCTTCGGCTTCCCCGTCCAAGTTACCCGGGCAATGCCGGGCGAAAGGCTCGGAAGGAAAGTCCGGGATCGATTGCTGGAGACGATTAAGGACGACTGCTCTCGCTCGGCGGCCGCTTTCCGCGGACCTGAGCCCTTAAAAATTTTCACTTTCTTCCCCGCGCGCCCACAAGTTCTTCTTAATCTTCTTAATCTTCTTCTTTTTGTTTTTGTTTTTGTTTTTGTTTTTCAACTCAGGATCTCAGCTGCATCCTGGGAAAGTCGGGTGGGTGGTGGGGAGACTCGCTCATTCACTAATACGGAGAATGTAGGAAGGGGGGCTGCTGCTGGCTGGCTGGCTGGCTGCCGGTGGCCTTGAAGTTGGGACTCGGAATATCGATGCGAGGTTATTGCGACTCTCCGCTGCTTCCCCCGTTCTCTACGATCCCGTTTTCGCATCGCCGCGAACGTTTCACTTGGATTTTAGCCTCGGCGGCTAACGTATGGCTAAGCCACTCGCTCGCTTAATTCGAGCAATACGTTATTTAACGTGCAATTAACGGGCAAATTTATTGGCGCGCGCCGCTCCGGAAAATCCTTCTACGCGCATTAACGAGTGCTTGGGGTTTTTTTTTTTTTTTTTTTTTTTTTTAATTTTAATTTTCCATTCTCCATTGATTGGCAAAGTAATTAATGTATTTTTTTCTTCCCCTGTTATCCGATGCCCTGCGTTATTATTGTACGATGTAATGATCGAACGTAGCCAATGAGTGCCGAGCCTATACCCCCGACCCTGCCCCGACCCTGCCCCCGACCGATTCGTTAATTCCAAATAATTATTTCGATGCCGCGTGTGCCGAGCGGCCAGCGTATACAAATAAATATTGCTACGAAGTATTATTACTGCGAGCGCTAGTTGGCCGTCATTGGAACGCGGGTCGGGTGTCACGGGTAGGGTAGGGAAGGGAACATTCGTGAATCGTTGGGATTACGGGGGAGGAGCGTGTTGTCGTATGGGGATTGAGTTGAGATAACAACTTTCTCCGGGCTGCACGATTATTCCGTCGGAATACGGACGTCGTCGGACGCCGTCGGACGCCGTCGGACGCCGTAGACGGTGGTGGTGGCTTTCGTCTAGGGTTTCTCCTGGATCAGTCTCGGCTAAAAAATTCCTACCATGCGCGCGCCCGTACCAGTCATCAGTGTGCACGATGTATCTCGTCGTCGCGGAATGCGCACGAGCGACGGAGAGAAAAGAAGCCGAGACACGGCGAAGAGAGGAAGAGAGGAGGAGAGGAGGAGAGGAGGAGGAGAGGGAGCACGGACCGGGCTCCTCTCCCTCCTCTCCCACCCCCCGCTACCAGAACCGTTGAGACAGGGGCGGGAGGTGGGGAGGTAGGCGAGCGCGGGGGAATGCTCGTGCGGTGCCGATCCTTCTCCGTCTCAGTCCCTTGCCTCGCTCTTTCGTCTGAGGAAGACAGGAGATGAAGAGCGAGAGGAGCCAGGATGCAAAAAGTGGAAGGGTATTACGAAAGCGTATAGGGTCCGGCGGGGTATTGCGGGGTATTGCGGGGGATGGCGGGTCGGGGAGTGGGGGGAGTGGGGTAGAGAGAAGCGGCGGGAGGGCGGGGAGATTCCGCGAGAGTCACTCTGTGCAGCAATGGATATACGTAGAGAAAGGGAGGGCGGCGATTACGAAAGAACAAATCAATCGATGCCGTAAACGCGTCGGGCTTTTCCGATGTTTTTCATCTCGCGTTCGACTCGGACGTTGCAACACCAGACCAAGAAAATACTCTTTATATCTTTAAAAACTCAAGGCTCTTTCACATAATGCAAATACTATTTCATTCCTCTCTCTCTCTATATCTTCACATCTGTATATTTCGCAATCGTTAAACGGCATCCTGACGGTGGTTATGGTGTCGGTGTCGGTGGTGGTAGCGGGGGGCGGGGAGGCGTCTAAAGGGATTTTATGGGCTAGGTGTAGATGGATAATGCATGGAAATTGTTATCCGAGAGTCGTTCGCGAGTCGACTGACCCACTTCCCGATCAAACGAGTATAAATAAATATTTAATGTCGAAAAGTTTTATCCTACCCAAATGTATATTTGTATACGTGGACGTATATCGCGTATCCAAGATGGAAGTGATGTATGGGTTCGACAGCATTAGATAAGACGAGTTTCGTCGAGCCGCAGACTGAAAGTGCTGTTGTATAAAGTTTTGCTTACTTTTCGCGATGGGCGGAGGCAATTTATTATTATATAATATAAAAGTCGAAGAATTGTGAAGTAACAGGAGAGAAGTGAAAAATTAACAACCTCTCTCTCTCTCTCTCTCTCTCTCTCCCCTTTATCGGGGAGCCCGGCCACGGAAAAGTAAAGTAAAGGCAAAAACGTGTCCAGCGGCATTAAAGGAATTCGTAAAAATTAAATAAGCGAACGGCATTACGTGACTCTGGAGCACATCTTAATCTCGTAGCAGTAACAAATAGAGCCAGTGAGGAGGGAGCTAGCAATTTCTCGTCTATCTATCTCTCTCTGTCGAACGGAACGAGAGGAAGAGAGGGAGAGGGAGAGAGAGGGAGAGAGAAAGTGAACGAACCGTAGACAAAGGCCCCGTAAAAAACCGGCCTCGAAAACCGAGTTCGACTGGCGAACCGAATAACTTCTACCCCGCTCCTCTCGATCTATAGTTCGATCGATCGATCGATAGATCGATCTATCCATCGATTGTAGCGCGAGTCTAGCGAGCATCTTTTCGTTCACGTTGCAAGGCGCCACGCCGCGATCTTTGTTATACATAGGCAACCGGCTACTCCGGACTCGAAAGAAAAAAAAAACAAGAAATAAAAAAGAACAAAAAGCAAAAAAAAACAAAACAAAAAAAAGGAAGAATAGTCGTCGCCGTCGCCGTCGTCGTCGGTATAAGCGCAGAAGGCGAGCATCTGAGTAAAGTGGGCGAGGGTGGGGGGGTGGAGTATCTGGAGACCAGAGCCGCGAGCCAAGGATCGAGAGCTGCTGGGGCACGAACGGGCGCGGTAAAAAGCCCCCAGGAGCCGGAGCGGGAGGTACTCTACACCAGGAACTGGCTATTTATATAAAGTAGAGAAAGAGCCGGAGAGAAAGAGCGATATCGGTCGCTATCGTTATATATATATATATATATATGTATATATAATACACGTCGAGGAGCGAACTCCAGAGCAAATCACTTTCGGCAGAATTAAGCAATTAATAATTCCAAGTTGTTCGTTTGACAAATGTGAGATGGAAGGTTATTGGGGGAAGGAAAAACCGCGTATCAGTTAGGCTACATTGGAAATACCTCGGGAGGCTCGGAACGCGCTGCGCCTGCACGCCAAGAGAATGGTCAAGGGCCAGCGTGGAAGGGGTCTGGGAAGGTGAGGGACTAAGGCTGAGGGGAGAGAGAGAGAGAGAGGGAGAGAGAGAAAGCAGGATATGTCGAGTAGAGAGGATCGGCCTGGGCCGTGGATAGGTAGTAGGTGGCGAGGGGATAGCGGAGGACGGGAGCCCGGCCGGGACCGAAGAAGACAGAAGAGGCTCGACGAGGCGTAAGAGAGAGAGAGAGAGAGAGTGGTGGTGGGGGTGAGGGGCGAGGGGCGGGTCAAGAGAGGGCCGAGGGGACCGTGAGTCTTGGCCGGCGGTGGAGAGCAAGATAGAATGAAAAGAGGATCGAGGTGAGGCCCCCAAGACTGCGAGGACGATACAGAGGGTCCGTGGGACCACGTCGATCCTTTTCTCTTTATGCCTGCCTCTCTATACACACTCCCTCTTCCTCTTGCTCTTACCCGCCACGCCGACCTCCGACTACCACCACCACCACCACCACCAGCACCAGCACCTTTTTGCTCATCTCCGCGACGTATGTATTTATGTATGTATTCCTCGCGGATGGTGGAGAGACGGAACGTAATGCCAGGGAATAACGTCTCGCTGCTGAAGCATCGCGTGGGAGGGACGGAGACAGACTTTCACAAGCACGCCAAGTGAACACAAGGACGGAGCCGAGGACGAGATGAAAAAGGGACGGGTGAATGGGGAGAGAGAGAGAGAGCGAGATGGAACAGCATCTGACTCGTCTGCGGGAACATTCGTGTATCGAGACGCGATGTGTCGCTCCGCTTCGTTTGGGCGCACGGACTTTGTTTAGACGCTCGCAGGAGACTCGGCGATTATTGTTTATGTCCTCTCCGGAGACTTTTTGTTTCGCAAATTATTTATGCGCCTCGAGACCCGCTTTATGCACATCCATATCCATATATATATATATATATATATATAGTTTGCTCGCGCGCGCCCGCCCGTATCTATATATTTATGCGCGCTCGTGCGCGCATGCGTGCACAAAAGTTCACGTACGAGTAGGTATATATTTGTTTTAAGTATATATGTATATGTATATATATTTGTATATGCATATTTGTTATATTGCCCGGACAGAGTGCGCGCTTGCGCATGGAAATTTAATGACGAGGGAGCGCTTATTAGCGAGCACTTTAATGCTTTGTCAGTTGAAAACGTACGTCGAGGAGTCATTTGCATCGAAAGCGTCCCGAGGAGACGCGCTGCTCTATGTGCCTTGCGCGGCGTGTGAGTGAGCGAGCGCTCGCTTATACGCTCCCATACTTTAGTTTTCTTAAATGGCGTTTAAGGTAATTATTAGGAGCTCTCGGTATTCTCTCCCTTATCAGTATCTCCTGAATCTCTCGTGAACCGTGCACAGTACATTACTTCAGAGCAGCTTCCCGAAAACAATCATTCATTGTACTCGAAAACGTTAAACTCGGCCAATTATCATTTTCTCCTCCTCGACTTTCAATTTTTACGAAAATTGTGCGGGGAAATCCAGCCGCCGACTCGCCGATTTACTATTTTCGTTCGCTTAACCTTAAAAAATTTATGCTTGTCCGAGGAAGGATTTTTTTTTTATTGAAAAATTCGTGCAAATTTGCGACTTCCAAAAGAGAGAGAGTGAGAGCAGAGAGAGAGACGAAGAGATGAGATCGAGATAAGAATAGAGATCGACTGATTGAATTTTATTTAATGCCATAGGGGCATACAAACAAACACTCGGACTCGTGTGCTTCTCTACACGTACACGAGTGCCGGATAAAAGAGCAAGTAAAAAGGAGAAAAAAGAGAGAGAGAGAGAGAGAGAGAGAGAAGAAGAAGAAGCGCGTATGACTGGAAGAGTTCTATGGGGGGTGGGGTGGGGTGGCAACGGAACGACTCGCGGTTTCATTTTCTCTTTATTTCCCTCCCATTCACGAAGCCCCCCCCCCGCCCCCCGGAGCTCTATCTCCCCACGAATCGGCCCACGGACGTAAATATAGACGAATATTATACCCTGTATAATATATAGCTGTAGAATAAAGCAGGCTGTAAAAACGAAATGTGCAAAATTACTCAAGAGTACACGGGGAGGAAGTAAAGGCCTGACCCACATTCGAGATTCCTCGCTTATATATAAGCCTGCTGCTCGCATGTGGCTGTGTGACCGGACGGCTGGTCAAGTCAAGTCCGAGCTCGTGTATTTCCGATTGTAAAGGCTCCTCGAAGCCGGCCAATGATCGATCGATATACCCCCCCCCCCCAATAACCCGCTGCAGGTAAGATGCCACGTATATTATTAAAAACGACGTAATATTCGTCTGTCGAAATGTCCCTTGGCTTGCACTACTACACGCGAAAGCGTATTATAGACTCTGCTTTTCTGCAGAGTATCGAGTGCGATTCCCAAGCCGAAGGAACGAACTCCTGTATCCGAGATCACCCGAAGCTCTCGAACTTTTCCTAGAGACCTGAGCCAGCGGACGACACCGCGGTGGAGTGTTCAGCGCCCTCCCCCCCTCCCCCGTATTAAAGCAGCCAGCCAACTATCTCGTGAACTATTCGCCGACTACTACAGGTCTGTGAAGAACAAAGCCGTAACCGAAAGAATGGAAGATGAAAGGGAGATGAAAGGATACGTACTCGGCAAGTATTTACGCCTTTGGACAGCCAAGCCAGGTAGCAACGGCCGTACCAGCGCTACCTTACTGCTCTTCGTCTTCCTCGTCGCGAAAGTCCCTGTACACGAGCACCCGCTACTTTTAATCCTCCCACTACAGGCCGACCCAGTGGGGTGAATCGCGGGTGGGGAAAATCGGAAAATCGCGGAGAAACTTTAAAATCAGAGAATTCTTCGGCGATAAGTGAGTAGTAAGTAGCGTCTGCACTTCCCTCGGCACCATCGTCGCCACTCGATATTGCAGAATCAGTCCAGGCTTTATCTCGACTCGACCACCCCGCCCCCCCCCAACCAGACCTCAACCCTCCGGACTTTCCGTCTACCTCCTGCCCGACAGCCGACTTTTTAAAGCCCCCACCCTTCGCCGCTGATACCAAAGTAGTCCCTCCACCCCCCCCACGTGACTCGCACGCCCTTATTCCCTCGATACCTTGAGAGAGAGGGGGAGAGAGAGGGAGAGACGAGTGGGTGGGATCGTCGATCGAATCGGTAGCGACGGCAATGGACTTAGCGAACCCACGGGATCGGAGGGGCCGACGACCCCGGGAACGGTACCGCGAGTCCATTATTTCGTGGGCACCTTCAGGGGCGGGGGGGGGACGAACTCGGATCCGAAATCTGCCAAACCTTTTGCTTTTACATACTTATATCCGTCCCGTTCCTAATTAACCCCCATCCGCCGCCCCGCCCCAACTTCGGAATCGTGTTCGCGCCGTTCGTTTTGCCTCGGGCCCGAGACGAGTCCATTATTGTCCAATACGCCCAGGTGTTAATATAAGTCGTCCAAGGAACGTAGGAATATACTCTCGCGTATTGCCAGCGATTGGCAGCATCCGACCACGAGGACGGATTTCATCTCCTATCATTTCATGTCATTTCTAAGCGACGCTCCTGTCCACGTCCGCTTGCGTACCGCCGAGGATGTAATATTCGAATAGCCGCTCTTGTAAGTACGACGTAATTATTTTATGCAATGGATAATATGGACATGGTTTGGCTCTCGATAAGCCCACGCTTGTACACTCCGCCCCAGTCGCGTGACGCAAAAAGACGCGCTCGTCCATTCTTTGACTTATTATCGTTAACTTAATAATATTTCGATGAGGTTCTCGAAGAGACTTGCCCAAGACCAATTAGTCCCGTCCCTCATCCCCCTCCGCGTCATCGTTTCTTTTTTTCCATCTAATGCTCCGAAACTATTATTGCTTTTACTATGATCATATCATCATCATCATATCAGCAACATCAAATCATTAGAAAGATAAATAAATACATAAATAAATAAATAAGTAAAAAAGAAGAAAGGGCTGGATTGTTTTAAACGTGCAATAGTATGTGCTGGGGTTATTGTTGAGTTCGTAAATAAAGGAGTCAATGAACGTTATTGTTGTCGTGTCCGAAATGACAAACGCTTACTCGGATATTTCAAGGGCGAGTGCGCGCGCTCCCCGTCATTCACATCTCTTTTTGCCCGTGGAATTAATGTTGAGTACAAAAAAAAAAAAAAGAGAGAGAGAGAGATTCGTTAAAAGTATATAACGCAATATGTGAGACAATTAATCATTGGAACGCGTACGCGGGATAGAAATAAAACTCGACTCGACTCGACTCGACTCGACAAGCCAACGAAATTCGAATTTCATTGTTTTTAGACCGGCCCGCTTTAAAGAAATGTAAAATGCTTCTTTTTTTTCAAAAGTTGATCATCGTCATCGTCATCGTCATCGTCATCGTCATTATCCCCATCCAGCAACTCGCTACGACGGGGATGAATTGGCAATTGGCAATTAAAATACTTCTAAAAGATGTGTACATTGACACAATGCTTAGTGAGCTAATACTAATAATCATCGGTTTCGTAACGTCGCTACTACATTAAAACCTCGTAAAATATTCAACGGCACTCGAATGTGGAGAAGAGGATAATACACATCGGCGGGAAGGAGTTACGGGATAGTCGTATTCTACGTCATCGACGGACGGCCCTCTGAATATACACAAGTAAAGAACAAGAGCTGACGACGACGACGACGACGACGACGACGACGACCTTCGCTTGTCACGTCATGCTCTTTGCCACTCCAACACTACTTTAGTTTCGATTATTTTGTTACCACGAGGCCTAGACAAGCACTGTCAACGGCCTATTCTGTAAAAAAAAAAAAAAAAAAAAAAAAAACGCTCGCTCTTTTTCTTCTTTCTTTTTGTCTCTCGATCCCCGGTCCGAATGTAACAACGCGTAGATCTCCCGAGATAACGATTAGCGATAGGATCCGTCACCGGAGCTCATTCCCGGCTTTTCGTCATTTCGACGTATCATCGCCCTATAATCGACTAGCCCAAGCGATAAAGCATAATAAAAGTCATTTATCTCCCGCGGCCGATAAAATCCTCGGGCTCCGTCGCTCAAGCCTCGCCCTTCCCTAAGCGAGGCGTCTGCCTTTCGTCGCCGTTTACAAATTTTTGTTATTTAAAAAAAAAAAAAAGAAAATTGGGACGTCGCGAGTAGATTAACGATTATATTGAGATTCGGATCGAGAACTTGATCTCCGCTCGATGGTCCGTAAGCTACGCGCTATTTTACCGTTCGGCTACGGCCAACAATGAACGTTCCCGCGATATTTCAAACGAACGCAATGATGGAAGAAATTAATGTTTTTTTTTTTTTTTTTTTTTTTGAATTTGCCTTTTTCAGTTGTAAAAAAAAAAAAAAAAAAAAGAAAAACGTTTCGTCGTGCCATTCGACTTCTTCTTTAAATAAAAATATTGTATTTTTATCTTTATCAAAGCCGAGCCGAATAACGTTGCGGCAATATATATATATCTATATATATATATAAATTCGGAGCATCTCAAGGAGTTTATGTCCCGTTGTGTACGTGTCCGTCTCCTCAGAAAGGTAAATTCAAATAGAAAATACCATTCGGCCGCTGCGCGTTTACGGGCGCTGGAATACAGGCAGGCGATTCCGACGTTTCGAATAAAATATTTAATTTCGCAGCGGAGTTTAACGGGTTAATAATGAAAAAGGCTTCGAGAGCTTCTGAAATATTTATACGCGGAGCTGTCAAAATATATATATATATATATATACGTTTTGAAGAATACGAAAGAATTTGAAGAGATAAAGGGACAGGATTTAGCAAAAGATTAATTAATATCGACGACAGTCTAATTTGGCAAGTTACCCCCTCCCTCCCCCCTCAGCCACAAAGATCCTCAGTGATTATATCGTTATTCGAAGGATTAAGAAGCACGGAGGGGTGTGGGGAGGGGGGGGTGCGTGAGCTGCGTCGAACGGTGGCGTCGGGATGAAATACGTGCTTGCGATGGTTATTGGGGTTATTGGAGTTATTGGCCAGCGAAATGCCAACCAAGTGCCAAGGAAAGGCCAAAGGGAAAGGCCAAAGGTACGCTTTACTATCCGTCAGGAGCTTAATTTCCTAAAACAATGGCGGTCATCCATTATTTCACACCACGTTAAAACACGTTAAAAACTCATAACGTACGTTTTATTCGTCCGCTTCTTTTTAATAAGTTTAGCCGTTTTCAATGAGTAGCTAAGCCAATATCCTCCCATTTGGGCTGGACGTGCCAGGGGCCATCTCCTACGAGGCACGCAGCCCGACGATCGCTCGACAATCCGCCAAGTATTTATAAGTATTTGCGACTATCCTAGAGCGCAGGGAGAATATAATAAAAGCCGTAAGCTCTCCTACCCCGCATCTCTCCTCCTCGACAATCCTTGCTTGACAAATATCAAACCATTGCCGATAAACAACGCGCTTTCTTTGTCTCCGGTTAATTATACTCAAATAATCGTTGATTGGTTAAAAAATTTCTCAGCCCGTTTAATAAAGCATGTTTACACGAACTCTGCCTGCCTGCCTGCCTGTCGTCGAGAAAAACGCCTTAAATTATTATAGGGCGTCGCTCGCATCGCTTGAAACCGTTTTTTACTTGCAATTGTCCGATAATGAATTATGACGAGGGTAAGGAGGCCTCAATCTCATTTATATCAATACGAACTTTGCTTGTGATCCATATTTAACTGCTACTGATTGTTAAACGACGACTGAGATAATAAAAAAAGGCTGGAACATAAGCGAAGCGAAGAGAAGAGGAGAGGAGAGGAGAGGAGAGGAAAATTAGAAAGGAAAAACAAAACAAAAATAATAAAAAAAGACAGGTATAAGGAGAAAAGCGGAATGTACGCGGAAGGGGAAAACGGAAGGGGGCAATTAAATTCCGTTCTGAAATGGAGCGGTTGGTTTTCAAAGTTATTATTGAAAATTGTGCTCCGTCTGCTCGGGGTTCCAAATACAATAATAATAATAATAATACTCGTAACGGCTAAGCCCCATTGCAATTGCAATTTCCACGTGTCGGGGAGGAGGGGGGCGAAGCTCTCCGAACCGGAGCTTAATGAGAAATCCGCGCTCGAAGCCATTCCTAGAAGAGTTGCGTTTAATTATTTAGCGGCAAATACCTTATCGGCCGAGTTGGCAGTTTTTAATAGCAGCCGCCACCGCCGCCGCAGCCACCGCCGACGCAGCCACCGCCGACGCAGCCACGGACGTTACGTACGCGAAAATTGTGTCAGCGATCGGGGCCCGATAGAGGCCGGACGAATATTTAAGAAAGCCGAGGTCGCTGAGCGCGTTGACGAAAAAATTGTTTAAGAAAAAAAAAATTACTCACCGAAATGTTCAGGACGTCCTGCCCGTCGACGACGTCTGCGTTTGGCAGCGGCGTCGCGAGCCTCTCGCAGCCTCCCTTATCACTCCCCCTCCGCCTTACGGGCAGAGGTGCCCTTAGATCACTTGTCACCAAGACCGATCGATTTTTTTCGTAATCACCACCGTTAATAACCAAATAATATAAATATATATATATATATATACGTATATACGTATATATGTATATATGTATTTATGTATAAATATATATATGTATACGATTTAATTATTTATTGATAATGATGTGATAGATAACAACGGCACTCAACACAAGCACCCCCTATAGTCCGGGACGCGTCGGCTTATCGAGTCAGGGTCGGTGGACCGGCGCCCCAAGCCAATAATTCCCAGGCTCCGCTGCTCTATTTTGTCCACTCACTACTATTCCTCGACGAAATCAGCCTCCTCTTGCTACCGGTGCTGCTGCTTGCTCCTGCTCCTGCTACTGTTACTTCTTCTGCTCACGGAACTATTGATGTCGTCGGTGTCGCTCCTGCCTTCAACAATCAGAATATGCAAATCAGCGTGATTGAACAGAGCTCCTCTACATACCAAGCATACACGCGCGCGCGCGCATGCACGCATGCATGCATGCGCGCCGATGCAAATCCAACGTAACATATACACAGTCGCACCGGGAGAGAGAGAGAGAGAGAGAGTGAGAGGACGTGAGGTCTTGAATCTCGAATCGGAGCATCAAGCTCGGCTTGGCTTGTGAGAGTAAGAGAGTGGGGGCGGGGGGAGTTCAAAAATTCGGGTAGAGGGGTACTGCTAATGTTTGTGAATTCGAATCGTGACGACCGACCCACCCACACACACACGCGCGCGGGTATACGACGCACTACAATTGAACAACGCGCGACAACTAACCTCTCCTCCACCCAATTAATTATTCCTATCATATCCCACAGAGACTCTGAAAAGATATTTCTCTTCGGATAACCTACGCCCAATAACCTTCAATCAAACTTATCCACATTCGGTCGACGATCTTAATTGATAAATCTTTATTGCCGCGAAGGCTTGCCTTTATAATCTCAATTCGCGACTGCTCTTTACACTCCGTAATACCTTGCATTCAAAGCTTCAAGTATACGTATATATCAATGATCGATGTTGCCCAACGTATACGTAATAAATAGAAATAAATCCCTTGTAAAAATGGTCGTCCCGCTTTAAATTCAACATAAATAATGCACCAATACATACTGATTAGACTTAATAGTAATTCCAATGAACCTTTGTAATGAATTTACGCGTAACTTCAAATGCCACACAATTCTCAAAGACGGAATCGTATCACATAAAGAATATAAAGAAATAAAGAAATGCGTCTGGTATCTTTTTTTATAAAAAAAAAAAATAAGAGGGACGATTAAGAATTTACACGAGAATTGGGCGCATAAAGTTAAAATCCACTTATGCAAAGGGCGTAGTAGGGCTTTCTGGGCTATTACAATGGTTATGGCGATAAAATTCAATGCCATTGATGGGAATATGAAATTTAACGAGCAACTACTCGTCTATGAGACATAATGAGCTGGATAATATTATGCAGGCATGTAGTTGACATAACCGAGTCGGGCTTCGAATATAAATTCATAACGAGTTACGATATCATCGTCGCTTATTACGTTCTTCATCTTCAGTCGAACACTTCATACGACACACTTTAACGAATGAATGACCAAAGAAAGAAAGAAAGAAAGAAAGAAAAGACCTTTTTTTGGCAAGACTTGTCTTTCGGAGTTGAAGGTAATGAAAATTTCAATTACTAGATGTACACCTTTTTTTCTTTTTTTTTTTCGTCAGATTAGCTGTCGGTGAAGGTCCGAAAAAAGCGCGCGACTATCGATTGCGGTTAATTTAGGTTTTAAAACTAATGACAAGATGACACAATGACGATTCTCATGCATAATCGTGACGTGCATTGGCAACATAAATGTCAATATTACCTACAAGAACCATCGCTTATTTAACGAGTGCGAATCTAAATATATTCGCATGTATATATGTATATATAGAATTATTTAATCCATTAATAATACTTAATTGAATGTGAGCGAGGGGTAATTTTAAATTCTATCTAGAATTTCGAAGCCCGTGGAAACTACTTGTTTTTTTTTAAAGAGAAAATAAAAGAGAGCCTGAGAGCGTGAGAGAGAGAGGGAGAGAGATAAAGAAACGGTCGTAATAAGTAATAGGTCGCGTAGGCTCATTACTACTAATCCTTTAAAAGCTTTGAAAAAAAAAAAAAAAAAAAAAAAAAAAAAAAATTCATCATGAAAATTGTGACGCTGCCCGTACGTACGTATTATTCTCGGCTCGGATCGATAACGTAATTAATTTTTACGACAAAGCAAGGGCGCACAGTGTACATAAACTTGGTAACATTAATTTCATACTTCATACACGTCTCGTCTCTTTATTAAAATTCCATATCCAGAGCACTCGCCGGCGTCGCCCCCCCGCGACCCGCGTCCCCGTGACCCCACCCCGCCCCACCTATCAGCGCGAAAACTTTGTTTCGATCGCGTACCGCGAGAAATTACTCCTCCCTACCCACAGCGACTCTCTAACGTAAACACACGAGACGAAACTTTAAGCGTAATGTCAGATTAAAACTTTATTCCTCCCCCACCCTGCTACTACTACTACCACCCGCGTACATGTGCAAAATTTTCATTTAATAGTAAAGTTCCGCGGCCAGGCCAGGCCAGAGCCTTTCGACCCAACTATATTTTTTGCACACGCGGGCGGCTTAACTGCGAATACAAATCAACGTGTCAGGCGCAAGGAGTCTCTGCGATTTTTGCTCGCACCGAGACCCCGTGGTGGGTGGGGGTGGGGGTGGGGAGGTGTAAACTCGTCGACGAGACCGATTCGTTTGTTTGTCGGTCGGAAGCTTTTAGCCGTATCTTTTTTTTGGTCCCTCCTCCCTCCGAGCCAGCCAGTCAGCAGACTCGCCGGTACTTAATGGATTCGGTACTCATTATTATTATTGCCGCTTACGGGGACTTGAATTTCGCGCGAGCGTTATTCATTGGGTTTATTGTCGCGAGCTGACCTTCGAAGCTAACTCAACATTTAAGGGTTTTTTTTTTTTTTTTTTTTTTTTTATTAAGTTTTAACGGACCAGCCTAACTAACGTTTACATTTTTCCTGGCAATAGCGGGCGATTGCCATAAACGATGGCAATGACAGCGAGTATGGTCAACGGAAGTTTTTTTTTTAAGTATCGTTATGGATTAGATTGGGAATTAATAGGTCGGCCATCGAAAACTTAACGATGATAGGCAGCTAGGGGCGAAGGGCAGGGGCGTGCGGCTCTTACCTTCGCAATTCACCGTATAAATGTTTTAGAACGCATTGCTAGAAATACGCGTGGCGACTTTTAGGGCATCGGGGGGGGTGAGGGTGGGGAGGGAGAGAACTTTTGACCCGAGTCGTAAAAGACGCCGGTATAAAATGTTCCACAAAGTCCGACAAATTACGCATAAAGTTTATCGGCGAGGAGGGAGTACTAGCAGTACTAGCGTAGTAGTAGCAGTAGTAGCAGTAGCAGTAGCAGTAGCAGTAGCAGTAGCAGTAGCAGTAGCAGTAGCAGTAGTAGCGGTAGCAGTAACGTTACGACGAGCCTCGGGTCGGATCATTTCATTAGGCCATCCTCATTTGACGAAAATCGGTCGCAAAAACGAGTAGGCGCTCGCATCCACGGGAGCTCGAGGATTGTAGAAGACGGAGGTTATTGGGGTTATTGGGCACTTTTTTTTAACTGCTGCCAGTCAGCGGTAGATCCGGGGAGAATCGTCCTCGTCCCGTTGATGGCGAGGATGGCCAGGATCGATTTATCCACGTATGCCGGCCTTTTTTAATTTTTATTTCTCCCTCCTCCCCCCCCCATCCCCTCACCTCACCCTACCCACCGCGACATACTACGAAATTACCGGTACGTTTGAATGGCGCCGCCCAACCACTCCTTTTCCTTCTACGTTTCGTGCGCGACCGGCAAAACTCGCCCGCACGACCATTCGCCAACACGTCGCACCCGGACTCGAAAAGTCCCTGAAATTCCAAGCTCCCGTGCGCCCACGAAACTCTAAACGCCAAGTCCCGTCGATGGCGCTTGTTCTTTCATTCGTCCCCTTCACCGATTCCTTTTTTACCTCTCCCTCTCCCTCTATCTTATCCTTGATTTTCAAGGAATTTTCTACGGCGCTAGGCCTCCCCCGTCGGCAAGAAAGCCTTTCTTAAGGAAGCGCGCGCGCGCGCGCACGCACACGGGAAGACACCACTTGTCAGGAAAATTGGATCAATTATTCAGAATGAAATGAGAATTTGTGTGCAACGGCGCACGGCTTTAAAATTTCTGGTCCGATTTTTCCTTCCCTCGAAGAAATTGACTTTCAACGAACTTTAACGCGCCCCCCGTGCGCTAAATATTTTATTATTTTATTATCTGCACTTTTTTCTACCTCACTCCCTCCTCACTCCCTCACTCCCACCCGCCTTTAATACGGCAAGGTCTTCTACATTGTCAGTGGACGCTGTTTCTATGGATGACGAGCGAGTGACTCGGAACAAAAAATTTACTGCCTATCTGCGTCTACACGTATCCTGCCTGCTCTACGCAGGCTTCCGGGTATTCCCAAGGATCTGGTGATGGTGATGTAAAAAAAAAAACGTAATTCACTCGTGATCGTGAGACAATGAAAGCCCAAGTTCATGAAAGGTGATACTACGGGGGGAGAAAAAAAAAAAAAAAAAAAAAAATCACAATAGATCTAGCTTTGGAATACGTGGATGGTTGGTTAATTGACCGTATTTCTACTATCGCGCTCCCGGTAACGAGTATCCTTATGGGAAGAGAGAGAGAGAGAGAAAAGAAAAAAAATGTTCTGTCACAATGACGAGTCGATATTATATTATATTTGTATAGAAAGGCTATTATGGCATAACGATGAAATGAATTCCGACGTCTCATTCTACTTTCGGCGGAGAGATAGATTTTCATTATTCACGGAAAGAAATTTAAAATGCGTTGCTCCCTCCCCCACGCCCCGCCACCCCATGGAGAAACAAATGGTAATGCCGCGGGGACGGTAGGCCGTAGTGAAGGGGGGAGGGGGGAGAGCGCGCCCGGAGCCGAAATTAAGCAACGTTGTAATTCCTCGTGTAAAGAGAAAAGTAAGGGGAAAAAGCGGAAAGGCAAACAAAGCGCGAAATTCTGTAGTAGCGAAAACGAAAATGCTGGTTGCATCGGAAAAATAGGCCTCGCCTCGCCTCACCTCACCTCACCCTCCCCTTTTCCTCGTTACAATGGAATGATATGGCAGCATTGTTGGACGTTACGGTGGTGCGTGTTAGTTAAGTAGTCGCGCGCGCGCGCGCGCGTTGCGTTAAAAATAAAACGAGATAATAACAAAGAAAGATACACACGCACACGCGTAAGCGAAACTAATAGAGAATTTTTTGGGGCTGAAAGTGAAGCGACCGTTCGACGATTCGTACGAATATATTCGCATACGCTCCGGATGCACTCGCGACCCGAATTCCCCCGACGTCTTCTCCACTTCGTAGACTATCCACTCGCTCAACTATCATCCCCTCGACTCGAATTGTAACGTAATTGTTCACGCGGATGATTTATATAAGGAGGAGGAAGAAGAGAAAACAAGTTATTGGGGTTATATTGGGGTTATTGGGGTTATTGGGCCGGTGGATTAGCACGAAACGATCTCGGAAACGATTCACATGTAGAAAAACACAAGGGCACGCACACGAACACACGCACACGCACTGGCAATTAGTTTCAAAGTCGTCTAGTCGATTGGGAAATTAGCAACGTATTGGTGAGGGAGGGAGTTAAAGGAGGGTCCACCTACTCAGCAGACGGAATATCCCCGAGGAAGGAGGATTTGGCTCGATAGAGGAGGGCGGGAGGAGTGTCGAGACGGAATGTCGAGCCAGACGCGGGTCTGCAGGTCCGCGACGTTCACGCGCCCGCGAGAGGTAGGACGGATGATACCGAGGGCTGAAAGTAAGCACGAGTGCAGCAGGACCCGAACTTATCGGCCCCCCAATAACCTTTCGCATAGGACGAATGAACGAGAGGTCGAGGCAAGTACGGGGTAAGGAGACTCCGGTCTCTGGTTCGCCGACGGATGTACAATCGCCGCACATTGGCCTTCGAGGCTTTAAAAGGAAAAGGTACAAACACAACGACAACGACAACGACAACGACAACGACGACAAAACTAAAAACGGAGTCAAAAGAGAGCACTGGTCAAGGAACGACGAGCGAGTGGCGGGCACTGGAACACGAGGGGCCGGTACACTTACTCTGCTCAATAGTTCCTTTTTCTTTTTTTTTTTTTTTTTTTTTCTTTGAGAAACCGGCACGCGATTACCCTCGCCCTCGCCCTAGTCGTCGGCGTCGTCGTCCCCGTCGACGCTGCTGCTGCTGCTGCACCCCGGCGTTATATACTCTCTGGAACAGAGAACCGGCGTGCGCGCGCAACTCTCCGCGTTCTCTCTCTCACTCTCACGCACTCTCCGACCGTTAGTCAGGCACTCGCTCACTCGTAATTGAGTTTCCTCCAGCGGGAGGATAAAAAAAAGAGGCTATCCTCCGGGATAGCAGGAACCTAACCTATCCTCTGGCTCGGCAGCTCCTCGGCCTTCCTGCCCTTCCCCTCTCGTTTGGAGAGTGTCTCGCTCAGTGTCTCAGGGCGACTTCGCGCCGGCGAAGGCGTTGGCTCGACTCCCGGTGCGCGCTGTCTTCCTGCGCTGCTGGCAGGGCTCTCCTGCTGCCGGCGGCGCGCGTCGATTGGCCGCGCATTCCCGGCACTAAAATGGCGATCGAACTGTCACGGACCGAGAGGCGAATGTGCTCTCTCTCTCTCACTCACTTTATCTCACTTTATCTCTCTCTCTCTCTGCCTCTCAAAATCTCTCTCACTGCTCTCACCGCTCTGCTCTCTCTCACTGCTTTCACTGCTCTCTCTCTCTCTCTCTCTGCTCTCTCCGTACCTATCAATCACTCACTACTCGGAGGAGAGGATGCTTCCGTGGCACGGTGCCCGCGACTCATCGAACCCGCGGCGATAAACGAGTAGCGCCTCTCGCTCGGCACACCGTCCTCCTCGTAAAGCCTTTTATTGTTATCCCCTCCGATCGCTCCGTCTCTTTCCGTCGAAGCGACTCAATCACAAAGTTCCGAGAAAGGCTCGCACGCGCGCGACAACCGATAGAAAACGAACCGCCTGCCCGGATTCACGGGACTCGACTGAGCTGCTTCGCCGGCCCGAGCCCCGACGCCAGCGCGCAAGCCTCGGACTCCCCACTCCCTATCGCTCTCTGTCTCTCTCCCTCCCCCTCGCCAACTCTCTCCAGCTCACCAGCTCTCTCTCTCTCTTTCTCACGCTCCGCTGCGCTTTCGTGTCCGTGCGCGCACGGCTATCCGACCGAGAGTCAGAGAGAGAGAGAGAGAGAGAGAGAGAGCTGGAGAGCTGGAGAGGGGGAGGGAGAGAGAAAACGAACGAGTGAGAGAGAGAGAGAGAGTGCGAGCGGAGCACGAGCGGCTTTCTCCATAGGTGGGGTGAAGGTGCAGTGGCAGCGCCCCCCCCCCCGCCCCTCACTGGCGGCGCACGCTTAGCCCACCGACAGTCCAGTGGCGTAGCCGACGGCACCGGTGCCCGGGTCCCCTTCCTCCCCCAATAACCGACCGCGACGTGCATCGCCAGCTCGCGGGGTAGTCCTCCCACGGCCCCTCCAGCCTCTCCTCGAGACCTTTAAACTCCGCTTGACCTACGATCCCGGCCTCCTCCCCTGCCACCCCCATTGCGATACAGCTCTGACCGATAAAGAGACCCATTTGGACAAAGAGACCCCCTGAAAACGCGAATCCTCACCGCACAGCTGACAGACAGACAGACTTTATTTTATTGAGCTTCCCCCGTCCCCCCACCCAACTAATGACAATACCACAGCTCCCTAAACTCTCGATGGTCCTACCTCCGCTCCGCTCCCCGACCCTCACCTTACATTATTACATATTACATATTACTTATTACTTATTACTTATTACTTATTACTTATTGTTATTATTATTGTTATAAGGTACCGGAGCGAGAGGCGATCGTAAGATCGGCCAAATCTCCAAAGATTTGTCCTTAGATTGGATTAAGCTTTATCTTTAATTGCCGTTACGCGTTGCCCATACGTGTGTAACGAGATAAGGTACGCGGATTCGTCAAATGAAAGCAGTCGGTCGGTCGTAATGGGCCCCCAGCAGACCAAAACGCGTCCTTTGAATTTTGCTGAGAACGCGCACTTCCACGATTCCACGCGCATCCGTCCAAATCCTCAGGTTATTTCTTTAGGACATCATCGTGTACCGATTTGACGTACCCCTAGCGCTGCCACCCCCCCACCCCACCCCACCCCAATCAATGAGTGAGTGAACTTAACCGATAATGAGCTTCCTTACTTATTCCCGATCCTTAAAGTACTCGCGTAATAATTCTCTTCCTGCACTTATTGATTCGACTACCTTTTTCTACCTTACCCCTACCGCTGCTACTGCCGCTGCTGCTGCTGCTGCTACTGCTGCTGCTGCTGCTGCTACCGCTGCTACCGCTGCTTGCCCGTATGAATTCAACGGATATGTTACACAAAGTCTCGAAAGTGACAGAATTTATACATCAGCATTGATAGGGAGCGTCTGTCTTTAGCAAGTCCCACGATTGGACCCGGCCTACCTTTATTAAGGATTACTTCAACGAACAACAACAACAACAACAACAACAACAACAGGAAAAAGAATAATAAATGATAAAGAATAATAAAGGATAAAGGAGGATAAAATAATCGAATTAACGTAAGTGATTCTCAGCTTCAATGTACTCGATGTTCGATACTCAATGTGCCATTCAATGCGTATTCTTGTGTAATAATAATCATTCGCCAAATCCCGTGAGCTCTCTCGCGTATTTTAGGTAACTTGAGAACTCGATGAGTATCGGCCGCGAATCCGGCAGACCTTTCCTCGATTATTTTCAGCACCCTTAACCGAGTAATTAATTATTAGATATATTTTAGCTTTCGACGTAATTTTTTCAACGAATTTATACCCCAATAATCCCTTGATTTATTTATTTATTTATTTATTTATTTATTTATTTATTATAATAATAATAATAATAGTACGCGACTAAGTGGAATAATGAAGGCAAATAAGGGTAAGGGATTTATTATTAGGAAGACGACGACGACGACGACGACGACGACGACGACGACGATGATGTGGACGATGATTGCAACGATTACGGCGATAGCCGCGGTAATGATGCCGGCTAAGGATTAAGGTTATTGTGGCAATAAAAATCAATGATAATGAAAAATAATAAATAGCGCGGATAATGCCAAGACGTTCGGACGTATAATAAAGGTAATATTGATTTCGAAGGTGCGTTATTTAAATTTAAAACCATGCCTATGGATACAACTAGGATACAACTTTGGCGATTAAACCTACGTTTAGCCAGGGACGAAGAGCTAGTTTTCTATACATACACACACCCTCTGTCCCGCCAATCCTGATGTCTCAATTATTATTATTTAACTCGAAGGAGACTCGAAGGTTTATCACCCACCCCCAACCCCCCATCAAGACTCTAGAGGGCCACTTTGCATAAAAAACTTGCCTACTTGGCTGGATGGAGCATCCGGGCCACGCGGCCCACTCGTCACTCCACGCGTCAAGTCCATAAGTTTAATAATAATATTAAACTCGCCCCGTCTCCGTCCCCGTCCCCGTCCCCGTGCGCCCGAATCCTCTTCACTTGACTTTTCCGCTCGTAATCTATAACCCCAATAACCCCAATAACCCTAATGCAATCCTAAATTTGGCGGCGATTATTTATTCCCCGAGAAGCCCCGATAACCCTGATTCTCGTCATTACGTCAAAACTAAATGCACCTTTAAAATTAAAACGTCTTGAGGTTGCCTCTCGCGACCCTCTACCAACGTCGTCCGCGTGGCCCTCCTTTTCGGCTCCTTACGATGAAATCTTTCATTCAAGGGCCCAGGACCTCGAGCCCCAGATATTTGAAATAATTTGATAAGCCGCCCTCGTCCCTTAAAAACATCTGCAATCGTCCAGTGGTGGTGACGAACTTTTAGATAACGCGACTCGACGATCGGAGCCTACGTATAATAAATAGATCTGCTCCCCCCACCACCGCTCCCACTCCCACCACCCCCACCGTGTATTTAAAGCCAATGGCCGTTATGCGTGATTGGCAATTTATTAGGATGCCGTGAATCTACGGTCAAGTCCGTTTATTTACTCGAGTCCGTATTTTCTTCCTCTCTCCCCCCCCTCCTCCCCTCCCCCACCCATTAATTTACATTTGCGTAAGAATCGTACGGGAATTTAAAAGTTATTATTACAAATAATAAAATCAACCCATTAAACTAGGTATTTTCATTTCTGATAATAATACATTACGTGCATTTTTTTTATGCGTTTATGCAATTTTAATTACCTAATTACTATTAACTTTTAATATTTCACTTTATTTCGAAATATTCCGTACGGCATTTACGAGCCATTTAATTACGATACTTTCCGGATTTTATTATCATTCACTGTAAATACAATACTAAACCTTACACCATTGGAAAACATTTTAAAAATAACTGCCACAACAATTATTATTGTTGTTGTTGTCGTTGTCGTCGTTGTTAATTTTGTTGCTATTGGGGGTTATTGGGGCTGTTGCCACCATTCCTATCATTATCAATATTGTTAATATTGTTAATGTTGTTATTGTATTTGTTGCTGTTTTCGTTGTCGTTGTCACTATAGGAACAACGGAAGCTGACAATTATCCTTATCATTCTTATGGCGTCTTCTTATAATGATTATAATAATAATAACAATAATTTTATAGGCATTTATTGATCTTTAGTACACGATTCGTTAAAATTCGAAATTTTACCTCGATAATACGTAGCCATAACCGTACTTCAAACATACCATGACTTCTTCTCCTTCTCCTTCTTCTTCTTCTTCTTCTCTATTTTTGTTTGTTTTTGTTTTGCATCAACAATCGCCTAATGCACAGCAGGTATCGCGAGCGCCGGGAACAACACTGGCTAGCCCTTTCATTGCCCTTCGCTTAAGCTACAGTAATTTACAGTAGATATGCAGACGCGCGGAATTAATATTGCCGATATTGCAAATGTTCATTTCGTGCACGTAAATCCAAACTTTAGCTTGGATTAAGTGAGGAGATTGAGATTTAAATCTTTAACGAAGCCGTACGTAAATTGTCCCTTACCGTTTACATACAAAAGAGTACGACCGATGCTAAAGAAACGCGAATACTGTCTTTTCCTATAAAGAAAAAGAAAGAAAAAAATTATCCACTAGATGCGTTTGGCAAAACTTCCTGTAAAAGAAAATTATTTCTATCCTACTCTACATTTGTAATATTATTTACAATAATCGACAATTTCCGTATTAAAATTTTGATTAAATTTTTATCCGAACGGGGGCGCCTTTCTTTTTCTCTTTTTCTCTCTTTTCTCTTTTTCTCTTTCTCTTTAGTCTGGTAAAGGACATTATTGCCAATATTATTCAGGCGTGAATTTATTAATTTATAATTCGTGTAATGAAACTGATGATTTATTTTTCTAAAGAAATTCCAATTCAGGGAGTATTTCTTTATACAAGGTTTTTTGTCGTCGGGAATGCAGCTTCTCTCATCTGCTTGCGGATGATAATAAAACGTTAATGTCATTATTAAGGAATGGATTTCAAAATATTTTCCCAAAATATTTCATATAAATTTTAAAACAAAACTCACTCTCCACGACTGATGTTATATAAAATCACGCAAATGTAATAATTACGATTTATACCTTTTTTTTTTTTTTATATAAAACATTGTCCTAGAATGGGAGTAGTTGTATCGTAATTGTATCGTAATTGTATCGTAATTGTATCGTAATTGTATGGTAATATTATATAGAAAATCAATGAGAGCGATTCGATGCTCGGAATGTCAAATTAGGATTTTTGACAATTTCTCGACAAAGGCGCAATAAATAACGTATTCGCGTACACGGATCTGTTGCTAATAATTGCATAAAATTCACTTGAGTCGTTGTCGATGAATCCAAAGTTAAGGAAGCGCAAGGATTTTGTTACGAGGCGCTGGCGTGTAATGATTTCACGTCTAGTCGATCATATGATGAATAGACGAAAGCTTTGGAATCTCGCTTAATCCAATATGTAATAGATATTGTTGGCGGTCCGTGGCGGGTAACGCCGGCAAGTATTCGAAAGCTAGAATTAGAATTTTCGCTCAATGGAAAGAAGAGTGGAGAAAAAATCTCTGGCCGTAAGAATAAAACCAGTTTTGTGAAATGGCCTCTCACGAGTGCCCGACCATTTCTCGAATCCTGCCAAATTACACCTTCCGAGTAAGAATGCCGAGGGTCGAGGGGCAACGGTACGCGATGGGACGCCATCGAAAGGGGTTATAGCCAGTTGGACGTGGGGGTGTGTTGGGGGTGCGCGGTGGAGGGGGTCTCGCCCTCTCACGGGCCCGGAGCTTCCGGAAACCTTTTTGACTTTTTCGACTTTTAACGGGGAAAATAATTGGTCCCAATGACGTAACGTGACTTACGAGTCGGGACTCGTAACTGCCACGGACCCACGAGGTTCGAGAGCTTCTTTACCGGCGAAGGTCAGGGCCAAAGAAGCCGGATTCGCTCTCTTGGCTCGCTACGCTTCTCCGTTAAGGCGCAACTCGCAAGCCGTCGTCCGGCGTGTAGCTGTGTAGCCAATGGCAACCTTTGTTCTCTCATTTCCTTCTCTCGAAATGAAGTTTTTCTCTTCCCCCCCCCTCACCCGCCCTCCCCTCGCAGCCATGGGCTTTGGTCTCTCCCTCTCTCTCTCTCTCTCTGCCTCTCTCTCTCTGTCTCTCTGCCCCCCTTCGGCATTGTTGCTCACCTGTCAGGGGTAAGGGCTTCTGTCTCTTTATGCTTCCGCCCGGTCGATCCCGACCGATCTTAATTAAGGGCGAGCGGGGGGCTTATTAGCGGAGCCCCGAGATTTCCGATTT
The DNA here is from genome assembly GCA_018883505.1 of Ceratosolen fusciceps. Classification (NCBI taxonomy): domain Eukaryota; kingdom Metazoa; phylum Arthropoda; class Insecta; order Hymenoptera; family Agaonidae; genus Ceratosolen; species Ceratosolen fusciceps. The sequence continues at coordinate 408,575 of RCIC01000039.1, read as the reverse complement.
AATTTCATCGGGCCATCGGCTAACGACGAGCGTAATGAACACCCGGAGAATGTAACCGCCGATGTCGATGCCCCGTACTTTTAATATTTATTTCACTTGCCTCCGTGTCTGTACCCCCCCCCTCCACCCTCCCCCCTCCCCCGCGTACCTACCCGACCACGTACGCCGTCGACCACCAATGAGGTGCGCTCCAATAACCCCAATGACCCTCGGAGGAGTCGTCGGCTGCGTCCCGGAGCCTCGTCTCCTCAGCTACGCCCAAGGTATCCCCATTCCCGAGCAATATTAAAACCTTTTCAATTATTGCCGTCGTTACGCTGTTACGTCGGAAGCCCATTCGAGTTACATATATATATATATATATACATATACATATATATATGTATTTATATTTGGGCCAATTAAATAACAATTATCTGCTCGGCGCGTCGAGCGATCGAGATTTAGCGCGTCGGGATTATCGTTTCGTATTCGCCGGTGATCCTTTTCCCGTTGAGCGTCAACGACATCCGGAGGCTCGGCTCCAACTCCAAGGAGCCACGAAGCGGCTCTGACCCTCGGCCAGACCACCCCCCCCACCCGCCACTGTCTCCTCACATTCTTCGATCGTCAAATTCAATCGCAACTGCTACATTAGCATTGTCGTGTCCTCGCCACCGCCGCCTCCGCCTCCACCACCACCTCCGCCACCACCTCCGCCACCACCTCCACCACCTCCGCCACCCCATCGGCCGCCGTTCCGTTGAATTAAATTTTAATTTCGCTGGACCGGGTGGTCTTTGAGTGGAATCGCAGACATGGGAAAGTTGTGGAGTCCCGGTCGTTCGGAAGGGACGCGGGAGAAGGGCGGCCCGGGTAAGGAAAGGCCCAAGGATCCTCGCTCGACTCCCGGAAAGCTTTTCATCGAATCCACTTGGCTAGCTTTGCTTGTTGTTGTTGTCCGTTGCTTGTCGTCGTTGTCGTCCGTTGTCCGTTGCAGGAGTAATATGCAGGTCGAGAAGGACGAGCCGATTAGTTGATGCAGAGAAATTGACGGATCGAGGGAAGGGGGGGGGACCGTAGAGGGGCAGAGGATAACCCCAATAACCCCAATAACCCCAACTACTCCTTCCGGAAGTACGCGAGTAATATGTCGGCGCGCTCCCCCGATAAATCTCTGAAGCCACCGTTCTTGGCACGTAAATCATCGAGTCGCTCTCTAACCGACTCGGCAACCTCCGCCCTCCTCACCTTCAAATAACATAAAAAACCGATGCACTCATTACTCGTATTATAAGTGAGAAAGCGGACCCTCGCTCTAATTACCCTACTAACAAGCCTGTCCGTACATTAATAACCGCTGTTAATAACGATCTCTCTCTCTCTCTCTCTCTGTCCAGTTCGCGACTTTGTATCTCGCGTTGCTTTAAGATAACACTCGGTCGTCCAAATATGCTGCCCCGTATGCCGTGTACTCTGTACTTTAAATGAAAAAAGGAAAAAAGGTATAAAGAGGGCGTGGTGATACGGTTATTGGTGTTATAATTTGTCGATTCCACCATTCGTACACTTATATTGAGGGCTGAATTCATGACGGAGTAGCAGAGCGGGGCCGATGTTATTATTATTATTTGCGAATAACCGGGAATAACCGCGAGACTCGTGTCGCGTAAGACGGGCGGTCTGCCGGGACTCTGGGCCTCATGAACGCCCATTGGGAATAAAGAGGAGAGACAAAAAAAAAGGCGTTTGTTCCGCGGTAAGACAATTTCGGGGCCAATAAGTCCGAGGACAATATAATAAAAACGGGAACATCCCTCAAGTGATTTCGGACCCTTTTAACAGTAACAGCCGGCTTTAACGTGCGAGATCAACGATAGTGCTTTGTAGTTGTGATCGTAAATTTTAATTTCGGTTCGGCCACTCTGAAGGCCGAATTCTCGGCTTAGTAGAACGTGCTAAGAGATCGAAGGGGATTACCTTAGCGCATAAGTAATCGTACAAACACGATTATCAAAGAGTTTCTTCTATCGGTCGGTCTTACTTCGTCAATTCGTTACCTCGGGACGGTCATTACCGACAACCCCCCCCCAAAACACCGCATACTATTTTCATGTAAATACAAAACCAATCGTCTCCCATCCCTCACCCCCCACGCCATTTACACGGCACCAACCCTCTCATCCCCGTTTATTATATTTACCAATAGAGTTTCGGTTGTTGTTGTTGTTGTTGTTGTTTGTTTTGTTTTGTTTCAACCTCGTAAAAACACTGTCTCCATCCCCACCGCCGTCTTTATCTTTACAAAGGGGGGGGGGGGTAAGCTTACACGCCTCCTAAATTTCGCAGGGCAGCCCCTATGTGCGTTCTACTCCTTCATTTCCCCCATTATCGCCCCACATATCCGAGTCATCTTAATGCGCAGACTTTACATCGTCTTGCAAATAATTGGCAATAACAAAGCACAGAGAGTGCTTTCGTTTTACGATTTTGAAGTACTTGCGAATTACCCTCTTCTCGACTATCCCCGACATTCCCCTTCTTCACCTTCACGATATTTATATATATTAAAATTTACATTGCTGATTAACGATAACAATAACTGTATCGTGAAAAAAAAAATTTCTCTTCTTCTTCTTCTATATATTTGCAATTCATTATCTCGCTGAAGTATTAACATTAAAAGTTGTCCCTCGCAAGGCTTCGTACGAAACTTCAGGACACTGACCTTCTAATTGAATCCAAACTCGTCAATGGTCCTCTTCATTATGGTTTTTTTTTTTTTTTATTCTTTTTTATTTTTTTCATTTTCAATACAAATTTTACCATCTTAACAACAATACTAATACTAATACTTACTATTTAATAATTTAATAATCGATTTCCGATGTAATTATACAATATTACGTTTTTTAATTATTAGATCTAGGGAAAAAACGTAATTTTTCTCTATAAAACGAATTCTATAAAAATGTATATTGAAATTTTCCAATGTACCCTGCGCACTCTGCGGAACGAGTAATTTTTTTTTTTGTAACTCAAAAATATTAGAAAACTATATGAGTATATATATATACTCCTCGAATAAATCGCTCAAACGATTTACCGCTCCGATCGATCAATCACACACGAATAATTACTTTTCATTCGCGCGTACACGTTAAGCATAGAAGAAGAAGAAGAAGAAGAAGAAGAAGAAGAAGAAGAAAAAGAAATATTGTCTCTCTCTTAGGACGGATAACACCGATACGAATAAATTCGAAAATCGTGTCTAAGAAATCCCATGGATTGTCGTACGAAGTATTGTATTGCGGGCCTTGTTTATTTAGGGGTTATTGCCTTCTTTTTTTTTTTTTTTTTTTTTTTTTAATTAATGGGGATCGCGGCAAATTAAAAGCGATTGGTGACGTATGGATAAGATAGAAAGAAAAAAAAAAAAATAAATAAATAAATAAAGGGGGGGTGGGGTGGGGGGCCGTGATTTACGCGATGGAGTAGTTCCAGCGTATAATTGCATGCGCATAGACGACGCGAAATTTCGAGCTAAATTTCAGCTGTGCTGGAGTCACTCACCGAGTGAGAGGCATCGTTCATCGTTCATTCTCCCTCCTCTAAAACTTCGCAAGCCCGTGATTTTTTTCTTCTTCTTCTTCTTCTTCTTCTTCTTCTTCTTCTTCCAAACTCTAATACTTTATGCCGATAACTTAAAAAGTATAACTCTTTTTAATTCTTAATGGCCGCAGTCTATACACACACGCACACGCACACAGACTCGGGCAGATTAATACGACCCAATTAATACAAGATAAAATCGTCAATGGGCCGGGGAATTTTTATCTTTAAAGGATTGCTTATAAATAAGAGGCCCGTAACAAAGTGAAATATAAAACTTAATAACCCCGATTAGTGCAGCTCCTATGCAAAATATATACATATATAAACTCGTGACTGGCTGACATGATCAGCCATGTCTCTATCTCTCTCAAACTTTATCGAAAAGAAATAATTTTAAGGAAAGGAAAGGGCCATAATGATAAAATAAAATGAGCTTTGAGACAAATCGGGTGGGGTGGGGGGGAGAGGTACCCCCGATCCTTTATTTAATCACCTTATTACGAAAGGTCAAATACGATCGTAACAATAAGAAAAAACGATACAGCCCGTACATTTACAAATAAATTGCTCTTCAATTTCTCATTTTTTACAACGTCTTTAATTTTTTTCACTTTACAGCGCCTCTCGCCTCCTGGATATTTATAATAAAAAGAAATTTGTGGATGCGAAATTCCGCGCGTGCGAGCTCCATTAAATCCATGTAATAAAGCGCGTAAGAAGCAATCAGAGCGCGTACATATACCTTACGGAACTTCGTAAAAGAGAGAGAGAAAGGGGGAGAGAGAGAGAGAGAGAGAGACCGAATCGATCGAATGCACAGCCATTGCGTTTGCAACTTGTATGTATGTGCAGGCGCGCGCGCGTATACGCGTAAAAGGAGCACTACCGGATATATCAGCCATTTACCGCAGCGGCATAAAATATAAAAATGTCTATCGAGCGACCGTACGGCTTACTCGTTGAGTAAATTCCGGGGCTCGATCGTTGTATCGTCAGGGCCGAGGTCCAGGTTGGATTCGGCAGGCCCCCATGATCGCGCCTACGCTCCTCTCTTGCACGCATCTCCCCGTCTCTCGTTACGTCCCACATTACCCGTCCCCGATCCTCTCCAATGCTTACGGATCCGGGGCCATACGTATGCATCTATGGCCCTCTCTCTGCTCTCTCTCTCTCTCTCTCTCTCGGCGCTAAAGATTTTATAGCTCCTGAGGCGAGGAGGTTTCGTCGCTGGCTTACGAGATTTTTCGCTGCCGGGATGCTGCACACGGATGGACGTTCGTGAAACCGGAGGGACTTGCCGACCGGGGACGTCGGGCGCTTCCCTCCCCCCCTCCGAACGGACGAAGATTTAAAATTTACACGAGCCATGCTTCGAATCGACGAAGGACTTTAATGCCTCGGACATTAACATTAACAAATTAACAAATCGCAAATTAACAAATCTGAGAAACGGGCGGCTCTCTCGTACCTTCAGAGGTAAAGTCAGTCGATACCCGTGGGAACGGGAAGGGGGAAAGCACTTTTAGCTTTGGAAAATAATAAAAGTCCTAACATTGATGCAAACCCTCGAGAATTATTTAATTAATAAAGAGATCATTTATTATTATTATAGCCTATCATTATTATTATTATTAGGATAACGATGCAAGCTATAAATAATATTTAAAAGCTAATGGTTGCTAACGGGATCCTAACGGTGGAATATTTAAAGAAGAAATTGGGATAAGAATTAATGCCCAAGTGGCGGGTGGCTGTAATCGATTAAAAATCTCCCGACACGGGTACATTTAGCGTTAAACCTCGCTGTTTTACTTTGTGCAGTGCGAATGTCTTAATTTTCTGTCGTTGTTTCATTTCGAGTTCATTTCGAGTTCATTTCGAGTTCATTCATTTCTTCGTGAACGGCTGCGTTTTTTCATACGTTTACGTAAGAAATTCGAGCGTTACGGCCTGACCCGCAATAACCGTAAAAGCCCAGCTGTCCGTAATAACCTTTCATTTTTTAATGGAAAGCCTGCTCGGTAATTATTTTCGTCACAACAGACTTAGACTTGAAAAATTATTCTTCGCTACGGGATTCGAGCCTAACTTCGACGATAGCTGAGCCGCTGAGAGGATAAGAAGAAAAATAACGAACCGAGAGGTTATTGGGGGTTAGTTATTGGGGGTTATTGGGGTGGGGAGGTGGGTGGGGTAAAGGGCGCCGATCGCGTGCTCTTGTGGTGCTTTATTAAAATTCCAAGTGGCGCATTCATTGGCTTTAAGCAGCTTCCGCGAAAATCGATTTTCCATTAAAACTTCTGCCCGAGGACGATGTTCAATTATCAATAAGCACTCAACGTAATCGTCCCGGTCGAGCTCCCCGCCGTATCAACATTGTCACCGATCTCGCCCATCGAGCTCTTTTCGTACCCCCCCGAGGACGTAAATTCGGTCCCCGAGACAGAGGCTCACAACTGGCATAGGGTGTTCCCTCTCTTTCACTCTTCTTTCTTATACGTATCGACACTGACATCGCTTCCCCTCCCACACACACTACACACTACACACATGGATGCATGCCCATCTTGTGCGGCACGGCCCTTTTCACACTTTTCACATTCACAAGTGAAATCTCCATTACGTCACTTCTGATTGCTTTCTTTCGTTTCATTCTACTCGATTCGTATACGCTTTTAGTCCGCCGCCGCGTCGGCTAAAACAAGTGGGTGTAAATTTTTCATCCCCTTATCGAATACCTTTTCTCTCTCTCCCGATCGTCAATTGCTCTTCCATTTACAGTTTAACCGATTTCACGTTCATCTTTTCCAATTGAAATTATAAAGAGGATTGAAAATGCATATTGAGACGCTTTGTATATTTACATTATATTAAGTTGTTGTACATTACGTAAGAAAAGAAAAAGGTAAACATTAATATACATATATACATATATATATATATTGTTTTTTTTTTGGTTTGCAAGAAAAAAAGCAAGGATTTTAATAATGTAGCAACGCGATATGCTCCCCCGCTGCGTACGTGATGGGATTCACTTCTGCTTATCAATTTGTTTCAATGACACAAGAAAGACGACTTGACTTGCTATGATAAATATCTTTAATAACTTTCACTGCGAGCGAATCTTTTAATATTTACAATCTCACGCGTTCGTATGAAGTTCGTACACGACGACTGGCTTCACGGCCAAACAATCTTAAAAAAACCGTAGGAAATTGTTAATAAATTGTTATTTATTAACCGCGTACGTATCATTATTCGCTTACACAATCGGGTAAAAAAAAAAAAAAAGAAAGAAAAGAAAAAAAAGAAGACCATTGGCGTCACCTAGTTTCGTTAAAACTATCGCGTAATATGATAATAGCTAACGCAAAGGATTTATTAATCTTAACAATAATAAGAATAACGGATCATTAAGGAATTGGCTTTTCTATTTAAAGAGAGATTTTCCTCTCTTAATAAATTATAAATTAAAAACTTATTACACGTTAACGTCTTTTCTATAACCCGTTAATGAGTATATTCATGCCTCAATATAAAAGGGATCTCAATTATATATATATATACAGACACACAATAAATTCTTATGGCTTATCGTAATGCTTTAAAAAGTATCGAAAACGGTGCATGAAAGCTTCGGTCGTAACGACGTCCATTAATAAAAATTGCGCGTCCTCGGGATCGACCTCTGCATGTAAAACCGTGGTTTCCTTGTACAGCCAAAAATACGGTTGACTGCCGGACTCGACTCGCATCCTCGTTACGGATCTCCCGGTCTCGTTCAAAATAATATCTTGTATGTTGTAACGCAAAACGTCTATACCTGCAATGCAATAACCCCGAAATTATAAAATCATAGAAAGTCGTAGAAACGATGGGATTGGCGACGGATATGACCTTCGAATCGTAAGATAAAATACGATTTACCAGTTAGTTTCGTAGCTGATATCGCTAATGCGTCATCGGGCAGCTCTTCCAACGGCATCAGGTCGATCTTGTTGGCAATTTCAATGAGGGGCCTGTTCCCATCCGACAAGGCCTTCAATGTCTCGCGCACGTGATCGACTTGCGCTCGCCTATCCGGATGGCTCGCATCGTAAACGTGCACTATCACGTCCTGGCGTATTAATTTTTTACTTAATTAGCAAATTAGACATATAAATACCAAAATTGGTTGGTCGGTCGGTCGGTCGGTACTCTGACTACTAGCTACTACTAACTAGCTCACGTACGACTTGCAATTTATTTATTGACATTGGTAAGCTTTTATCTGCAACGCAACGCCATTGTTAAGAAAAACTTACGTACGGCAAACATTGCGTCTTCTATTGTCGTATTGAATGGGGCCAATAACGTTTCCGGTACATCTTGTATGAAGCCAATGGTATCGATGTAGAGGACCTTCATGTTGCATGGTAGATAGCCTTCGTGCCCGGTCGTGTCCAGGGTCGCGAACAAGTAATTTTTCGGTTCCATTCTTTTGTCACCCGTCAATGCTGCCAATTATAATTATAAAATCAATTAATTCGTAAAGAATTATTATTATTATTAAAAGCTTCCAAGCATCGACATTGATCATAACAAATTGTTTAATTCATTTTAATTCGTGGAACCTTTAATGATCGAAGTCTTTCCTGCATTCGTGTATCCGACAAAAGCTACGGTAGGTATATCGTATTTTTTTCTTCTGGCCCGCGTCAGGTGTCGTCGTTGCTTCAGCTTCTCCAAGGCTGCCTTTAATTTCGTTTCGCGAGCCTGTAAATACAACCTTCGCTTTTCTAATAAGTTTATTCTCCCACTCGTTTCACTCATCTTCTGGTAAATGTAGGGAAGCTCTGCAATGGCTACTTGTATCTTGGCCTCAGGACTCTTTGCGTGGCTCCTGAATATGTGCACGACAAGCGAATACCTGTCGTAAACCGGCACCCCAAATATCCTCTCAAGCTCTAAAGTTTGCTCGTGCTTTAATGTATTGGTGCTAATGAAAACGGCAGAAATATTTTTCTGATTTCTGACACGCCTTTTCAGAATTTCCAGAGTCCCAGTCCCGAATAATTGTAACTTCTCAAAGCTCAACAAGGGAATGCAAATCTGATCGACCACCGTCCAATACGGCAGTGTATTCACCAAGGCAACGGCTTCGTGGATCTGTAGATTCTTGTTAGTGTTGTATTTTTTATTCCTTCCCCACTTAATGTACGGCTGAATAACAAAGGTTCGGTGGCCTTTGGCTATAATGCCAAGGTATTCGTTTGATATCTCATTATATTCGGAATCGCATAGCTCCCTTTGTGCGTCTACAAAAAAATATGAATCCTCGTGTTTGAAACGTGAGGCTGAAATCCAAGGCGACTGTAGGGCGACTGATCTCTTAAACAGTAATTGGCTTTTGGCCAGCGACAGCGCTCTTCCAATAACCCCATTCATCTTCAACGATTTACTCGTTCAATAAATACTCATTAAACTGTTGTTTTTTTATTAATTTCTTCTACTTTCTGCCCCATAGCAATGTAGTTGTAGTTATAACTAACTATTATTAAGCCACAAACCTGGAACAAAGAATTGTAATTAATGCTTTGTAAAGTCATTCGTGCGCCCTATTGTACCTTATATTGTATTGTACGTTATACGAGACAACAATGCAGACAATGATAATATTGTCTTTTTAATAGGAATCCTCAGCGGCCAAAGTCCAAGGGCTTATTAAATATAATATACTGTAGGGATTTTTGTGATTGGAATTGGAATAACAACAAAAGGCGAGGATTGCAGTTGTGATTTAAAAAGACGGTAAGTAAGGAGTGCAGTCGTTGTCAGGCTTGTGGACATTTCATTGGATAAATGTACTCGCGCATACGACACGTCGTACTTTACAACAATAACAATAATTTAACAAAAGGGCTTTTTCGAATAATTTGCGGCCCGTCAGCTTTAGACTTACGTCCTAAGGGATTTAAGAATAGGCAGGTAGAATGCGTATAATTAGCCTGAATCGGGCCTGAATTGTTTACGTTGATTGACACCTAACCCCCACTTGCCTGGACTAAGAATAAATGCGACGGACGTAGAGCCTAAATAGATGGCGACTGCAGACTCGTTCGTTTGCCGATCTTTTATTGATCGCTTGCTTTCACCCACCGAGGCGAGGGATCGATCCCTTAAAATCCTGCCGCCGATCCGTCACAAATTCAAAAATTCAATTCCTACTTGTTTTGTAATTGAACGTAAGGAGGTCTGTGATCGTCACTCGTTTTTTTTTTTTTTTTTTATGCAAAAGTTATAATTATTAAGTTTTATAGCCTTTTTTAATGACGTTGCGGACGCTAATCGTCGTCTTCGCGCTTAATTAATTGCTTAGCCATTAATTTTTGGGCCAAGGAAAATTGATATACATTGGCTCATGCGGAGATCTATCTAAAATTCTTTTGTTGGAATTGAATTTGTCAAAGATCATTAGTAAATAAGTTGCCTTAAAGCGAAGGTAGCCTGGGCTCTCTTGATTCAGACCGAATTCGTCGCCAGATATATATATATATATATAATCCAATAACGGACATATTTTTATTTTTTTACTTTTACTTTATTACTAAAAGTACGAGCAACTTTTAAAGACTTCAGTATTCGCACAAATATTTATTTAATCTTTATTTCACTCGAGATGACATTGACAAATCTCAGGAGACTCGTATTTAGCAGTGAATATAACATACTGACATTGAAAATCATCCCCAATTATAATAATCATACGACTGCCCTACTACTTTTTAAAAATATTTTAAAATAGTTGTATTGGAGAAGAGATTTGGAAAAAGTAATCGATTCTGTCGATGGAGCATACAATAAGTAACGAATATAAGCTCTTAACGAAATTAATACATTTAGATATATATTTCATACATCGTTACATACTTTTTACATATTTCTCTCATTCGTAAAAAAAAAACGTCTAATTATATTTTAGATCTTTAAAGATTGGTATTGTTTATGGCTCCAGTGTCAACGATATAAACTGACCTACTGAAACGTATATATATATTTATTTACAAAAAAAACATAAAAATGGTGTGAATTTTCGTTAAAAATTACCTAACCTATTTGTGAAAAAATAGATTCCTTACTTTTGCCTTTTATTAATTTCGATAAGTCGAAATTCAGATGACAACTGAAGTTCTTATGTATTGTTCTTGATTATATTCTTCTTCTTCTTCTTCTTCTTCTTCTTATCATTATCATTATTTTTATTATTATTATTATTATTATAACAAGATTAACAGGATAATGGCTTCTAGAGTCTAAATCTTCAAATTATTTTCATTGCTGGAATTCGTTTAAGTCGTTGGCTTTTTGTATTGTTTACTCGCAGGCAACAATTTTTCCTCCGTAACCATTCGGATAGATTTACAATAGGTCACAGAGTTGTTGTCGGTATAAATTTTTTGAATTACATCTTTGAATTAAAAGTGATAAAATTTCCAAGACTTTTTTGTTCAATAAATTTATTTCTTATTTTCCTGCTGCCATTAACAGAGTAACGCAGAACATTGTAAGATACAATATTCTAAAGTAAACGCTCGATTGATCTAGCTTGTATATTAAGAGCTAAGCTAATTATATAAAAAAAAAAAAAAACAAGTTTGAATTACAAGGATAGCTTTTGTAATTCTTTGGATCTCTTATTGGTACATAAATGCTGTCCAACGCGCGTTGCAAAATAGGAAATGGCCAAAGACGAAAGTCCAGCAATTAGGAATTTATATTCAATTTTCATTGGAGGCTGATGTCTCATTTTGGTGATCAGCACCGGTATGGTTACGATTCCTAAAAAAGAAAATTTCAACACAAGCTTCATGAATTCGTATATAAAAGTCATATATTGGTATACAGAGGGATTGTTTACGTTAGCGGTGGTCGTAATTGCCATGGTAAACAAGTACAACGTATACAACGAAGATTTCTCATAGAACTTTCTTCGTTCTATAACCGCCAATCGAGCTATCGAGACTAAAATTTAGCTATTTAGCTATTTAACCAATAAGCTTAATTCTTACGTAATAACGTTAGAAAAAAAAAAAAAATTGTTTTCGTTATGTCGAATAAAACTGATTTTAAACACGTAAGACTAGCGCTTTCGCTTTCGCTAAACCCGGTAAATCGAATATATAATATTATTATTATACGGCTGACTTAATTGATAATGAAAGAGAGTGTCGCTTGGCAATTAACCTGCTATGTAACTATAAAGTCCAGCCACGTTGCCTTCGTAGATGCACCTCTCGCTAACCAATTCATTCGGGTCCGCTGCTCGTGCACCAGGTCCGACCTGGTGTTCGTCGTGCGGCAACGGCAGTAGAGCCATTATTTTTGTTATTGTACTGACTGTATTATTTGGCCTATTTGGACGAAACGATGGCGGGGTGGCGGTGGCGGTGGCGGTGGCGGTGGGGGTGGGGGAGAGAGAGAGAGAGAACTCGGATGGTAAACGAGCAGATTGTATGTCGCGTATAACCTATATTAACATCCCGGGATGTCCAAGGGGTTATCGGGGTTTTGGCCCCTCGTACGTGGACAGAGAGTCCATTGCGATTGGTCGGTGAAACGTCGCATGCGCCGGGCGACCGGAGCTCCGGCACTTTTCACAATAACCCCACGTAATGTTACGTAACTGTTACGTAACATTACGTGGACGAGTCAATGGAGTCGTTGACGGGAGGACTCGAGCGCTTTGCCTTTTGGATGTCTTTGGATTTTGAATCCAAAGCTGAAAGCTTTGGATAACAAGTTAAACGAGCCGCTCGTATCGAGCTGATGATCCATCGGCCGTAAAACGTCAATCTCAATAAGCCGAGATCTCCAAAAAAATATCTCCAAACATTATGGGTGCATTGCATTAGCTTGCAGGGCATTGGCTGCAATAACGACAAGTAGGTGACGAGGTGGTGGTACCGGACCGGCGGCCATTGGCTCCTACTCGTTTTGGCCGGGACATTCGATTGGACCGATTCCGGATAGAATCCGCGTTTTAATGCATTATCGATAGGGTAGGACGATTCGGCCCGTGTTTTCGCCATCAACTTATTTTCCCTTCCCATTTTAATACGAGTAAATAAGATTTGTATTTGTACTTTTCCGTACGTTGTATTATTCCGCATACGCAAGTACGAACAACGTACAAGTACGAACAACGTACAAGTACGAACAACATTCCCTGACCATAAAGCCACCCACAGTTTGACACAATGACTGACTAAAAAATGAAGGCTATTTACGTATTCCCTTCGTCTTGTTAATAATGTCATTTCGCGTATAATATTTAGCCCAACAATGTGTCATACTAATTATAACAAATAATAAGGTTATGACTTCCAATGCATATATCATTACATGTATTATTGAATCCTTTTGATCTCGTTCGTTATTACGCAAATAGTTCCGTTCGCTCTACTACTACTACTACTATTATTAATTATTATTAATTATTATTAATTATTAATAATAAGTCGGATTGGAACGTGAGTTCCAGAGCTCTTACGTAACATTCGAATGTACAGTATTTCATAATTATTTCCATTATTCGATGCTGCGACTCAACTCAAAGCACAAGTATTTTTATAATAGCTTTTTTTTTTTTCCCACTCACCCCCCAATTCTAATGCCAATCGTACGTAATTACGAATAATTTATGTAGCGTCGGGTTTTTATAACTTTATACAGTCCGAATCGCGTGGCCATTACAAGCCAAGTAATTATTGTTACTTTTTATTCAGTTATAAGCCATTATTTTTAGAACTTGGTAAGTATATTTAGGGACAAGTGTAGGCGTACCGCCCACGTCTATATTTGTAATGTATAAACATTATTCAAATGCCTTTATTTATTTATTTATTTATTTATTTATTTTCTTTTTTTTTCTTTTTTTCTTGACAATCCTATTGCAATTACAGTTTACAAGATTATGATTTTAGACGATTTTAATTCCTCGTTAAAATAAAATTCTCTCCGGTATTTATGGAATCAACGACACACGACTCAACGTACATTTACGTACAATCAATCGCGTTCTTAAGGAAATTGTATTTTCAACGATCTTTTGTATACTACTGGATTATCGAGAGAGAGAGAGAGAGAGAAATGTTAAAACTCGGCTACTTTGAGCGAATTTTTTTTTTTTTAATCCGCACGCATGAGATTCAGCGAGAAAGACGCGTGAATTAAGAATCCGAATGTATTACGTATTAAAAAAAGGTTTGCAATAACGGTTCGCCATCTCTCTCTCTCTCTCTCTCTCTCTCTCAGATGTTATTGGAATTCCTTGATTTGCACAATATATTGGCATTGTGCAAGTAACTATTGGTCGAACAAATAATAATACCTATTAAACCATTGTTGGTGGAGCTTGGTCGAGAATGTAATATAATATAGTAACGTTTGTATTTTAAAATGACGAGGCGAGAGAGAGAGAGAGAGGGGGGGAGAGATCCAGCGTGAAAACGTCACTGTCGGCCAAGCGAGGAAATCTACGGCCTCTGTGCCAGCTATGGATATTTTTGGAAACCGAGAAAATGCAAATACGTACTCGCTTGGGGCAGTTGCGACGATATAAAGGACTCCATCGCCCCCTGCCCCCTCCGCCACCCCGTTCTGTAAAGACCATCTAGTACTGAGATAACTCCTTTAATATTCGCTTATGGCATTGCTTTTCATTATCGATTTCCTTTTAAATGTCATGCCTTCATCCATAAAATTTGTATATCTCATCGAGATCCATAAATTCTCGCGTATTTTTCGATAATAATAATAATATAAATAATATATACAGTGTAAATATCATTTGCGCGTTCATATTTATACCAAACAAACACGCTTTAAAATATCGTATCAGTTCACTTTGTTTGTACGCTTGTTCTTCGTACTCTAACGATCTGTTTTTTTTTTTTTTAAACAATTCATTATCGAATTGTTATTGATTTATGCCTCATTGTATCATTGTTCATTCAATGTTTACTATTATTATAAACAACTGTATCGATGCGTATTGATAACGAATTACATTCGATTTTATATATTTTCAATGCAAAAAAACATTGTATTAAATTTAGATAATCCGTATCTGTGCGTGTGCGCACAAGCATTATTGTATACGTTAACGAGTATAAATATGATTCATAAGTTACACGCTGTTGGTACGATTATATATATATATTCTTATACATAAGTTAGATTAATTAAACATGAAAATCCGTAGCAGAATGAATTTTTATAAACAATATAATCAATACTTTATGGATAATTTTAATTGTACTTAATTGATTGTTAAGACTTGTCTCCAGATTATTATCTATCCATTTACGTATTTATGTATGAATTTATTTTTGCCTCGGAAGCTTATCGCGTATTACATGAAAATGTAATAATAATTTGTTTGGGAGGGAAGTTGAATCGATAGATGAAGATATTTGAAGTGAGCCGAGGACGTAACGAGTCGAACGAGTCTTTCTTTCTCTTTAAAGTGAAACGGACATTGTCACTACAACAATGTCTTGCGTATAACGTCGACCAATACATTACAAATGCACGCACTTGCGATGTAAAAAAACACGCAATGTTCGGTGTATCCGTTCGAGACGTTATCTTCAACTATTACATACAATAATAATTTAATGAAGCCTAATGGAAATTATTATCAATATACGAAGAAAGAAATTGACGTTGAAACGACTCTATGCATGACTCTATTGGATTGAATATCCCTTTCGTTATTCGAGGCAGGCGAGAATCCGTGGACGCAGGGCATCTGAAAACCCAAAAGGGGTACTTGAAATATATAAACGAAGGAGCTCACGGGGAGCTCACGGAAAGATGTATCGTCATTGTCAGTCCAGTCGTTCGTCCCTCCTTCGATTACATATTCGATTAAATAATACTACATCATACAATGATCGTATATACATATACATATATATATTTATAAGCAACGACAAAAAGTATTGATTATTTGCATGGAATTTTCTCGTACGGGGGGCAGGGGAGAACGAAGAAACGAGGAGCGGATGCTGCGAGCCCATTAAACGCCAATATATTTTGCAAATTCATATAATCCAGACGAAAAGCTCGACCAAAGGCTCGACCCCAATAACCCCAATAACCCCAATGACTTTACTTGGGCTCGGTACCATCTTTCTAACGAATACGCGATCGGTTAAATAGAGTTAAGAACACGTATTCGATACGTGCTCGTGCTCGTGCTCGTAATGTAATAGTAATCGTAATATAAATGCCCCTTTAAATTTAAACGCTTAGATTCCTTTGACAGATCGATGACAGATCAATTCGCTTTTGTTCGTCATCGACGACAAGGATGATTTACAATAATTATGCTTTATTTTAAGCCTCCTCGTTACACGTAATTAACCGGTATGATACATTATCGCGTACCCAATTGACCATCGGATCAGTTTCGCGCAAGTTTTTTTTTTGTCCCCGAGGTAATTTTCTATGAAACTCGTGAGTATTTGCGTATATATATATATATAGTATTGTCAGTTTTATGTTTAATACGACGTGGATAGCATAAGCGTTAACGAAAGCAAGCCTCTGTGTACTTTTGGATTTATTTTGACACGCGAGGAGTGGAGTTTTTACGCTCGCGCGCAGCCTAGATCAGCGGTTGCTAATATGAAAAATCGACGACTACTCCTCGACCCTTGAGTAATTATTTTGGCTTCGAGTAATGGTTTGAGCAATCGAAAGGCCAGGCGCACGACGGATAGCACCAGTCGTACGTACAGCGAATGAATCGAGTTATTTTGGGGGGGGGGAGGTGGGTGGGGGAGGTTCTTGGGTCCTCCCCATCTTAGGTGATTTCGAAGCCCCTTTGTAAATGGCGCGGTCGGATCTTGGAGCACGACGTGTCCATTAAATTAATTACAATTACGGGTATACACCGTACACGTCGTCCGTCGTCTACTTGCCCAACTCCATTATTATCCATTTGTTTTTCTTTCGTTTTACTTAATGCGCTTAGAGAGCCGACGAGCCGGTTTATTTGGCTCGCCTTGTCGGGACGCAGACGAATCAACGAATCAACGCTTCAACGCTTCGGCCCTGCCCGTTTATTTAATGAATTCTAAACTATTAAAAGGCCTACGATTATTGCAACGGCCAGGAGTCGCCGGTCACCGTGGACCGCAAAAGAATAAGGGCTCGTTAGGCTTTTTTCCAGGATTCGACGAGGCTCGATCATCTGATGATGATGATTTACCCGTATCCTCGAGCATCCCCGAGCAGCCCCGAGCAGCCCCGAGCAGCCCCGAGCAGCCCGGCTATTTAACCGACCCGTACGTTTGCGCGGGGTGGGTGCTTGCGCAGCCTTTCGCGTACTCTCGCGAGTCTCCTTACCTCGGTCGTCCGCCGCCTTTCTTCACGCACGTCTAATCCAAAATGATCTCCCTCCCGGGCTCCAATCATCGTGAACAAGCTCCAGATATATATTTATTGGCGCGCGTTTAAACCCCAATGACCCCCACCCCCCAATTCCCATGGGATTTGCCGGTATTTGTCTCGGGATGAAAATGTATATATAATAATGATCCGGTGGATTGTCACTACCGACATTGAAGTCAATAGGAGACTACGACTGACTGGGATGCTTGCTTGCTCGTCTACACCCACGCACGGCCGACAAAAAATATTAACAAATTGCAACGTTGCTTTACGAGATCGGCAAGCCGCTAGCTGATCTATCGATAGATCCGCGTCATTGCCGACGGGGATTAAATTATTAAGCGCTCGATTATAAAAGCACGACAAACATTATGGGCAAAATGTATTGCCGGTGGTGGTCGTGGTGGAATCGCGAAAGTACGGAATCCCGAGACCCTGGAAAACTGCCTAAGAGCACGTCACGAGGCGGAGGTGGTGGTGGTGGAGGTGGAGGTGGAGACAATGTCCATCCTCCTCCCATCGACGCACTGACTCCCGAACCGGCCCCCCCCCCTCTCTCTCTCTCTCACGCACGCACGCACGTACACGCTCCCTCGCTCAAGAGTACTGTCCTCGGCTTATTGAGTGGCGCCCCCTGCCCCGTGCCCCGTGCCACCCCATCCGTCCCAATCAGCACCCAATAACTTATCCCTTAGCGTTAGGGAACGTAACCACGGCGTCCTCGTACGTAATAACCGAGCGCGTGGTTTGTGCGCGTCGCGGCTTTCGCGTGTCCCTCCACTCCCACCCGCACCCACCCGCACCCACCAGCAGAGCACAGACGGCCTGCCGCCCCAGGTGGAGACACGCTCACATGCCGTGGCAGCCGCCGTGAAGCTCGTCGCTGTCGTCGCTTTGCTGGCTAACTCCGGACGCCACTGATGCCGTTTTACGTTGACCTCGACTTACTCTACTCGGCGTCCGTGTACTTGGACCGCGAGCGAGCGCAACCGCCCCTTAAGCCCAGGGCCGCTCCTCCTCCTTCCCGTAAATATGGGCTGTTCGCGCAACCGCCCGGACGACTCGGTGACACTCGCCCTGGAGAGGTTCACGCGCTGATAAAGCCCCCGAGCTAACGAGCAGCGCTACCGAGGCCGCGAGACCTCTTCGGCTGCTAAAGAGGGGGTCACAGAGAGAGGGAGGGACGAGAGAGAGAGAGAGAGAGCGAGTGTGACCGTGTGTCGCCGTCGCGGTGGGGAAGGACGAGGCGGAGGCATAGCAGTAGGAGCAGGAGCAGCGGCAGCGGCAGCGGCAGCAGCTTCGCCACCACCGCCACCACCACCACCACCACCACAGCACCACCAGCACAGCAGCAGCACTAGCAGCAGCGAGTGGTCGGGAGGAGAACGGAAGGAACGGGAGACCCGCGCCCATCGTCCTTCTCGTTCTAGGCTGGCGAGGTTACGTGAGCGGGCGCTGCTGTTGGGTTCGGAGCTCGGCTTCTCGCTCGACACCCGAGGCCAACAACACTTCCAGAGCCAAGTATCGCGCGCTATCAATGGACGCGGCCATGTTTCCTTCCAGCAGAAATCATTGCTATCGAGACTAGTGCGCGACTAGGCCTAGACCGAGAACGTGCGCGCGTGTTTGTGCGCGTGTGCGTGTGCGTATGCCTCTGCCTCTGCCTCTGCCTCTGCCTCTGCCTACCTACCTACCTACCTATCTACCTACCTACCTACCTACCTACCTACCTACCTACCCGACCTACCTACCTACCCGACCTACCTACCTACCTCTACATGCGTATCCGAGCGAGCGTGTGAGTGAGTGGGCGAACGAATGAGTGAGCGAGTGCGTGCGTGCGTGCTTGCGTGCGTGCTTGTGCGTAAGAAAGAGAGAGAGAGAGGGGGGAGGGAGGGAGGGAGAGAGTGACGAGAGAGCGCGCGCGGCTGTAAGCGAGTGAATGAGACCGAAGGAGTGAGAGGAGAGCCAAGATTCGCGATCGAGCGCGTGCACGCGCACCAGGAGTCGGGGAGCCTCGAGCGAGGCCCGAGCGAGGCCCAAGCGAGGTTCTAGGCTTCAGGCCTGCACTGGTGCATTTGTATCCTACAGGATGCCGAAATGCGACGCAAGGATGAAGTACCTTCCGGCCACCTTCGCCTGGGCCCTCCTTCTCAGCACGACGACCCTGTTCTTCTACTTCCCGTGAGTGGCTTCTTCTGAATCTCTGAATCTCACTGCACTGCTCACGTACCTTTAAATCACTTTTAAATCCCAATGCTTCCATGGCTCCGTTTCCTCACCTACATCTTCACATTCCACACTCAACATACTTTGAAACACGAGATAGATTTCCATAGAGCTGTTGGGATCCGAGCTCTGCTAAACCAACATTTACTCACCAGTTAATCGACCCATTAATCAGATTTCCCACTCAAATCTCTCCAATATAATAATTGTCAATTGGCATTGGAACTCCGCCTATTACCATTGTTGACAACAAACCCATTAAAAATATTTAGCCCGGTATTATATTTTTTTCATTTAAAATAAAAGAAATTAATGCTGGCTTTAAGTGTTCACTCGTATATACAATTTTCTTATAATTGATAAAACATACATATTGTAAAAGATCTGATCTCATTGCTGTACCAGTTGGGTTGTAAATTTTCCCATTACGCCCCTTAACCCGTTGTCACGTTTGCTTCTCTTTTATTTAACATAAATTTAAAAGGCATAAAAGTCGTACGCGTGACAGAAAGTTGGTTCTCATTGGTAAAATCGTTGCTCGCTATACAAGTATTGGTTCTATTAGCATGAAGGAAACGGTCCATTAGGGTTTTATTCTCCTTAATATTTTGAATATTCAGCTAAAAGTTCATTGAGTTTACAGAAAAATATCGTTAGATATCTTGGATTAAAAATGTTAAGAATAAAAGCAACGAATGAATTATTAAGATAAAGTATTGCCTAGAGCATTCTCAATAATTTAATTATGAATTCAAGGTTATGAGCCAGCAGTTATCAAACTGATTCTTTGTACTCAGGCTACGCTCAATGGAAAATGTTTTTATATTTAACAAAAAAAGTATTAACCAATGTTTTTAATTGATGGGTGAATTTCAGGTGTCAGTACTACGTCAGTCGATATCCATGGGTCCCAGCACTCCAAGCTGTCATTACCTTCTTCGTGCTGGCAAACTTTACACTAGCTACCTTTATGGATCCCGGAGTCATACCGAAGGGTAATATATTAAGAATTATCAGCAATACAATGTATATTATAAAGGTATAGGCAATAACATTATGCTTGCGTGTACCAGCTCCGTCAGATGAAGATAGAGAAGATGACTTTAGGGCGCCGCTTTATAAGAACGTTGAAATAAATGGAATTACCGTTCGAATGAAGTGGTGCGTAACGTGCAAGTTTTATCGTCCGCCTAGATGTTCTCACTGCAGCGTTTGCAATCATTGTATAGAGGTACGTGTAGAGCTGGCTGGTATTCTCAATAAATTCTTAATAAATGTATTGTCAACAAGAGGTTTGAATGTAATTTAATGGAGGAATAACGGCCTTTTTAGACATTCGATCACCACTGCCCATGGGTCAACAACTGCATAGGGAGAAGAAACTACCGCTTCTTTTTCTTCTTCCTCGTGTCGTTGAGTATGCACATGCTGAGTATATTTGGACTGTGCCTCTACTTCGTCTTGGAGCACAAGCAAAAGCTCGCCGAGGTTCAAACCATCATAGCGTATCCTTTGATTGATAAATGTTAAGGCCGCGCGAGGGCCGAGTGAGGGCCACGTGACGGCCACGTGACGGCCACGTGAGACCTTAGCTCCGCCGTCACTTCCGACAGCTGACATTCTTCTCCCGTTTCCTTAACCCCGGCTCCAATCAGTATGGTACTCATGGGTGTCGTGACGCTTCTCTTTATACCGATATTCGGCCTGACTGGTTTCCACGCGGTGCTGGTCCTGCGCGGCCGCACGACCAACGAACAGGTCACCGGGAAATTCAACGGGGGCTACAACCCCTTCTCGCGGGGCTGCCTGCACAACTGCTGCTACATACAATTCGGACCGCAATATCCGAGGTATTTCACGCAAAAAAACAATGTACTCTTAGCCTATTGACGACGACGACGTAGACGTAGACGTAGACGTAGACGTAGACGTCGACGTAGACGTTGACGACGACGACGGTACCAGCGCGTCTCCTATATGTACGTCCAGGCAATTAACGAGGACCCTGTAACGTTGCGCGTTGTTGCAGCTTGATCAAGCCGGAAAAGTATTCGGGAAAGCGGCGCGGGGCCTGCACGTCCGATATCTCGACGATAGACAGCGAGAACCAGGTAAAGACCTACATGGATAGCAGCAATGGCGTTAGAAATGCCAGTTCGAATGCTTACAATAAGGTAAGAGAGCTAGTTGGCTGCCGACCCGTCGCTCACGCTCTACACAAAAAGTTTTTGAACCGCCGCGTCGGCTCAACGAGATCCCAATAACCCCACTCCGCACCCCCAATAACCCCAATAACCCTTTGGTTTGAAGAAAGCTGTAGTGGCGCGTATTACGCGAGCAGCTTGCCCGGATCAGAATCGAGATTTTCGAGAAAGCCTGTATTAGAAATATATTTAAGTACAGTTTACGTGTAACCCGTGCCCTTTTAGTACCCTTTTAATATCCGAGCTTAACGTCGGGCCACCTATTATTGCTACCCTACCTCTCCCCCCCCACACTCTTACATTAGTTTATTTCATTTACACCCACCCCCCCACCATCTACCCTCTATCTCTCCCTCTCTCTCTCCCTCTCTCTCACGCGCGCGCACACATTATCATTATTATTAGTAGTAAGAGCAGTAGTAGCAGCAGTAGCAGTAGTAGTATTTATTTATTTATTTATTTATTTATCTATCCATCTATCTATCTACGTGTTATTATGTTTCATTATTAATCATTGTCTGCGCAGCGCTTGTAAAATTAATTGTAGCAGCGATTGTGTGCGCGTGTGGGTAAGATGTGGGACGAGAGATGAGAGAGAGAGAGAGAGAGTGGGAGACGGGGGTGGGGGGTGAGTGAAATGCCGCAGAAGCTCAGGTAACGTCTCCTAATTATTAATAACGTTTTAACACTCAGCCAGCCTTACCCAGCCAACTTTCCTTTAAAGATTCAGGATACCGGTTTTGAGAGCACCAAAGCATCCCCACTAAATCACCTTCCCTGAAACTTCCAAGTGGTAAAAAGCAATAAATCCTCTCGCTAATAACACCTCCGCCTCGGCTCATTTTTTCGTCCATCGCTAATCGAGACAATTTCTCCCTCTCTCCCTCTCTCTATATCTATATCTATCGTTACCCACCTATCCGCTATTCCTCTGCCGCCGCCCACACCCCTCCGCCCCGTCCGCCCCGTCCCCCCTTTCTTATGACGTCACAGCTATCGCCGGGCAGAGATGGCTCCGACACGGACATGGAGCCAACGGCATCGCAATCGGCGGACTGCGAGCCGACGCCGCCCCTCCAGAGACACGGATCGAAAAACAACTTCTTCCTTCCGCCTGTGGAGAGTAACGAGTCCCCCAGGCATCCCACGCAATCGCAGCACCGTCACCCTATGCATTATCCCAGGGTCAGTCCGCACCCCAAGCCAAGGTATATACATATATATAATAATAATACAGATTTCTCATGGCTTTGGGGCTTTTTATTACTTGAACCGGCATTATTCGTTCTTACTCGTATAAAAAGAGGTGGATAAAGTAGAAAATAGGCATAGAAAAATAGGCATAGAATGGTATGGAGCCTCTCGTGACAATAACCCTCGGCGCGTAAATTCATTCGGTCAAAGTCTGCACTCGATGCTGGCAGCAGCAGCGGTAGCGGGAGCAGCAGCAGCAATACGAGCAGCAGCTTATTCTTTAATAAACCCGTTATTTATCCGTCTAGTGGTGGCCGACGTTTGGCCTGCCTAATTGCGATCGGTGCAATTTAATTACGAGCACGAAAGCTATGTAAAGGTAATTAATTGCATTGCATTGGCATTTTTGACCGAGAGGACTGTCAACGTTTGTCGCAGGGGCATAAATGGCTCGCGGAGCCATACGCCGGATCCCTTGGCGGACTCGGCCGGACCGCGCCAGGGCGGAGCGAGCCCCACCATGCAGCAGAGGATCAAGGCCATCGGCGTCCCGACGCCTCTCGCCATATCGAGCCCGATTCGCAGGTACGAGCCCCGACCGACAGACTCGCTCGCTCACTTACTCTTCCATCATCCTCATCCTCATCCTCGTCCTCATCCTCATCCTCCAGCTACGTTACGTGATCCCGCCGCGCGGTATACCTTGGACGAATATGGCGCACGCGCGTCCCCAGGCGACGTGTTGTAATGCCTGGCACGCGACTCACGCAACGACGTCACACGCCACATTGACGAAAACTTTTTGACCACCGACCACTTAACGTATTTTATACGTTATACACGGACGCCCAAGCCGTTTATGCGTACGCGCATTGCCGGTGTTTGTATGTCAATGTCTGTCTGTCTGTCTGTCTGTCTGTCTGTCTGTCTGTCTGTCTATTTTCTATACTACACCCTCTTACTCTACTACTTACTTAACTATTTTTCCGACCGAACGCCACCAATAACCCCAATAACCGACACTTTAAATTAAACAAACGTATAAAAGCCAAGTGGCTTAACCAACCCTAACGAGTATTGGTATAATAATAATAATAATAACAATAACAATAACAATAATAATCTATATTTTCTCTTTTTTTTTTCTTTTTTCAACTCACCGTTACGTCGCCTTAATTTGGTTTCTCGATTACCATATTATCCGAGGAGTTCGTTACCCCCGCTACCCTACCCTCCCGAGCCGTACCTTCCCTACGTACCGGCAACCGAATGTTTTTTTTTTTTTATTTTTTTTTTTATTACAATTGCAATTGCAATTGCAATTGCAAACGCGCCTCCGAAAGACGCGCCGACTAAGCAAGTGGAAATGTAATTCGCAACGACCTAATAATCGTCAGGAGAGGCTCCCTCGAGCTCTCCCTTCCCCGCCCCCTCCCTTATACTACCAACGAATTATACGTAAGCCAAGCTGTTGGTATTATTTATATTGTTAATAAATATTGACGCTGACGGCATTTGATGGGGAGCGCAAGACCCGCGCTCGACAAACAATGCTCCCCCGTCCTCGCCACCGCCGTATTATTATAATTATAATTATTTTCAATTCATTATACCGAGCGAAAGCCAAGGGAAAGCAATGAAACGATAGGGTGGGAAGGAAGGAATCATTACCCGTCATCGGTCGACGACTCGGCTTACTAATG
The DNA here is from genome assembly GCA_018883505.1 of Ceratosolen fusciceps. Taxonomy (NCBI): domain Eukaryota; kingdom Metazoa; phylum Arthropoda; class Insecta; order Hymenoptera; family Agaonidae; genus Ceratosolen; species Ceratosolen fusciceps. The sequence continues at coordinate 384,211 of RCIC01000039.1, read as the reverse complement.
ATCAGAGCCGATGTGTTTTTAACGTTGGCCGATTAATGCCGTTGGGTTATTGGGGTGGGGGTGGGAGAGGGGTCTCCTCGCGCAGCAGTAGCTCTGCCCACTTGCGTTTAACGAAACTGCGGGCCAACGATTACGCTAAACGCGCGCTTATTTATTAACAAATAGCGCTCGCCTCCGCGCAAGCTCCTTTTTTCCCTTCGGGGGCACATCGGGCGTGTCGGTCGGGAGCCGAGAATCGAATCGAACCCCCCCATCGATGCCGGTCGATTGGTCCGGACCACCACCACCACCACCACCACCACCACCAGGGTTGGGCAATGTAAAAGGTCGAGGTACGCGCGGAGCCGTTTAAATGAAATTCCAACGTAAAGCAGTGTTTCCCTGAACGTAGAGGGCAAGTAAATAATTATCCTCCGGTTCCCGGGGCAAAGGGAATTTGCCGGTTATAAAAAAAAAGAGCGCGGCAGATAAAAGATGCGAACGGGGTGGTAAGCATGGGAAGCCGAGGGCCGGGAGACCTTGAGCCTTAGCGGTTCGATAATTGCTCGACGAGGGGGGTGTTGGTTGAAAAGGGGCGGGTGGTTACGGGGGTCGGGGGTCGGGGATCGCAGCCGCTCTGCTAGGGGCAAGCAGGGGTAGGGCCAGGGTGGGTAGCGCCTCGGTTAAGCGCCACTCGTCTACTTCCCATCGCGATGGGAAAGTGAAAAAGGGAAAAAGGGAAATGGGCGCGACTTGCCGGCTGGGCATAGCTTTCGCGTATAACTTGAAGAGATTATGTGGTATATAGATGAGTTTGTGTCCCACTGCAGGGGGTGGTAACTGCAAGGAGCTGCTTTCGGCCAGTGACATGTTGCGACCTACTGCAGGTAAAACACGGACTTGGTTTTACAAGGACGGCTCTTAACTGTAGTTTTACTCTCTCTCTCTCTCTCTCTCTCTCTCTCTCTCTCTCTCTCTCTCTCTCTCTCTCTCTCTCTCTCTCTCTCTCTCTCTCTGCTCTATCAATCTTTTCTTTTACATTATTCTGCTGCTTATATACTTTTCGTAATAATTAATGATTATAGTTTTTTAATACAACGTTATATTGTAATCAGCTTGTATTATCACACTGAGAATATCTTGGGCATAATGTATATCACGTGTACATTGTATAATAGAATTTTATAGCATAAGTTGTTAATAGCCAGCCGTAGCGTCATCACTTATTTACAATATCTCATACAAGCATCGTTCACGTCTAGTTTTCTAGTCAGTCACTTCAGTCACTTCACGGCCTCCCATAACCTCCCGCCATACAAACATTCTTATCTGCTAACTTTACCCTTTTCGTGCATTTAAATAGCTCCCATTGCCCCCTCCCCTCCCCTCCCCGCCGCCCTTGCCGTCAGACCCATCATTATTATCGTTACGTCCCTCTACCGCTTTATTATCTCAATTGAAGGGTGAGTGGGTATTAGCTCCTCCCTCCCTCCCTCCCTCCGCACAATCGCTACCCGTTAAATAACCGTCCAATCTATCGTTTAAATCGTAATTAGAAACTGAGAATTAGCCAGACGATAGAGCGTGGCAAATCCACGTTAAATGAATCGTCGGCGATTTGCGGTATTTACGACAATATTCCATCGATATTCGATATAAAAAAAAAAGAAAAAGAAGAAGAAAAAGTGTTGGTGGTGTTTTGTGAAGCACGAGCGAGCGAGCGAGCAGAAGAGCATCATCAATTGACAAAACTCAATATATATATATATATATATATTTCGACTCTCTTCGTACGTATCTCCTTAATCATTTACTATACCATCAGCCTACAGTTTCATTGTAGAGACTTGTAACGCTGTCGATTGATTACATCGCTTTTATTTGGCACTATTGTTTTATTTGGCGCTATTATTTGGCAGCGGACGAGAGTGCGCGTTATTTTTATGAATTATTGAATAAGTACAGAGATGGGAAGGTTATTGGGGTGAGTGATGGGTTTCAGTGCATGACAACAACCCCAAAAAAGGCTATATCACGTATCGTATTATTGTCCGTTAGTCACGTTGACGGATTCTGACCGACTGGCACCTTCCGCTCAAATTCCCATCACATTTAAAAGGGACACGCGGGACATCGGTAATGCCTCAATAACGATTAACAAATCAATGCGCATGGCGAGCAACGGATGGATCGTTCGCTCGCTCGCTCGCTCAGTAAAATCCGATCCACGTATATCGTAGACGGCATTCGTTCGGGTCACCGTGACGGTAATTACGAGCCCCTTTGAAGAAAAAAGAAAAAGAAAAAGAAAAGTCCTCGTCTCGGAACGGTCTGAGGTATATATATATATATATTTTTTTTTTTTCTCGTAATTTAAAAGAAAAGCTCAAGCCGCGCAGGCATTCGTTCGCGGAGGCATTAGTTCGTCGAGCACTCGTGATCGTTAATGATGACAATAGAACGGAAGCCTGGGAACGTAGTAGCTCGTGGGCGAGGAGTACGTACGAGATTGTACGAAGTTATGACTGTAAAGTGCCTGTTGCAGAGAGGTCGACTTATAGTAGTACCATTACAATGACACACTTCTGCTGCTGCTGCTGCTGCCGCCGCTGCCGCCGCCACCGCAAGTGCGCTTCGCTTGAGCGCCGCTCACCTTATCCGTCCCCCGCGTCCCCACCCCCACTCCCCCAATAGAATCTCCTTCTCTCCCCCACCAACAATAATAACCCCCGCTCCCGATCGCCGACCCCTAGCTTCAGTGGAAAAGCTGCAAAGGCGATAACGGCCCTCCCCACCGCCCCACCGCCGCCGGCTTATTCAAATGGTCCGATCTCTTTTTCCAGATCTAACCCGGGCACCCCGACGCAGGTCCGTCGGCCAGATTTTATTAGCGTCTCCGAGCATCAACAGCATCAACAGCAGCATCAACAGCATCAGCATCAACAGCATCAGCAGCAGCAGCATCAGCAGCAGCAGCAACAGCAGACAGGCGGTGGAAAATATTACGAAGTCCAGCAACACAGCGGACACCAGCAGAGCTCCGGATACAGTCCTCAGAGACGCTTCCTCTCCGAGGGCGAGCTCTTGCGCCAGGCGAACGAGCAGCACCCTTATCCCCGTACGAACAACACCGTCGACAATATAAGGGAGCTCGCGAGCTCGCCCCAGCGGGGCGTCTACACGTGGGAGACGTCGCCCGGCAGCGGATATCCGACCAGCACCGGATCTGCGTCCACCGTAGCCGCTCTCGCCGCCGCCCACCAGCAACACCAGGCCTCCGTGGTTAGTTAATCCCTTCGACTCGGAAGACATCTTCGATTGTTCACCACGGAGTTCGCATTATTCGCATTATTCGCATTATTCGCATTATTCGCATTATTCGTACCGGACCACCGACTGGGCCTCCTTTAAACAATATTAACCTCGACTTAAAATTACCAAGACAAGGCGAAGTGAATCACAGCTTTTCTCTATTAACGGTACATTAGGATTGATTTCATGGAGTTTAGCGCGTTCGCGATTAACGGAAGTCGCGGATCAGAGAGAGAGAGAGAGAGAGAGCTCGCGTCAAAATTAACGGCGACTTACCCGGGTGACAACAATCGAAGTAAAGGCTTCCGTGGACGCTTAGCCAGCCTCCTCCTCCTCCTCCGTCCTCCTCCTCTCGCCCCGGCTATAAATATTTGATTGCTTTTACGGCTCGTAAAGATTCAAGGGGACGAGCAATGCCTGCCCTCGTAAATTGATCATAAATTGCCCCCCCCCTCCCTCTCCCTACACCCAATCTCAGCTCCTATGTTTTTAAATACAACGTAATTCAAGGCCGTATGTGTCGTTTATTTTTGGCGCGAGGGATTTGTTTGCCCGCGGGCTGACGGAATTCTCTTAGCCCAACGTATTAACCCCCGGGTAACGTATTAACGCATTGACCCCCTCCCCCTCCCACCCCGTAGCTGGTGGATACGGATCAACGAATGTCATTGTACGTGGCTCGGGGGGCGGGCGCGCGGGGAGGAAAATATTTTAACGTCTAATCCGATGGGGATAAGGCAAGAATTACGGAATAAATTGCCGTCCCGCGAGACGGCCAAGGTTATTTCGTTCTCTCACCCGATCGTCCGTCGTCCACGTAAACGACGTAAACGACGAATTACTCTCACCCCCTCCCCTCACCCCCCTCTCTCTCTCTCGAATATTTTGGTAAATAGATTTGTTCTGTACAGGTCGGGCCGGGCTCGCAGAGGCCCCCCCTGCCGTACGATTACTACCGCTCGAACCCGACGAGCCCGACGCAGCAACCGTACGCAGCGGCACCGAGAGCGGCCTATCACCCGGTACTCCGAGGCGGCGTTCCTGTCTTCCCGCCCCACCAGTCGCCCCAGGTCAAGCGAAAGACGAGTATGGGCACGCCGACGACCCACAACTCAACGACTACGATGGCGACTACGATGGCGACTACGATGGCGACTACGATGGCGACTACGGCGACCGCGGCGACGGCGACCGCGGCGACGACGACGACGACGGGCGGTGTCATGGGAAGCGCTGGACCGGGTGAAAATCGCCGTCGACCCATGTCCTTTGTCCGCGCCCTCGAGATCACGGACTCGATGGAAATGGTCTCGGCCTCGGGTCTCGGCGTCAATGGTGGCGGTGGCGGCGTCGGGTCTTCGGCCGGGGTAGTCAATGCTAATGGGACAGGCGTGACCCAAATCGACAGCAGATCCGCGGGCCAGAGGCCGACGACCCCGACCACCGACCGCGCCAGTGTTTACGACATGAACTATGAAATATCGGTATAGCGTAGCTGTTACGTCTCCCCGCCGATTTGCGGTTGGAGGGAGATGAGGCGCGACTCGGCCAACCTCTTTGACCCGAGGGTCAAGGAGACGACGAGCGACCCGAGGAAAAAGAACGTATCGACGAATGGCCGGACAAGCAAGAGCAAGGCCAAGCCGCGCAGATGTCAGGTTTCCGTCTAACGTACGTGCTTACACCCACGACCACGACGACTACGACCACGACCACGACCACGACCACGACCGAGATAATTATAATCAAGCCGCTCAAAGCCGATCATGAGTCCTCACGCCCGAGATTTATCAACTTCCTCTAGTATTTACTTTGCGTCTGCTCTCTCTGCCCCCCCCCTCTCTCTCTATCTCACTCGCTGTTCAACAAAAGCCGTCTCTCTTTCACTTAACGAACTGCCTCCACAATCCACGACTACATTTCTATAAATTTCTATAAATAGGGATTCGGTGATAGAAATCGGACCATTTGTTAAAGATCTAGAAAGAGATGCTAGTCCCATCCGGAACACATGCGCGAGACTAATGTAAGAAACGTACGGATTTTCAATTGTCGGTACTTATTGTGCTACTGCCGTTACTATCCTAATTACTACAATTACTCCTACCACTTGTACTACCGCTACGACTAATACTCTACCATCACCACCACCACCACCACCACCACCACCACTACTACCGCTACTACTCCGTACCGTACGAGCACTAGCATTGCCACGGCTAAACGACAACCGCGACCCGAATGACTACCGGGCTAATCGCAGGGACCTCGTTCATCATGTACAAAGAGTACCGTTTACGGCCACTTTCTAGTGAGAAATGTCCAATAGATTGGAGTAGAGGATGGGTAGAGGGCGAGGGGGGACTCCTACGCTAATCGCATACGTTAACGCTACGATCGACAGTCGATGACTGACAAAGTACCTTTTCCTTGCTTACTCTTACTTCCGTGGCTCTTCGTTTCTTTCGTTGTGGTGGGGGTGTGGGGGTGTGGGGGGGAGGAGAGAAGATACGGGGCGACGCTTAAGCTCGCCCTTGGTACTTCGAAAGCCTTCACTCCGCTCTTTTTACTCAGCAGGCAACCCGACGACGCTTCCATGTGCTGGGTTTTCTTTTTATTGCTAAATACGTGTTAAGCTCAGTTAGATTTTTATACCGTTCTGTAAGAACTTTCGTTTCCTATTACAATTGTCATCATTATCATCATTATCATTACTATCGAACCGTTTCTCTCTCTCTCTCTCTCTCTCTCTCTCTCTCTCTCTCTCTGTTTTTTTTTTAATACATGCATGAGCATCCGACACACCCAACCGTGCCTGCGCGCGTGCACACATACCCGCTGCCCAACGCAAATAAGCAACATGTAGGGGCATACGTACATACACACCCACCCACCCACTCACCCACCCATCCACACGCGCGCGTACGATTAAATTGTAACGTTTACAATGTACAACTTATAACGCATAGATACATCACAGGTTTTTCGGATAAATGAGACTAATCGAGTCATGACGATCGAGAGTACGTAGCTTATTTAATGTTTAACTTAGATAATTAGACGTACGTTTGTCGACTATTAGGATTATCGAGTTATTATTATCGTCCGTTTCGAGATGTCGAGAAGCCGTTACCCCTCCCCTCGACCCCTCCCATTAAAAAAAAAACCAATAAGTCATATAAATTATTTTTATTAATCATCGATTGCGTATGTGTGAAGCGATTTTACGGCGTTATTGGGTAGAGAAGTTAAGTTAAATGTGGAGCCATAAAAAAAGAAGACAAAAAAAAAAAAAAAAAATCCGCGTGGCATGTACCACAATAACCACATTGAAGTTTTAGATAATGGACCGAGGATACCATTTATCATTGATTATTGTTTATAAATTGTATAATGTAGAATAATGTTTATTGTGTAAAGGGGATGATTGGAATGTACAAAATATAAAAGACGATGTTAACCAATACGAGCCGCTTAATTTCTAACTCTTTTCTAACGTGACCGATGAGCAAAATGCATTTATACCATGAATAAAGTAAGGTTTGATTGAGAAAAAGTTCAATATGTCCGCCGATTGTGTCCATGGGCTTACGAGTGGGTTACTTGGCCGACGAGGGTGATCGAGCCAGCCAACGACCATCGAACCAGTTTATGAAATAATTTTCATGTAAAATAATCGCAGTGAATTTAATCGATTTTTAATAATCACGCAACTAATGTTTAAGGAGACATGATAAACGACGGATTATAAACATTTATTATCATGGCGGATCTGGAGTTACTGTACACCCGTGCGTTTGTGCCTCATTTCATTACATGTACGGACATTCAATGTCAACGATCCATTATTCATATCCGTACATGTCCCGCTGAATTGATTAGCTATTGGTCAAAGAGTATGCGAGCAAGTAAGTAAATGAGTAAGTGAGTGAGTGAGTGAGTGAGTGAGTGAGTAGGTGATGAATGCTTGCGTGGACGTTTGATGAGAGACACGCGTACACAAAGACTAAGAAGGACTCTGGCCATACGAAAGTACATACGTTATTGCAGCTGACGGTGATGTAATTTATTGTGATGACAGTCGAGCGATTATTATACCACCAAACATTACATAATCTTTTTTTTTTTTTCGTTTCGTCTCTCTTTCGTCTTATCGAAAGAACATGATCAATTCGTAATATGTCTCTATAAATACGTATATATATATGTATATATATTTGTACAAGCCCACACACACACATATACACATACACATACGTATACAAAAATTAATTATTTATATTAATTAATTGTATGCTGGTGTATGTTTCCGTCACAGTCATGGATTCCATTTTTTTTTTTATTTTGTTTATTTATTTAATATAACATGTGAGCATACGTTATGATCAAAGCCTCATACGTTACTATTGAGTCTCGGAGCAAGGCAAAAAAAAAAAAAAAAAAAAAAAAAAAAAAACTGAAAAAATTAAAGAGAAGAAAAAGAAAAAGAAAAAATCAGAGGCAAAGGAGGTAATGACCAAATTGCAGCATACATTACAACATTATATAGCACTTGTTCAACCCATGCATAGTGAACCGTGCCAAACAATCTTATTTATAAAATGTTTATTTACGATTAATGTATACTTTCAATATAATAATCCATATAAATTGTTTAACCCTTATTATTTCTATTTATGTACGCATACGTGTACGCATTCGTGTACTTATGCGTGCGTGTGCGTGTGCGTGTAAATGTAAGCGCGAGCGTGAGCGTGCGCGCGCGAGGATGTACGTATATATATGAATATGTATGTATTTATGTATAGACGGATGAGCGTACACAAGAGGCGTGCACGTGCTTGGATGCCGCCCGGGCGCACCTGGGGAAGCGCGTGCATACGCACGAGAGCATGTGTTGATGTCCAACTAAGTGCACATAATAAGGTTTTTTTTTTTGTTTTTGCGCGCGCGCGTAATATATGTGCGTAGATTGCCAGGTGCGCCGCGTGCATATGCAGCGATATTGTTTTTTTGTTGGTGTGCGTGCGCGACCTTTGATATTGCTAATGTGCTAATGGAGGGTGAAAGTTCTTGAGCGAGCTCCGGAGCAGCTACGAGGATGATAACCGAAGAAGTAACAATGAATCGGCGACTGGGGGGTGGGGGTGGGGTGGGGAGAGAGGAAAGAAAGGCAAATGTGGCAATCGTACAACAAGATGAGCGGCTATGGTTTTTGTTAGCGTTTGTATTTCGGAGTACTTGTACATAATGCTCGTTATCGGTAAACCTCGATGTAAATACGTATAGAATCTGGCGAAGATTAATTAAGTAACGCCGCTGATCTATAAAGATATCAAGACGAACTGTAATTACAATTTCTTTTTCAGCCTTATTATTCGCATTGTATTTATACATACATACATATATATTATATATTATATATACATATTATATACATATATACACAGACGACATAGACACGTACACGTTACACACACACGAATATAAGAAAGTGCTTCGAAATAAACCGTGTAAATGATAAAAAAAATAATTCCTTTTTATATAAGTATATATTTTTTGGTAGCTATGCGGTGCGGGCGAGAGAGGCCCCTTCGAGGCGTCGAGCCTCGGGTGTCCGGCCCATGTGAGGGAGGGGCTTCATTCGGATATTATTGTTCGCCGTCACGTACGAACGCGTACTATTGATAATTATTTGTCATCATTACCGTTGCCGATACGATACCATCTCCCTTCATTTCCTTCGTATCTTTTTTATTTGACGAAAAAAAAAAAAAAATAAATAAATAAAAAGCCCCAAAACGTATATAGCAACGGAGTCTCTTCAGTAGAGTGTTTTATTTAAGTAACGTTACGCGTATTATGAGTATTAGTATTAATAAAACTGTTTTTATATAGAAAAGAAATGAAAAAGGGAAAAAAAAAAAAAAGGAAAGAGAAAGGAAAAAAAAAAAAAAAGAAAATAAATCATTGTGTAATCATTATTATTATGTTGTAACGCCAGCAGGCGATGGCTCCTTCCCCCCTCTCACCCTTCTTTTATTCCCCCACCCCCCGTTCCCTGCAGACGCTCGCCGGTCGCGTCGTTCTCCCACGTCGCGGTCGGTACGGGACCGCGAGGACGCGAGGAGCGCGGGAGCGTGGCCCGGCCCAGGGCCGCAAACCCCCTCGCGCGCCTCGTCTAGGAACATAGGCGATGAGCCGCTGCGCGGTTGGCTGGCCTGGAATGGTGGCCGTAGCGGTGGCGGTGGCCGTAGCGGTGGCGATGGTGGCGGCGACAGCGGCGGTAGCGGTGACTACTGCGGCGGCGGCTTCCGAGGCTTCGAAAGCGCCTCAGCGCTGCTGCGGTCGTCGCCATATTTATACACACGGCATACAACGCGCACAAGTGCAGAAATTCTGTAAGTAAAGGGAGATTTTTACGCCGGAATTGCGTGGAGGCAGGTAGGCGGTCGCGAGCCCTCCATTGCCAGCCATGTAAGTACATATTATTATTCTGCGCTTACGTATTATTCGTAGCCGACGGCCCCGTCGCCCGCAAGCCCCCAATAACCCCCGATAACCCCCGATAACGGATTTCTCGCTTTTCATGTACGTGCCGATTAACCAAACTTTAGGGCACGAAGCCGGAAAGACAGTACTGGTAAGAGCGACTCGGAAACCACTGATAAAGAGAACAAACGGGCGAGGGAGAGGAAGAAGAGGTCCGCCTCGTCCTCGAGTAGCGGCAGCAGGTAAGAAAAGAAAATTTTGTCGATTCCTTTGAGGCAATTACGTACCTTATCGTCATACCGTCCCGAGCTCGCTTCCTCCCTACCCCACCCCACCCCTCTCCCCCATCACCCCCCTTAATATCACTGGTGCTTAATAAGATGCCTTAATAATGGCCCGTTATAGTTCGAGTCGGTCCTTCCCTTTAAGTTGACATGCAATTGGCGACACTTGTCTCGTCTGCCTGCCAGTATCGGTTAGCTAGGGACGTTGTTCGAAGGCCAGATTCCATTAGTGCCCAGTCAAAGTAATCGAGCAATCCTTGACGACCTCCACTTTTTATTACAGTTCGTCTGATAGTAGCTCTGCTTCATCCAGCTCCAGTAGCAGCGGCAGCTCCAGATCTAGCTCGTCGTCTAGCTCGTCATCGAGCAGCTCGGGCAGCTCCTCGCCCAGTTCCAGGGAGAGGGGTCGCAAGCGCAGCAGGAGCAAAAGCACAGATGTCAGAAGACACGAGAACAAAGAGAAGGAACGCGACAGGGACAAGGAGCGCGACAAGGAGAGGGAAAGGGAACGGGAGAGAGAGAGGGAGAGAGAGAGGGAAAGGGAACGGGACAGGGATAGGGACCGTGAAAGGGACAGGGATAGGGACAGGGACAGGGATAGGGAGAGGGAGAGGGAGAGGGAGAGGGAACGCGAGAGGGACAAGAAGAAGCCCAATTCTGTTCCAGAGAAGCAAAAACCAAAGCCAAGATCCAGGTACGGTATTCCACGAGCTATACTCTATACTTAGTTTAGTTAAAGCTTGGAGGTCGGTTAAGAAATTTCCTAGCCAACAATGCCATTCCTCTGAGTATTGCGTTAATTGCATTATTATTCTTATTGGCATTGGGGGCTTTGCTTTAAGTAGGGTCACTTCATAATCGTACGATGAATATTATGGCATCTGCGAGCTTTGGAGGTTCCTCCGTTAGGAACTTGGGAGGCTATCTCAAAATCGATATCTCAAAGCGGATGCGGAATCCAGTAACGAGGAAGTAAGGGAGTAAGCACTTGGGATCTCGGTGACGGGCTTACCGTTTTTTCTCTCTTTTTTTTATCATGACCAGTAGAGGTTGATCGATGTGGCGCGTATCGTAGAGAATGAAACCTTTCGCGGGACCGGTAAGTCGTCGTGATAAAAGTCTTGGGGTTGCACGTCACGACGGTGCGCCAAGGTCCCGCGTGCTTGCAATGTATAGCCGGCGGCATTGCATTGGCGTAAGGGTGGAACGGATGGATCGGATGGATCAAGGAGGTTGTATGGGTTTGTTTGGATTCCGGATTCGTTTGGGTCGACGGGAGGTAATAATTGTGGGTAACGATGGATTGACGTTGACAGGACGCCGTCGCCACGTAGGAAGCGCAGGGAGAGGTCACCGATTCCCAGACCGACGAAAATCCATATTGGCCACTTGACGCGCAACGTCACGAAGGAGCACATTACCGAGATCTTCGCGACTTATGGTAATATAAAAATGGTCGACTTCCCGCTCGACAAGCTGCATCCGACCCACGGCCGGGGATTCGCATACGTCGAATTCGAGACGGCCGACGAGGCCGAGAACGCCATGAAGCATATGGACGGAGGTACGTTGTGTCTACCTTTCCCTCGCCCCCACGCCCTTCTAGCTCGTTGCCAACAACCGTAATGCCGTACTCGCGAATCCGCGAAGGAATCTGTAAAAGAGATCAACCTCATCCTGCCCCCACCCACCCACAACCACAACCAACCACAATATAGGAGGACCGGCATCGTTCTCACCGACGATGTTGAGCCCTTATCCAGGACCGAAAAACGATTCAATCTTATATACATATATATATATATATTTGCCCCCGTTAAAACGAAACGATTCCGGTTCTGGAGCATAGATAAGAAGCATTTTCCATGGGATCGCCCCTTGCCCCCCGGGGGGATTTATCGGGGCCAGAGAGCTAGAGAGGGCTTATTGGGGTGGACGATAATGGGCCTGGAAGACCCGGCCCGATCAACTAACCCCCAATAAACCCCCAATAAACCCCCAATAACCCCTTTATGCAGTCCGAGACTATGTTGAGAGGAGGAGCTCGTAATACGAACGAACGAATGTTACAGGTCAAATTGACGGCCAGGAGATAACGGCGGCCCCGGTGCTGCTGCCCAAGGCCCGACCCCCGCCGATCCGACGCATGTCCCCGATGATGAACCGTCGCGGACCGCCCCCGGGCCGATGGGGTGGCGGCGGCGGCGGTGGCGGTGGCGGTGGTGGCGGCGGTGGCGGCGGTGGAGGAGGAGGCGGTGGAGGCGGCGGCGGCGGTGGAAACAGGAACTCACCGCCACGCTACCGGAGACGCTCGCCGCTGATGAACCGCAGGGGCCGGAGCCCCGCGAGGCCTCCGCGGCGCCGGCCACGCAGCCGCTCCAGGTCGCCGGTCAACAACCCGAGACGCGACAGACACCGTCGCTACACCAGATCCAGCTCGAGCAGCTCACGATGATGAAGCTACCGCGGGAGCAAATTCGCCCTCGGGTCACCGTAGTGCGCCTCTCTCCCCCTCCCCTCCCCTCCCCCGTTCCCTCCACCCTCCACCACCTCCACCCTCCACCACCAGCACCAGCACCATCCCAGAGAAGCCTTTGAAGAATGCGTGCGCCCCGGCCTCTGACCTCTCCTCCCCTCCGCCTCACCGCCCAATCCAATTCAATGCATCGTATCGTACCCATATACCCCTTTTGACAGATAAATACGTTTGCCGTAGGTTCGTTTCCATAACCCCAATAATAACCCCAATAACCCTCCCCGCCATTTTGCCCATGATGATCCTAGCATCCATTGTTTTCTTTCTTTTTCTTCCGGAATACTCCCACCCCCCCCAATAACCCCCCAGTTAACCCACCCGAGCCATGAATTAACGGCGTTTGCTTAGGTTAAGATTATTGAGCGTGACGTTGACGACGGTTACACTATTCCTAGCATTTGCCGCGGCAATGTGGATCAGCGCGCGCGCGCGCGCGCGTCCGCACAAAAAAAACCTTTTCAGCTTTCACACGCTAAAACGGATCTTAAAGGTACATCACAACATTATGTGAGCCGATGTATTGGCCGGCCAAGGCGCCCGGCGGGAACTTAAATAATAGGGGAAAAGCTTGAAAAAGAAAACAAGGAAGAGGAAACAAAAAAATCCCAAGCTCGCCCAAGATTTATTTAATTAATTTTGCATATTTTTTTTTTTTTTTAAAAAAAATGTAAACGACCAAGCGTAGATGTTTTACCGTATTTGTATCGCACGGGACTTTTGCTCATTCCCACGTCTCTGTATCTTTCAAAACTCACTCGACACTGTCGTCGACCCCGTACACTTATATATATATACACATTTTACGCGCACCGTTAGTCAGTTTTTTTGTTTTTTTTTAAATCATTTTACAGGTGTTAGCTCAAAAGAAGAGGAGGAGATTGGTGGCTGGAGGGGGGGATGGGTCGGCAGCGGCGGCGGCGGCGGCGGTATACGTCGTTAACGGGCGTTAACGGGCGTTAACACGGGAACCAATGGCACGTAACCTCCTTCCAATGGGTATTGCTGAAAGGCACTTTTGCGCGGTGCGTCCGATAAAGACCTCGAGACCCACGCGTTCTTAAAGGGCCAATTATTATTAATGATCGAGCCGAAGTTTTTTAAAATTGTATCGAAGAATGGCACGAGCTTACAATAAAAAATATAAAAAAAAAAAAAAAAAAAAAATATATATATATATATAATATTTGAAAGAATAAGAAAATGTTAACTATTTTTCATTCATTTTTTTTTTGTTTTTTTTTTTTTTAGTTTTTTTATAATTTTATATGGACTGCGGTCCATATAAGTGGCTGGCATTCCTTATGGATGTGTGTAATCTTAGTAAAAAAGAGGCCTTTTTTTTTCTTTTTTTTTTTTTTTTTTTTCGTTTTTTACACGTTTAAGACAAAAACGATATCCTTTGTAATAAATGCGTCGTTTGATGTGACGAGAGCGTGTGCCCCAAGTGGCTCCGACTGTTGAAACGATGTTGAGAAAACAATGCATTCTTCGTTCTTGGCTGTTATCGATCCCTCGCGTGCACAAGTGTACAATGACTCCCAAGACTCTCAAGTTTAATATGTAATATCTTAAATATATATATATATATATATGTCTTTTGATCATGAAAAGCAGATAAGAATTAGATGGAAAGCAATGCTGTACGAACGATAGGGTGAAATTGTAATTTTTCGTTAGATTATAATTAAAGAAAACGTATGAAAAAAAATAAAAAAATAAAATATGATTATAACGATGGTAATAGTAATGATAATAATGATAATAATGGTAATAATGATAACGATAACGATAACGATAATGATAATAATTATAAAAATGATAATGATAATAATAAATTTGTAAACTTGACTCGTTTCTAATAAGCTTCATTATTTACAAAAAAAAAAAAAAAAAAAAAGTAATTATGTAATTATGATGATGAAGGGCAAGAAGAGCGATTATTTGGAAAAGGTATGAGGAGACAAAAGACATTGAGCTTCCAAATTTGATAGAAACTATGATTATTCGATGCTTTTAAACAAAGAATCATCGGATTTTTTAGAAATAGAAAAACAAAAACCAAAAACAAAAAACCTATTCACACAAAGCTTCTCTTACACTTGTCGCATCCTCTCAGTATCTACACAAGCGCATTGCAATTTTATTTTTCCTCTCAGCCACGATCACGATCTATTTATCATTTCATATCAGCTGCATCGATGTGAAATATCCACAGGTGATTTATATTTTTTTTTTTTTTTTTTTTTTTTTGAATGATACGTTCGATCGCGTTTGGTTTAGCAATTCGTTGCAACGAAGATAATACAAGGAAAATTCGACTACTCTGCTCCCGCCGCGCGTTTACCTTCCCTCGTCGTTGTTACCACCACCCACCCTCCCTACCCTAGCCCATTTACCTTATCACTTATTGGCCTGGTTCATTAAATACCGCGCGCGCGCGCGTTTCTTTGCGTGTACACACACACACACATATATATATATAGAGAGAGAGAGGCGGTAGGAAGGCAAGAGGAATTATTTCCGAGTGACTGGGTTGCTGGGTTGCTGGGTCGCCGTAACTCGACAAATGGTACGGCGCCAGAGGAGATTTCTCCAGTCCACTCGCCTACGGTGCTTCGATCCTTATCGCCAATCGCTTTACGTCTTTATGTACCGCGTAAAGGGAAGACGAAGAAAAAGAAGAAGAAGAAAGAAAACTAGGTCCGACGGAAGCTGCTCTCCTCGCAGGGGGGTGGGGGCAGGAGGAGGTTCGCCTAGTACTACGTGTAAGTGTAAGAAGTACAGTTGCCGTTCGCGCTGTGACACGTAAAATGTGAAAATGGCTCGTTTCTAGGCGCGAGAGACTGAGAGAGAGAGAGAGAGAGAGTCCATTCGTCTCTCTTAGCGCGAAAACTCATGGATATTCGAGTACGAGCGAGCCTCTTCATTAATTACACCCAAGAAATTGTAAAATCAACACTCAACTCCCCCCGATTCTCTCGTTTTACGATCAGATGAGGATTCCCGGGTCCCCTTTCTACCCGAAGCTTTTCGAGCCTCGGCTATCATTTACCCGACCGCGTAGTTTAACCGTAGATTTCCCTATTACAATTTATTTATGTATATACATATATACATATATACATATGTATATATATATTGCATAAAAGAGAGGAGTGCAGCGGTATATCACCGATCAGCAATCAATGGTAATAACAATAATGATGGTGGTAGTCGTGCTCTCAACCCCCGCCCCTCTCCCCCCAAATCCACCTCACGGGTTATCCACCTCCCTTTAACTTGCCAGCCGTGGTCGAAGAGGTACTTACTCCGGTCAGTCGAACTGGACGCGGCACGAAGAGGCCGAGAGGCCGAGACAAAATGACAAATAATAAGCCTTTTAATAAAGTTCGTTCTTCGTCCGATCCTTTCTATACCAATTGCTACTCCCGTCCCGCCCCGTCCCACCCACGAGCGAAATTTCAAATCTCTCTCTCTCTCTCTCCCCAATAACCCCAATAACCCCATCCCCATGTCCACGTAAAACGTTGCACGCGATACGCGCAGATAGTCATTGTCATTGGCAATTTATAATCATCATCGTTATAGACGGACAAACAATTTCTTTCCTTCCTTTCCTTCTTCGATTTGCGTTTGAGGAGAGCGTCGCCGAGAGCCGTCCACCCACCCACCCATCCATCCGTCCATCCGTCCATCCATCCAATACGTGTACATTATTACCTCGCTTTTCCTCCACACGGCAAAATAAATATCCCGAGTACTCTTGTCGGCTATTTTTCCCTCCCATTACAATATACTTCTCTCCCCCCACCCCAATAACCCCAATAACCCCAAAAATATTTACTAGGCTCATTGTAAAGGTAGCGTCCGGTTAATCGGCCGATTAATATTAAGGAGCTGGTTTAGAAAGCTCCAAAGTCGGGGGATCCAGAATCCCCCCTTTTATCCGTCACTTTGAAAGACAAAAAAATATCACTATCACATCAAGCTATAATTGATATAATTGCTCCTCCCTCCCTCGCCTCCGCCCCCACCGCCTCCGCTACCCTCGACGAGGGACATTAATTACGACGGGGCCCAACGCAACGAATCGCACGTGAGAAAATGGTCGGCAATTGGTTGGCCGTCCCTTAGATTACTTAATTAAGGCTCAAACGCCGGCCGCGTCAAATTTATTAATAATAATTGGTCGTATTCGCTAATAAATTATTGCCAACTATAACGCGCACGAAGAGAATTCAAAATTTATCCTTTGGCATTTACATAAAGCAAGTCACATTCAATAATAAACTATTTTTTCTTCTTCTTTTTTTAATTTAATTTAATTTAATTTATATCCTACGTCTCCTTCTTACTTCCCCGACTTTTCCTCCTCCTCCTCCTCCTCCCTCCTTTTTATCTCGAGGATTGAATAAATGATTTTCGGACGTTTCGTCACCTTTTAATAAGAAAAGAGGCATTTCATTCGGCTCTACAACTTCCTGACCCGCCCCCCCCTTACTTCTTATTATTTTATTCTTTCTTATTTTCGTTTTTGTTTTCTTCACGGTAAAAAATTAACGACGATAAGGATGATAAGGATGATAGTGGCAATGGCAGTGATACGTACAGGCGGATGCTCAATTCGAGTGTTAAGGAGGTGACGCCGTATTAACGTTAACCCTCACAAAAAATTTTTTGTAAATCCAAATTAGTTTGCACAAAAAAAAAAATCTCGGCTCACTTGCGTGGGTGGGGGTATAATAATACAATAATCGGCGGTATAACAATTCAACGAAATCGACGGATCGGATCCTCGAACGTTTACTTATCGACAGCCACACGGCCACGTCTTATTCACTTATCAGGAAGTTTTGAATAAAAAAATCAATTCTTTTTATTTGTTTCATTTTTATAAATATTGAGTTTATATTAGTACTTTATGGGCTAATGATCCCAGTCATAACAATATATACACTTTAATTGATTAAAATTTTAATTACACATTATATCTCAAATTCGAAAATACAAAAGGAGTCGTCGTAATAAAAATTCAGTCCCGAGGTATTTATGAAATTCCTCCCAATGGAATCAATAAGCATTCCGTTATATTATTTATTTGTTTATTTTCGAAATCAGTATTCGGTTTGTGAAGGGTATGGTGAAAAAATAAATTAATCGTGAGAAATAAAACAACCAACTCAATGCTCGATATTCTTACACGTTGTTAATTAGATTTTGAAGGACGAAAACATTCTTTCATTCTTTTTTTTTTTTTTTGTTTTTTGTTCTTTTTTTTTTTTTTTTTTTTTTTTTTTTTTTTTTTTTTTTTTTTTTTTTTTTTGTTTTTTTTTTGATAATAAAAACATTATAGATGTGAAAATATGTTCTGTCTTCTATTTTTTCATTCTCTTAATTTCTTTATCGTCGTCGCATAGTCGTCGTAGTCGTAGTCGTAGTCGTAGTCGTAGTCGTAGTCGTAGTCGTAGTCGTAGTCGTAGTCGTAGTCATCGTAGTCGTTATTCCATATTTACTTTTTTTTTTTTTTTTTTTTTTTCCTTTCAATTCTTTAATAAATAATTTGTTAGCAATACAAAGACTATCCTCATATTACAAGGCAGTTTTTTCGTGTATATGGGAACTCTATTGTCTATCCGAAATTACTACCATAAAATCACAACAATGTACTATAAGATATACATGCAGAACTGTAATAAATATGCCAAAAAATGCTACAGTGATTATCATACCTTTTTTACATAATATACACATGTCGTAACCTATACATTATATAAAAATGTATTGTGTATCACTAGAAGTAGCTAGAGCGGGAGCAAAATAAGGTTCGACTTACAAGGCTCGGTACCTCATTAATGTACTTCAATTTCAGCTAAGGGTGCGGATCGAGGTACACACACTCTTTTTATTTTATTTATTATTATTTTTTTTTCTTTTTTTTTTATATATATATATATTTTTGTTTCGTTTTGTTTTGTTTTGTTTTGTTTGTTTGTTTGTTTGTTTGTTTGTTTGTTTGTTTGTTATTCATTCGTTATCCTCTTCTGCATTACTTTTCTTTTCGTTCGTTTAGCACCGAAGCACCGGTAATAATAGTACTAAAAGAAAGAACAAGTGCGCACTGCAATGTCTTTATTAAAACGAGGAGCGCGTGCAGAAAACGCGCTTACCTACACGAGGGATACCTTATACGCTCGTTTTGATATATATACATATACATTATACAGATATATCAATGGAGTAGCAGTTACGGGTCAGTACAGTAACGGTCGGCTATTACAGTGTACGCGCGCTCCGAAGCTTTAGCGCAGCAATAATATGCAATCTAACATCGAATGAACGAAGCTTTGAATGCGACTTAATTCATGCAACTGCCAAATAGGAGCAGGATGCGCAATCATATTCATATATATATATACACACACACGTTTTCGCAAATTGTCCATTTCCCCCTCTCACTCGCTCACTCTCACTCGCTCACTCTGCCTCTTACGCGCGCGCACGCACGCACGCACACGCACACAAAACACGCTCGCATTATACATTTTCGCAGGAGCCACGCATCGTACTCGCGTTCTTGGAACACGCACAAAGGACACAATACTCTTGTTGGCCTCGCCGTATCCTCTTCTTCTAGTAGATTCCAGTTCGTCTATATATATATATATGTGTGTGCCAGTGCCGATGTTGCCAGCGACAGTCGATAAAGAGATGATAAAGAGAACCAGGTGTCCCGGGTGTAAAGCGATCGAATGAAATCGAACGCAGAACCCCATGGAATACGAGCAATGCGTGGCCCCGTGCTCGTTCTATGTACAGGTCGGAGGCGGGGCGGACGTGAAGGGGGGGGCCTGCCAGCCTGCCAGCCAGCCAGACTCAGGCAGACTCAGGCAGACTCAGGCAGGTGGTCGGTCCTCGGTCGGCCCCGGCTCCCGGCATCATCATCGCGACTGGGAGGCGTCCTCCTTCTTGTGCAGCTCCGCGGCGTTGTGCAGCATCGTTTGGGCTTGGGAGCCGGGCACTGGCCCGGGCACCCCGGGTCCCGGCCCAGCCCTGTGGTGCATGTGCAGGTTGCTCAAGGGTCCCGGGCTCGGGTCCTTGGTCCTGAGGCCAGGGACGGCCGAGGGCGGCGGCGGGTAGCCGGCCGCGTACAGCTTGGCCCGTTCCTCCTCCTCCTGGGCGCGGTAGGCGGCCGCGGCCATCAGGGGATTGTAGCGCAGTTGCTGGAGCGGGTCGTACCTGTAGGGGTCGCGGAACGGGTCGCCCGGCCAACTTGGTGGCCCGGGGGCTTGGGGGGCGGCAGCCGTCGTAGGTGCCGGTGGCGGGGGAGGTGGCGGGCCGAAGTGCTGCATCGGGTGGGAGAGGCCGGGGGGCAGGCCGGTCATCGCACGGGCCATCGAGTGGGGCGCAGGCACACCGTGGGGATGCCGGCCTTGTAGATAGGCAGCGTGCGGGTGCGCGTGATGATACCTGCGTAAAAACAAAAGAATACGTCTCCATTACAAAACCAATCGCACTCTTTAATAAAAATTACCATTACCCTAGAGCTCTACGCTAATCAATAAATCTTCCGGCCAAACGTAGACTTCCGAGTAAAAAAGAGTAAAAAAAGAGTAAAAAAGAGTAAAAAAGAGTAAAATATAAATAGAAAAAAAAAAAAAAAAAAGAAAAAGAAAAAGAAAGAAAAAGAAAACTTTACCGTTGATTTGTTTTGTATTGTATTACTACTACATTCTAACCTGATCCATTTTTCGGTGTCCTGAAGCATGCTCTGCAGCTCGACACGATCGTTGCGTAACTCGTACTTTTCTCTGTAGGACAAACAAAGTAGAACACATGTCAGGTGTGCGTGTATGTAATGTGTAAACTGTTTGCGTATGCGAATCGTAGGCAAATAAAAATTGTTTGCCAATGCCACCAGTCAAATACCGAACTCAGAAGAAACAATAATAAAGCATTCTTCTAAACAGGAAATATTTTCTTAATCCGTATCTTGGCGATCTAAGCCAATGACCTCGTTATATACATATATACATATATATATACCGACTGATAAGAAGTAGAGAAGAGGTAGGGCGGCGATGGTTAATGATTGTCTGCCGTGTAAAGAGATAATGACGGGGCCGAGCATTGAATTGATAGGCGGGTTAGCTGCTCGTAAGAGCGTACCTCGGATCCGGTAACGTGTTGGGCTGCGGCCCTGGAGGCTGTGGTGGAGGCGCTCTCGTTAACATGACAACGTCGTCGTCCTTGTTCCGCGGCTCCTCCTTCACTCTGACCATCGAGGACGCGTCCAAGGGGTTGGATCCGTTCCTTAACGGTGACCTGTCCCTACCTATGACCACGTGCTGCTGCCGACTCTGCTGCTGCTGCTGCTGTTGCTGTTGCTGTTGATGCTGTTGGTGTGTCTGTTGGTGTGGCTGTTGGTGTTGCTGATGCTGTTGCTGATGCTGTTGATGCTGCTGCTGCTGCTGCTGCTGCTGGTGATGATGCTGCTGCATGAGTCTCTCCCGTTCCATTTCTCGCCTCTCGATCTCTCTGCGCTCCTTTTCTCGTCTCTCGCGCTCCCTCTCGGCCGCCGCCTCCTGCTGCTTCCGCTTTTCCTCCTTTTCGCGCTCCCTGCGCTCCCGTTCGCGCTGCTCCTCCCTCTCGCGCTCCCTCTCCCGTCTTATTCGCTCGCGCTCTCGTTCCCTCTCGCGCTCCCTCTCCCTCTCCCTTTCGCGCTCCCTCTCCCTCTCGCGCTCCCGCTCGCGCTGCTGTTGCTCCTCCAGCTCGACTCGCCTCGTGTCGATGCTCGCCGGCTCGGGCTTCAGGCTCCAGGCCACGGTAGTCGGTGGGAAGCCGCCCGAGGCGCGCTGCAACCTGCCCACGATCAAAACAAAATTCCTTATAATCCGTCCGCCCATCGTCGTGCGTCGTGCGTGCGTGTGTGTGGGGGGTTATTGGAGTTATTGGGGGCGGATGTAGGGGGTTATTGGACTGCGGGTATGTGGGGGCGGATGTGGGGGCGGAGATTATGAACCTACCCTCTCCATGGATCGTGAACGGAGCTGATTCCCGGCAACGGTGGAATGTCCCTCGCCGATGGAAATCCCGAGAGTCCCGGAAAGTTTGGATTGGCAGGGGCGAAGCTCTGCGGGTAACGTCCGAACGGTGACATGCCTGCTCCTGTAAATGGCCAATGCGATGAGTGAGTGTCGGGTGTCGTCGACGCTCTGCGCGGCCACAGATTTAGGCAACGTCGAGATCGCCAGTCGGTGATCAAACGTACCCAAGTGCGAGGAGGGCGCGGACAGGAAGCCAACGGTGTGTGAGACCGGCGGACCCGTCGGGTGGGTCTGCATCGTCGCCGAGGAAAAGGGAGGGGCGAGCTGAGTGGCGCTCATCCCCAGGGTGCCGGTAGGCCCGGTAGGGAACAGATGTCCCGGTGGTCTAAGCAGTTCCGTCTTGGTGCCAACGCCCCCAGCCTTGGCTTCCGCCTGCTGCTTCTGCTGGTGATGGTAAATCTCCCAAGCGATGCGGACGTGCATCGCGTTCCACTTTCCAGTTTTCTGTTCAAACGACATTGCCGCGTGTTAGTCCGTATCCCAGCGAGATTCTCTTATACCTCGTACTCGAGATACCTTCCTTCGCTTATACGGTAATAACGATAAAAAATAATACCGTCGATCGCGCCATTGCTTAATATCGTAAGCAAGGGGTTACGAACGGTGCTCCTTACCGTTGGCGCATAAGACGTCACGTGACTCGGCGGTACGAAGGGCGTCGATGGTGGACCTATGCCAGGATGTAGGAGACCGGCGTTGAAGCCCGAATAGTTGCCGAGATTGAGATTCCCGCGAAAAAACGGGGAGTCCACTCCGCCCAGCTTTGGAATGTCCTTGAACTGCAAGAGGAAGAAAATAGGATAATGTCGGTCGGTCGGTCGGTTCGCTCGACGACGATCTCGCCAAACCAATCGATCACTTATTCCAATACGTTATGAAGTTGTAGGATTATGGTAAATACGGCCTTGTCGAACGACATACAACAAGTTGATTGAATAAGATTCGGCTCTCGGTATAGCGCAATAAGACTATTATTATTATTATTATTATTATTTTTGGCCACTTTTGGCTTGGTCGCGAGGGCAGGCATTCACGCCAATATCTCAAATTTCTCATTGTTCAAACACAGCGCGTTGATTCAATTAATCTCTTTACCATGTTTTTGACATAATTTTTGAAAATTCGTAAACAAAAAGTTTGTAAGACAATAAATAATCTTCTTCTTCCTCCTCGTCGTCGTCTTCTTGTACACGTGTATTAAAATGGTGAAAAGCGATTGAGGAGAATAGATTACACGGGGTTAATCGTGACGATACCGAGGCACCCGCGCGCTATTCATAACCCACGTTCGCGGATAAAATAAAGTAGAAGGGTGAAGTGGGGAGGCTGGCGGGACGTGGCTGGTTGGCTGGACGCGGGGTGGGACGTGGCTGGCTGGCTGGCCGTACTCACAATAGGAGGTGGAAAGAGCGAGGTAGCCGTCGGGGGCGGCAGTATCGGCGTCGTGTGCTGATGGACGTGGGTGTGCTGGTGCTGGTGGTGGTGCATCTCCGTCCGGAGATAGGGTGGCGGTCCGAGATTGGCGACGTTCCTGTCCTGGGAGGCGAGGAACCGGTTGTCGAGCTCGCGCCTCAGCAAGTCCGTTTGTCCCGCCACGTGGCTCACGCCTATTTTCGATTCTAGATTAAAAATGTAGCGACGTTAGTCCATGCAGTTAGAGGGACGACGAGCAGAGACAGCCGAGACGTCGCGGTCCTCCTCCCCTCACCGCCCTTGGGAATGCATAATAACATCCTGAGGGTAGGGAGACCGACCGGCTCGTCTCATCTCTGTCGACGGTCCTAGTCAGGTAGAAAGCTTACTTGTTTGAAACAGCGACTCCGCTGAGAAGGGGTTGGGATTCGAGGTGGGCGGTGGGAGCGTCGGCAAGGATGTGTGGGGACTCGAGCTCGAGACCGGCGGGGGCAGCGGGGCCGCGAACATCGGCGGTGGAAACGTGTGGAGGCTCAGCGGTACCGGCGGTGGTGTAGGTCGCGGCACTGAGGTCGCCGTAGCTGGTGACAGTTGTGACGAGGTGCTGTTGCTGAAAACGAATGTCAAAGTCGTTAGTATTACGTAGAGTACAACCTCCGTTCCACACACGCACGCACATCTCCCCTCGCCTCGCTCTCTCTCTCTCTCTCTCTCTGCGACGATTACACGGGCAAAAAATGTACTTTTAACATTTGTCCGGGCGACAGACAGCGAACGGCGATATGATATATCTATCATAATGATAATATAATGAGTCGTGACGTAGTTGACAGCGGCTCCTAACATTCCTAACGTTTACTGTTCTTTTGTGGATAAGAATTTTATCGTTTCTCTTTACACCGTTATGGATGGAGAATGGACGGAGAATGGACGGAGAATGGACGGAGAAAAGGAACGTACAGATCCCCGTCCCCTCGCTAAATTATTATCATAAATACAAGGCTATTCGTATGCTTTCTTTCCCTCCCCCACCCCAACCCACCCCCCCGCAATTCAAAAGAGTCAGGTGGGTGTCAGGTATTTGCTGTGGGCGCGTGTATACGCGTAGAGATATTGCAGAGGTATGTTGTAAGTCTAATTAAATGAACGTCAGGAGACGAAGCGGGGCGATAATTAACGACCGTAGTCGTTACTCGAATTCCGCTAAACGCTGAGCATCGAGTGAAATTAATAACAACGCTATTTTTTTTTTATTATCCATACCTTATCCACCCTTGAGCCTTTGAGTATGCAGGTAGACTAGAATTGGCCGGGGAGGAAGTGTTTGTTGGCACGCTAACCGGTGTTATGCTACTTCTACTGAGGCTGCTCACGTTACTGCTGTAACAAAAAGTTTCATTACATTGTCAATCTTCGGTGAGCAATACGATTACGATGGCGATGATGACGATGACGAGGACGAGGACGAGGATGAATAGCTTATGCGGGCATTCGAGTATATTACTCGGGTCCCTAATGGTTAACGATGCGAGTAACCTTATCGTCGATCCGAGCTACGTCCCGTTACATTTATTAAAATAATAACAATAACAATAATAAAAATAAAACTAACGAAGAAAAGATGTAATTTTTATTTTGTAAGCCTATTATTTATTTTCCCGATTTCCCTCCCGTATTCGTTTCACATGAAAAGCGTACCCATTTATTCCGATCCGATCCCACTGATTTTACAACAGTAAAAACAATATTATTTTAAGCTTTCGACGTTTAAGTTTGTAATTATTATTTCACCAGATTACGTTGGACCTCGCATACTGCACCTGCACGATAGCAGTATGCGGAAAGTAATTTTTTTAATAAAACGCTACATAAGACATTAACAACAACAACAACAACAACAACAACAAGTAAAGGGGAAAACAAAACAAGACAAAACAAAACAAAAATAATACAATTTCACAATTTATAATCAAAGATGTATTATTATTAATGGAAAACAAAACAGGGTGACGAATCAATCGATATTATTAAAAATAACACGTATTACCATCTTTACTTTCCGATCGTTTACTTTTTCTTCCATTTTTTTTTTTTTTTTTTTTTTTTCCTAGCCGTTTCATACATTTATATTGCAATTTCTATTTGCAACTTTGAATCAGACCATAACAAACGTTTACGACTCCGGTTATTGCTTGAGCAACACAAAAAAAAAGAACGACTTCTAGGTACTCAACTTATAACTACTATGTTTGCGCAGAGAATTTCTTCAAATGCAGATTAAATTTCAAGGAAATTTTTTTTATCAACATATACTCCGTCCCGTTCGAGTATATGTTTCAATAAAAGTTTTATGCAAATTTAATTTAATTGCCGAAACGATGGATGGTTATTGGGGAAAAAGAAAAATCGCTTGCTACGACTATGTTAACTGAAAACCCAACCGATCGAGTCGCAGACGTATATAACGAGTCGTTATGTAACGGCCGGCGAACATTAAGAAGAATAAGAAGACGCAAGGACATCATAGTCTTAGTGAAGATTAAAGCAATTGCGATTTATAATTATGGAATCGATTTTCAAGATTTAGCGGCAAGGGCACAAACAAAGCAAGTAGTTTAATACCGGTGCTGCTCCTTTCATTACGATTACGATTACGATTACGATTACGATTACGATTATAAACGAATGTATTGGAAGAGGATAGTGGCGAAGTTGCATGCTGCAGCCATTACCTATAGCTGTCCCGTTCACGATTGGGACTGTGCCCCCGGGGCGAGCTGTTCCTGCCAGCCAGGCTGCAGGCGACGATGTCCCTGTGGACAATGGCATTGGCCGTCGTCACAGTGTTCGTAGCCGTCAACACGCAGGTCGTTGTCGTCGCGCTGCTGCTGTTGATGACGCTGTGATTGTTTGCCGGGACGCTACCTAGCGTCGACTTGCTCAGATTTGTACAAGGGGACGCTCTGCTGTTCCGCTGCAAACGACACTCAATATTCATTCAATGTTCCCTCTCGTCCCTCCTCCCCCCCCCATTACCATTACCATTCTTATTCTTTATCATAATTATTAATCCATTCGGATCGAGAGAGCGCTTACTGCTTTCAGCTTCCTTTACATTACAATCTTATTCCCGTTCGCATCTATTCAAGGGATCCTGAATTCTTTTACATACGCAATTCGATATCACTTTAACACTTTAACAACTACACAATCCGTAATTACTCACTTTACGAATTTTCTTTTCTATTTTTTATTATTTTTTAGATTTGTTTAAAATAAAGAGAGAAAGAAAGAATAAAAAGACAAAGTGAATTGGCTAGTAGTAATAATAACAATAATAATAATAATTATTATTATTATTAATGACGGAACGATGTGAAGGAAGCGATAGTTTAAAGTAATTTGTTTTATTTTAATATTATTGTACCGCATTGGGAACGGCTCACTAGAAGCAGATTAGCGAATAAGGTCGAATAAGGTCGTTATTTAATTTGCGATTAATCAACAAATAGAACTAATGCTGATGAATTACATATTGACAGGGGTAGAGCAATGTGTTTCGATTCTTTTAAGTAATAGCGAAATGCGTATGGCGCTGAAAGCAAGTGCGCAATGACGAACCCCCCGTCCCAATGACAGAGACCAATTAACACATGAGCATCAAGGCTCAACTCTCAAATGTAACTCGCACTGACGCTACGTATACGCGACGAAATTCATGAAAATGACAAGCATAAAAGTTATTGAATATATATATATATATATGTATATGTATATGTATATGCTTTGCCACGCGCTCGTGGAACAATGATGGAAGAAAAAAAAAAAAAAACAAAAAACAAAACAACAACAACAACAACCGTCTTTCATGTGGTGCGTCAGTCCGAGTGGCATTTCTGAGAGCTGGAGAACGTTGTCAATGGTTCCGGAACTCCGAAAGAGCGACAATAGAAAGCGAAGCGTTGCGTAATTAAGTTTCGCGGCTTCGGGTTTACATAACGTAGAGTGCAGGCCAATTGCCCAGTGTCTCGAGCGCGTTCGGAGCTCCGGACGTTGAATGAAATAAGGGGAATGCGAACTCACGATGTCGGTGCGCGAGGAGGCCGAGTGCGAGGGCGACGGCACCGCGGGCGGAAGGTAAGGGCTGTGGTTCAAGGCAGTGTAGGGCGTGTACAATGGTGGATAGGAGGGGTGTGTTTGAGGATAAGCGGCCATTTGTAGGGGTGGAGGGTAGCTCGTGGTCGCTGCGCCGTTCGACGGGGCCGCCGGGGTGACACCGAGGCTCGCCACCGCTGGCGATGTCGTGTGCGACGAGGACGAGACGAGGGGCACATTGGGAGGATGCAGCGCCGGTATCGACGTATGCGGTTGCGGCAGTTGCTGCTGCTGAAGTTGTTGCTGCTGCTGCTGCTGCTGCTGTTGCTGTTGCTGTTGCTGCTGCTGTTGGTGTGGCTGTTGCTGTTGCTGTTGGTGTGGCTGTTGCTGTTGCTGTTGATGTGGCTGTGGCTGCTGGTGTTGCTGCTGGTGTGGCTGTTGGTGTGGCTGTTGGTGTGGCTGTTGCTGTTGCTGTTGGTGTGGCTGTTGGTGTGGCTGATGCTGGTGTGACTGATGTTGATGCGGCTGATGCTGGAGCTGCGGCTGATGGGGCTGTGGGTGTTGCTGGGGATGCTGTTGCGGCTGCGATTGCACCGGATGTTGTTGCAAGGACAGAGGCTGCTGCTGAGTTAGTTGCTGAATCGGTTGCTGGCTAGGTTGATGCAACTGGTGCGGGATCTGTTGATGTTGCTGATGCTGCTGCTGCTGCTGCTGCGAATGATGCTGCAGTTGTTGCTGTTGTTGCTGTTGCTGCTGTTGATGCTGCTGCTGCTGTTGTTGTTGCTGCTGCTGCTGCTGTTGCTGATGATGATGATGAAGCTGCTGCTGCTGCTGTTGCTGCTGTTGCTGCTGAAGTTGTTGCTGTTGATGCTGCTGATGCTGCTGCTGTTGCTGCTGGCAGAGAGAGGGTGGGGGCAGAGCCGGAGAAACCGGTCGCTGCTGTGGGACTATTGCACGTGGATTCGCTGCTAGCGGACTAGTCATCTGTGTATGGCAGAAAAGAAAAATAATCAATGATAAAGCAATCTAAGAAAAAGAAAGAAAAAAGTGGCTTTTACATATTTACGCGCACATGAACGCACTGTTTATTTTACCGTGCGTATATGTATTGTCATTAGTTCATATCCGAGTTGTGAAGACGATGGTTACGCTCGATTATTATTGTTATACCTGTTATAGTGAAAATACCCAGGGAGAATTTCCATTGGTAGGAAGGACGTAATTTTGTATTTAAAACGCGAAAGCGAATAGAGGCTCGCGAGACCTCGCGAGACCTCGGGAGATTTATTATGGCCTTATGCGTTAATACTTTTTTCTTTTCATTTTGCCATTTGAGGCTCCATTCTGTTTTCCGAGTTGTTATTTGTTATTTGTTATTTGGTTGAGTTGAAAATTACTTTAGAAAAACACTTCTGGGACCAACCGATCAACCACGTAACCACATATCATCGTTTTACAATCTTTTATCATTTGACATTTAATCGAAAAAGCAACTAAACATTATGTATTATCGAGGTCAAGGATATTAAATATAACAACGACCGTGAATTTTCTGGGAAAGATTTTCTCGTATTATTTTTGTTTCCAATGAAAGAGAAAAAAAAACCAAACAAAAACAACAAAAAAAAAAAAAAAAAGCAAAAACAATTTCAATAGAACGAGCCCCGTAAAAATAATCGAGAAGGTAAACTGTTTATCGGAAAGAAGCTAATGAATAAATGATCTACGAAGCAATTATTTTTGAGTTGCGATGGAGATGGGCAAGAATTGTATCGCAATCATTGACAAATCGAGTCATCACCAACTGCGGGGGGGAAACGCGTAAAAAGCATCGCGGTATCAGGGACTTTGTGGAATTTACAAGGAAGGGCGTAAATGACACGCGCGAGACAATCGGGACTTGCGATTGACGTATGAGGCTACGGTCCCGTAAAAATTCATGAGGGACAGCTGTCATTCGCCCTTGAAATAAATTACATAAGCAAGAAGAAAGCCCCCATGCGTATTGACAGTGCGAGGCACGCAGGGATTTATATTATTCGTCCCCTTGAAGCTCCTCGAAGCTCCTTGAAGCTCCTTGAAGCTCCTTGAAGCTTTAACGGAGAAAGACGTAGGCTGTGAAAAAGCGGGGGGGAGGGGGATGGGGGAAAGGGTTGTCGTTGGCGCGCACACGGGCCGCGACAACGATTGCTCGTCCCTCGTAATGAAGAAGTGGCGAGGGGGGCCTTTACGACGTGGCATTTGGGGCATTTCATGGGATATCGAAGGATGGGGTGGGGGTGGAGGGAGGGAGGGAAAGAAAAGAAAGAAGCAGGGGGGCGAGGAAGGAAGTTCTTGGGATGAGGCTACCACCGCGGTCTGGCTCTACTGCGGCACGCGTAGCCGGGGAACCACCCCCTCCCCTCCCCCATCCCTCCCCCCAAATAACCGGGGGCTCACAAAAGAACGAAAAAAGAAGGTACTGATGATACTCACGGGTGGTTGGGATATGTGTGGAGGTAACGTAGGGCTTGGAGGACTGGGCGCCGTTGGGACTGGCGCGGTGGCAGGCACAGGAGGAGGAATCGGCGCCGGGGCATCTGTCGCAGGATTGGAGATCTGGCCGCCGGTATCCGGTGGCGATCCTCCCGCTCCGTTAGCCGGGGGCAGCACGTGCGGCGAAGAAGATGGCAGCTCGTCTGTGGATAATAAAAGCATCTGTTGAGGGGGCTGTTAGGGCCTAGCTCGCGCCTCCAGCCTCCCGCGGCCCCGGCTACCTTGGCCTTGGCACTCAGCATCGATCCCCGATCCCAACTAACACCCCTCATTCGCCTATATTATATATATATATATATACATTATTATATCGAGACCTCTTGTATTGTTTTCCCCGATCTTCCGATCTTCCGATCTTCCGATCTTCGTCTTCTTTCGTTATTTCGTTAAAGACACTTGCCGCCCGAGGCAAAATTTTTTCCCATCCTCTTCTATAATTTCCATTGCTTTCGTACCTTTCCCCCCCACCCCCCACCCCCTTTGTATTCTTTGTAGGCTAGGACAGCTGCACGACGTCGGCATTGCGCATTAACCGGTGTTTGCACAAAGCCCTTCGATTGAACAAGGCCTCGCGCTATATTGCCGTTAATAAGGCTTCTTACGGATCGGCTGACGATCGGCTCCGTAATTCTTTTCTTAATTCTTATTATCGTTCGATCGCCAGCATCGCCGATCTCGTAATACTTGTAATTAATTACATACGCGCGAGCGTAAAAAAGGTTCACTACTTACATTTACGTGCGAGGGGTGGTGGCGTTGAAGATTCAAAGAGTATCGATTCCGCATCCGAGTTCTGCAACAAAAAAATTAACCCATAGGGCATTACCTCGCCGCCTCTTCGTCCGTTTCCCCCCTTCTCTCTCCCCCTCTCTCTCTCGCAATCTGTGTGCGATTGTGATCTTATGGTAAAATTGCGAATGCCAGTCCTTACCTTATCGTCTTCTCCTTCACTATCACACTGTGAAATAAAATTATACATCGTTAATATATGCACTGTCTTCGTGTACGGGGGGTTGGTTTTGTTTTATTTATTTACTTATTTTGTTTTATTTATTTTTTTTTTTTTTTTTTAATATTATACTTCAACAAGTACGTAATAAAGGTTGCTTTGAGAGGAAAGGAAACGAAAATACTTACGATATAGCCTTTACCCGAACTGCAATGGCTGCTAGCCTGTAAAATAAAATTTCCATGCTCATTACACGCGCCAAGTGATACATCACATTCATTTTACTGTGCCCCTTCACAACCAAAACTCGACATCGTCATCATTCCTGCTATTATTATTATGATTATTATTATTCTGATTTACTTTTTTGTATATTACGGTTATTATCGATATTGCTCATTTATATCGCTCGTTGTTAATCGCTCGACGTTACACGGCACTCTCAATAGTCTTTTACCGTAAAAAAGGCTCGCGTGTTTTGAAATCCGTTTCGTATACGTTGGCCATATTGAATTCTTAATGAATAGAATAGAATAGGAGGCGAGCGAGGCACTTCTTACACTCGCCTTGCCTCTCACCTCTTATTGGATAAGTCGCGTCGAATTTTCTACTTCTTAAAATAGTTTTGATAACGTTGGTCGCCCCCCTCCCCCACCCGAACATACGAGACTTTAATTTAGTACAAATTCCGACGACCGAGACGATTCTCGATAATACGACGATAATATGCGCTCTTTTTTCTCCTCTCCGCGCGTACTTCTTCTTCTTCTTCTTCTTATTCTTCTCCTCCTCCCCCTCCTCCTTACCCTTGGACTCGTTTGATAAATAAACAGTGGAGTAAAGAGTTTTAGACGACAACGAATGAGCGCGCGAATGCGTTAGAGCCGCTGCCGGCAGACGAACGCGGTCGCACGTACCGCGGCCTTGGCTATCACATTTACGACCCGCGTACTCAAATTTATAATATTTTGAAAATGCTCCTTTAATCGGCACGGCGAATTAGACGAGAAGTCGGGGGGGCTCCCGCGGACTCGGGCCACCACTTGCCCAATAAACCCCAATAACCTTACGCGAGATGACGAGCCTGACTTTACGGTTAAGAGGCCTTTTTAAAAAGCCCGGAGCTCGATCACCTCGCGGATCAATGCGTTATTTCGAGGGGAAGGGGAAAAACAAACAAACAAACCATTCTTCGCGTACATGCTCCTTTATCTGCGCTCTACAAAGAGCCCGTATAAATATGCCCGGTTGGCTGCTGGCTGGCTACATCTTCTGCTTAAGGAGCATAGGCAAAAAAGTTAAGAAGCCTCGTTGTCCGATAACGATTAATTGCCGTAATTGTAGCGGTTAAGCCAGCCCGCTTACGCGCTGCTGCCATGCGCTAATTAATTCCCTTATTCTGTACGCGCGAACGCGACGGGCCGCTTCGTTTGAAGTCTAACCAAGGCGACGAAACGCCTACGCGTAAGCGGATCCGCGGGGGACTAGCGCTACCGACCAGTCGTCTCGTACGTCTCGTACGTCCCCGAGGATCCGCGTGTCCGAATGACGGGTGCGGGTGCGGGTGCGGGTGTAAATGTCGTGTGATTTACAAGGCCAGGGGGGCGCGACGAGTACGAGGATGAATGAGTAGTGTCGTTGTCAATTGCATAAGAATGAACGGGCGAAGGAATTCCCGATAAAGGACGCGATACGATACGAATGCGCGCGTCTTTCCTTGTCCGTATCTTTGTTCCTGTACCTCCCACGCCTCCCCCCTCCCCCCACACCTGCCCGCCCAGGGGTAAGCATCCATCGCATGCCCGGTAACTTACATCGCTGAGATGGTCCCTGGAACTGTCGGCGTCCTGGCTATCCCTCGGGATGCCAGAGCCGTGCAACTGCTCGGAAGCTCTTCCGCTGTCGTCGCTCGTGCCCGCATCTAGGCCCTGACGTATACAAAGAAACAAAATAATCAATATAATACGTCCTGTACTCTTACGCCCCCTTCTCACTTTTTCATTCTTCGTTCACCCGTAACCCCAATAACCCCAATAACCCCAATAACCCGCCACACGTGTCGCTTCAATCGCTCCGACTTTTTATTTTTAATTGAATTCGCGAGCCGGCGAAACAAACTGTGTTATCAGAACGTTGTAACTAGAAAAAGAGGGGGGCACTTTCATCTTTCATTAAGCCGAGAGTTCATTTCTTTATTTTCCTTCCTTCCTTCCTCTTCCTTCCTCCCTTCCTCCCAACCATCCTCACTTTCACACTCGCCTTTATTTTATTTTTTTTTTTTTTTTTTTTTTACAGCACATTTGACGCTCTCCGAGTGAGATCAATCGTAATAGACTTTACCATCGTTACTACGATGCTTTAAACGTAAAGGGTTACCGAGAGATAGAGAGAGAGAGAGAGAGAGAGAGAGTTTGGCGGATGGGCGAGCGGAAAGTAGTGACTGCGAGCGGGCGTTTCGCGTTCGCTCATCAGATCGCGAATCGTTCGTTCTACGCAAATTCGAGTGACGTAAGATTTGCTTTTATTATCACGACGACTGTTAGACGGCGACACGGTCAGATAAAGCCAATCGCTCTCACTGCACGGTCCGTCTCTTCTTCGCATTGGAAACGTTAATACGAGCGCTTGGCGGGGCTTAGGTAAATAAATATAAAGAAACGTATTGGAAAGCCGATGACCGACGGCGATTTTGGTGGAGGTCGGGGGGGGGGGGTTGGCCTCGACCGCCGAGAAGAGATTTACATACGTAAAGGAGCGAGCGAGCGAGGCTACCCCCCAACCCCCCAACCCCTCAACCCACCCACCCGTTCGTTTCGTTCGTTTCCTTTAAAATTGACGGGCCTTTGCCGACTTATCGGGACTCGTGGTCGCCGACAAGTCAGTTAATAGCCGAATTAACGGTCATTACCTGGTTTAGCGTCGAGGGTGTCAGTATGGAATTATGTGTGTTGTAATGGTTGTGCTTAAAGTGGTTTTTAATGTGGTGGTCGTTGTGCCGGTTATTCTGTCCCGTGTCCACCTTCGGCTTCTCCTCCGCTATTGACAGTAACGAATGCAGTTTCTTGAAGTTATTCTTGCCGGCTAATTTTATTGCACTCTGTAATCAGAAGAAGAAAAAAAAAATAAAAACAATGATAGATGTCCATCGGTTAGACTTCGTTATACGTCGTTAATTAATTATACGCCGCTTATACTCTGTCTTCTAATTCCGTCTCGTCAATAATGAAGGAAAATGAAAAAAAATCTGTCCCGCGTGAGACAAAGGGATACAATAATTGTGAAATAGGACGAGGGGGGTGTGGGGGGTGTGGGGGTGGTGGTGACGAAGAGGGCAGCGGAGAAAAAGGCGAGAGAAAAGGAGAATCGGAGATTAGTAATTTATGCATGACGCAATCGGGCAATTGAGTTTCAAAATCAGTCTTATCTATTGTAACTGATACGCCGACTGTGTAAAACGAATTTCAAATAAACTTTTTCAACGGTACGACGCTACGGCGATAGTACGGGCTCGGGAGCTTCGCATCATTATAATATCGGATATTATTCTAAGATAATAAGAGCGCGAGTAGCAGCAGCAGCAGCAGCAGCAGCAGCTCGTTTTAAAATGAAAACGAAGAAATTACGTGTGCGTGCGTGCGTGCGTGCGCGTGCCGTCGTCTCTTCGGCCGAACGCAAGAGCGCGCGCGCGCACATACACAGCGTTACGTAATTGTATAAAGGGATCGGCGGCATGAGCTTATGTTTAATAAGCGTTTGTTGCCGAGTAGCCGGTTTACTTGTTGGTCTCAACTTCTCTATCGATAAAAATGGCCAATTAATTCAATGGGATTGAAAGACGATTGGGGCGCAGCCGGGGCGGGCAAGGAGGGCAAGCAAGGAGGGCAAGCAAGGAGGGCAAGCGAGGAGGTATACAGGTGGAGCGAAACGAATATCGTTTCGAGTGCGTAATTGCATTAGCGTGGCTGGAGAGCGGCTGAATATCCTCGGGATGCTCACGTATGGCGACGAGCACGCACTCGGTAAATCCCGACCACGACTACGACGACGACGACGACGACGACGACGACGACTTTAATCATATTAAAGCCGCGCATTTTATTCGCTACTCGGAGCGTCAATTTGCCAATTTCCCATACGTGAAATACATTCGTCGTGTAGGGACGGGAGCGGAGGATGGGGCCAGCAGCAGCAGCAGCAGCAGCAGCAGCAGCGACCATACATATTCCTTTTAAATTATTTTCACTCCTGCTTTCTCTATAAGAGAGCGAAAGTTCGGCAGGGGCGAGTACGCCGGATGAGGAGGAGGAGGTGAGGAGGTGGAGGTGGAGGAGGAGGTGGAGGTGGAGGATAGGAATGGAGCGTCGGTATACGAGCGAGTGCGTGGTGAAAAAGGTTACGGAGCCGCAAATTGAGACGCGAGTCGGCGATCGGCTAGACAAGAACAACCTAGACAAATGTGTCTAACTCGGTTAATGAAGCGCAATCGCTGGAACGTCA
The DNA here is from genome assembly GCA_018883505.1 of Ceratosolen fusciceps. Taxonomy (NCBI): domain Eukaryota; kingdom Metazoa; phylum Arthropoda; class Insecta; order Hymenoptera; family Agaonidae; genus Ceratosolen; species Ceratosolen fusciceps. The sequence continues at coordinate 349,015 of RCIC01000039.1, read as the reverse complement.
ACGTTTTTATCCAATGGACAGCTAATCTACGAGCCTCAGTGGCCCGTGCGGCCGCCGCTGCTCCATAACTAGTTACATTAGAAGCCAGCAAATAATAACGTTCCGCCAATGCGATTAATCCCTCGGTGATGCGGCGGCTTATTATATACAATTGTTATTATTATTATTATTATTATTATTAATGAAGTTAAACAACTCTCTCTCTCTCTCTCCCCCTCTCCATCGCTCTATCTCTGTTGCCGACTGAAAATCCAGATGAGCGCAGCAAGGGCTCTTAGTGCCGGGTGAAGGCCGTAAGCACGGGCTCGGTCAATTAAATCTCCATTACAATTGGACATCAGAAGAAATAGAAAGGGAATGCAGGGCGGGTGGTTATTGGGGCGGAGAGAGGGGGTGCGGAGCACGAAAAAACGCATCCTCGTAGTCAATCGAGGGTCCCCAGTGGGTCTTCTGACGAGTCTTTTTTTTTTTTTTGGAGGGGGGATGGGGGGTGCAGAGGGAGGGTCGAGCTCGGAACAGAACCCGGCACGTGTTACATCTTTGAGGAGGTCGGCTATGAAAGAGCCTTGCATTGCAACGTATTTGGGAGGCTGGCTGGCTGGGTAGGTGGGTGGGTGGATGGGTGGATGGATGGATGGGTCCGTGTAAAACAGTGGATACAAAACGGGGATGGACAGGCCGTTGATGGGGCCGTAAGGGGTTATTGGGATTATTTGAGGGGGGGGGAGGGTGGGTGGAGAGGGGTGGGGGGAGGTTGATAGAGACGGCGTTGCGCGACGCGCGCGAATAGGAATTTACGAGCACGGCGTCGGTCACGGGAAGAAGGCGCCCGGCTCGAGGAGCCCCGGTGAAGCCGGCGAGGGGGGGCGGGTGGTGGTGCGGTACGGCGGCAAGTACCGCGGGTGGGGGGCCGGGTGGCGGACAGAGTCCAATAAGGTCGACGAGGGCCTTGCATATGGCAAGAAGATACGTCAGGAGACGTTCCGGAGCCCAATCGGGGCGATCTCAAAATGGCCATGGTTGCGTGTAGCCACGTGCACCGCGATCGATCCTCACATGGGCCTTAAAAATCTAAGCAACTCTCGCTCCCTCTCGCGCTATCGCGCGCGCGCGCGCGCTCACACGCACACCCTACTTATTTATATATATCACTCACTCTCTCACTCACTCTCTCTCTCTTCGCCCTCCCCTCTCTCGCTCTCTTTCACACACACCCCCTTCCCCTCCGCCATCACGCCCCGCCATCCCTCTCACTCTCACGGTCTCGTGAGGATACGTATAAATTCGCGAGTATCCGTCTGTGGCTGGGAGTATTCGTAAGAGGGCCGATGTCGTGGGCCTGGCGCTCCGATGTCTCTACTTACGTGGCGGCTGATTCAGGTCGACGTGCAGCAGTGGAGGCCGAAGAAGAGAGGCGCGCATGACGCGCGACGACCGTTGATCGACTCGATTGATCTCGCGCACACGCGCGCAGTGGCGAGGTGCGACGGCGGGGCCAGGTAGTCGGATTCGGCGAGACGGGAGAGGGACGATCAGCCGGCGAGTGCAACGGCTCAAGGTGTGCGCGCGCGAGGAGCGCATCCGTGGTTGTAATGCGCGGCGGCGACGGCGGCGACGGCTACGGCTACGGCTACGGCGACAGCGACGGCTACGGCGACGGCTACGGCTACGGCGGCAGCAGCAGCAGCAGCAGCAACAGCGGCAGCAACGACGGTCGCCGTCTCCCTCTTCGGCGGTGCGTCGGTGCGTGCGACGCCCGGCGGCGGCGCTCGCGAGAGGGGGACGATATCGAGCGAGGGCGGTGGGGCAGCGACGGAGGGACGACACGAGTTGCCGATACGGGATAGAGAGGTTAGACTGAGAGAGAGGGAGACAGAGATTGAGAGAGAGAGAGATGGAGGGGCGGTAGCATTGGCAGAGCAGTGGCGGTAATACCGGCAAGGGGCGGGGGAAGGGAAGGGGGGAGAAAGAAGACATTGACCGAAGGATCCCGAGTACGAAGACGACGAAGACGAGGACGCCGCTCCCGTATAGCCCCTCACGACTCTAGCCTCGGTGCGCTCGTGGAGAGGGACAGGGACGGAGCAGGGACAGGGACGGGGCAGGGGTGGGGTGGGGCGGGGAGAGAGAAACCGCCGAGAGCTACTGCCAATTCTGCCGTGGCTGCTCCGTTAACGCCACCGCTGCTCGTATTGCTGCTACTGCTGCTGCCGCTGCCGCCGCTACCGCTGCCGCTGCTGCTGCTGAATGCTTTTTCGTTCGGAGACTGGGGATTTTCTTTAGCGAGTCTCCCCGGCCACTGGAATGCGGCGGAAAATCCATGCTGCCGCCGCTGCTTATTTAGCAATCGCGCAGCAGCAGCAGCAGCAGCAGCAGCAGTTGCGCAAGGCGCTCTTTCTTTATTTTTACGTAACCCGGAGCTTCTTGTTCATGTTCTTGTTCTTGTTCATGTTCTCGTTCTCGTTCTCGTTCTTTGACGGTTGTCGGGGTACGGGAGAGGAAGGGCCGTACCTCTGCGTATTCTGCCTCTTAAGTAAATCGACCTTTTCACTTCTTTACGGACTCTGTCATTCGTATGTCGCGCTAACCCCCCGTCCCCAATTAAAATCTCACAACTCCTTCAATCTCTCATAAATTTCGTACAGGCCAGGTAGTGCGTTGTTCTCGCGTTGCTCTCGCGTTGCTCTCACGTTGCATTCCGTTTCGGCTGCTTGTGCTTGCGATCATGAGCGTTTGCGAGTAACGTGTAATAAAAAAGCATCGGCCGAGGTTAATGGGAAAAACGTACGGGTGCCGGAAGAATAAATCGTCGCCGAAAGCTCTATCTCTCTATCTCTCTATATCTAATCTAAATATGTGTGCAACGTCTTACGACGATGACGAAATGGAGATTTCGTGCGGACGATGTTGAACGACCGCCACGTCGTTCAATTTCTCCTACTGTCGTCTTATCAATATCCATCCTTATATAACAAGCCCTGCCTCGGACCGCTGCGTCCTTTTGAAAAGAATCCCCAGTCCACCAGGGCTACGGAATAAGATAAATATATGCTCGATATAATAACGACCTGACGCCTCCACGGCAACCCCACGGCACAAAACCGACTAAAAGCACGCCCATAACGTTCTGCAGCGAACAACAGCCTTCCACACCGCCATCTCAATGAACGTTACATTATTCTCTGATTATTTTGTGCAACATCGTCAGCGATTGATATATATACATATATACATATATACATTGCTATACGCTGATTATTTATAGCATTTCTTTGCTATCTCTCTCTCTCTCTCTCGGTCTCACGGTCGGTCGATCCGGTGCCCATAAAGTGATTATTATTATTGTTGAGCGAGGATATTCTTTTTGGGAGTGCATCTGAGAAAATCCGTAGCCGTCCGTCAAGGGGAGGCTTTTTTATATTAGCGATTTTCTTATTCAACCACGAGTCCTCGCCATACGAATTGAGCAAGTACGTGGAGATCGCGCCTGGACCGCGTAGCCGCTGGGCCCGCGCCGCAACCTTATCGCCAATAAGAAATAAAACAAGCCCCCCCCGCGCGCGCGCCACCACGATGCCAATAAAGAATAACGATACGAGGAGAAGGGCCAAACCAATACGTTGTCGTACGTTATCCGTTACCCGTTATCCGTAGCGCGGGTGCGGGTGCGGGTGCGTGCGCGGGTGCGTGCGCGTGTATAAATAAAGGGAGGAAGTGGAGCGCGGATTGGGAAAACAATAGCCGAGGAGTTTCATCACAATAAGCGATCGCAGATTACGACGATGACAATACCGTGTGCTGGGCTTTAACAACGGTCCAACCTTTTTATCGGATTCGAGCGGCTGCTGGGCGACGGGATGCACCGGGACGCTCGGGGACGCTCGGGGACGCTCGGGGATGCTCGGGGATGAGGATGAGGGTAGAGGTGGCGGTGGCGGCGGCACCCTTAAATCTACCTAATAAAACGTGGGAGCTCGACGAGGCGAGCCTACCTTTTTATATACCTTTATTCTACCTTTGCCCTAACGTTACGCAGCCAATGGGTGAAAAAAAAAAAAAAAAAAAATCAGCCTCTTCTATAAGGCGATAAGCGGGCACGTATAAGCGAGCGAGGATCGGAGCCTTTGTCACGACGATCCAGCTTCGCCTCGAAGACGTCGTCGGCCGATACTAAACCTTAATTGCCAACAATGACATAACAACAATGGACTCCGGAGAGAAATAACGGTTGACGGCCGGCCGTCTGGCCGGGGATGAGTAACAGATAGAGAGAGAGAGGGAGGGTGTGTGAGAGAGAGAGAGCGAGGTCTGTCTTATCGTTTGTAATTTTTATGAGCGTTCGCGGGATGCGACTCGCGCATTATTAATGCCTCGGAGATAATAAAAACGCGGCGGCAGATTGAAATTGCAGGTCGGCTCCATGGACTATGGGTATTAGTGGAAAGTAATGAGGATGGGGAGGGAGAGAGGGCGAGGGTGACAACGTCGATGGCGATGTCGATGTCGATGTCAAGCACGCAAGGGCCGGTCGGTCGGTCGGTCGGTCGGTCGGTCGGCCGGCCGGGGCTTTTCCTCCCCCGTCGCCGCGGCAACCGTTCGTTCCCGTTAACAGCTGCCATTAATAACGGCTCTGGAAATCGAGATGTCGCGGGAAAGTATTTAGACGGGGGGGGGGGCGCGGACGTACTCGGTCTGGCTGCCCAATCAGTCGGTGGGAAAGTCGCCTGCCAAGTCGACGAGAGCAGGTCGGACGAGACGATAGGGGATGGGTAGGGGAAGGGTAGGGGAAGGGAAAGGACTCGGCAAGGTCCTCCTTGTTTTGGATTATCAATCACCTGATTGGGCGGTCTCGCGCGCACCACCCGCGTCCTCCACTGGCAAAAACAGCCGCTCAAGAGAGCAGAAAATCAATATAGCTGCGGAAATCGACGTCAGTCTTCTGAGCGAGAGAGGAGGGAAACAAAAAAAAAAAAACGTAGTAGTCAGCGCGCGGGAAAAGTGCAAATTTCACCGGGGGGGGGGGGGAGGAAGGTCGGTCGGGAGTCGTTCGAGATGAGGTTCCACCCGCGTCCAGTCAGTCACTCTACTACCCCAATAACCCCCCGCAATTATACGTCTCTCGTCTCTCTCTCTCTCTCTCTCTATCTCTCTCTCTGCCCGCCCCACCCTCGTGGTCCAGCATTTGAGACTGGTCGCGAGCACCGTCCTTCCTAGGACCAGGGAAATCTTGCGAATCGTATATTTAAGTGCGGCCTGTAGCCAGCTGGATGGATGAAGGAAGGAAGGAAGGAAGGAAGGAACGAGCACGGTGGGCAACGTGAGAGGTGGGGGGGTGGGGTGGGGTGGAGTGGAGGAAAGCAGGGTCAGGAGGGAGCGAGGGTAGACGAAAAAGGAGGGAGTCGGGGAGACGATGAGGAGGCTTTGCGGCTACTAAACTCTCGCGCACGTGCAACGTTGCCACGTTTATCGGGCTCCCCCCGCCTCCCAAGCCCCTCGCGCTCCCTCCCTCTCTCTCCCTCTCTCTCTCTGTCTCTCTTTCTCTCGCTCGCTCAGTCAGCAGACGCACCGAGAGCGCCTCGTCCGCCGATGCGCGCTTGCGCCCGCTCCATCCAGCTTCCATTACGTCTATGTACATTATTCATATCTCTTTAATTTCGCGGGTCTTTTTTTCCGGCACGCCGTGGAAAAAGCCCGTAACGGGAGAGGGGCAGAGCGTAGGTGCCGTCGCAGTAGGCGTTAGCGGCCTGGCACATGCTCGAAATGACGAGTGCGCGTGCGTGGGCGCGTGCGACATACGAAAAGTCAGGAAGAGTCTGTGCAAGAGTCGACGAGCAGACTGCTCCACTTACTTCTTTAGCTAGCCAAGGGCCCAACCCCCGACCGAGCTCCCCACCCTCCCCCTCCCCCCCCCATCGCAAAAGAGGTTATTGGGGTTGGCTCGGGGCCCCGCGATTCCGGCTCGACCTTCCGGTATCTCTCTCTCTCTCTCTCTCTCTCCCAGTCCCAGCCCCAGCCCCCCTCTTTCTTCCCTCCTTCTAGCCGCTCGTGACCTCTCCGCCCGGCCCCCCAACCCTCCCCCAACCGCGCACCAACACTCTCCGTCAGCCCGCAGTCGCGTGAGTTAGTAGTGTGTGTGTGCGCCCGTTGCGACGAAGGCTAGCTCTTGTCGCTGACGTTTTACGGGCCCGTGCAACATCCGCACGGGGCTTTACGTCCGCGGCGAAGGCGTACGCGAATAATAATGCTGGCCCGCCGGTTTTATTATCGCAAGGAGGCTGAATTGCGCCGGATCCTGAAGCCGGACCACGGCGCCACGGCGCGGGCCTACCCCGTGAGAATCACGTACCCGGGTGCTCGTCGCGTAAGAATCCCGCGCGCCCCTCTCAGGTCACGCCGCGACCTAAAACTACGCATCGCGCGACCACGTACGAGGCCATGTAATTAATACGAGATGCGGCCTGACGTTGCGGATCAGCTCCTGGTGGTTTTCAAGGCCGCGTCCGCTATTGTTTATCGAATTATCGAATCCGAGGAGGGGTAAATGAACGTTAACGTCGACGATGCGGAGGGGCGTCTGCTGCCTCTGTGCGCCTAGAAAGTCCTAGAATAGATCGGACACGCACTCGCTCACACTCTCGGTTGTTTGCTTGTCGATGCCTCGTCGTCGTCGTCGTCGTCGTAGTCGCGGTTCGTATAGAAAAATCCAGCCGGAGGCCTCCGCCCCCTAATCAGGGTGCAGAGCCGGCTGACGGGGTTATTGTGGGGTTATTGTGGGGTTATCGGGGGTTTAAAGGGCAAATAAAACGTGGGGGCCGGTTGTTGCGACGCGCGGCGGCGAGCGCCTGACCGAGGAAATAACGCGGGGAAGGGGAAGGGGTCCAAGTATTTAATTTCATCGAGCCGCCGGCCAGATTTATAAAGTCCCCGCGGAATCTCACGACATCGTTATATCCAATATCCAGTGTCAATGTCATAAGCAAGCCAGCCTCTTCTTATCCCCCCCCCTCTCTCTCTCTCTCTTTGACCGTCCACTCAGATGGATGAATAAATGGAAAGAAAGAAGGAAGGAAAGAAGGAAGGAATGGCAAAAGAAGGGTAAATGATAATCTTGTGGAGGGAGTTGTGGATGGGGAGGAGGAGGAGGAGGTAGGAGGTGGAGGCTCGCTGCGGTGTTACCAACCTCCTATCGTAGCAGCGATCCACCTTCGGGAGAAATTACATCTCGGAACAGGTTTGCGCCGGGCAGGGGCGAGACTCGCTCGCTCTTACAAGCGCGAGCAATGAATACTACTTGCCTTAGCGATAACGACTAGAATATTATCTTAGATGAATAATAGAACGGCGGCTGGTAAAAGCCACCGGGAGCTTTTTTTAAATAAGATTTTTCTGAGAATGAGGCGGGCGAGAGCGGCGTCTGCGGGGCGGTGGGGGGATCAGGGGGACAGGGGGGAGACGGAAAAAGCGTTGGCGCATCAGCGTCACGAGCGTTTCCCTAAACTATTTTCGCTGGCTTTGACGCGCGAGAGGATTTGGCCCGCGTCTCCACGGGAGGGAACGGGGCCGTGAGCGCGGGGGCGGGAGCGCGGGGAGGCGTGCGCGCGTTCTTCACGGGAGCGAGAGAGAGAGAGAGAGAGCGATATGGAGCATAGGGGGGAGAGGGGGAGGGGGAGGCGGCGGCGGTGGTGAAGGAATGGAGGAACGGAGGCAGGCTCGCAAATAGCCAGGGTGGCTAGGGCGGGAGGCAGGGGGTGATGGGGATGGGGGGGGGGGGGAGTGAGGGTCGGACTCGATGGGGTGCAGGCAGGAGCGAGCGAGCGAGCGAGAGGGCGAGTCTCGATCGATCGGTGTCCACAGACACGACGAGGCGACGGCGAGGGCCAACAGGGGCGGGCGGGCGGGGAGAGGGAAGGGGGGTCGGCAGCGTTCGTAGCGGAGGCACCGAGTTGCCTAATTTGTCCGGCTATTTGTCCAATTAGGCTTATCGCGTACGTTGGCGTCCGCCGATCCTTCTAATTCGTTACCCTTCTTCTTTCTTGCGCTCGCCTCCCTCGTCCATCCTTGCTTCTTCCCTTTTTTTTTTTTTTTTCCCCAAGCGAGCTCGCCGATACAACGAGTCACCCTGCCGCTTCCCCCTCCCCCCGACCTTGTTCGTGGCATTCGGCGCGAACCGCACCGACCAATGGCCGACCGCCCCCGCGATCCCCGTGAACCCCATGCTCTCTCTCTCTCTCTCTCCCTCTCTCCCTCCCTCCCTCTCATATTGCGAGACATCGGCTCCTTGTCTGCTCGATTTCCCGCGGGAGGGGCGGGGCGGGGCGGGGCGCCTTATCCAGAATTCTTTGTGAGTAGGGTGCGGGGGGCCCGGGCCCTGCCATTCTCCTCCACTTCTTGGCTTCTGGTCCGTCTCCATCAGCGTCGACAACGGCAGCGGCAACGGCAGCGGCAACGGCAGCGGCAGCGGCGGATACGTCGCACGTGCTCTGGATTAAAAAAGAGCTTGTCCCTCGAAGTCCTTGCGGTACGAGGGTTTTGTTGTACCCGAGTGAGATAATTGGCCGCTTCCTCGGCGTCGATAGACAATTTCGCCGTTGCAATTTATATTAGCGCGACGTGAGCTTTCGCCACTTCCGGACGCCTATACCCCCAGCCCCCGCCCCTCAGCCTCCAGCCCCGTTTATACGGATTGTCGGCGTGGCTGTGCTTGTCGCTGCGAGCGGCCCTACGCCGGGAGCTCTATACGTAAGAGTAAGAGCTGATGCATCCAGAGAGTATCCAGAGAGAGAGAGAGATAGAGAGAGGGGGGGCGAGTACCGACGATCGATATAGCATTACAGGGCTGCTGCCCTCGAGGCTTCGGCCGACGACAATTCATAGTCAAATTGGGCCTCCGCTCAATATTCTCTCGACATTCTCAGGGACGAGGTGACGTAATAAGCCCCGGGGGGCTCGCATCCTGATTGTAAACGTCACCTATGTCTCATTGACCATACGCTTCTTCTTTCCGTTTGATCTTTCCTCTTCTTCCTCTTCTTCCTCCTCTTCTTCGTCTTCGTCTTCGTCACTTATTTAATAAACTGGCATACAACAAGTCATACAAGCGTTACTTGTTCATGTATTTGAATAGGCGCCCCCGCCCCTCCCCCCTCCCACTCGATAGCTCTTGGTCTTCCAAACACTCGATTAAAACTTACCGGGCAATTATTGAATATTAAATTATTTTGCTTTTTTACACCATCGCCCCCCACCCCACCTCACCCACCCCCTTACAGTCTCTTATACTATAATTTCGTGCGTATTTTAATGAATAGCAGCTATTGGTTTAGACGAGTCGGTGGACTTGTGTGCGCGTGGACTTGTCTCGGTAATTCGTATCGGTAAAAATTCAATACGACCATCACTCCCCCCCGCCCCCCGATCCAAGCCTTTAATTAATGTCACGTATCGGTTGCGCCTCGTTGGCCGTTGTCATTATTACAATTGAAGATATAATTACCGAGAACGGCGATAGATAATTAAAAACCATTTTTCTTTATGCGCGGCTTCCAGGTGGCGCGCTCCTCCATCAAAATTGAATAACCCTACGGGTAATAACACCGTTCACGGAATCAAAGATGATAAATTACTTAGATATATAGCTTTCTGACAAGCTCGGTCAATTTGAATATATAAAAAGTACGCTGCTCGGCGCGAATAATAAGTGGGAGGATGGAGAAAGGCAATGCGCGAACGGCAAGTCATGGGAGCTCCTCTTTGCGTCGTGGCCTACCTGCCTGCCCCCTCCCCCAACCCCTTACTTCCACAAGTACCACAACAAGGCATAGATTTCTTTTTTTTTTTTTTTTTTGTTTTGTTCACACAGAATTTGACGGTGTCGATAAACGTCGCGACGATCGTTACGTTAAACGTGGTTAAATGATCACGGGCTGGGATTCAATATTATTACCTGCTTTAATTTAACCCCCCATTTTTACGATTAATTACAATACGAACGACGAGCTCGCTCAATAATCGACAATTAAAACGTCTAAAAAGTTATAAGAGAGCGCGGATCAGCGTCCGATCGCTGGACCACCGAGATAGTCTTTCCAAAATATTAACAGCTCTTAGCTTGGTCACCCCACACCCCGCCTGCCCGCCCGCCTGCGCCATAAACGTGGCATTTCCCGAGAGGGCGAGGACGCATCGGAAATTCAGGCGAAGGTAAAGTCGATCGGTTCGACTAAGTAAGCTAAATACCCGATAAGGTTTTGTAATTGCGCTTGCAAAGAGAAGAGAGAGAGAGAGAGAGGAGAAGCGGCGTGAAAGGTGGCTGGAGTGGGGTGGGTTGGCGGGGGTGGGCCCGAGACTACGCGAGCGCAACCGTCGATACGTATCCGAAAGCCATTTAGCTCTCAATTACTCGCAGGGGGGGGGGGCCCAAGTACGACGGAGTGCCGTTTATTCGTACAATGTAAAAATCGCGTGGCTTGACGTACAGGTCGTCGTTTTAGCTGGAAGCGGCATTTTTTCATATCAAACTGCTGCTTTATTTTCTCATAGAAGAGAGCACCGCCCGCCATTAATACAAGCGTCACCCGGACTCTTTACTTGAACCATTGTGACCTGCTGCCTCTCCCCAACTACTACTACTTACTCTCCGACTGGACCACGCACAAGAGCCATCAACACCGTCGCCGACCACCGTCGCCGACCACCGTCGCCGACCATCGCCGCGAAATGCGCTCGACCGACTCGCGTCTTAGACGAGAAACGGCCTTTCATTGATACGTCGGAGCTCATTGATCCGTAAAACGCTTAATCGGCGAGCATCCTGCTTTAGGCTCACCAGCTAAAGACATTATTTATTACCCGAGGACGTAATGACAGATCTCCCTCCCCTCCCCCCCCCCATTGTAATCCCCATTGTAAGTCATTATCTACGATGCATTGCCGGACGGGACGAGAACGCCTAGGAGCCGGCCGAGACGTCGGCCACTCGCGACCCCGGGTACGTAGAAAAAGCTTCGGACCGTCCGTGGGAATCGCAACAAGTCTCGGAGTATCCGGCCCGGCCTCCCGGCGAACGCATTTTGCGCCGACGCAATACAGGTCAATGGTAGCGGGGGCGGTGGCGGGGGCGGGGAAGACCTCCCTCCCGTCTCTCTCCCGATCTCTCGAATCGAAATTGGCTTTTTTTTTGTCTCTCTTCTTTTCTCTTCTTTTCTTTTCTTTTTTTTTTTTTTTTTTTTTTAGGCGGGGGAAGGGTAGTCGCGGACCGGGGACCATTGGGCCCGGGATTCGCATTGACTTCTTCATTCGGACCGACCTCACGGGAGCTCGGGCATAACGGGCTGAGCTCTCACTCCTCCTCCCCGCCGCAAAGTAAGACCCTCCTCAACCAATAACCGCTTCACTCGCTCACTCACTCACTCGGTTACTTCGGCCCGCAACATTCGTTGGCTATTGGAGCAATGACGGATAGCACTCGTACGGTACATGCAATAATTGTAAAGAGCATCGCTATCGGCTGGGGCTACGATACTTTTATTAATACGATATTTGACAAGATAGAACAAGCGGAAGATATTCATTTGCCCGCTCCCAAGCAATGCCGCAATTAAATATAAATTTTCGCTTTCGTACAAACAAGAAGTTAAAAGAGAGAGAGAGAGAGAGAGAGAGATAAATACTTAATTGGGAATTAGGCCGGGCTCGTGTGTGTCCCCCTCCGCTGCCCCTCCGCTGCCCTCGTTAATTACCGGCTAATAACGTTACCGCAGCTTTCATAATCAGTAAAATAGAACAATAAGTGCTACTCCCCCACCCCCACCCACCCAGCCCCGCCGCCTTTATTAAATTAAGTTGATCGTTAGTTAAGCTGGGATACGGTAAAAATACGGCCCTCGTAATGATTGGGCGCATTATCTTCGCGCGGCCGTCATAATTATTTCGGCGCTCGGCCCATAAACGTTACGTTGCTGAAGAAAAAGTAAAAGTAAAAGAGAAAAGAGAAGAGAGAGAGAGAGAGAGAGAGAGAGAGAGAGAGAGAGAAGAAGAAGGAAATGAAGATAATAAAGAGAAAGAATAAACATACGTAATGAGAAAGGAAAATGACGAAGAGGAGTCGAGTCTGTGGGCCTTATCGGACTTACTTCGAGCAGTCGAGCCGAGTTAAAGAAAATAAAAGCAGCATTACAACGGCATTACAATGATTATAAATCAGTTCTGCGAAGGAATCGACGATTAATGCAATTGTAAATGAAAAAGGACAGAGCCAGATACGCGATATCCGCCAATGCTTTCATTATACATACGGCTATGATAAACCCGTATCGGGGTTTATACATCTACACTATGTTTACACATGTCATTAATCTAATTCAACCTAAAAAAAGATGGGAGGGAAGGGGGCGGGCGGCTCACGTGTAAGTTTGGAATACCCGACGAATACGCGCGCGGCACTCGTCAAAGGGCGGCAACACGCCAGCCTCGTTATCGGAAACGTTATCGCATTCATCGGACGCGTCCGTCTCTCTCTCTCTCTCTCTCTCTCTACTTCTAGCTTTCTACCTCTAGCTCTCTACCTCTAGCTCTCTACCTGTACCTCTTTACCTCTCTACCTCTCTACCTCTCTACCTCTCTAACTCAGCCCGCTTCACTATCTGTGCTCCCGAGCTTATCGCGAACCGATCGCCGCACTCACCGGCAAATAACTGCCTGCCTGCCTGCCTATATCGCCCTCCCCCTCGCCCGCCCCTTCTCATTCGCGAGCTCCCTCCCACTCCCCCCCATACGCTACCCGGCCTGTCGTCGCTTAATTCGATTTTCAAGTCCGTCGCCGTTATCGTCGCGTTTTCGCCGTAATTTAGGTTGCTCCGAGCGTTTATTATTATACGGGAGTTAAATTGAAGTGCCACCACCCCCCTCGCCCCTCTCCTTATACGGCTCCGCCTCTCTTTTTATTTTTCATTCCCCTCTTGGCGGTGCGCGCTCGGCTTACAAATTGATTTGATGTACCGCGGCTCCGTACTCTCTGCTCCGTAAAATTGCACGTCTCATTTTGCTTCTGAATCTTTTGTAATGGCACGGGCATTGATTCATCGTTAACGTTACGAGTGATTTTTCTTATTACCAGTGTACTCCGGTGCCATTGGATGGTAAAAGAGGCTCCGCTGCCTACCGAGTCCGACCCACGCACGGGGAATAACGTCAATGGCAACTACGAGAAATAGAAACGCTTAAAATATTATGCCTTCCCCCCCAACCCCAACCCCCACACCCCCACACCCCCAACACCCCCAACCCCGGCGCACCTTTAATTGATAGCTAACGTAACGCGGATAATGATAGTTCAGGTATCGCGAGTTCATCGACGTGAATTCATGCTTTCTAATCGCGTACAAAGCCGTCGAGGACTTCATCCATTACGTTCCAACCCTTAATTACTACGACATATACAAACAGTAAGTGTTTATTGGGGGCTTTAGCTTTTTTACGCCAGTTCTTCGCGCATTGTCTGCCTGAACACTTCTTGCGCAGTAATAACTCGCAGTTAAATACAACAGCTACGTTATTGTCGAGCTCTTGGCGTTTTCCACGGCAATATACGTATTTGTGGTGAAAAAAAATAAAAAAACAAGGGCTGGCGTTGAAAGGTTGATCGAAGCCCACTGTCAACTTAATATTTATTTCAGCAAATCCTTTAGTTGCGCCTTTACTGGCTACTCGAGTAATCGATGCTCACAAACACGTACACACGCATACATACGCGCGTAATATGCGTTCGCTTGCACATTATTCTTAAGATATACATATACACACATATACATACGTATGATCATAGGAATTCATAATAATTATAATAGACGAATTGCAGATGTAAAAATGGATAATACGTAAGACACGAATTCTTGATAAACTAAAGCTGAAATTTTATATACCATTCCTTTAGGAATTAACATTATGATTTATCAAAATAATAATAATAATAATAACAATAATAATAACGAACGTATTAACTCGTACGGATACGAATTTATTCCATTAAAGGCTAATCCTTATTCGATTTATATGTGTACCGTAATTGATAGAAAATAAAGTGATTTTACTGTCTCATTGGCTCGAATGAAGAGGAGCCTCCGCGATTTAATTAAATGTTATATTAAAGTGTTTAATTAAGTTTGCAAATTAAGCAATCTAGAAGACGACTGGGAAGAGCACAACGACGTACAAAGTATTTTAAAGCTTCGGATAAAAAAAACGTAAATTATATATATGTATATATAAAATGAATAAGCACGGGAGCGCTTACTTGAGCTCCGTCAGCCCTCGATAGACGGAGATCATTAAAAGCCGTAAGAAGCGATAAACTCGATCGTTAGCAGGGTGTGGAGGCGGTGGGGCGAGGCACGAAGGGACAGGGAGCGACAGAGACGGTGGTTTGATAAAAAAAAAAAAAAAGTATGCGCGCGCAGCTTACCATTACTCGACGTATGAATAATGTTCTAAATCACGCGTGAAAGACGATCGGGGTACGTAAGGATCGCACCTCGATCCCAAAATTACCCGAAAAAAAAAAAAAAAAAAAATGATTGAGCACTGTGGAGACGGCTCGTGGCCGTCGGTCGGCTGATTTTATCCGATAACGAAGGCCTAAAACCAGGAGGACACGGGTACACAGCCGTGAGTGAGGGGAAGCCTTGCGGTCGTAAACCCCAATAAAATTGAGCTTCGCCGAAATCTCGGAGAGGCGACTCTCCTTTACCACGTGGGACTACGGATCCGTAGCCCGATCCCAATAACCCCAATAACAATACTTGCCATGACGCAATTTGAGAATTTCTTTTTTTTCCCGGGCTACGGCCGCACAGCTACGCGCGAAGCTACGCAAACTGCGGCAATAATAATAATAATAAAAAAAAAAAATCAAAGCTTCTTACCGACTGGCGCGTCCGAGCGCTGTCAATACGTCTCCGTTAATTGAAAGATTTAATTGAACCTCTTTTTTTTTTGTAATGCGTCGCGGAGTGCGGCCGTTCAATAACCACCGACATAACACACACTTACCATGCCACCGATGAAAGAATATACAATTCTATCTTCACTAGCCATAACAAACGCGAGGAGGCGGCCTTTTAAACGATCGGCCTCGACGCCGTCGAGATTTCGTTATTTTGGAGGGTCACGCTCGTTAGATTGCATTTCACGCTGTAACGATGCCTCATCCCTTCCCTCCCTACCCTCACCCACCGCTTCTTTGTATTTATTTATTCTCCTCCATCTTTAATAAGCGATAACGCGCCAAGGCTTGTAAATGGATATATCGATTGCTGTTATATATATACACACACACACACACACACACACACGTAACGGCCGTTACATCATCGGGCGAATGTAAATAATTTAAAAAAATATTTTTTTTTGATTTTTTTTCCCCCTTAGCAAACGGAGTGATTATGAAATTAAAAGATTTTACTTATACGGCAATTGAGCTCTTGGAGATTTGCATTAATCGTCGTTACACGTCGTGAGTGAGACGATTTTCTACAGAATAAATAAATTCGTTCTGTCGATATCTGACCTGGAATATTCCCCTCTTGGACAATAAATAAAAGTCATTACTCTACTATGATTGTCCGATCTAAAACGGCTGAATCGAAAAGTTTTTTCCTTCAACAAGTCACGACTAAAAATCAAAACGAGCAGACATACTTATTTATGAAAGCAATATATATATGTATGTACGTAAGTATATATATATATTTGTAACTCGTAAATCGATCTACCAATTAAATCAGCTTGTCTGGGTTTTTTTTTTTTTTTAAAGAATAGAGTGTAAATAAATAAGGCAAAATTTAGAAAAGCTTATCGCACAACAAAAGCCTTATCAGATTGGAGTTGAGTTAACCTAACCGTGACAAGATTAATGAATAAAATACATCGCAAGGAACTTATACACTTTACCGTTATGAAAATATAATTCATCGTTAAAATCGTGAATTATTACGGGCCCACTGGGCTCGCTTAACCTTCGAATTACTCACATTAATCGCGCGTGAATAATATATTTTATTTATTTATTTTTTTTTTTAAACTTTAATTAAATTAACGATTTAGCTTGGTTTCGTAAGCCTAAGTTTCGTCTGCGTTGCATTGGATCGCGACGTTCCGTAGAAAACGTATTTTAACAATTACCCATCGATCCGCCTCGTTATACAAATGCATACGTATCCGCAGAAGCCAAAGGGGCGAGGCGGGGGGGTGCCAGGGAAGAGTAAAAATGAATTAATTAAGGAAGACAATTGATCGATCGTAACTTTGGCGCGTACTCTTGCGGCTCGCGATCCGTATGAGAGAGAGAGAGGGGGGGGGGCAATGTCGATTACGCGCTCGAGCACTTGGTATCTTTCTCCACACGCGCAAAAAAGTTATTGGAGAAATTGATGCCCCTAGTTTTTAGGGAAGGGAGAAAAAAAATCCTACCAATCGCCAAGATCATTTATCGGCATAAGCGTTTACAGCTAAATGCGGCTAAATTCGCACGATCAAGCCATACAAGGGCTTAATCGTTGTACAGGGCCCTTGCATTGATAATTATAATAATGCTTGTATACGCGTATGCGCGCGCATGCGTGCGCACGTCGACGTTAAAGAAGAACGTCAAATAACAGACTTGGAATTAATTGTGATTTGAAAAGGAAGATGAGAGAGAGAGAGAGAGAGAGAATTCTATGAATTTCTTACTCGAACGTACGAATTTCACGTGGCATCGACAGAAACGATACCCCCCACCCCCTCCTCCACCCCCACACACCCCTCATTACTTCAATGTAAAATTAGCATGTTATATTGGTATATGAAGAGCGTAGCGAGTAATCCTGTCTCTATCTCGATAACAATTTAAGTACTGTTTTCGTAAATAATTAAGCGGACGTGTGGAATATGTGTTATTTTATTTTTACATCCAAAGTCTATCGATCGTCGCAGCGCCTATACTTTTCCCGCAAAAAGAACGAACGCCGCGCGGACAAGTAGTAAAAGAAGTAAAAGAATCGTTATCATTATGATTTAATAAATTACAGTTATTTCTTAATCGATAAAGTTTTTAGCAGTTAAAACGGCATCGCACGTAATTAATTAATTAATGATATGAATTTCGATAAGTTAAGCCGTGCCTATGGTATTTGAGAGGCTTTCGAGTAATTTTTATGAATCATTTGATTTTTACGTTAAAATTAAGAGGGAAAGGGAGGACCGATTGCATTATTCGCTTAGGATAGACGGCCGAAATATGAGTATACGAATAAGAAGTATGAAAAATGGATTTCGTTAAGCCGGCGCAATTGACACAATATCGAGTAAAAATAAATAAACGGACTTGGTTGTAACGTAAGAGCTGCTATATTAATTTTCTCTTATAAGGTGGTTTCGTATTATCATTTCATTTCTACAATAGAATCATTAGGCCATAAATATACCTACGCGCACTGCCACATAACTTGTAATCCACATGTAATCCACATGTAATCGACAATTCGTACGTAAAATTACATATCAATATTACGTATTAAAATAATCGGACAGGCTATCGTGGCCTATATATCGTTCACGATATATTTATACATACGCGTATGCTTGATTGTTGTTGAAGGGCTGCGCGCCGCTCGCCGCTCGCCGCAGTTTACCAACGAACTTAAGCTGCAATTTTTCGGTCCCCGAGGAATTACGTCGGTAAAAGACGATTCAGTGGCCTCATACGCGATTCAATACTCTACTCAAAGAGTTCGTTTTATTATTATCATTATTGGTGAGGCAAGATTCCCTCAAGTTTCGGGAGACTTTTCGATAAGCGCTTTGGGGTTTTTTTTTTTTTTTGCACCAGGTTCCATTATTTTGCCATTATTATTCATCGTAACTGGACTGAACTGACTGAAGAAAATCTTGGCGGATTACAAATTATTTATAATAAATGTAGGAGAAGCTGTAAGAAGAACGCTTTCGGTGAGAATTGAATACGGTCTCAATAGACGTCAATGGATAATTAATTACGTTTCGTCCAGCGGTAGGTTTATAAGAAGCGGGATCCCCCCCAGACTCGAAAAGTTCATGTAAACGTTTTTTTTTTTTTTTTTTGGTGGTGGTTGTTCGTCCCTCGAGCTCTGCACCCGACCGCCGATAGTCCCGTATTACACTGGCGCGCGTACGCAAAAGTCAAGTGCGTTAATATACGAATGCGAGCCCGTTCGTAAGTAATTTTTGGGGGGAAAGGGGGCGCGGGGGAAATACGCGACGTAATCGTCGGCTCGTGAGTATGATACCGAAAACGGCGTGAAAAGACACTTTATTTGTCCGGTAAGCGGTGCCGTCCCAGCCTATATACGTACTTCAACGTGGCTCTCTCTCTCTCTCTCTCTCTCTAAAGTTCCGCCGAGGTCTAAATAGAGAAGGAGTCGTCCGTCGAGCGTGGCTCAAAGCGCTTTGGACTCGGGGGCAGGCCGACGTGCAGCACGACGGCAACTAGGTCACGGAGAAATCGCCCACAGGTGCACAACATCAGCGCTCCGGGTACACATACGCTCGTAGAGCTGAGGAGCGACACGCCCGTGTAGAGGCACGGGCGACGGAGGGAGCACCTTGTAATAACGACACTTGTACCGTTATTAGCGACGGTAGTGGTGGCGGTGGCGAGGGCGGTGGCGGTGGCGGTGGCTACCGAGTCGGCGACTAGGCATTATGCATCGACGTTCGTCGTTCGGGGGATCGGAGGACGTAATGCCGATTAGCGCACTCGGGCTGCAAAGTGCCCGGATTATTATTGTTATTATTATTATTGTCAGAGCTGCCGGCGACTGTTGGCTTCCGCGTTCATTACTCTTATTGCCGATGAAAAATTCCAAAGCGACCGACGCCGACGCCGACGCCGACGCCGCCACTGCCACTCGTTAAATACCATAATCCCAATAATGCAAGGCACTTGCGCACGTCGCGTGAACGAATTTCTTATCCCCGGTTGGGGGGAACGCGCGGAGGCTACGGAGGTCTCGCGTAGCGGAGGTTATTGGGGTTATTGGGGTTATTGGGGGTGCGATCGGAGTGACGGATCAGTTGACGAGACAGTTATCGCTCGTAATCGGATGAATCGATTGCGTGTCGAGGACGTCAGTCAGGCCCAATCGGTCACTCATGCCCACTCACACGATAATCTTTCTTTCCTGCGTGCGGGGAAGGCAACCGTAGCCGGGGGGGGGGGTGTGTGTGGCCCCCACCCTCCGCGATCTTAGACGGACAGACTTAGGGAGGGAAACAGGAGCGAGTTATCGAGCTATCGATCCCCCGGTTGGGCCGTCGTCCCCCGTGGGAGCCTACGGGCAAACCGGCTCGCCCAGCACAAGTGTCGGCAAAGTCGCACTTGACTCGCCTCGCTACTTCCTGCTCCGTGATACGGGAATGCAAGTAAAGTCGTAACAACGGTGGCGCCACGGTGTCTGTGTGCCAGGGCTTTGCCGATGGAAGGCGGCGCGGGGGGAGAGATAGAGAGAGATAGAGAGACAGAGAGAGAGAGAGAGAGAGAGAGAGAGAGAGAGAGAGGCGCGTCCAGCCATAGGGACAGGAAGAGAACAATTTCCTTCTCTTTCGTTCTCTTGTTGCTCTCGTTTATTTTCTTGCCAACGTCCGTAGCTCGGCCATCCGTCGCGGGGTCATTATATCCAGAGACGGGACACACGCTCGCCCAATCTCTCCGTCTCGGCGTTTTAGTCGCTCGAAGCCACGGGCTTAATCGTAAAGCCTTTTTACCGTTACCCGCGAGCTTTCCTCGAGCCGCATAGTTTCTCCTTCTTTCCCTTCCCCTCGCCACTTGGAGCCCTGTCAGCTGTTTATTTTGATATACCTTATATGTATGTATATAGTGCGAACCCCGTACTTTCATTTTCCTATTTATTTCCCCTTCCCTTTCGTAGCGGAAGCGATTGCTTGTTTGTGGTCGGGAACCCCCACCCTCACCCCCACCCCGCGTACCTTACGTTTCGCGACGTTCGCTGCTTTGTACGACTTGGCCATAATTATTTTTTAATCAATCGGCTTAACGCAACGCTTTTTCCACGACCGTCGTTATGATTATTATTGACGAATATCGCTGGGGCTGGTTCGTCGCATCCCCGTGGCCGGACTAAGACGTTGTGCGAGTATTGGGATAGATTGTTAAAAGACGTATCGGCCGAGGGATTTACGGGTATATGATATTTTTACTACGTGTGAGATGAGGGTCGGCAGAGTGCGGCGCGGGAGCATTCCGACCGGAATTACAGATAAGGGCTTTGTTTATATATTTACGCGACACAAGCAATATCTAACGTGGCAATGGCAAGCTTGTAGAAAGTCCGATCAATATATGATAAAGAGGGCTAACTAATCCGTGCCTCTTCTCGTCCTTCGCTCGCTCCAACACCACAATGCACCTACAAGATAGCCGGCAGAGATAAAACGGGGCGAGCTGAGCTGAGAGGCGAGAACTAGATATATATATATATAGATATATAGATAGATAGATAGATAGATAGGTATATAGAGGGGTAGGGTGGGAGGGAGAGCGATCGGATCGAGTGGCTTGATTGATAAGCAAGAGCGGAGCAAGAGAAGTCAGTCGGGGATATTCAGGGCACGCGCCATCAAGGAATAGGCAACCGATGCCGCTAAATGCTACAGACCGATTGCTCCCACCACACCAGCTATCCATTTACATTTTCGTAAGTATGATAAGGACTAGATGATAAGGATGCCGGAACGACCGAAGCTCGTAGGTGACTCGTGTCTGTCTGTGAATCCCGAGATTTCTCGTTCTCGGGAGAATAAAAATAAAAAAAAAAAAAAAAAAAAAAAAAAAAAGCGATCTCCCGTGCCGTTTCGTCATTCGTCCGTCCCAAGCATTTACGCAACCACTCCTTCATTATTATTATTATTATTATTATTACTCATTATTTATTTTATGTATTTGTTTAAAGTAAAGTATAACTTTTCCATCGATTTAATTTATGTGACGAGGAGTGCCGGGACTGGAAGATGCCGAGGCTGCATTACGTCCGCGATTCCGAGCCCACGGTCTCGATCGCTCTCCCCCCCCTCCCCCTTCAGCCCCCACAGCCACCTCAGCCACCTCAGCCGCCCAATATACCGTTTCTAATCTAATGAACAGCTATTGGTGGAATTATAGACGATATTGTATACCCGGCTCACTTTCCTCGGCTACATTGAAAGCGCCATTACCATTATGGTCAGCGAGCGGCTTTAATCAAAAATTATATACCAGCGAAGTCCCAGAGAAATGGCCGTCTCGCGGTATTTATCCGGCTAGAATCACGTCATCGTGTTGTAGATGAGCGCGTGAGCCGATGGTCCAGCCGGCCGGGTCGGTCGAGGATGGGCGCGGGAGCCGCAGGTGTTGCCGACGGCTGGACGGGCCCGGGGCATACGTATCGTAACAGATTAGCAGCCGGTGACGTAAGACGGTAAGTCAGCGAGAGGATCGCAAAAGATTTTCCCTTAAGGCCGGGCTCTTGGCTCTTTAAAAGTCCTTTAATCCCCCCCCCCTTCCCACCGGCCTCGTCGGCAAACACTTAGCCCCGAAACCTCTCGGTATCTCGTCTCCTTTTCCCTCCTCGATAACGCTTCGATAAGAGCCCGAGTCCGAGTCCGAGTCCGAGACCGAGTGAGGCGCCGCCTGGACCGCACCTTCCTTCCCGCTCCTCTTTAATCAACCCCAATAACCCCAATAACCCGCAATGACGCTCGCGCATGAATGGCTTTCATTGTTAATTCGCCCCCGGCCGCCGCGATTCACGCTCTATAATTAACTAACCAATATTTTTATTTATTTTTTTTTTTTATCGAACAAGCAAAAATCCTCCCGCTTAAGAAGAATCTTCTCTCTCTCTTATTTATTTTCTTCCTTCGTCCCCTTCTTATCTCGTTTAAGCGATACCGTCCCGTCCCACACGACTACTACTACATCTTTACGCTCGTCTAATAATATCGCATCGTAATTAATAAGTTGTCGACTCGTTTCATTAGACCCAAAGAATCCCAGCCTCTTTCTAATACATTTTTTTATATCCTAATTCCCCTTATCTCCTCGTGTTAAATTAACGCCGGCCAAGAGTAACAATGACTCTTTTTCTGTCTTTGGCATCTCGTGCTCGTCAGGCCGTTCCCCTCTATCGGAATTTTAATAAATTTCCAAGCAAGTCATTCAATAATCTCGTTAAGAAAATAAAATATCTTCCCGCCTCTTACGAACGAGACCCGGGACACATAAAAATATTATTATCTTATTCATTTATTTATTTATTTTATTTATTTAGATGAGCGCGCGCGCGAGGGTTATTGGGGAACGAGTATCGCGTATTAAGTAATTACCCCGACACTTTTATATTTTTTATTATCGTAATCGTCGTCGTCGTCGTCGTCATCGTCGTCGAGAGCAGCACAGTTAAACGTTTCTTGCTTAAAGCGAATATCGACTCGAGGATATACTTTTTGATAGACCGAGGCCGGCTTTTTTTTTTTAGCTACAGCGGTATTTATTTAACGCAAGCGAGCGACAAGTAATTGATTTTAACATTGAGAACCGTTTAATGTCCTTCTTTCTTTTATGTCGTTCATTTTCAATTATTCAATTATTTAGGGAATAAAGTTATTGATTTTAATTTTAATATTTCGGGGGCCATAATTAAAATGTCTTGGAGCCGATGGCGTGTAAAGGCGTAAACGCGGCGGACTACTACGTATGGGTATTGCCGCCGCGACGCAATCGTCCAATAACCTCCGCTCGATGAGATAATGTAAAATAAATAAATATCCCTTACGCCGACTGACCCTTGCGGAGCCTCGGGAACGGGAAGTTTTTCCGACGGGCACGGCCGCGGCCGCGCTACGAGGCTTCCTAATATCGGCAACGGACTGATTCAAGTAATCGCTGGCTATTATTATGGGCTGGCGATGCTACTCTCTCTCTCTCCGAGAACCAACGGACGGACGGAGAGAGAGAGAGAGAGAGAGAGAGAGATTCAGCTCCACCCCCGCCCGCCCGCCCGCCCAAGTACTGTCACAGCCTCTCGCGCGTGCATTTTATGCTCGCATAATTAATTTGAGCCGTGTCACTTAATCACGTAGAAATTAGATGGCAGATAAATTCTCCGCAGAGGCTCCGCTGTACGGCAATCGTAATTAGTAATTAACCCGTTTGCGCGCCACTACTTTTTTCTCTCTCCCACCCCCCCCCATCCACCCGCCCCTAGTTTTACGTGTGCTCGACGCGACGTCTACGTAAAGTTCTCGTATAATTTGTAAAAATATCCTATTTTTACCGTTAATAGCGTGCCAAAGTCCAAATTTAATCGGAGCGTGGTTCTCTCCCCCCCCCCGCCGTCAAACACAAAAATAATGCAGCGAGCCTGTTGCAGGGTGTCGGAACGATGAAACGGTCATTTATTAAGTATCGGGTACATTGTAGATGAGAATTGAACGGCCTGCCGGATTTCGACGTTATTTTAATTTTCTTTATGTAGTATTTATTATATTCGCAGTTCGAAGTGCTCGTGCTTCTGGCCAATCTTAATCTCATTAAAGTATATAATTTTTCGATATGTTTCGATATATTTCGATATATTCGATATATTTTTTAATACTTTTGATTAAAAGCAGTGACGCGCCTCGAATGAATGTGCACGTATGCGCCTGAATTTTCTTAAACGGGCCGCCCCTGTAACTCGGCTGCCGAGCTCAGCTGTAATCGGCTGGCTTAATAAGTATAGATCACGTTGGCCAGCCAAGCCAAGCCAAGCCAACCAAGCTCTTTCTCATGTAAGAAGAAAAGCTCCCGCGACGCTTCTCACTTTACGATCGATCATCCACGACAAATTCTGTAAAACCCTTCGTTCTTCGGGGGGGAACGCGCGATCCACGATCGATGATTTATCCACGATCAATTCACATTTCTTAAATATTTCATTAGCTATGAGCGTCGCGCGCACGCGTCCCACTCATAACTCATCGTCTCGTAATTATTCGATCGAACGAGTGCGTTTATCAAAAAAAAAAAAAAAAAAAAAAAAAAAAATATCTTTAGAAGTTAGCGGAGTCATGAGTAGGAGAGGATGGAGCGGGATGGGGGATGGGGGAAATAAAGTGCGAGGTAATAAAGTAGCATGGAAGAAAAGCAGCGTCGACACTGTTTACTCGGATACGCGAGGCTGATGCGAGGCTGATGCAGAGCCTCGGGAAGGCCGAGGCTCGTAATTCTCGCTTTTCGTACGTACGACAGCCAGATACGTATCAGCGGTCTCGGCTCGCCATGTGACTCGCCACCCCACCCCCGCCCCCTCTCTCGCTCTCTCTCGCTCTCAGAGAGCTCCTCGTCGTCGGAGAGGAGATAAAGAATGCGTGGGCTTTGCGTAATGTGATCCATTATTGCGGCGCATCACGCGGAGCCGGTGATAATATGTCGTGGCCACTCCCTCCCCCTCCGCGGCTCCCCCACGAAACGGGGAGACGGACGGACGGACGGACGGGACTAAGCGTTCGGGAGGCTCCGCGGCCGATCGTTTAAGTTCAATCCTAGTCGAGTGCAATCCATCGATGGTTACGTGTCAGGGGTCCGAACTCTCCGTATCGAATCGAGGCGGCGGTTTTTATAAGTTACGCGCTCGAAGATGGGCGGTTTCGGCTGGGCGGTTTCGGCAAGCACGGGACTGCACGAGCTCGGGATCGTGGGGTTATTGGGGTACGGGCGGGAGGGGCAGACTTGACCCCCGCAATTACACGTGACCGATTAAAGTCCCCCCACCGCTCAAAACTTTGCACATATGTTTTGAAAAGCAATGCGGGGCTATGGCGACGAAAGGGTTATTGCTGGGCTGTTGCATAGGCAAGTATCCAACTACGGACTACGGCCCTTCCATCGAAAGTGCTTTATAATCCGAGCAGCGCACGTGGGCCGAGCAGCGCACGAGCAGCGCACGAGCCACGCCATCCAGCCACTCAAGTAGCTTTACTAATTTTTTTTTATATATATGCTCCGAGGCTCCGAGGCTCCGCGCCACTGGACCAGCCCCCGAAAGCTCTTCATCAACAGAGACGAGTGGCTACCCCCTCCGTCCCCGCAACTCTCTCTCTCTCTCTCTCCGTCTAACTCCCCTGCCTCTCTCTCGCGGTTCAATGATCCGCGGCTTCGAAGAACTACCCACCCGACCACCCGCGTCCGACGTGTAAACATCGAAGATCCGTGCCGCCCCTCCCCTCCGCCACCGCCACCGCCACCGCCGCCGAGTCGCCACGCCAGGCAACTCGGTACCATGACCGTCGGACGCGCGCTTCTGATCGTAAAACTGCTGCTGCATTGTTTTCGTCATTGTAGGGACGGGACCGGCGACCGAGGCCGTATCTCTCCCCCCCCCCCTCTCTCTCTCTCTCTCGGTACACCACGTACATATCGCCGCGGAACTCGTAAACCTATGAAACACTGTATATCCCGCCCGGGACTTTCTTATCGCTCGGATCATGAATGACTGCACGTACGTTAAATTAAATCCGATAACGGAATCCGAGCCTTTTAATGGCCATGCGTGCTCCCCACTCCTCGGCCAAAACTAGTTACACGTTTTTAACGTACAACAAAATAATCCCAATTGATCGTCACGTCGTCATTTCAAAACAATCGAGCGATTTCCTTCCTCGTATTCCCCATATTCCTCATATTCCTCATATTCCTGATATATATATATATGCATATACACATCAACATAATTCTTGTCAAAATTCGATTATAAAACACCGCGTGTACGTAATCAGAGAAATCAGGCGTCGAGCGAATTTTTGCGAGAGGCGTTACACTGCTGCCGAGTACCAATAACCTTTCCTTTTTTATCCACTCCAACGTTGCGCTCGACTACTACCCTCTCCCCTACCCCCCTCTCCTCTTAAACATATATATATTTTAATCAAATATTTTATAGAAACATCTTGCGCGTCGAGGCCTGCTATGTAATTAGGACGTAATTCACTTCTTCGCTAATTTCGTTGCTCGTCAAGCGTATAAAAAAATTTACGGGCTTACGTTATAAGAGGAGATTACAGTTATAAGAGGAGGAACGGGCCGTGGAACTTAAATAATGCATCTTTCATTCGTTTTCCAAGTCAATTGCATTCCTCAGTTTTAATCGTCATTTCGTTATTTGAAAAATGTAATATCTGCCCAATAAAGCAATTTCCACTTTTGTAAATAGCCCTAATTGTTACGAAGCCTATTGGCGAAACCAATGTCTCTTGTAATCATATTTAATACGCGCAATGAAATACAAAGCCAATTAATCTGTCTCGAAATTTATCTAATTACTCGGGCTTTACAGTGCCTAGGCAGTAGTTTTTCTACCATCGTTAACGCAAAACTTTCTCTCCTCTCTCTCTCTCTCTCTTTCTTTCTTTCTTTATATATATATATGTATATATATATATATATATATGTAAAGGGGATCAACCTCGTGACTACTTACTCGTGTGCCAGCGGATAAACTTTGGATTTACGTTGCTTTGCGCATTTTGTACGTAAAGCCTTATCGACTGCGAGCGGTCGCTCGGTAGTTTTATTTTTTAAGGATTCGATTATTAAAAGATAGCTTCTTAGATTATGAGCGTAATGCAATGATTTTCTCATTGCGGGTTGTGCCGTACAGTTGTCAACTTGCTCCCCTTCTCGAAATCCTGAGCTCAAGGAATTACGTTTGAAATCCATTGTTGCGAAATTAGGATCCTTGCGAATAACGAGCGAGTAGGACACGCGACACCTTAATTGACAATTAAAATTAATAATAAAACATTATAATAATATTGTGCTTCAGAAAATGCATTGCAATAACGATGGACATGGTTATTTTTAGCGATTTACATATCTGTTATGTAATTACTATACGTGATTTTTGCATTCCTACGTATAAAGATATTCATGCCTGAAGAAACCAGAGTCAAGGATATAGCTAAAAATTTTCCCCAACGCGCGTATATGCGCAGGCCAAAAAAAAAAAAACATCACCTGTTACGACATTATTGAAGTCAGTGAACCGGAGATCAAGGCTATCATTTCTTATAAAGGTAAATATTATTTTTAATAGATAACGAGAATATGTAAACGATTTGCACGTTTTCACTTTATTGAATGGGGTTTTTTTTTTTTTTTTTTTTTTTTTTTTCGAAATACAAAACCTTTGCGCACACTGTATTTCTACAATGATTTCTACCTATCAAAGCCATGATATTAAATAATGTCACGATATTCACGATAGCTACAGAGAGAGCGAGAGGGGGAAAGTAGCTATATTAACAGTTCGATTTGCTTAAGTTGGCTATAGTAAACTGACTGCGGAACAAATAATCCTATTTGATTAGTATGCATTCTGCAATGCCGGTGGCAAACATTTTAAAGGCGCGTCTTTAAAGACGAGTCCGCCGTTGACTTCGATGAAAGGCTTTAAGGACGTTTTCATTAAAAAATCCAATAATAAGCAAAAAAAAAAGCAATAGAAATAATGAACTTGTCTTCTTCCGAACAATCCTTTATGATGAGCGGCGCAATAAATAACACCGATTGATTGATCAAGCGCTACTTATTCTCAAGAATTAGATAAAGTATACATTTCCCCCTACTTATTTTCACTTACGCGTAATCTTACTTGCCAATAAATAAAACTGTTTCAACTTCATTAACACGTAAATTAATCCAATACCGTTCATACTTTTTATTCTTTTACGTTTTTCTTGAACGAAATATATATATATATATAATCAAATTATTAATTTTTCTCTTGCAATAAAAGGAAATAAAATCGTGTCCATATATATATATATATATATATACCTCATAAATGCATAAAGAGGAGAGTAAATTAATTTCCCGTCATTCGGTCTAATCTATATACGCGCATAAAACTTCAGTTTATTTATGCGCTTGTAAATAACACCGCCAAGTTATTTTGTTTTCATTTAACTAAAAACTGACTAGTTTTGCACAAAAAAAAAAAAAAAAAAATCCAATCAAGTGTTTGTTGAAAGTGACGGGAGAAATTATTTCCAAGTAACCGAATGAATCTTACTCCCAATAAAAGTACGTAAGCATAATTACAATACGTGTACTTACACGTTGTGGTGTTCGCGTATAAAGGGGCACGTGCATCGATATCATTAAAGCGTTAAAATATAATTTGCATCGCTAACGATGAAAGATTTATTAAATTGACAATCACAACGTTTCATTTGCTTCAGTCGCTTTGCGATCACTTCAATACATAAAAACGCATTCGTCGATCCGGCAAAAGGTAGGATCTTCGATTGGTGTTATTGTACAACTCTGAGCGACATTGAGTAACGAACGGTCTTCTCTCAATGCCTACGGACAATCGAATGAAATCGTTAATAAGCTTCGGCTCGCCTGGGCGCACGCGCCTCGTTTCCAAATGTTAATACTTAGGCTTGCCGGCAACGTAGCCACGGAATATTATTTAACTATAAATAATTTTATATAGTAAGCGACGGTCGTTGGAGGGAATTTTTCTGGCTTCGACAAAGCCATCGATCGCCCTTCGATCTTATAAATTTCTTGAAATTTTTTGTAACCAACGGCCTTTTAAAAGGAATGTCTCTGGAATGTCTGCATGGAATGGGCCGGACCATCGACGCCGGAGAGAATTCACGTGTTTTCGGGCAAAAGCCAAGACCGTGATTTCTTTCCCCCCACCCCCCCAAAGTATCCAATTTCCCGGGGCCCATAAATTTTTAACTGCCGTTAAAATTCATAAAAATTAATTTCATCTATATATATATATGTATATATACGCAGCTCACGATTGTACAATTAGAGCGTCACAATAAACGACGTATCTCAAAGTAATAATTTGAAAAAACCGCCGAGCTTGTCTGTTAGACCCGAATGTCTTTGTGTTTAATAAAGCGTTACTTAAGGTCATTGGGTGAACAAACATCGACAATTCATCGACGATTCTAGAGAGAGAGAGAGAAGAAAAAAGTGACGAATAGAGTGAGAGCGAGAGAGAGGGGGGGCAGGGGGCATCAGGACAATGAAATAACGTTGTCTTATCGGGCCAGGAACGACCGTAGTTTTCGTTCCCAGCTGTCAGATGTGTCGCGTAATCGGCACTCGCTCGTACCCCCATACGAAAGGCCGCGGGGAGTCTCGGGGTTTCGCAAAAAAAAAAAAAAAAATAAAAAAAAATAAAAAAAGAAAGGAGCAGGAGCAGGAGCAGGAGCAGGAGCAGGAGAAGAAGGAGGAGAAGAAGGAGAAGAAGAAGAAGAAGGAAGGAGGGGAGGGGGAGGGTGGGGTAGTGGCAGAGAAAAAGTGAGCGGGCAACGATCTCATCGAATAGAATGTGATGATGACTGGCTGAGTTGGCGCGCACCGCTGCTCGCCCTTTGATCGTCTCAATCTGCCGGCGGGTGGTCTCCTGCGCCCGCTCATGGCCAAACAGCCCTGTGTGCGTGCGTGCGTGCGTGCGTGCGAGTCAAGGGTCGCACAGAGAGAGAGAGAGAGAGAGGGGGGAGGGGGGGTCGGGTTGGAGAGTTGGAAAAGCGCGGGAATCCCGGTATCCGGTTAGGTGGGGTGGGGGTGGGGGGCAGAGAAAATAAGAGAATCATGCATTAAGCGCGATACTTGTTGTGTTAAGGTCCGGGATGGATTTTTATACTCAATGATGCGAAAGATAAGGACGAAGAAGCCGACTTGCAGCTTAACACGTTCTAACGCTCGGCAGTAACCTTGATATGGTAGGCTGTTTATTGGGCAAGTTAAGATCCATAAATTCAGGATATTAATTCAACGGTAAATGCACATGCTTATGTAAAAATATTATAAAGATTTATATATCATTTTCCAGAAGATGTCAATGTAGATGGGAATGTATTAGAGGATGAACATTTAATTAATGGTTTTTATCTGCTAAAGAAAGAGAGCTTAAAGAAGAAGAAGAGGTTAGGTAGATTCTTTAGATTCTTTAGGTTATTGTCATGGAAATCGGGAGAGTATTTCGTAATTACAGGATATTTGATCAAGGAGAGCATTGTATGGAATTGTCCCGAGGCTCGACTATGGCTGACGAGCCAGAGCGCATTAACGAAGAAGATGTTATAAATAATAATGCATCTGGTCAGGGCTTACGGGATTATGAAAATATAGCTATTGCGAACCATCTTGATTACGAGGCGTCGGACAACTATGAAAGAGGCAAGTCCAACGGATATGTTGGTCAAAGTCATGTTGGTGACTTATTGTGGGCTTGTTCCAAATCTATTCTCTAGATCACACGCGAGTCCTTGCGGGGATTTGCGGGGATCGGGCAAAGAGGCTGGAGAGCGTACTCTATATCTCAATCCATTGGACGTGAAGCCGAGTAGGGATGATCCGAACAGAAAAATTACCGAGTTCGGCCCAACGAGACAATCATCGGCTCATAATCACGAATTATTATGGCTTAGAAAAATGGCACGCACCATTAGAGGAGAGTTACAAGCAAATATAGTTATAGATATAGTCATTAAAAAACAATAATGCAATTAATTGTGTGCAATCGATTGTGGTAGGGATGAAGAAATTACGTTTCGACCATTTATCGCGATGAAACCGTACAGTCAGCTGAACGTAAAGCTTGTTGTTGTTGTTGTTGTTGTTGTTGTTGTTATTGTTATTGATACTAAGAGATGGCGGCCTAGGAACTCGAGCGCCACAACCATGATACCACGACATACCATCCTGATATGGGAACACAGCCTCCTCTACAGCCTCCTCTACAGCCTCCTCTACAGCCGTGTCAAATTGAGCATTGAGAATTTCCAATTTTTCAACGTTGTCAGAATTTTAATCGATAATAAGCGTAAGCCAGATTTTTTGAAATCGGGTACAGATCAATTACTAGATCTGGATCCTCGACCCTTGGAGGAGTAACAACAGCCATGTCGCTGACACGTTTCTTAACGACAATGTTTCCTGATCCATGATCAGAAGCTCCATCTTTTTTGGAAAATGGTTTATGGAAATAGCAATGGACCTTTTAAACCTTTTAAAGCACTATATGCCTCTTTCAGTAAATGACTTGAAGATCCATTGTCATTAAAATTTAAAAAAATCTGACCCTATACAAAGTATATTAGTTGAAGATGCTATTCAAGCATGCGAAAACACGATCAAGGGACAATCACTTTGCACTTTTGTTATAATATAAATCCATTGTTTGACCATCCATTGGTTTCCAAGTGAGTTGTTCGATGAGTTGTTCGATGGAGTACGCGACCTACTCGGGCATTGCAGAATCTATAATGAATTCGTTTGAAAATTCAAGAACACTACGAGCTGTATTTCGAAGGGAAAGCGTCCGTGACAAATGGATGATACTGCAATCAAGGGAGAATACGGAATACCAATCGATCGAAGCCTTACGAAATTCAGATTGGGTCAGATAGGTCCCGGCGACGGTGCGGATTATTTGCGAGCGGCCTCCTGGGCGAGACCGGTTACTGGAGCCACAGTACCACGCCACATCCAACAGAGGCTTCGACGATCATGAACTCCGTGTTCATGACGGTGACCGTGACGCTGATGTCTGGATACTACCAACGAAGCTCATTTAACAGCTGCGATTGCCTAAGGGTTTGTATAATCATCAATGTAACAGGGGTAAGTATCTAGACAACTAGTATCTTACGACCTTGGGAAAAAGAACGAGTCGTTCCTTTAATCCGTAGGTCAGACAATTTGTCTGTTTCACCAATGAGCAATTTATCTGAAAGTATTTACTCCGTTCTTAGGAATTTGACAGCAGAAGATTCGGATGCTGGAACTTTAGGCTTTAAACGTCCAGGATGTCGGCCACATAGATGGAATGAGTGTGCGTTAGGAAACACAAATACTGACTTTATGTACAAAAGTTACATACTGTGTATAGCCAGATATCAATTGGAGAGTAGTTACGCGATGGTATTATTATTGAATCGGATTGAATCGGATTGAACTTATCGTGAACTCTATGTAAACTCTGTCCGACGGGAGTTTCAGATCTTACCTTAGAATCTCCTACGATTTTTAATCACCCGGGTGCCAGTGACCAACTGAATTCACGGAAACCTGCATCGTCGCCTTGGTCTGAATCTAGAGTGACTTAGCCGTGATTAGGGAATCGTCGGCCAATCAATCGTACAGGTAGATTACAAAGGACTTGCGTATATATATATATATATGTATAGTGATGGTGTTTTATGTGGCAATTAACGTTAGTAGAGGATGCGAATATCATTTCTTTTCGTTATCTTCTATGATGGCCGTTATCCAAATTGGAACCTTACCATACTTTGTATGGTTTAATTGACGGAACGATGCGATTGTCTGACTAAGAAAACTTTATGGCAAGTTATTGGGGTTATTATAGGGCTGGGCCAGTGTTACCATTGAATTTATTGGAAATAAAATGAGCGCAGACGTTAATTCGATCGATCCCTGGCGTTGTAAGAACATTGATCTTGGTATTTGGTAAACGTAAACGCAAAATAATAAGGAAGTTCACGTTCATGGTCAAATTCTTTGATTCGGGACAATATGTCGAAAGCAAATATTCATCGGCACTTATGAATCGCGTAAAGCATACGTAGCAAAACATACCGAGACTTTTTGGATTTTTATGCGGATGTTTGATTCTGCGAGGGTAATTGCGAGCATTGCCATTATCTGAGAGTGCGTATTATCGTCTTTGTTGATCGGGATCCGGATAAATTGGCCACCCCGATTGCCAGTCGAGCTCCTGCGTATGGATCCCAGAGGGGCGGTGGCGGTGGCGGCGGTGGCAGCGGCGGCGGCGGCGGCGGCGCAGTTGTGTTGTTGCGCCAGAGTTTTCGTGCGCCTGTCACCCCAATAACCGACGGTGCTCGGGAGCCTCGGGAGCCCCTCGTTCGCGCTTTGTGCAAGGGGCTCGGCAAGGGAAAAATCAGCGCTCCGTAGCGAACGAGGGGTAGGGGTGGGGGGGACCGACACGACACATCCACCAGAGCCGGGGAGCTCCGACGAGGTACCATCCGACCCCTCGCGCTCGCACTTTCTACGCGGCCACTAGCCGACGGGAAGGCCGATTTCATATCGATGCCCAGTGATAAGGATAAAGTTTCCTTATGCTTTTTTTTTTTTTTTTTTTATCGCTCTCCCCCCGGATTTCCATTTTCCTATCCCGTTTCTTCCCCGACTAAAGCCGCTCGACTTCACAGCGCCTGTCGCCTTTTCTGCCTTTTATGCCTTTTCTGCCCGACCTCGGGCAGTTAACCAACGAAGGCTTGCTTGCTTTCCTGACCTTTTTTTTGTTTTTTTTCTCTCTCTCTCTCTCCCAACGTGCAGGGCATTGCGATCGGGGAGCCTCTCACGTATGCGAGCTATCGTCGCGGTCGGGAGTGCGCACAATGCACCGAGCACGATAGGCCTACGCCCGGATAAGTATGCATACGAAACGAGTCATTCGCCGGACCCGGTAATTTTGACAAAGTGCAATGTATCGGCATTAATGCACCGGCCACTCGTAATGAATTGCCAACGGCCAATTTATCAATCAATTAAAGCAATTGTTCCTTTAACATACGCAATGCTCTTTGAAAGTATTTACTCGATACCGGAGTCACGTATAAATACGTAAACGCACCAAACCCACAACTTTACATACATACATACATACATACATATATATATATAATCTTTTAATAATAATAATAATAATAATTAGGGTTCCAATCTCGTCGTTTGAAAGGCCACCAAATATCTGTACGCGGGCGCTTTTATAATAACCCGAATATAATAGTATATCGTAGGTTATTGAGATCCACAATTCATTTGTTTGGAGGATGAAACGACGAGTTTGTGGTTTAATGTTGCGGTTGAATCATATGCTTTACAACGAACATCCGTGGATCCGTGAAATTCTGTTCCGAGAGTCTAGATCAATCGATCCGTATTCAAGGGGGGGGGGAACGTGGGCGAGCGGAGGTAAATAAGTGCTCGTTTCGAAATTGAGAGAAATAACAGTCAATTACCGGGAACGAATTGTCTATATTTATATTCCATAGATCCCTGAATTTATGCCGCAGCGAATACGGAGAATGTGCAACGATCATTTATATTAAGAATAAAGAAGAAGTAGACGCTGTCGACGGAGAAGAGGTAGAGAGAGATGGGGGAGAGATGGTGGAGGGGGATGTAGTAGAGTAGGAGGTAAGATCCATGTCAATTACTCGGTAGAGAAGGTAAACATCATAAAAATTGTTGTACGTGTACAGCAGCGATGGTGCGAAACAAGAGCTCGGCAAAATTGATCTTTTGTTAAAGAGCAGTGGAACAGTCGAAACCCCCAGGAGCCTCGGAAGTCGCTGCGAGAGCGAGTGAGCGAGAAAACACCCTGCTGTAGAAGAGGTCGAGTCAGAACGAAGCCCTTGAAGAGCGAGTGAGAGAACCAGAGAACGAGAGAACGAGCGAGCGAAATAAAGACGGAGTGGCGAAGAGAGCGGCGGGGGGAGGGGGGAGGAAGGGAGAATGATCGAAGAGCGATGTAGGGATGAAGTGGGATTTTGGGGAGGGGCGCACACACACACACACACTACACCTATATAATAGGTACAAAGGACCGAGGAATACGATAGAGAGAGAGAGAGAGAGGCTGAGAGAGGCTGAGAGAGAGAGAGAGACGCAAAGAAGGAGAAAAAAAAAACGTAGGACGGAATAAGCGTCGTGCGCTGGTACTCCGACTCTTTTACTCTCATTGTTATTTATTTCGGTGAATTTGCGGTCGCACAGTAGCCGGGCCTACATACTCGTCGGGGCTCCTGCCAAGGAACATCTGCGACTTGATCGCGAGGGAGGGCCGCTGCCCGTTTATAATCTCGTGGCCGAGAAAAATCATCATTTTTCATGGACAACCGCCATTTTTTACGACATTTTTTCTCATCGTTCAGTTGTTTTCGAAGTCGAGCTCGACCATCGAAAGCTCAGATTTAATTCTGTAATCTCGCGGCAATAAAAATGTATTCCCCATCGGAATATACTCTCTCTCTCTCTCTCTCTACCTCTGTTGTTGCTGCTGTTAGTGCTGATGCTGATGCTGTTGCTACGGCTGCTGTTGCTACGGCTGCGGCTGCATCGTAAAGTAGCGTTATGGCTTATAATGAATTAATGGCCGCAATCGTATAACCTTAACAGAAAAAAATAATGCCCGCCGCTACAAGTTGCAAACGAGAGCAGTGGAAACAAGAATGTTCTGGACAATGCCTGCGAAAGTAATTACGGTATGGGTGATATGGCCGGGGGTGGGGTGGGTAAATGCGCGCATCGGTAATGAGCTTATTAGCTGAGAAAGTTCCAGAGCTAGTGTGAGGTGTGTGAGGTGTGTGATAGAAGAAGGAAGGAGGAGCGGCGGGCTGGGGGAGGGGGGTTATTGGGGTTATTGGGGTTATTGGGGATAAGAGAGAAAATGCTTTTGTAAAGTCCTAGTCTCCATGAGAATTTTAGTAAATTGCAGATAATTCAGGTAGTCGTCAGTCAGGCAAAGTTCTCCATTGCCTCGGCCGGAGACCTAAACGGCCCTTCTCCTTCATTTTTTCGCGTTTATCAGATTTCACTAAGGCCATAAGGTACCGTTCTTTTGTTTTATCTTTTCGCGCTTCTTCCCCTTCCCCTTCCCATCTCTCCCCCCGTCCAAGCCACATAGACCTTCTCATTCGTAAGCGCGGGACTGGCATGGGCATGGGCATCGTCGGGGTGAGAGAGAGAGAGAGAGAGAGAGAGAGAGAGAGAAAAAAGAACGGAAGAACAAGGAAGGGAGATACGCGTACGGCACTTTGTCGGTGTCGAATAAAACACGTGTTAAGTGAGGCTGTTTTTCTTTTTTTCTTTTTTGTTGCTCGTGTGCCATCTTTCCTTTCCTCCCTTTTGTCCCTCCGCCGGGCCGTTTTTATTATATATTTTCTCCTCGCGAGACACCTGAATTTTTTTTTTTTAACACCGCACTCGAATGCCGACAAACTATCTAAATAATACGTTGGCATTTCATACTCCTCCCTCCCTCCCTTCCTTCGTTTCCCCTTACGCATTCATTTTTTTTTTCTCTCCCCCCGCCCTACCCAATCCTCCATCAGAACCTTCGCTTCGCCGTGCTGTGAAAAATCTCAAATGCAAAGGCACATTTAGACTGGTATCGCTTTTTTTATGAAGCCCCGCGCATCCTTTTTTCCCCTCTTTCTCTGTCTCTCTCTCTCTCCCTTTTTTTTTCTATACAAAACCAACTGGCTTTGTTTTCCTTTCTTTTTGCTCGTTCTTTCCCCTCCCCCCTCTCTATGCCTTTCTGTCAAGCCTACTTTACACGTATGACGACGCTTCACGCACTGGAAATTAGCTCGGAATTGTCTTAAAATAAAAATATTAATCACTGCCGGTAGATTATAAGTCTTCGCTTGGCATCCACGTTACATGAACTGCTCTCCGTGGTTCCTAATTCACTTTGCTCGGACATCGTATTTTTAATTCGTGCATTCCCGTAATTGCCCTACGGCTACAATTCGCTCTATTTTTTTTCTTTCTACTTTAATATTTGACGGATCGCAAATTAATTAATGAAAATAATCATTTAAGGCTGCATTTGATAATGGAAATAAATCTCACCGTGAAGCTGCGTAATTGTCAAACGTCCGAATAGATGTATTAAATAAATACAATTTCTATAGCCATTTCGTATGAATTGTCATTACACGGTGAACGAGGCGTTAGCGTAATGTATATTGCCCTGGTGCTGATATAGCGAAAAGAAAGTCCCCGGCAATAATAGCCAATAACTGCCAATAGACGTCCAATGTAGTAAAAAAAAAAAAAAAAAAAAAAAAAGTATTGGCCATCATATGAAGTTGTATATGAATTCCCAATTAAAAGCGAAAGGGCGATATTCATTGGTATTGTAAAACGCGTATGTTATTAAAATGAATCAATTCCACTCGGACTCGATTAGTTTTTTTATGCGCGTCGTAATTAGGCTGCCAAAAAAAAAAAAAAAAAAACTCGTACTTTAATCGATTACGTCACAGCGGGGTATTACGAGACACTCGTTAGACGTCGTGGAGAATAGACGTGGCCAGAATTAAAAAATAAAATGAGTAATAAAGAGTAGGGTGGGAAGATGCGCGAAAAGTTGCAAATCGGGAATATAAATATACGGAAGTAATACGAGCCGAGGAGGGGGAAAATCGTCGCGTGCTCGCTCATCATACGTATGGTATTTTGTCTTGTTTTTTTTTCCCCCCCTTTCGTTTCATTCACTTCAATGCGCTCTTACCATGTTTCCTTAGCCAATTTCAGAGATTATCATCTATCAAAGTTTTAATCTATTTGAGTTGGCACACTCGAAGAGTTAGAGCGGGTAAATACGGGTAAATACGGGTAAATACTCCTTTAATACGTTATTATTCGCGCTTATGATCACGCCGCTCGGTAATTTCTGATTTACAAATATTAGCGTATAAACAGAGTACACGGGGGGGCCGCGATACGAATCGGCGAATCGCCTTGTTGGTCTCTCGCGAAAAATATTCTGTGCCATTGTATCGATTGTTTTTGTTTGTTTGCGTGAAATCGACAATTCGAAGTCTCTATGTGTCGTGCACGGCTCCGCTGCCACTTTCTAACCAAACACATCGTCGCCGCACGTTAACGAGTTTTTTAATACCTAAATTGTGTGCGCGCGCGCGCGCCCTCCCGCTAGAGAGAGAGAGAGGGGGGTGGGGGGCGCACGTTCACGTACACGGTGTGACGACGTGCCCTGCCGCTGCCTGTTGAGCAGTTTTCTCTTTAGGGGGCGCGAGCGCTCTGACCCTTAAAGAATTCCGAAGCATCGATAAACAACGTGATTACCATTGTAAACGACTAATGTTGTGTCGAGGACAGCAGTCGTTAGAGTTAAAGAGTTAAAGAGAGAGAGAGAGAGAGAGAGAGAGTGAGAAGAGACTTTGTATAGGTCCCGACAAGTGTCAGTCACTCCGGCGCGTGCGAGCACTAGGGCACTAAAATTATTAAATTTCTCCCGATTCGGTGTACGCGCCCGACTTCGCGTGATACCTAACTAACGTCTGCACCGTCACTGCTCCCCTCCCCTCCCCCACCCCCCAGCATTCGCGGCTGAAATATTGATGCATGGCCATGATAAGCCGAGGAGGAGCCTTTAATAATAATGTCTTCCGGCGCACGAGCCCTCCCGTCAAATCATTAACACGCGAAAGTAAGTAAGCGGATCGTTTGCTATACGCTACCCCCTCCCCCACCCCCCCCTCGACCCCCCCATCACCAAATACACCCGCCGACCGCTCTCGTATGACTCTGCTGGGGCTGGTCATTGCGCTTGCATCATAAATCAGAGCTACATTGGCACAAATGGGGTAATAGCCTCTCTTCCATACGTAAGCGAGCACGCACGCACGCATGCACGCACGCACGCACCCACCCACCCAGCCAGCCAGCCAGCCAGCCAGCCAGGAATACAGGCATACAGGCATGATGACCGCACGTAGGAATTGAATTTTCGTATGAGCTCTAGCTCGAGGCCCTCGACAAACTGACCCAATCCCAAATACTCTTGCGCGTTCTACCCGCGACGGCGACAAGCTCAGCTTCGTCGTCTGCAATAATGTCGCCGCTATCGTTTCCAATCTACAATTCCGCTCTACAATTCCATTATCTTGACGCGCGACTCCCTCCCATTATTATGTTCCCCCGAAATTTTTACCACCTCCACCTCCTAATTAAACATTTAACCGTCTTACTCGTACGTTTCTTGCGAGTGGCTGGCGTTGACGCCGACCGCGTATATTCTCTCACCTCCCCCCCCCACCCCTACCCTATCCCCGTCAAACAACCCGATTCCAGAGCTCTAATAATAATTTCAGCCATTCGTTCGTATTCGCCCGGAATTTATAATCCGAATGAAGGAAAATCCGTAAATATTCATTACTTATACAATAACGAGTCTTTAACTTAAATTCTTAATAAATTTTACAATTAATCCGTAATAAGCTACGAACGCCTCGTCCTCCTTATCACTATTTACATAGACAATTGCAAGGCAATTAGAGCAGAGAGAGCAGAGAGAGCAGAGAGAGCAGGAATTGATTTATATTTAAACGTATAAATACGGCGTCTTTTGAAGGCAAGTCTTGCGCAAGTTACAATGACTCGGCGCGTGTATATATTTTGCATGCCAAATACACGGGGCCAACAAACAAGAGCCTTTACGTTAAATAAGCACTGCTCTCTTTACGTCGGAATTTTAAAAGGAAGCGGCTGTTGTTTCGCGGCGGTGGAAGCACGCCGCATAAGTTGGAGCATAACGTGGTGGAGAAATGCCATTAGCTATTATCGATATGACTCGAATTGGCTATACGGTAATTAGTACGACGAGTGGATTTTTTTTTTTTTTTTTTTTTTTCCACGATTACCTGAGATTACCTGACCGGTGTGCTCCAACGATCATTCCACTTATGCGACATGTATCTATATATATATATCCTATTTATGCGTAGCGGCCCATCACGGCGATGAAGAGGAAGACGACGGGAAGGATGACACGACGACTCGTCGTCGTCATGTAAATTCATAGTTCCCTCCTCCCGTCGCCACCGCCCCCGCCCCCGCCCCCCGGGTCCTATACAACTAATAAAAGCAGGCCGGACCGTCAGATAAATAAGCCGCTACGCGCTTCCTATTAAGAATCTTTAATCGGCGCGCTTTCCTACATTGTATAAAGCTTAAGATTCGACGTTTTAATCACAGCCATAAAATCCTCAGCATGCCTGCCTGCCTGCCTGCCTGCCTGCCTGCCCGCCCGACCCTCCTACCTTCCCTCGCGGCTCTCGCGCACGTCACAAACGTGTTCACGCGCGCGCGCTTGCCTGCCTGCCCCTCCTCTTTATAACGACCCGAACGCTTTACGAACAAGGTTAGCTCTCTCTCTCCCTCTCTCTCTCTCGACGACGACGACGACGACGACGACGACGACGACGACGAGGACGCACATTACGTTTCCGTTCTATCGTCCTCGCGAGTCCCCGAGACTATGAAAGTTCGGCAACGCTCATATTCCTCCCGCGGATACAGAAGAATTTATCAAGCTCAGGGCGGTTAATATGTATACGTGGGCCGCGCTCCTTGCACGAGTGCATTAATAAATGTCTCCGGCCGGTCTTATCTTGTATTTTCAATTAGGCCAGAAGGAGGCGACGTCGCCCTAACAGAAAAGTCCGTATGCAGAGGGGCGAATGGGGCGCATTCATCCATAAGTAAGTGCGGCCCGCAGACATACGGAGCACCGCTGCCGCCGGTGCAATTAAGCCGGACTCTGCGAGGAACGGGCAAAAATTTCTTTCCTCCCCCCCTCTCTGCTCTCTCTCTCTCTCTCTGGGAATCTCCTCCATCCTCTCTCTCCCCACCCCACCCGCCAAGCTACGAAACCCCGACGGCCAAACGAGGACGCCGTCGCCGCCACCGCCGCCACCGCCGCCGCCACCGCCACCGCCGCCGCCGCCACCAGAAAACGCCGACGGCAGCTTCTCGGAAATTAGAAACTCGTTCCACTCCATTGCCGACTCTCGCGCACCTTCATCGCCGCCTACCGTCGTGTATGGGCGCTGCTCCCGGGACCCCGCCTTGGCTCGTACAATAAAATAAAACGCGGACAAAAGTTTAATTTTATGAAATTAACTCGGATCGCTTAATGCGTCGTTTTTTTTTTTTGCGGGCCCGTTGCGGGCCTCATTGTGTAATTGTGCTCGTGGCCGTTGCATTGCAGGAAAAGATGCACGGCCCCGGTTCATTTGCGGCCAGTCGCGGAAAGCGGCGCTAAAGGATCTCGCGCGCGCGCGTCCCCGAACCCCTGGCAAACTTATTTCCTCCTCCCCCCACCCCGGCTATACTTTGCAAATGAGCCTTTGCAATCGTAGAGACGACGGTTAAGGCTGCTCGCGGCCCGGGCTTCGCGTCCTCGTGTCGCGTCCTCGCTTTGCCAAGCTCTTACAAGTCGATAAGTTACTCGACACGATATAAAACCGCGCGTCCATGCAAAAGCTAGTGATTGGAACAAATAGATGCGGGAGAAGAGGATGCGCGCCTTAGGGGAAAAGAAGGACGGGACGGACAGAAGGCGCCACCTTAAAGTACTTGATACGGCACTTTCAATTAAATGTAGGTAGCGATTTATTACGTAAAACGTTGTTGGGCCTCCTATTCCTTGTTCCTAAGAGGCCTCGACTCTTATATTTCTCGACAAAATTATCGTTTGCGCCCTGCGCCAAGGGGATATTATTGGCACATGTCCAGGTGTTTAATGTATTTTGCCTGTCAAGGACTACGATACGGCCCCAATAAACCTCCATTGTCCGTCGAAACAGGAGCTTGGAATCCCAAGGGATTCCGTAATCGGAGTCGCGCATACACAATTACTCGTTACTCCACTTCACAATATTTTCAAATAAAAAAAAAAAATCGTCTCCTTGCCGATTATCGTAATTGATTCGCCGATAACAACTCCATTCCGGCACTTAACTCCATCATTTTTACAGACTGACGCTACGACTTATGGCCATAACTTATTGCAACTACAGCCGCAGCTACAGATTTGCATTAAATATCGCTTACGGATTTCCATTCCAACTTCTCTGCCAAACTAATTGATACAATTATTATTAGTCCAAATATATTTGATCCTTTTAAAGTCACCGATGCCCGGGTAATAATGCCCGGGGCTGCGGTACGATGCTCAGTCAACAATCAATCGAGTTATTTATTTTTTCGGCCGAGCCTTGGTATTGTATTAATAAAATTAAAACCCCAATAACCCCCCTTTCGTACGAACGACAAAACAAATACCGCGCTCGCCCCTGTATACTTTATTGCATTTTAATCTAAATTTAAAATACTTCTTTTCTTTTTTTTTTCTTTTAACTCGCACTCGTTTGAACGATATCTTGTTGGTTTCGTTGCGTAAATCTCACTCGAATATTCCACCTTCATAAAATCTCGTACGGGGCTTTAAGTAGCTACATAGCTACATAAAGTAACAATTATTATTGGTTTTTAATTATCAAGTGGGTCCAATGCTCGAACATTTAATGCTTCCCTTTTTTTACTGAGCCTACTATTTCATTTCTCTCCCCCACCCCCCACCAAATAACCCCAATATTATTAATATTCATGTGGGCTAAATATCCTGTAAGAATGTGGACGGCTCTAAGCTTTCCGAAAACAAGATAAAAGGATCGACAAGGAGAGCACATACAAACGAGTACACCCATTTACAAGCTTTATTTACAGGTGTACTCAATTTTTAACTCCCTATCATACTATCCATTATATATATATATACATATTTATTTGTTTTATTTATTTATTTACATGCAGTGTATAGGTCGAGCAGAAAAATGTCATTGAGTCATTGTCGAATTTCGCGATATGCCGTAGTAGAATGGAATCGCGAGTCAATTATTATAAACATATCCGTCCCCGTCCCCGTCCCCGTTCCCGTCCCCGTCCACCAATCTCATCTAATCATAGGTAATGGAAATTCCTAGACCGCCTCCGAGCAAACACAATTGTAAAATCATTTACCATGCTTTACTAATTGATAACAATCAATTCAATTGCAGACAGAACTTTCCTCGCTCTTGACTGAATCATGCATGTCAATTACCCCCTCAAGGTAATTGCATCGTAATTATTTATAGCAGAGCTTCATTGTGAATATGGAAAGAAGAGAGAGAGAGAGAGGAAAAAAAAATTCACGTACGATTAAATGTCTTTGAAGTTAAGGAACAACCTGATCAGAGTGGCGCATTGTGGTGATGATTACAATCGAATAATATAACTTTTATGTAACCCGGTGAAGTTGAAAAACGTTGAAGGACAATTCAATTATCAGAGGATTGTTGTCGGCGCTCGCTCAAGGATAAAGGATAACGAAATGAAATGGATGGGCTTTTAAGGTAAAGGTCGCGTAGAGCCAAGCTAAGCTAACGCGCACGACTTTCTGCACGCGCATACGTAAAAAAAAAAAAAAAAATGAGATGAAGGAGTAGCGATTACGATCTCCGTCGTAATTGTAGGCGTTGCCACCGATTTCGAATTTTCCCCGAGCTTCAGCTCTTTTTTCTTTCTTTCTTTCTTTCTTTTCTATTTTCTTACTACAGACTCTCCGCCGTCCAAATGCGAGAAAAGGCTGAGGCACGACGGAGGTTATTGGGGTGGGGTGGGGGGGGGGGCGATTGTCGTTGAGCTGTTACGTGGACGGCTGGGGCTATTGTCTCGGGGCGAGTTCTCTTGTAACGGCGGCGCTCATTTCCCTTAAATTAGTCATTTTTCATTTTTGCACGAGCAGACGTACTTTATCACCGGATGTTCGGGTATTCCCATTCGTATTTCACCTCTTGGGAGATCTCTTATTCAAAGTATAACCGCTGCATTGTCGGCCCGCTCGCCCGCTCTCTCGCCCGCTCTCTCGGCCATTGATTTTCGAGTTGGTTCTTCGTCCGCTCTTTCCTCCCTTTTTTTCTCTACTTCTCTCGCTCGTTTTTTTTTTCTTCTTCTTCTTTTTTTCTTTCTTTTTTTCTTTCCCCGCCCCCCGCCACCCGAGACACCTTTTCCATTCTTTGGGTGATAAGGGGGCGCTGCAAGAACGGCTGTTTACCTTTGCCGTTCGAGGTTTCCGTGTCACTTCGTCACCGCCTTACCAACACTGCCTCACATTCCGACTTCGTAATGCGCGTTCGCTAATTGTGCCCGGCTAAATATTTGCATTTTTAATTAATACGGAATTAATGGGACACTTGGACTGGTCGGGGGCTTTTTTTCTTTTTCTTTTTCTTTTTTCTTTTTCTCAAGGGTCGTCTTGTCACCTTTTTGTCATCGTAGTTCAATCAACGAGTTAGATTACGGGCGATTCGATATCCGTATTGGGTCACGAGTCCGGTAAAGAAATACCGCCGCTGGCGAGATCTTAGACGCGACTCTCAACAGACTATTTTGGAAAAACAAACATTCGAGCTGTCGTTACGCATTATCCGGCAAACCTCTCCCCCACCTTTTTTTTTTTTTTTTTTTTAATAAAATCACGCGCGATTTAAAAAAAAAATAATGGCAACGGTAAGCCGTTCGGGTACAAAAGGCATCCCATAATAAATAACAACAATACTGTCCGCTTACAAAATATCTATATTATTGGCTATCGAATTCCAATAATAAGACCATTACAATTGGAATTTGAGTTTCGCTAAATGTACCGTCTCTCTCTCTCTCTCTCTCTCTCTCTATCTCCGACTCCTGTAATGTTGCACTTGAATTGTACTCTCGTCCGTATATGTGTGGATATTGAATTATCAGGATTCGACAGGCAAATGCGATCTTTTAATATCAAACGGGCAGCTTTCGAAGCGCCCCAGAGGATGTGCAAAGTAGAGAAAAGGTAAGGGAGGTTGTCAATGCCGTGCACTATGTTTACGTGCGCAATAATGGAATTTAGATATTTTTCTCCGCGTGGGAATGCGCGACGCGCAACTTTGCCTAATTAAATCTCAAAATCCCATGTCTGACGCGTGGATGAAGAACGTCATAGACAAAGCCTGTTCGTGAGAGTGAGAGAGAGAGAGAGAGAGTAGGAGAGGTAGGTTAGAGATGCATGAATTCGTTAATAGAGCACTTATAATTCGTTCGAGAACTGCTATGGCCACAATACTTCGAGTTTTCAATGGCGTTCAACATATCGATGCGTATGAAGATATTATGACGGG
Source organism: Ceratosolen fusciceps (assembly GCA_018883505.1). Lineage (NCBI taxonomy): Eukaryota > Metazoa > Arthropoda > Insecta > Hymenoptera > Agaonidae > Ceratosolen > Ceratosolen fusciceps. Next base: position 304,153 of record RCIC01000039.1, on the reverse strand, counting down.
AGTAATAAACATCGAGGGCGAGAAAGATAAAGGGAAGGAAGAAGGAGTATACAGAGTGAGTGAGACAAAGTTATCCGTAATACAAACAACGATCGCCTTTCTCTTTATTTTTGTTTTTCTTTCCACCTCCCCCCTCCCCCCTTCAATCTTCTTTTTAAATCACAGATACGATATTGTAAATCGTATGATTCCAGAGAATTTTTATCTATTACCGATGTAAGAAAATGTTCTCATAACTTGTGCCTCAATGTGAATAAGGTCTCGTTGTATGTATTGAGCAGCAGCAGGCCTTACGACACGCGTCTTTAGCGTCGTTAAAGTCCTTTATTTGCCCGCTACGATTAAATCGGCACATTGAAACTTAGAGATTAATTAGCGAAGCATTATCGAGCTCGGCCAGTTATTAATTATTAAAATTAATACCCCTGCTGAGGATCGATATATTTATATATATATATATACATTTTATTGTTGTAAATATATCGAATATTGGGTGGGGTGGGGGTAGTAAAAATCTATTACTCCGGTCCGCGTAGTATCGACATTGTAGGCATAAGTTTCCCAATATTGTTTCTATCAATTTAATTAATTCCCGTGATCTGTTTATTTATCCATAGATCGCTGTAATAATGTGTAAGTTTTTAGTAAAAAAAAAAAAAAAAAAAATGTTTCCTTATTAACTTGTGCACAAACGGGACTGAGAATTGCCGGAAATCGGCATTACTGTATTATTATTACTATTATTATCATTATTATTATTATTAAATTAAGCAAAACAATAAAGTGTAAGCCCTTGACACGTATAAATTAAAAGCGGCAGTTTTTCATTGCGACGTCGAGCGCGGAGTCCCTTTATTTTTACGACGCTCGGAGCTCGCCTCACATGTTGCATAAATATTCGAGCGACGGATGGATGGGTGGGGGGGGGGGGGAGGTGGGAAGGCGTGGAATAGCCGCACGAAGCTTTAAAATACAAATTAACGAGACAAGAGCCGCGGCAGCAATGATATTGACGGCTCGCACCCCCACCGCCCCCCCCCCAACCACTACCAAACCACTCCGTCACACGCTGAGCAAACGTTCTTTAATTTTCAATAATCGCAAAATGTATGCCGCGTCTTCCGGGCCTGATCCCGTTGAGCGACGAGCGCATTAAAAGAGTACCGACACCGAGAGCACTGTTTTGGCAGAGCGCATCATTATCGTCGAGGCGGCTGCTGCTCCCCGAGCTCCCGGCATACAGGATAAGCCGCTCTGACGTAGAAATAAAAAGTATAGCAGCAGAGGTCAGACCGAGGTTTGCCATGTCTTTTACACGGGAAAAGCCTTGCACGCAGCTCTCGTCATCTCTCTCTCTCTCTCTCTCTCTCTCTCGGCCTGTCTGTTCTATTTGCTCGGGTACGCGAGTTCGCGGTTGAAAGGTTAAAAAAACTAGGTCAGCGAGAAACTTTTCCCGGACGTTTATCAGAGCCCCTCGATGAAGATTAAGAGAATTTTCTCGAATGACGGCTGCAACGCGCTGCCGCCAATCAACAAACAAACAAACGCTCCTCTCTCCCTCTCCCCCACCTTTCTTCTGTAATTTCGACAATTCAAGTCGACAATTACGAGCCTTCGGGATTCCGCGGATATTTCATCAATGTTCCTAACATCCCCTTTCGAAGCTCTAATTGATTGTTTATACCAGCCCGCCCCCCTCTCGTCCGCCCCTCTCAACCAGTTTTCGGTCGTATGCATTTAATATGAGAGATGGGACTCTCGGCTGAGAGTATCGGTGATTTCTGTGTAGGCGCGTAGGCCGTAGGCATTCGTGCATTCGCCGGCACAATGCATTGCATTACGTAAGGGAAGCGAATGTCGAAAGTTAGAAATGATTTAATATTTTTGTTACAGTGGCGTTGTTTTTAAAGCGCTGCTCCCGCCCGTTGTCTATAGTCGCTGAAACGGCGCCGGCTCGGATTTATTACGGAAACTACTATTAAACATTTTTCTAGCTCTAGTTGTAGAGAAGCAATTATTTTATTAACGTCCCGGGCCGTGCATTAACGATAAGCACTTTCAACTCGTGGAAATCGTTAGCAGCGCTGGTGGCTGCTGCCGTAGCCGTAGTAGTAGTAGTGAGTAGTAGTGAGTAGTAGTGAGTAGTAGTGAGTAGCAGTGGTGGTGGTAGTTTCCGGCAAACTACCTTTTTATTAATTTAGGTATCTATTCCGTGGCCTTAGGTGTATCGCCGGTCTCGACATTATTCAAAGCGGAATTATTGCACGGAATTTAATATGCCCTAGTAATTACCGATTCATACGATTAGCTTATTGTGCTTTGAAATATATACTAAAAATACAGAGACGGACCAATCGATCGCCCGGCAATTACCGACCATTGCGATAACTAAAACAGTTATAATTATAGGCTAATGGTTAAACAAGTGATACATTTCGCTCTACGTTAGTTTTGTCGTTATAAGCATGAAGTTTTTATACCGTTCCCGAAATGGCCTTAACAAATAAAGTGTTGCTCGAGTCGACGGGAACACAAATCCCCCCCCCCCTCCCATAAATTCGTATTCATCGCAAACGCATAAATTTTACGACGCTTGCAGAGTATCGTAAAAGTATTCGTCGTTGCCGTTGCCGTTGCCGTTGAACATATCTTACTCTTGCGGCCGTCGTCGTCGTCGTTGTTGTTGTTGTTGTTGTTGTTATTACTGCTACTATTATAGGTATCATTGTCATTTAATCGAAATTCATTGTTATTGCTCGCGACATAAGTTTTCCGACTCTTTCCTGTTCTTTGAAAATCTCATGCTTAAGTAACTTCGACGGGCGAGTACTTGTACTGATACGCGTAAAACGATATTTTTACGAAATTTCAGATTTACGAAGCGATTGATTGATTTAATGTAGGCTTATTCGTCCGGGCGGAGCATGGTACAGCACAACAAGGTAAGAATTGCGCCTGTTTTATGGATGTGACGGGGAACGCTCGAGCGCTCTTTGCTCTGATTCTTTGCTCCGCCCCGCGGCCCTTCCTCATACGCTCATAATATCATAATCATAAATTCACTGCACTTCTCAGTCTCGCTACTACTAACCTTTAGCTAAACGTTACAAGATACCTTTCGTATGAATTCTTTTCCCAATCACATTATAATAAATCTATTATAAATCACATTGGGGCACGGGCTCGCCACCCCCCCCCCTCAAACGCTGCCCGTCAACAATTGTTATCATAATTGAGCAAATAATAATATTGACGAGATACGCGCACGAGATAAAAATGATAATATTCTCGAGCTCTGGCCCGCAAGAAGAATCTAATGCATCTTCTAATGCATAAGTAGTCGACCGTTGTATCCAGGTGCGAAGAGGTAAGCGAGTTTTCCGGAGCGAGCCGAATGGCGAAGGCGCGAACGGGAATCGGCTGAGGGGTTACATAAAACCAACATGGACGTCGTAAACATTTTCTCTTTTCCTGCATTCATTGAGGCGAGAATGCACCGAGGACGATAATTGCTCTATGCTGCATTTTGAGAAAGGAACACGTTTCTCACCAGCGAACAAAGGAATGCTCCCGTTCCGTTACTTAACCTCAAATCTGAAAAGTCCATTATTCCCAAAACGAGGACTTTATAATCGGCACGTAGACCAGCCATGGAATAATTATGAACTAATAACTAATTATCGCGAGGGATAATTCAATGGGACATCGGCAAACGGCTAAGGGGGAATCCGAGGGAATTCACCGTGTGTCCCGTGTCACCGGCTCGCTATTCGGACGTATTAAGAAGAGGAGAGGGGCGCAGTCGTAATCATTCGCCGATAGCGTTCGCTTCCGCGTTTTCAGCACAAGCCTCCGCTGCTGTCGAAGCGTGACGCCGACAAGGGAGCGAAACGGAACGAAAAGGGGTACAACACAAAAGAGGGTGCTACAAGTAGTGGTAGTGGTAGTGGTAATAGTGGTAGTGGTGGTAGTGGTAATAGTGGTAATAGTGGTAGTGGTAGTGGTGGTAATACTGGTAGTCGTAGCAGCAGCAATAGTAGTAGTAGTAGTAGTAGTAGTAACAGTTGCCACGAACCTCGAGGTCCTCGTAGGTGCGAAAGGCGAGTATGGCAAAGCCATCGATTATGTCCTCCTCGAAGATGGGCTCCTTGGGCTCCTTGCACTGAGCGCCGGTCCCCGCAGCGAGAGCCGACTTCTTTCTAGGCCGAGGTGGCCGGGGCGGCCTCGGCGGCCTCGGGTGCCCGTTGTTGTCGCGCGGCCTCGTCCTCGGTGCCGCGGTCGCGGCACCGTCGATCCCGTCCTCCTCCTCGCCACTGTGGCTATCCTCGGCGGCTCCGGGCGCAGCCGACGGCTGCCGCGGCAGCTGGAGCTGGTGATGCTTGGCCTCGCGCTGGGCCAGCATCCGCTGGGCGCGCTCGCGCCGCCGGTTCCGCTGGCTGCGCTGCTTCGCCTCAATCTCCATCGTCGTGCCAATCGCGCCGCCGGGGATGGCGGAACTCGTCGCCACGGCTGTAGGGCCGACGCGCGTTAGCGTCGGCTCGCCGATATGCTGAGCCCTTGGCTGCGCGTTCTCTGCTCTAGCATTGCCGTTCGTGTTCCAGGCCGAATTTCTCAAGTTGACATTGACATTGACATTGACGTTGGCGTTGGCGTTGACGTTGGCGTTGACGTTGGCGTTGACGTTGACGTTGTGGCTACCGTTATTGCTACTGTTGTTGATAAAGCTGCTGCCGAGCCAGACACTGTTGCTTAAGACAGCGGCGTCACTACGGATACCAATTGCGCAAGCTGGTGCTTGCGCTACTCCGATCGTTCTGAAGCTTGATGAAAAATCAGTCGCAGCATTTGTTGTTGCTGTCGTCGTAGTCGTAGTCGTCGTAGTCGTAGTCGTCGTAATCGTCGTAGCCGTCGTCGCCGTCGTTGCCGTCGCTGTCGCTGTCACCGTCGCCGTCGCCGTCGTCGTCGTCGTCGTCGTCCTTGTTGTCCGTGTTGCTTTAGCAGTCGACGCCGCCTCCTCCTCCTCGCGCCTCTTGCTCTTGTACACGACGTTGTACACAATTTTTACTTATCTCGAGTATACGAAATATCCGCCGACGGCTATACTCGCGACGGCGATGCTTAATACTTTGCCAACACTCGTTACTTGCCCGAGTATATCCCGGGTACGCGTGTCTTTAACTTTCTTTTTTTTTTTTAAATGTGCACGCACTTGTTCACTGATCAGCTGACGACACACGCGCGCACATGTAAAAATAATCGATGCACCACTGCTCCAGGCTCTGATAGCGGTGGAACTATTAATTAAGAGCGACGTAACACTCGTCGGTAGGTAAGGACTTGCCACGGTCCTCCCTCTTCCCCCCTCATGCCTCCATGATAACAATAATGACAGGGTGGACGGCGTTCCTGGTTCATCAAGGAACTGGCTTTGGAACGTCCTGGACTCCGCTGAGGTTAAAAGCGTAGGAAGTGGTAATGCACTTTAAGCATCGATCGCAGCCTTTCTCTCTCTCTCTCTCTCTCTCTCTGTCTTTATTTGTCTTGCTCTACTCGACTGACTTCCTTCCTCGGCTTGTTTCCCTTTGACTGGTAGAGTTCCACAACGGTTCCACGGCTGAGGCTAAAATAAAACAAGTCATAGTTACAAAAGAGCCAAATCATTTTATTTCTTTCATTCTTTCATTCTTTCATTCTCTCTCTCTCTCTTTCGTCTCTCTTTCGTCTCTCTTTCGACTCTTTCAGACAGCCGCGCGCGGGCAAACATTAAGAGACAAACGGTGCCTCGTTTCTTCGACTCTCCGTAACACCATTAAATCCATTTAATTGGAAAGCGTATTATTATACGTGCTGCATCATTGTGGTAGGTGTTCCCTTGAAGACCGACAGCCCGGTAATGTCTCCTTACGATAATACAAATACACGTATCCAAGTGGCCACTCACTCTTCACTCTATTTACTTTCTAGCCATTGTTAATGGTGCGCGGCTTATAATGCAGCGTAATAAAGCAAGTAAGGTCGTACGTACGTGTACGTAGAATACGCGCGGGGGCTCGTACGTAAAAACATATCGACACACGCACGCGTGCGCGAGGAGCACTTATGCACGCACAGGACACGCACGAGACAAATATATATATATATTTTTTTTTTTTATAAAAGGCTATTATTATTATTATTATTACGTGGATGTAATTGAGTCGACTCGACTCGAATCGGTGCAATGGCTTAATTTTCGTTACGGCTGAGGTGAGTCGCGAAGCGTATGGATTCTCGGCCGAGCAAATATTTTGCGTAAAGACGTCGGTAACTCGCGACCTTGAGCCCCTACATGGTTATATTGTTGTTGTATCTCAGGCAGGGAGTTAAGGGGCGCGTTGGAGTTGCCTGGCGGAAGGTCCACTCCCGGGCAACACTTCTGGTAAATCTCATTCGCACCCCCTCCCCCCAGCCCCCCTCCATGCATGATTCGCACGGGATCAAAGCTTCTCGTGCTCGGGGGTAGCCTGTAGTCGCTCAAATGTCGAAGTAATCGTCACTTTCGCTCTGACGCACGTGCAGTAGAGACAAGTGCGCGACGAAGAAAAAAGTGGTTCCTTTTTCCAGCGTCCCATTGTTTACGCGAGAGATTCGCTTAACGGAGCGAAGGACTCGGCCCAGAGCCAACCCCGGCAAATAAAATCTCGTCACCGCTCTTTTCCATCTCAGTGCAGCCATTCATTTCCACACCCCCCCACCAACATCGCCACCGCCACCCTCACTCCCCGCTTCTACAGCCAATACACAATTAAGCATGGTTGGTTCCCCCCCTGTCCAAGTCGGGGATCCCGTTTCGGGCATTCGAGCCCCCACACACCCACCCACCCACACCCCGGACGATTGTTATCACACCAGCAGCCGTGCGTCCCGAGCGCTTATCAGCGCCGGACTCGTCACTCCTATTTTCGATGGCTCGAGCAATTACGTAAAAGCAAAGAGTTTCGTTTGACGGACGATCTGGGACGTTCGCACGCGCCCAATATATTCAATATGTCCACGTGCTAATTTATGCGGAGCTGCAGCCGACCCAACGTACCCCAAACACGACCATCTACCTAATCAGATTTATTCTAGGTACGCTTAACGCGCTACGCAATATGACAACATGACGTAAGGGGGGGAATCGTCAACAGGCTCGCTCCTTACAATTTTTCGCCACTTCATTTTGCGGTTTCGATCATTGATGATCCCATCTGCTAAAGAATTCGCCCAAGAAATTCGTCCGAGGCCTACGCAGAATTACCGCGTGCGATCGATTCCGTTAAAATCGCATCGCCGTCATCGTATCCATCGAACGGTCGGCAATGACAACAAAGCGATGCGTAAGAGCCGCTCGCGCGTACTCGCACGCACCCAACAGCCACACGAGCCCTCCCTCCCCTCCTCACCACCAATAACCTTCTTTATATCGATTACACAGGCCATTTTGATGTTTCGCGGCAATGCCAGGTGTACCTGGCGCCCAAATACCCTGACCTCAGATCTCGTTCGACTTTACTGCCGTACTTTCAATGTCGTAAGCGTCCCCTCCCCTCCCCCACCCCCTGACACTTCTCGGGCCTTCGCCACTTAAAACGAAGACGTTTGCGAGAGCTCGAGAAGAATAGCCATTAGCGGCCATTGGCGTGCCAGTGATTAGCGACAGGGCACAACGTATACGTCGTACCATCCATGCGCGATTTCGCTCAAGCATTCCCCTTGGTAATTGGGGGGATGGGGGGATGGGGGGGTCCTATTGGCCCTATACCGCCGCGGCGAGCAACAACAGGACGAATGGTGCGCGGTCGCCGGCTCATTGGAAAGTGAAAACCGTTTAATTAAATAAACGGCGAGCCTCCGTTGTGACTTTTCAACGGATTCGCCCGGTGGCGGGGGAGGGGGTGCGTGCGTGCGTTGTCACCGGTGTCGTCTTAGTTAACTGGATGTCGGGACAAGCTGAACGATCCAGCAGAGCTTCTGGAGCTAGTAAAAACGCCAACCAACGACCGAGCCAAAGGACAAAAGAAAAGCCAAAGTTTTCGTAGAGAACGGATCGCCTCACCGCTTTCCTCGCCTCCTCAACTTGCAATACATTTGTCAACGGAAGTCGTTTGGTAATCTGCCTTTTGTTCCCCAAAGCACACGGCTCGCGCTTCGTAATTTCTTATCCTGATTATCACTCTCTCTCTCTCTCTCTCTCTCTCTCGAGTGCCCACCCTATTCAACAACTTTCACGTAGAACATGGTTTTTCTGCTCCCTTGGCTGGCTCGTGATGGGCGGGGGGGAGTGGATGGATGGAAAGAAGAAGAGGGGATGATGCACGTACGGGGCCGCGCACGGGGTTATCGGGGTCCCTGGAGCCATTGCGCTAGCATTACCGTCAAGACGTGACGGAAGAAGAGGCATCGACCGGGAGGGACGGGCACTCCGTCGCTTCGAGGAACAGCGGGATTCGTAGGATAGGGTTGGAATCCGAACACTGGCTTCGATTGACTCGATGCAGTCAGGAGGGACTGCCTAGGATAACGACGCGGGGAAGAGGATGAGGCGCGAAAACTTCGTCTCCGTCGCCTCGACGACGTCGGATCGTCATTGACATTTAGAATCGCGATGACAGGTAGCCCCAATAACCCTCTCCCAGACTAATTCGCGGCCTCGCTGTCTCTTTCATCCCCGTTCCCGTACTACACTACGGTGATTGTAAGGCCCGTGGCTGCGTGCGGTTAAGTTGCAACTCCGTCACGGATGGCCAATACGCCATCGTCGTATCGTACATTGTTGGGGATTCAAAAGCAGCGAGGAGAGGCGGCCGGCCACGGGGGGAGGAAGGGGATGAGGAGAGGGGGGCCAGGGTACGAAAGGGCAAATGCCTTCGTATAGCTCGCGGGTGCTCGGACTACTCCCTTGCGGGCCCGATAAAACGGAGGGCTAAACCGGCGGCTGCTCCGTTCCTGTCCGAGTCGCCGTGGCTCGCGCACACTCACACGCGCCCGAGGAGACAGCCGCGCACGTATGCACACGGGAGGATGGAAACGAGGTTCACCACTGTCGTCGGCTACTTCTCCGTTATAATACTTCCTTCCTTCCTTTGGGTGTGCGCGAGACCGAACGAGCGACCGAGCGACATCATCGTCATCAGCAGCAGCAGCAGCAGCACCAGCAGTACGGCGGCCAAGAGACAGGCAGAGAGCGAGAGAGAGAGAGAGAGAGAGAGAGAGATGGTCGTAGCCGCCCGAGAGGCAGCAGACCAGCAGGAGCAACTACTACGTTTGCTTGCGCACAACGAGCACGGGAATGTGCCGCACGTCCCTCCCGAACGCCTCGCGAAAGAACAGCCAATACTGCCCCGCTGTTCCCTGCTGTCGTTACTATTGCTGTTGCTGATGCTTCCCAGAAAGCGCATTCACGCATGTAGTGAGCCACACACGCATGGCTATGCTCGAAAGAAGAAGGCCCTGGTGTAGTGAGCGAGGGGGGGCGGCGGCGGCGACGGCGATAGAGAGAGTGTCTGAGAGAGAGAGAGAGAGAGAGTGAGAGAGAGAGAAACGGATAGGAGGGCTAGTAAGCGAGCCGAGTAGCGGGAGTGAGGGAAAGAGACAGACAGACAGACAGGCAGACAGACAGAGTTGAAACCAAGTTTTATTTGCGCGATTCCACGGGTTCGTTAGATCGTGGTAAGATTCGGTTCCCCGCAGCCGGCCGATGATCCCGCGATCCGACTTCTCTTCTTCTTTCCTCTCACCACCAGCTAAGCACACTTCACTTCACTTCAACTCTCTCACACTCACTCTCTCTCTCTCTCCCTACACACAACACGCACAAGCTTATATCTATATACGTACACGCGCGTAGATATTTCTCGGACGGATTGGCGAGACGCGGCCGAGTGTAATAAAGCGCGCGCGCGCGCGCGCGCGTCAGAGAGAGAGAGAGAGAGAGGGACGAAATTCTCACTGCGATCTTTCAACGGCGCTTTATTCATGCACGGAGAGAGAGAGAGAGAGAGAGAGATACACGTACATGAGGTACAAATGTACACACGGGACCCAGAGCACAGTCAGCAGATACAGAGAGACGAACGAGCGGCAGGCAGCACGGCACATACACAGGGAGAAAAAATGAGCGAGCGAGCGCGAGAGGGAGGAGAGGAGAGGAGAGGAGAGGAGAGAGAGAGAGAGTGAGAGAGAGAACGAGACACGGACGCACAGTTGCAGCCGCACACGTACGTAAGTAGTCGCGAGCGAGCGAGCGAGCGAGAGAGCGCGCGCACGCACGCACTTAGGCGGTCCCTGGCGTTTCTTTATCGGCGAGAACCACCGCGGACGATGTATTTTCGACGGCAAAAGAGCTTCTGCAGAGGAGCTCGGCTCTCGAGGCGATGCCGTGCACTCGCTCTCTTGCTTTTGCTCTCCCTCCTGCCCCTGCCACAACCCCGGTCCCACTCACTTTTGCCAGCCAGCTCGCTCGCAATCTTCTCTCACTCGCTCACTCGCTCACTCGCTCACTCGCTCACTCACTCGATCTGTCTCTGTCCCGCGCGCGCACTCTGCCAGAATTGAAAGAACAAGAGCGAGAAGGAGAAGAAGCCCCCGTCGTATCCTGTACCTCCCGAGCTCTTTTTCTTATTCGCTCCCGTGGACTTATCGCGCAGAAGAGCACAGATGCACAGGTCGAGGCAACTGATGAAGCAACTTACACTTCTTCCTTGTTGGTTTGCGCACACGGAGGACGGCAGAATGGGCGGAGGGGGGGGGAGGGGATCGGAGGTTTTAATATACAAAAGGGTATTCCGCACGCACTGATTCTCTGTTTTCCTCTCTCCGAGTTCGTCTCTCCCTCGGGTCTCCTCGAGTGTCTTCTTTCCTTTGCGCCTCCTCCACCTCCACCTCCACCTCCTCCTCCTCCTCCTCTCCTCGGCCGTTCGATCCTCCTGGCTCGGTCGGCGCTGCCGCTGGCGCAGCTCTCGAGCAGCCGAAGCGAGAGAGCGATCGGGAGACGAGGAGGCGGATAGAGATAGACGCACGATAGACACGGAGGTAGATGGCTGATAGAGGGACAGCGGCGACGGCGGCGTTGGTAGTGACGATGGAGGGAGACGCGGTCGGAGGGTGAGGACGACGAGAAACAGCGGCTGCGGCGGTGGCGACGGCGGCGGCGGCGACGACGACGACGACGGCGGCGGCAGCAGCAGCAGCAGCAGCAGCAGCAGCAGCAGCAGCAGCAGCAGCAGCAGTAAAACGAGGAATATGAGTATGAGTAGGAGGAGGAGGAGGTGGAGGAGGAGGAGGAGTAGTAGGAAGAGTAGGAGTAGGCGATGGTCGAAGAGAGCGCGATAGAGCGGTTCGAGGGATGAAGAGAGGCGAGGGGCCCAGAGATTTTCTGTTGTTTGCCGGAATGGCGGACGCGCACACAGGCATAAAAGTAACTCCCGACACGACTTGGGCACAAGGGACCTTCGCGCGGCAGACGTACGCGCGTTCCTGCCAGTGGCAGAGCACTGGGGCTTAGCGCTCGGGAGCTCGGCCCACGTTACACGTACAACACGTACAACACGTACGATACGTACGATACGTACACACAGGTACGGCTCATACGCAGCGCAGGCCAGGAGCCACAAGTACACATCCGCGCTCCCGTGGCCACCACTGATGTTACCGCCGTTACTTTTCCTCAAACTGATTTTCCCGATCCCGCTGCTGCACTTTGGCCACCTCCTAGAGGGCCACCATTCGTGGCCCTACACACATTCACGCACAGGGTAGAGCGAGCGAGCGAGCGAGAGAGCGAACGAGAGAGCGCGCGCGCGCGCTCACCCAACTCGAGGCAGGGGGCCGGGGAGCCAGTGGCGGTCTCGAACTGCTCCCGGACGCCGCTAATCCCTAATCGTCAGTTCCCGATCGCGAACTCGCCACTCCCGACGACTCACACCTCTTCGATTCTCTCTCTCTCTCTCACTCACTCACTCACTCACTCACTCACTCTGTTTCATTCCCACTTTCTCTCCCACTTTCTCTAGGACTTCTTACGCTGACCAGCCACGATCTTCCTTCCTTCTTTCCTTCCTTCCTTCCTTCCGTCCCACCCTTCCCCGCCCTTCCTTACCTCACCTATTGCTTCTTATCTGTCTGGCCTCTCTCGTTCTCTCGTTCTCTCGGTGGCTCGGTTGTTCGCCTTCCAGCAGCAGACCCGGGGGCGTGCACCTACGCGCACTAGAGCACCAACACAAGCCGAGGACGAGCGAGCGCGCCTCGCACACACAGACGCGGGAAGACACGCGGCGTACGGCACACACATGCATGCATGCATGCATGCATACACAGTATAGAGCACAGGGAACACGACGGGCTTACAGAGGAAGAGAGGCAAGCACGCACCCTCACGGCGACGGGGGACAGCGATCGAACGCGGGCCTCGCGGTTATTTGGGAGGGGGGGGGGTGGGCCGAAGGAGAAGAGTCCGACAGAGCGATGTCGTCGAGGGTCCGAACGAGCGGCTCTCTGCCAACGGGGGCAGCAGAAGGACTAGCGCCCTTGCGGACGTTGCCGCATCCGTGAGCCCGTCGAGCTGTGCTCCACCGCTGACTTCTCCTGCGCACCGACGTGACCCACGCACGGCACACAAGCCAAGCCGAGGGCGATGCGTTGGCCCCCCAGACGCCGTTCTCGCGTTTCCCGGCAGGGGGCTCTGACGCGGTACCCCGCTCGCTTGAGCCGGCAACGCCGCCGCCGTCGCCGCCGTCACCGTCGCCGTCGTCGTCGTCGTCGTCGTCGTAGTAGTCGTAGTCGTCGCCACCACCACCACCACTACCGCCACTACCGCCACCACCACCACTACCGCCTACCGCCACCGCCGCCGTCGCCGTCGCTACCAGTGCCTCCACCACCGGCGAGTGCGATCGCGACGGGGACGCACCCGACTTGGCTATGCCAGCGGCCCCTAGCGGCGCGCATTTTCACTCTAACCGACAGTACGGCTCGTCCTCCCGTATATACCCACGGGCCCACGGGACACCCGCCGCTTCCTTCCTTCCTTCCTTCCTTCCTTCAGCCCTTCCTTCGTTCGGCCCTTCCCTATACTAACCTAGCCGTACACGCACATATATATATATATGTATACGTATATCGCGTGAGCATTAGGTACGACCCCTGAAAGCCCAGCTATTCTTCCCCCAGCTATGTTCTGCCCCATTAAATTCTGACTTCCCTTGTCCGGAGCTCTAGTAACGTACGAGAGGAGCAGCTCCTCGTCATCCTCTCGCCCTTGTCCTCGCCCTTGTCCTCGCCCTTGTCCTCCACGCGTGTCCAACTCCCTTTCAAGCAGGCCGGGTATCTGCCTTACCGGCACCCTGCTCCTTCAAACAGGTGTCCAAGCTCACCGCTCACTTACTTTTTCCATATCCCTAAGCACGGGTCGTACCCCCACCCCCACACCCACACCCACACCCACCTCCAATTAACATCTTAATAATAATAATAATAGTCATGTGGATGCCCTATTGAATTCAAATGCTCTGTGAAGGAAAGGAAAGGAAAGGAAAGAACGTGATGATAAGGCGCACCGGTGCTCATTAACTCTGAATGTTAATAGAGGAATTATAAAATGTTCAAACCCCAATAACCCCAATAACCCCAATAACCCCGCCCCGCGGTATCCTATATTTGAAGTCTTAATTATCCATTGGAAGGCAAAGCTAATGTTCACGAAGAAGCGGCAAAATCTTTACGTATAAGCTATCATCTGATTTTTTTTTTTTTTTTTTTTTCTCTCTCCAAACGAATAAGTTACTTTATACATTTTTTTTTACTGTAATTTTTTAGTTGTAAATTAAAATTTAGTGCCTCGCCATACCATTCCAACACCATATATCCAGGATATCCAGGATATCCGGGATCCCAATACTTATCCCACTACTGTACTTGATGATCCGCTATGACGGTGATAATAATAATAATAATAATAATAAAAATATACGTTACAGTTGCTGTTTATGATTGTGTGAAATATTGTATGAGCTAATATCGATGATAATAAAATAATTATAATTATTGTGTTACGTAAGAAACGTCGACATTATTCGATGTTTTTTAATTCTCGATTCAATTGACGAATGTAAATTTATACGGCACAAGACACCTTTTCAAATACTGTCATTTATATATAAAAAAAAAAAAAAAAAAAAAAAAAAAGAACTTTTTAAAATTTAATATCCATGCCGATAAAAAAGGAATCTTCATCAATACACGTAAGTAATGGTAATAATAATAATACTTTCGACGTAGTAATTTTGATCTCACAATACGGAAAAGGCCAATATTTATCATTAACGTTTAAATAAATAATAATAATAAAATTTATTGCTCGTGCGTTGCAGAACGATGCATAAAAGATAAACAGTATGGGCTTGTAAGGTAACGATCCCAATTGTTGAATTCGCTATTAGAATACCGATACATTTATAATATTATCGATCATACAATAAATTTAATTCAAACGTATTATAAATAATTTCATTATCTTATTTATAATATTTATTAAATAAGGAATTATTGATGAAAGTGTTTGTCGATAAGCTTTTTTGATGTTATTAGATTTTCTGCAAAGGTTTTCCATTCTATTCATTACAATTCATTATTCATTAAATGACTATTAGTTTATTAAAGAGATAAATGTATAAACTATTTAATCTTTATTTCATCGTGATAATAATTTTTATTATATTGTATTAATTACAATTATATAAGATAATGCAATGATATTCATATTTCATTCTATAATTGATAAATGCACAGTTTTTTGGTATTTTTTTATTTTTATTTTTTTATAAATAACTTTTACGTTTGCAGTAATAAATTTTCCATTTACATTTTATACGCACCTTATTACTATTCAACGAATATTATAAATAATGATTATGAGTAACGATTCTGTATACAATGTTATGAGCGCTTCTATTTCCTTACACGAGTATTACCTAAATATTAATTTTTTTCAATTAATTCTACGTGTATAAACTTTCGCATTATTTCTTATTACCTATAAAGTCGTAACACTTTATTACTTTACAATTAAATAACAACGGATTACTAATTTTTTATTAATTAATTAATTAATTAATTAATTAATTAATATCTGTTATATATTAAAAGATTCAAATTGTCGAATCATTAACAATTAAAATCTGTTGTCTTAGACTAATGTTTTATAGCAAATAATTTTGTGGTCCGTAATATAATTTCTAAAATTTCTTTACCACAGAAAATATTCGAAAATATGATGCATGCAATTTTTTATAACGATACCTTATTCTGCAGCATTATACCCTTAATAATGACAGTTAATATTTCAAGTACATACATTTGCAAATAGTAAATATATACTTTACAGTAATTGCTTTTTTTTTTTTTTTTTATCAGTAAAAAGTTGAATTCTTTAATATTCAATGGCTCCGCGAGATGGCACTGTAAGCAGGGATCATAAATATACAGAGGAGATAAATCGAATCTTATCAATGACACTTAATAAACATCTGTCTATCATCGATCGAAAGTGATTTACAAGTGTAAATATCAACTTAATATTGTCATTCGACACAGAAATATTTAAATAATCAGAACCCGAACTAATTTAATAAAAAAGCGATCCATTATAATTTCATTCTGTTTAAAAACGTTTCTATATTTTTAACTTCATTTAATAGGTTAAAAATATATTTTTTTTTTTATTTACATTTGTATTATGTTCTTCAAGATACAATAAAGTCATATTTAGAAACTTAGGCTCAGAAATCATCAAATACCAATAGAATATTTAATTTCCTAGTTTTTTAATACAAAATTTATTAATTTTGTTAAAAAATACACAAGAAATGAGATTCTTTATCATTAATCAACAATAAATATTGATTCTATATTTATAAACTAATATCTCAACATTATGTATTAATTATGTGCACTAATTAGTAATTAGTTATTAATATTTATTAATAAATATCTTTTTGGACAAACATTGTGTAGTTAAGAAAAAAAAAGCTGATACTTTTTTTTAAAATCAATTATTATATATATATATATGATGTACTATTTTTTTTCAAACTTCTTATAGCTATCCTTAAATGATTTAGTAAAATTTAAATAATACTTTTCATTTACCTAAATGTTCTTCACAATGGAATTTCACAAGAATTACAATGACAAAACTTTCGTTCGAATAGATTGTAAAAATGTTTAAAATTTCTTTTTTATATCATTTCCGAGAATGTCGCGCGGAAGCGTAATGTTTTACAAGTTAAAAAAAAAAACATTTCTACAATTTGGAAAAAAAACGTTAACGACGTATTTAAAAGCAATTGATTTTAATGACCATGAAAAATTTATATCCTGCGTGGATTTTAAATTTTATTTGTAAAAAACGTGTGCAGTCTAAAGATACGTGTGTCCTAAAAACATACTTCAAGTAAATTTATGAAGAAAACATCCAAGGAAAAGAAAAAGATTCTCTTAAAAAATGTCTTTTTGACGCGTCCTTATATCAGGCATCATATTTCACTTTGAAAGGGTTATACATAAATATATAAGTAGAAATTGTCTGAAATATACGCAGTATACGGTACTACAATATGAAATTCAGTGTAGACTTTTTTTATTCCTTATTACCGGGGTGTCTCAAAACTTACACAAATCGCCAGTGTTTTAAACATTTTAATTGAAAATACCAAGAAAAGACAAGGCGCCAAATGCTTAATGTCCAATAATTAATGCAACAGATGACGATTAGAATTAAATGTCACGTTGGATAATTAATATTTTCGGCAAAGGTTATGATTAGCAAAACAACAAACTTATGGGTAGAGCAATTGTTCTAATAAAAATTAGATTCAAACGCCTATAATGTTTTTAATCCACTGTCTCAATCACTTTAACAGTCAGTTTTAAAGATCTTTGCCGCGTATTTCTGCAGATCACCAATTATTTATCGTACATACTTTAGAAAAATAGGTTTTTGAAAAGTCATTCGCGTACATTCGTTGCTACATGCGTGTGCACGTGCATTTGTGAGAACACGCGTGCTATTCGTGGACAATTAGAATATGTCCGAGCCACGACACGATAAACACGAAAGCTATTTTGTGTAATAACATACAAGATTTTTTTTGTAACAGTCTCTTAGTTAAGGTGAAGTGAAAATTATAAATAAACGTTTCGTCTTAAATGTATTGAAATAAATTCGAATGCGTGACAAGTCGCTTAGTCAAAACACATACAAGATACACTAATTTTGACGTCCTTTGATATTATGAAAATAATTCTCTAATTGTCGTGAGTATTACCATTGGATTTCTATATAAAATAGAATAGAAAACAAAAGAATAATGGAAATGTTGCGAAGGAAATAGTTTTATGAATGAATGTAAGGTGTTAATGAATCGGTTTGACAATCATAACACTGACATTGAAAATGAGCCCTCGGGTTTTTTCGTTAGACCACATATTACAGAGGGAATAAAATTACGCAACAAAAATATATAGAAAGGGTAATTTTATACAGAAAAAAGATAATTTCAGAATTATTGCCAATTATGCAGTTAATTGTTTTCGATTGATTAGACTCGGACAATTTTTCCTTAATTTATTTATCTATTAACACTTTTTTATTCTTATTCGATAAAGTATTTTGTTTATTAATGTGCCAGCGCGAAATAAATGAAACACATACTTTCTGAAATGCAATTTAGGCTTTTGTTGAAATCCACGTATACGTCTATGCGTCGGAAGACTAAAATATAGATATAAATTTTAATTTTATTGATAAATCATTAAGGAATCGAGAAGATTAACGTAATGAGTTAAGCTAGTGGTTAATTCAACACGAATGCTGTTACTACATCTGGAATTATATAACGTTATTCAAGCGCACAATGTGATATATATATATACACAAACATGTTTTTAAAGGATATAAATACGAAACGGTGAACTTGCAATAACGTTTCACGATATCATTCTAGCGCTCTCGAGGGATAATAATAATAATTCAAGAGCCGTGGATTAATTCTGGAGTCATTAATATTCGATAAGAAACCCAAGTTCATATTGATTTAATTATTGATTTTGACCGAAATTGGTATTTTAATATAAAAAAAAAAAAAAAAAAAAAAAAAAATAAAAAAAAAAAATAATGACTTGAGGAATAATAATATATCGTTTCCACGTGTTTTTTAGAAGTCGTGAGAACACGAGTAACGTAAATACGTTTACGGTCGCGACCGGAGGTGTGAGAGGGATGGGGGCGGGGGCGGAGGGGAGTAAAGGAGAGGGCACGGATGCTAGGTCAATCCGGGGTAGAGCTTGGAGGCGCAAGGTTGAAGGAAGCGCGTGTAGCCGCGTGCATGTGCGGAGTGAAGCGTAACCGAGGATCGGAAAATCCTGCCTTCATCGTCTGATTATTTTTCTTTTTTTTGTTTTTCTTTTTTTTTTGTTTTTTTGTTTTTGTAATTTTGGAATAGATTACGCGCGCTTTGCTTTTTCGTTAGAAGCCGCGTATTGGGAGCGTCATCGGCTCGGGCGCGTTATTCTCATAATTGCATGCTTACACACACAGAGAGAGAGTGAGAGAGAGAGAGAGAGAGAGAGAGACGGTCGCGGGCCCGTACGCACTTCGTTCTCCGATCGTGGGTTCGCGCGCCAAGCCGCTCCGATGCAGAAGTAAGCGGTTCCATTGTCGGGAGCTTAACCGCAAACGATCCGGGCGCCATTGCGCACCGAGCTCAGGAGATAATTACGGGCTTGTGTAATCGCCCGGCTCGCATCGGCCATTGTAGTTAAGTAAATAATTAAATAATGTAAATAAATAAATAAATAATAATGTAAATAAATTGATAAATAAATGAATAAGTAAATAGATAAAGCGGATCTGGCCATCCTCGGGGGTAATACAACATTTTGGGAAAACTGTATGAGGTCGGCTCGCACCGTTTCGCTAAGTGTGTTAATAGATTACGGGGTTGGCTCGGCGTCGAGCAGCGTTCGCGACCACGACGTCGACAGCCTTCTCTTGGAAGTCTCTCCTCTGGCTCGCGTGGGCAGTCACACGGCAGCGGCAGCGGCAGCGGCAGCGGTGGCGGCGACTCTCGTTCCCTCGGTGGCAGCGGACGGAAGGATTCCTTGGAGGTCGTTACCTTCTCCCGATGATCGCTTTATACTACGCGCGCTCACGTACACACGGAATCGCGCATACACACCGCTACGGGGAGGACGAGGGACGAGGGAGGCGGGAGGAGGTTGAGGAGGTTGAGGAGGAGGCGGGACGGGAGGAGGCGGGACGGGAGGATAGTAATGCACGGAGGCCAGAGCAGCTGCTTCCCTCCATTAAATTATCGCCTAATCGAATCGCTAATGAGATAAGATGGGGGAGCGCGCGCGCGCGCGCGCACGAAAGGGAGTTGCGTTGCTACGCTATTCTTTTAATCCTTTTCCCCTTTCCTTTTTTTTTTTGTTTTCCTTGTTTTCCTTGTAAACTTCAGCTCGGTTCAATCGCAAGGGTTCAACGCGGATGCGGCGATACTCGGGTGGAACTGACTTTTCTTTCCAGCTATATATATATATAACTAACTTAGATGATTGTCGCTTATTTTCTGACGTCCCGTACTTCCCAGGGCGGCCCTCTTCTACACGAAGCCCCCCCACCCCCAACCCCAATAACCCCCAAATAAAACTCAATAAATAAATCAAGTTGTGCGCGAAACGGGCCGTCCTTTTTTTTACTTCATAGCCTATATACGTTAATAATGGCTCGGACGTTAATTTTAAACTTAAAGAAACCGCTTAAAGAAATATTGCTAGGAGTATTTGAAAAAGCAGCAGAGGCCAGAAATTACGGATCTGCGTGCGTATCTTCGAGGGTAAAGTAAAGTACTTGCAGAGGCGCAGCTTCAATCCAACAACGTAGAGTCAGAATGAATTTAATTCTGTTCAAGGAGTCTACGATACTTTTTTTTTTTTTTTACAGCTCGTTCCCGAGGGCAATAGAATAGAAATGTCAAAACAATGCTTTGAAACCATCACAGCCTCTGGTTTCTTCTAAATTTTTTTTTTTTTTTTTTTTTTTTTTTTTTTAAAAATATAATAAGAACAGAGTATCGGTTTAATTATTATCCAATGCCCTGAAACACATCGTATCGTTTAACCCTGAATTTTTAATGAAACGTTTAAGGAACCTTTTTTTTTTTTTTTTTTTTTTTTTGTAATTTACTTCTGTTGCGTATCCGTAATTAAATTATTAAAGGTAAAGCTATTTGTCTCTCACAAGCACAGTCTCACGACGAGTAGGAAACGAATGTTAAATGCTTCGATCCCATGCCTCTTTAGTCTTCCAATAAACAAAACGCATCAGTTAAAGAGATAAAAACGTAAAATTATAAAAGAATTTATGTAGTTCGTGTTCGATTCATTCAATTGAATTAGAATAGCAACTTATAGTTCAGAAAGAGTAGATAATCCGAATATTGAATAGGTTATTGGAAGTATACGGAAAGTTTGAAAAACGAAAGAAGAAACAGTCGTTCTTCAATGAAGTAAAGAATATAATGTTAAAATAAAAGAAAAATAAAAAAAGGAGATCCGCGCGAAGATTCTCTTTTATTACACGTACACCCAATAAATTAATTAATAAATAAATTTTTTTTTTTTACATTCTCTTATCGATATAAAGTAAATATTTTAAAGGAACCTGCCATTGAGTACAATCCGGCTGTATCAATTATATTTATATAAAAAAAAAAAAAAAAAATGGCGACGCTGATATTATTGATTATTGAAATTTAATAGAAAGTACGGGTCAACACAATCTCTGGTTTACACAAAGCATTTAAGTTAAATAATGAAATCGTTATTCGAAAGGACAGCTATTCGAATTACGTACACAGGCTTCATTTAAAAATATTTAAATAAAAAAAAAAAAAAAAACACGGAGCCATTGATTAGCCATTAGTATATACCATGACAATATTTAGCCGTTGAAAATGAATGAATGTGAAGTCTCAATGTATGCGTCCTCGATACAAATTAATTACGTTCTCTTGTTAGAAAACAACGAAGAACGTGGGTGGTATTAGGTATAATCGAATATCAAATACAGTTAATAAATATATATATATATATAATAAAAAAAAAAAAACTATGAAGCTGGCCGTGAAAGGAAAAGTAGTAATCTTATGATTAAATCGCGAGGTTTGAAATGTTCGAAAGTTATTAAATATTCTTTTAACATTGCCATCGCAATACCGACGACGTTCTCTATATGCGTGTACGTATTTATTCAAATTTTAATGGGGAAAAGGGTTCTTTTATGATTGATTAAATGACTGATAAACTTATTACTCGTATAACGTACAATGTTCGTTTTAATATACGTGCGATAACGGCACTACCAATCCTTGAATTAATTTGTAAGTTATACGTAAATTACATAAATAAAACGATACGATACAATAAGAATTTTATTAAATTAACAAACACGTTAAGTTAAAAAATATCTTTTGTAAATATAAGAGTTTAACAATTCAATTCAAGCAAATATATTAAAGTAGAAGTGTATATATGTATATAAATATATAAAGGAAGAAGAGAGGATGTTTTTGTTTATAATGAAGTGATACTGTAATACTCTTAAGAAAATATGGGATAAAGTTAAATGTGACCATCTAAAGAGGCCTTGCTCGAGTCTTTATAAATTAATATTATATTATTAGTAACAAGTTACATTACTTTGAAGGCATTGTCGTTATTTATATGTTTATGGCAGTGCACCTTTTGCAATAATTGAAAGAAGAAAGAAAAAAAAAAGAAAAATAATACTAATCCGATACCAGATCAGGCAATTGTTATCTTAGGCTTAAGGAAATTAATTATTGTTCCAGTTTTGGATTTCCATACTGCGAGGGAACAATGAGGTTGTGTTGATTATTTTGAAAAGCACTTTGGAACAGGATAGTCGATTGATTGCCCCCACCAAACCCCTTTAACTATCTCTAAAAATTAATTCAGGATTAGAATTTTTTGTTTTTTTTTTTTTTGTTTTTTTTTGCAATCCTCTTAGTCGCAAGCAGGTAGAAGAAATAAGTGTTTGGCTGTACCACCGAATGCCGCTTCGTTATTCCGATTCCGGCAATATAATTATACAAAACTCGTGCGCACTCATTTGTAATTTTTACTGTAATGTAGTAGAGTAAAAGAACCGAATGGCCCCAACGTCATAGCGATATACGCGATAAAATACACTCTCTGCACCTTTATAGTCGATAAATAATCACCGATTAAACATTGTTATGCAACATTTTATCGATTATGATTACCAAATAAATGTATTCAATTAATGCGGCGCTAACTTTTTTATTAGCATTAAAATTATATACGTATATACGTGTATATGTTTGCATACGTATATTTGGCGAGCATGAGTGCGGGCACGTACAACGTATGTGTATAACGAATAGAAATCTGTGAATAAATTGGACGGGGAAATTAAGAGTAAATTAGAAAAGCACTTTGCGCAGAAATGCATCTTTTTGCAAAAAACCATTCGATCGATTAAAAACAGATGTAACGAATGCAACCAGTGTCAGAGGATCGAAGAAAAATACACGTTCAAGTCACGCATACGAATGCTGATTCTTATATCGGATTCGTTTTTAACGTACCTTTTGTTTATTTATTTAATATTATATAGAATACGTACAATCGATACGTAAATACGTACGTACGTTATGATTTAATTGACTTAAAGGTGAGGCAGATATAAATTTTAAAAAGGTGACTTTGCTCCTGAGGCGCAGAGGACAAGTGAATTTATCATCAATTTATGTACGGTATTTCGTATTAGTTATAATGCATGTAATAATAAAAAAAAAAGAAATGCTATCGATGTCAAATCGAAAGAAATGTAATATCGATAGTTCTCTCTTTTGTTTTTAAAAAGTATACGAAAGCACGGACTTTACTAAGTAATATTGAAAGTATTGGAAAAATTTATATATATATATATACATATATATAAAGAAAATGAATCTATACAGTCGTTAAAGTTTTACAAAGAAGTTGTCGAGAAGCTAACAAAACTGCATCGGGTGTAATTGAAAAATTACGCGTTTTCGAGAATTCAACGTCATCGAGATGAGAGAGAGAGAGAGAGAGAGAGAGAGAGAGAGAGAGAGAGAGAGAGGAGACGGAGTTTGGGAATCCTATGGATTTGCCATTGAAATCGGCGCGCGCCGACGTTCGGACTCAACTCGGTGTCGCGCGACCATTTATGGTGAGATTTCGATCAGGGCAGGTGGCCCAGGTGGGGCCCTCCCCCCCATCTTCTCCTACTCCTCTTACATGCTTGATATTTCGATAAACGCGAGGGAGAAACTCGGAGCGTTTCGCCTCTGACCCGCTGACCGATTTTCCGCATACCCGACACTTCCTTTTTTTCTCGCCTTCTTCTCCTCTCACTCCTCCCCCCCCCACCCCATCCCACCATACAGATGTTCGCGCACACACACGCGCACACAGGCGCGCGCCCAACTCCGTCACACACACACTCTCTCTCTCTCTCTCTCTCACGCACACGCACACAGGCACGCGCACAACTCCGTCACTCTTTCGACAGGCTTTAATTATCGGAGGTGGAGCAAGCAACTTTTCGATCATTGTCGTTTGGTTATTGGCGAAAGGCCATTCGGGTGGTAAGAAGGACGACGTCGCTCGCTCGCTCGCTATTTAATGCCGTAACCGGCAGCTTGCTCCGCGTAGAAGGTCAATAAATACCTTAAACTATAAAATTTACTCGCCACATGGCTTTTCCTTTGTTTTTTTTTTTTTTTTTGTTTTTTGTTTTTTTTTGTAATTTCTCATCCCGTATATTATTACTGCGAGTCGAAGCCGTGGCCGAGTGGCCTGCCCTGGTAATTTTGCAATTTACGTCCGCGACACACGAGCATTATTTATTGTTATCAATTATATTGCCGGTATTATTGCCGGTGTAACGAGCCTCGATCCGTCTCGCTCGGAACGCGCGCAGCCCGGCCAATCTCTACATTTACTTACTTACTTACTTACTTACTTATTCAACTTATATATTCAACTTATTTATTTAATTAAATTTATTTAATTCACTTGTAAGGACGCGCGTATTTTGTAATTAGCTGTACCAGGGCGTCGAGCGTGCCGTGTTTAATTAAAGGTACGATGAAAGTATATGCGTGCACGGGTATGCAGGAGTAGGAGTAGGACCGGTGGATGATGGCGTAATAACGACGCGAGGTCGAAGGGTGCCCGGAGCCCGGGTGCTGGTAGCTTTTGTATAAAAGAAAAAAAGAAAAAAGAAGAAGAAAAAGAAAGAGAGAGAGAGAGAGAGAGAGAGAAAAATTTTTTGTATAGTCTCGGGGACGAGGCGTAGCGGCGAGGCGATGACGTTGAACGAAACGTGGAAGCGCGGGGGCCTCGGTAGCCCCCCGAGTCGCGTCCGTTTTCCCCTCCAGGAGTCGAATGCTCGCCGGTGCACTTAGCCGTCGGGCTTATCGGTCCGCGCATCGATATATATATATATATATATGTATATATGTATATAAATTCTCATTAAACGGTACAAAGTAAGGCGGCGCCGGCATTCCGATGCCGGATTTCATAACCAAGCGTGAGAAAAGGCGTGCGCGCCTCTCGACCGCGGACGTCAAGTCAGTGGTCTTCTTTATAGCGCCCCCCCCGTCCCTCCCGGCCCCCAACAACCCCAACGACCCGCACCGCACCGCCGCTAACCGAGTTAGTCGTCCCGCTGCTGACTGGCCGGGGCACTGGCCGTCCCGACGATGGGCCCCCATAACCTCCCGATCCCCATAACCCCGATTGAGCTCGACGCCCGGTAAGGAAAGGGCAGCGTCTCGGTCCCCGGGCATTCGCCCACGGACGACTCGGTCCAGCTCCCTGTTACCTCGTCCTCGGCTTCGTCTCGGCCTCGGACTGCACGAGACCGACTTCGGTAGTCGTCGGATCTACGAGCCAGCTAACGTATGCGCCCAATTTATCTTCCCAGCGCGTATGGCTTTAGCAATGGCGCTTGGTAAGGGAAAGGGCCCGCCACACGTACACCCGTATTAGATTCTAGTTTAGAGCGTCGGGTTTACCATGTAAAAAGCCGTCGAGCGGCACAATCTTTTGTCCTTCGAAGTCGAATACACTTATCCGGGCAAATGCCATTGTCAATAACTCCCTCTCAAACTTCCCTTCTCGATTTCAAGCCCATCATCACCGTCTCTCTTTCTTTTTCTCCAGTCCTACCTACCTACCTACCTACCTACCTCCCCTCCGAGTAAACCGTCCACCCATCCCCTCGCCCGCTCATACTTTTCGTCAAATAATTGCATATCTTGAAAATTCAAGTAAATCCTGCTCGATCCACACGAGACCTTATTTCATCATCGTCATTGCCCCCCTCCACCCCCGCCCCGACGCTTTTTATCCCCGTTCTTCTTTATTTTCTTTCTCTTTGTCCGTCTCGTTTTACTTCTTTTGTCATTATTTTTTTTTGATAACTGTAATTAAGTAGGCTTTAAAAAATAGGATTTAACGCGCTCGGTGCGTGCAGCTGCGATTTTTCTTTTGTTTTTTCTTTTCTTTCTCTCTTTTGCGCGGAGGCCTACATTGTTACGTGAAAATCGATTGGTTCATAGAAAAATACTCACAACAACTGTGTGTGTGTGTGTAATAATATAGTAGCGGAAAGGTACGCGCACCTAAAGTCTCGCCTACGCCACGATTTTATAATCTTTATTTTTTTTTTTTTTTTTTTTTTTTCTTCTTTCTTCTTCTTCTTCTTCTTTTTCCTTTTCCTTTTCCTTTTCCTTTTCCTTTTCCGTATTCCGTATTCCGTATTCCGCCTCTTAACCCTCTATTGAATTAGGCTCTAATTGCAAATATACGCCTTCGAGAATACTTTTAAAAACGATTTCAATAATGAGTTACGCTTTCAAGAATTTTCATAAAATCCAGCAGCCACTGTAGGCCTTGTATTTACTTAAGATTACGTCATTGTGCTTTTTAGGCTCGTGCAATTACGTAATCTCAAATGTATTCACCTAGCCGCGCAAGCAATATTAACATTGATACTTAGATATACTAAGCGACACTTGTAGATTAGCGATTACGTTTGACTTCAAGGCCATTATCCTTGACAATCTTGATTAGAGTCTACTTTTTATTATCCTTTACGAAGATAATCATCTTATTTGCGTAAAATTTGATTGAATCTTATCTCTAAGTAAGATTGTTTTCCGTGGACGAACCAGATGAAACGAAGGCGAGGCATTATTAATACGTCTAAACTACGAACACAGCCCCAATGTGACTGGGGAGATTATAAAAAAAAAAGCCAGACGGCGAACTACTGCATATACTTGACAGTTGGCATTTAAAAAAAAAAAAAAAAAAAAAAAAACATTACATATTATCGAGAGTACGACGAGGAAATTTACAAGCGTGCATTTTCAAAGTGTCGACATTGTACGAAATATGCAAATACGTAATATTCAAATTAAATCTCTACAATACGTGCGCTATAACAAGGACACGGGCACGCGCGTATTCGTCGATCCGTATTCGTGAAATCCTCCTCGAGGGGGATTACGAGGGGTGGGGGTGGGGATGGGGTAAGATGCGTATTTTGCGAAATATTGCGAAAAAGAATATTGCTCGCAATAAAAAAAAAATTACAAAAAAAATTACCGTTATTATCGTACGAATGAATTGTTTTATTGGCGTGAAGTAATAAAATGAGATTTGGCCCAAATGAGATTGAAATATCTGTAGGGAGCGGGGTTATTGGGATTTTTAAGGTGTCCCGGTCATCGAGAGAGAGAACGTAACGCGTCAATTGCCAGAGTCGCGGTCACAGACGGTCATTATACCGGCTCATTATACCGGCCCGATAACATCAAAAAAATATCAAAAATCAAACGAAGCATTCGTTTATCGAGTCCCATTGGAATGTGTACGTACACCGTACGCGTATTCGCGCGCAGACCACTCTCGCCGAGGAGTTCGTCTCGTTCTACTTTTTACGGGACAATGGAAGAAAGTTAAGGACGGCGTCGGTGGCTCGATGAGCCGGAGAGCTGCAACAAAAAAATAAATAAAAAAAAAAAAAAATCAGCGCAAATCCCATTGAAGCGTAATATCCTCGGGATTTCTCGCCTCGACCGGACCCGGCCATTATTAATAACGAATGAGCCCGACCGAGCCCGACCGAGCCCGACCGAGCCCGACCGAGCCCGACCGAGCCCTTTGCCGCTCTTATTAGATAGATAAATAAAGCCTTGGGCCAAGCGATACGCTATTCCTCGGTACAGCCATTAGCCGAACGGCTGACGAATGCGCGGCTCACCTCAGCCGACGGCGTTTCATCAATGAACCGCGCCGCGCAGAGGGTCGCGGGGCGACGGCGGCTGCGGCAGCGGCGGAGGTGGCGGTGGCGGAGGTGGCGGTGGCGGCGGGGGGGTCTGGAGGGGGACGCGAGTCGTACGATTCAACGCCGTGGCTGTTGTTCAACGTGCTGGTAGTGGCACATAAGGAGATCGGCGGCCGGGCGAGCGCTTGAGAGCTAGGTAGGGACGGAGAGAGGGAGAGAGCAGAGAGAAGAGAGAGAGAGAGAGAGAGAGAGAGAGAGATCGTACTACGGTCGGACTGGCGGTGGAGAGGCGCTCGCGAGCAGCCCACGGCTTGGAAAAGTCGCGTGCTGGTCGAGAGCGGATGGCCGAGCGGCGGCGTCGCGGCCCACGTTCCCCCCCCTGGACTCCAGCTTTACGTAATCCGGCCCTCCCGCGCCTACAGGACTCGCTCGCTCACTTGCCGCGACGAGGAGCAGCGCGATCGGCGGGCAACCGCACGTTCGACCCTCTCGGTCCCCCGTTGCTTAGCCGCCGTGTTCGTCGAGTCCTCGCCTCTCTCTCTCTCTCTCCTCCACCTCCGCCACGTTGCACCCGCTGCCCGCTCTCCATCGCCATTCAAGATTCCGTGGTGGCTGCCGTCGGGACTGTGCTGATCCCCCCCCCCCCACCTTGGCCGCCGTCAGCCCCATCCCCTCCCGCCGGAGAGCGCGACCGCCATCTCGGCGGTCCTACGGCCGTCGGATCTCGCGCCGTTCGTCAGAGTAAGCGCGGCTCCCGGACCAGCAGCCACAAGTTGAGCGAGGGCCGACCGCGAGGCCTAACGCCAGTGTCTTTCCCGCTCGTCAAGAACCTGGCCTCCTTCTCCACCTCCCACCTACCACCTACCACCTCCCACCTACCACCTCTCAGCTCCCACCTCCCACCTACCACCTCCCACCTCCCACTCCACTCCAGTCCTTCTTCGCGTTAGGCCCTCCCGTCCTTACCGTGAAAAATCCCGAGCTCGCGCGCGCGCGGCCCTAACGACGTGGACGCACGCGCCCACGCCCGCGAGTGATATTACGTAAGAGTGCGGATGCGCGCCCTTTCTCAGCGAGAAGGTGAGAGCCGAGCCAGGAGCCCACAATAAGCTTCGATCGTCGAGTTCCCGGTGGCGGGAGACGACCGCGGCACCTGGACATCCCACGACCGCGTACGGCCGCGAGAGCCGGCCCCGCCGAAACTTGCCGAGGCGAGATTTCTCCAAGGCGAGTTACCGAGCGGATATCCGGGCACCCTGATCGAGATTAAGAGTCAGTCGCTTTAGTAATATAGTGTGGGTAGGAGGCGTGGCAGTGAGGCTGTGAGACCTAATCGTAAATAATCATCATCGGGGCTCTGCCGAATTAGGCTCCTTACGCCTGAGCGTGCAGACCGGCTCGCATATATATATATATGTACGTACGTATGTATGTATATAGTTAAAGGAGCTGCTGCAGCTGGTAGCTTACTCGTTATTCCGAAGCATTGGATGATTGAGAGAGCGCCCCACTCCCGTAGAAGGACGTCCTCGCCAAAGTCAAGAGAGAAGAACGACTAAGTAAGGATTGTGATGATTCACATTTTTTATATTATTCGCGCGCTGATCGGAGGCTGATCCGAGTCCGTCATAGACGACGACGACGACGACGACGACGACGACGACGACGACGACGACGACGACGAGGACGAGGACGACGACGACGGCAATCGTAATTAGGGATAAATGTAAGACGTTTCTTCGAGTATATGGGTTTAATATCGCGGTGGGTTGCTGTGCACGATGGGAGTTCCGTCGTGACGATGAGGGGAAAGCCAAGCCTTTGTATCGGGTGGCCAATGTTTAGAAAGCGCAGTGAATAAATGTTTGCGCACGCACCTGCTGTCTTGATAAGGATCGCCGTCATTGGGTAATAAGTTCGCCCACCCGCGTTCGCCGTATTTTCCTCGGCCTCGGTGTGTTGAGCCGTGTGCGCCTCACCCCCTCACCCCCTCACCCTCGCCCCCGGACCCCTAACCCAATGCGAGTACGTGGCCCGTGGCGTCCGATGGCTTTATAGTGAGAACGCGCGCTCCTCTTGTTTTTATCGGGCCCGAGTATCGTTGTCGAGCCCCTTTCAGAAAAGCCCTCTCCTCCTTCCATGTGAAAATCCAATCGGAATTATCAGCGGCGTTTATTTTTAAAACAATGGCTTTATACCGAAGGCCTGCGAGTCCCACATAATTCAAGCCTTCCCTCCCTCGCGCCCCATCACGCCCCATCACGCCTCCCACCTCCCGCCATAATACTACGAAACACCTCACTCGGCTACCATCCATTAGCAATAACAAACAACTAGAAAAGAAAAGGAAAGGAAAGGGAAACAAAAAAACAAAAAAGAGAGAGAGAGAGAGAGAGAAGGGGGCCCCGTACATTTTCAAACTTTTTTTTTTTTTTAAATCACGGCCATGAAATTCGTGAAGCGTCTCGTGCGTAACGTGCATCGGAAGTAAGACGAAAAATAAATAATAAGGATAATAGTTTCGGCGATTTGGAGAGCTATACCAATACTTTAACCGATCTCTTCTATCCGCAACAACAACAACAAATAATAATAATAAGAAGAAGAAGAATAACGACAGTGACAACGATAAGAAGATGTAGTGAGAGCACACGCAACCGCAGCAACGTTAATGATAATAATAATAATAATGATAATATTAATGCAGTAATGAAAGTAATAATGAGGGAGCGGGTTATTGGGGTTATTACGTCCGTGTACTATGGATCGAGGATTGTCGAGTAGTACTCGAGTTGCTTGAGATTGGGCCGGAGAGGCAAATAGAGCTATTCGCGCGCGAATATTCCTCCCGCTGCTCTCGATGCTCTAGGCGTCGAGCTCTAGGCGTCGAGCTCTAGGCGTCCACATTATACGGCTGTCTTTTTATATTCTATTTTTTTTTGCCCGATATTTCTGTTACATTGACGTTGACGGAGCGGCATACGATTTGGGCATCTTTCATAATTGAGAGACCCGAGTTAATTGTCGTCGGCTTCTCTTCTCTCGGCTCGCCTCTCTTCTCCGGCTCTCTACGCATTCTTTCAACGATAAAAAATTATTCAATTCAATTCATACGATAGATTAACAAAACCAAATCAAGAATAAGAGGAATAAGAGGAGTAAGAGGAATAAGAGGACGACGACGACGACGGAGGGGGATACGAAGAAAAATAAAGATGGAGTGAAAATAAGTCTTCTTCTTTAGAGTCTCAAAAAGATAATGATGAACGAGGTAAAGCAGTCAGTATAAAATGATAGATTACGCACAATCGAAGGTTATTGGGATTTCACAATTTTAAATGTAAATTCAAATTGCTGATAGATTTCTTCTTCTACGCGGACGGCGTACTATAATCGGCCGTACTAACTAGCCCCCCTATTCGCTACCTATTCATTGCATTAAATTCAACGCAATGGCCGATATTGTTATTGGGGTTATGTAGCCGACGTTACGTTGGGTGCACGCAATCGTTATTCAAATGTCAACGATGCCAAATATCTATCGACCTTTCACTCAATTTTACGTATAATTATCATAAAAAAACAGGTCTCGGGACTCGTGTAACGGAATGACGATCAGTCGGCTTAGGGAGGTTATTCGGGGGGGTGGGGGAGCAGCTGAAGTCGCATACGCGGATAAAAAAGTTTTTCAGATATAATGGAGATCTCCGCAGGAGAGGAGGATGATGGGACGGGTCGGCTCGTCCCTACATTCTACGTACATGACGTGCGCTAAGATGGCTCTTTGATTTGGATACGTACGCGGGGCAGAGTAGCGCTAAGAGAAACCGCGGGTGAAAGTTTCCGGAATAATGATACGAATCAAGGTGCAATTTTCTTGGAATTTTCAAAACTCCCGAGGAAGTCGCCTTTCACGAGTGCCGGCGACTGTGCTCGCGGCGATGGCTGTGATATCACGAGGAAAACGCAACAGAAACGCAATAATAAATAATAAAATAATGCATTCGTAACGAATAGTTGATAATAATAATAATAATAATGATAAGGATAAGGATAAGGATAATAATGGTCGGGAAGGTGGGTGGATCGTCTCGTGCGAGAAATGAGCTTGTCGCGATGATGCCGACGACACGAAGGTATTTTCGCAAGCGAGGTAGCGAGCGGAGGCCCGGCAAAGATCCAGAGCGGGCTCTGCGCCGACAGGTAAAGGAGCCAAAGGAGCCAAAGGAGCTTTCGGGGCCCGTCGGAAGGCGTGAGGCATTGCTTAGGCATCGCCGCTGTCGATTCATCGCGGGACTTATTTTAAGATGAGCGTAACGAGTGATCACCTATCACAATAGCCTCCGTCCGTCCCGCCACCGGACCCAATAACCCACCACCACCCTCCCTCCCTACCACCCTATCTCCTCCCTATCGGGGGCATGAGAGCCGCGATGGGGGAGCAGATCGAGAGCGCGGGGACCCCGAATCGGTTTGGATTTAGCAAAGTCCTCGCTCGGCCTCGGCCGCTCGGATCAAATGAAATCAGCAGCGGGCAGTTTAATCACAAGGCTGAATACGTTCGCCTGCCGGTTTCCGACGAACTCTAAAAAAGGAAGGGGCCACGGCTCGACACTGACGGGGCGGGGGTTGGTCGGGGTTATTGGAGGGGGGTTACTAGGTGGCGTTGGTCGGGGCGGGGTTTCCGAGGCTCATTCGGTTGGAGATCGGTTGGTCATCGGGCAGTCTATGGGAGTCAGTGGCTACTACAGGGGGGAGGGGGGACGCGAGGAAGCCGGGAACACCGGTGTCGACGATGAGCTGCCCGAGGATGAGGAGGAGGAGGAGGAGGAGTAGAAGAAAGAGGAGGTCATTGGGGGCGCTCGGGCGTCCTTGGCGAGCGTCCCGTTCCTCGGGAGCGGCAACCAGCTTCCCTGGAGATTGCCACGAGGACCGGATTCCTCCCGGAACAGGTGCTCCTCGATAGCGCGCGTCCTTGGCTCGGGAGGCCCGTAGCGACCGGTGTATGGGTCACGATGCATACGGGGGGCTGCACGACCACCCGCGACGAGTTGAGCCGCGCCTGTGAGCTCACCGGGTCGCGGCGGGCTACCGGGGAGTCGGTCTCGCCCGTTCCGCATTCCGCCCCTCGTAAAACGAGGGCGCTCGCAGCCGTGGCTATAGGGAGCCGGCCGAGAGCACGGCCTCCCCCCAATAACCCCCCTCGCCGAGGGTTCGACGGGGACAGCGAGAGCTCGGGAGTAGAGGGAGCCCGTCATTCATACGAAACGAATAAAAATGCCCGTCACTTTGATGCACGGCTCGTGACGGACGTGATGCGATGTTAATCGCTCGGGCGGACGCTCTTTATCGGCTCGATAAAAATGTCCTCTCGGCCGTAAAAAGTTTTCGGGCGTAAGAGTTATTGGGGTTATTGGGGCTGGGCGCCCAGCCCCAATAACCCCAATAACCCCTCCGCGTTTTGTCATCTGCCAAGGGAATGAATATACCAAGGGATCGCAGGGGCGGGGGAGCATACGCGCGCAAGTTCATGTATCATGAGGGGCATCGGCATGTATTATCGGGCCGGCCCGTCATTGACGCGGACAAAAGCGGATCCTTATCCTTGATACGGGAATGCAGAAGAAGGTTTCACCTCGGGCCTCGGGACGCGAATCCGGAGGACGGGCTTTTTTCTTTTCAGTCCCGGTCACTCGGGGCTTCCTCTCGCTTCGTGCTCGAGCCGCCATTCAACGCTCACGCTATTCAACGATTCAATTATATTCTTAATAAGGCCGGGTGGGGTTGTGGGGTGTGGGGCTCGATTAGACAAGTTCGGCGGATATGGCCTTGGGCTCCATTCAAATGAGACCCGCGTTTCAATAGAAATGTAAAATCCATCGGATGAATAATTTCATTAATACAAGCGAAACGGCTAATAATAAAGGCGCATTAAAAAGAAGAAGAAAAAAGAAGAAAAAAGAAGAAGAAGAAGAAGAAAAAAGCGTTAATGCCCGACGAGATGCGTAGGGCGGGGAGGGAGGGGGGCGACGGATGGTAATAAAAAAACGATCGAACGAACGAACGAACGAACGAACGAACGAACGAAGGAAGGAAAAAATGGAATGAGAATGGGATTGAGATGACGAAGGAGTTAGAGGCGAAATATAAAATGGAAATAGAAATGACAGTGTGGGCGGGGGGGGGTATGAAAAGGAAGGCGCTATTATTCAGGGCCCCCCGAGCGCTCATTCCGCGCCTCGTTCCCACACACGAGAGCGACTTCGGCTTATGGCATTAACAGGCACGCGCATTCCTATTTCAAGCAGGTGCTAATCTATTTTCGAACGCGAACGTGTTTCTCGGTAGCCGGACGAGATCCAGAGAGAGAGAGAGAGAGAACGGGAGAGAGAACGGGAGGGAACGAGGGGGGGCGGGGCGGGACACAGGTTATCGGGCCGAGGAAAACGCTGCCGCTTTGTATTGAACGGGGAGTGCTTTTCCACTCGGGCGTTTAAATCACCGTGGCGGCCTCGGGAGTGTGGAAAAGGGCTCGCAACACAGTGCCGGGCGGAGGAGCCGCGCCGGGCGAGTTAAACGCCCGGGATCCCCGGGTTCTCCTTTGTCCACAACTCGGGTTGACGCGACCTCGCTCCTCGAGAAACCGGATCTTCGTTATAGCCCCGGGGCCGTTCTAATTGTCGTGTTTATTGTCGCGCGCGCGCGCGCCTCCCGCCTCCCGCCTCCCGCCTCCCCCTACCCCCCTGCCCCCCTACCCGATTACCGTCAAACCACCCACCACCGGGTAATACTCCTTTTTCGGGGCTACGGCGCCCGATTTATTTTCTCGGCCGGAGTTCCGGCGTCGCGGTGCTTTATCGGCCCCGTTATTATCTTCGGCGTTTTATCGCCTCCCGCCCCCCACCTCCCCCTCACTCTCACTCTCTCACTCACCCGATTCGCATCGGCTGGCCGAATGGAAATAAAAAGGAGAAGCCTTTTATTATTGCGGCGGTGCTGGCGATGCAATTTTCATTAAGGCCCGGGCAGGGCTCTACTTTATCGTCCTCTGTTTACATTCGAAAGTACAGTGTTGAAATTCAAGTATTACAAGATCGTTCTGACAGTCATTGAGAGCCTGTACGTCTCTGTTCCTTTTTCGCCTTGGATAATAAAGCGTGAACGCTTTTTCCGTTTTATGCACTGCGGCGCTCCGCTCGATTTGCATCCTTTGCATCCTCATGGAGGCTGCGACTCTTTCCAAACCGATACCAGTCATCTGTTTTTTTTTTTTCTCCCCGTCCAACCCTCCAGCGCCCGCCTCCCTTTCTACCCTTCTCCCCCCCCACCGTGCCAATACGACCCTCTTTCTCTACCCTCCGCGCCAATCTTTTGACGCCGCTACTGTGCTCGTTGTAGTGGTCGTGGTCGTGGTCGTGGCCGTTGCTCTCTTCCTCCCCACGTCGCCCCCGTCACCCGGTTCCTCCTTACGTACTTTGCTCGTGTATGTCTCATCGGTCGGCGATAATTTTATTAATTCCCTCGAATGTCGAATCGTTCGTTCCTTTCACCGGATTAACGAACCCAAAGGCTCGGGCCTTAAAACGAATAAGCTCGACCGAAAAGTAAACAGCGTAATTTCACGAAAACCCGCGCCGCAATAAGTTTATTCGGAAACGGGTTATGGACAGCATTAAGATTTTTAACTGCTTACTTAAAATCTTTAAGACCCTGAATTTCTGCATTTTAACTTTCCTCCTTATTGCCTAACGTCGCGCACCACCACCACGCGTCCCGGTACAATCAATCGACATTGAAAAACAAACAAACAAACAAACAAACAAAAAAGGAAAAAAGGAAAAAAAAAAATACGCAGACCGTCTGCGCCTGAGAAGGAAGTAGAGAAGGAAAAAAATTTTTTGAAAAATGTATAGAACGGCGACGACGACGACGACGACGACGACGACGACGACGACGACAGTAACTGCATGAATAAACACAATAACGCAAATTGAACGTCCTAGGCGGTAAAGTAAGGAATCCATCTGACGTCCCCGACCAAATCATTGTTATTTCAGAAGAGAGAGAGCAGAGATAGAGCAGAGAGAGAGAGAGAGAGCAGAGAGAGAGAGAGAGAGAGAGCAATGTTTAAGGTTCGATAGACAATGAAGTAAATAATGATAGACAGCTCGGTGGTGGTGGTAGAGCTAAAACGAATAGCCATAGGATTAGATAGACCGACAAGCGGATCTCGGACTCCCGTGGCAAATGGCTCATTTGCGCGGATACGTCAAGTGGGATAAAGAAGCGCCATTCGCTTGTCGAAGGATATCGCGATACGTTGGCCCATTCATTGGCTTTTGGCCCCGACGTCTTTTCATGCTCCCAAAGCTGTGAAGCTTGGATTAGCATCGCTGATTCATCAACGAGGCAGCCCGCCCGCCCCTCCTTCAGAATTGCCCCTGCTTCAGAACCACCTACACGTCAGCGATACTCGTAGGTCGCGCGGTTGCGCTCGTCGGGCAAGTCAAAGCGCCCCGGCGCCGATCACGGCTAATCAACGAAACGAGACCTTTTTGGCTCCGGTTCGGGTCACCCGGTCATCCGCGACGAACGCTCGCACGCCTCTCAGAAATCTGTCCGTCACCAGAGCTCTGTCCGGCCGTGGCCTCCTCTCGGTTCCACGCCCTGTCGACCGATCCACGTACGCGGACCCTCTCGCTAATGGCTTTGGCACTTTGACTATCTGCCGATCTGCCGCTCCTATTTGAGTGCTCCTACTTGAGTAAAGGGCCCGTTGGTCGGCTGGCTGTAAAAGCTTCTCCTATTATTATCCGACTGCTGCCACGAAGTTATCGCCGTCGGTCGTTAACTTACGCGTCAATCGAATCCTTCAGCTATCCTTACGAAAGCTCCACCAAACGTCACGTCACGTCACGTCACGAATCGACGAGACAAGGTGCGAGCGGCAGGTGAGGTGACGGGGTCGTAATAGGAAATGAGGAATAGGAAGAGGCGGTAACAATGGCTCGGATTGGTAATGCAGGTAATGAGGAATTTCGAGAAGCGGAGTTGGGGCGCGTTTTCGATTACGAGCCCAGCTGGATAGGCCACTTTCTAATTATGTAAGTAAACAACAATCGTGGAATCTGGAAGTTCGCTGCATCGGCCGCCCGTGCCCAAGCCCACATTATTATACACACACACACACACACACACGAGATTTCCCCTGCCTTGTAATAAATAAAACATCAGCGGGCAGAATTTAAGGTTACGCCGAGTAGGCAAGCAGCGAGACGTTATTTTGCAACTGAAAAACCCTTTACGGGCCATTATCAATGATATAATACGCTTATATAATTAACGTTAGCCGGCTGATCGATACGGGGAATAATGGGACTCGGGTAGAAAATTCGAACGAATTAGGGAAATCCCGGTAATGAGGCATATTATTATTATTATTATTATTATTATTATTATTATTATTACATGGAAAAAGCCGTGCGCCAAGCCGTGCGCCAAGCCGTGCGCCAAGCCGTGAGAACGAGAAAGCCAAGAGCAGACGACGAACAATATTTACATCGTGGCGACAATCATAAGAGGGAGATTGAATATAAAAAATATAATCCTCGGTCATGAATAATCAGGTTTCCAATGTGATCTCAGCGTCACGATTAAGAGCGCCTCAACTAAATAAAGCCCGATAAATTATCAAGTCCAACGACGACAACAACGACAACGACAACGACAACGACAATAAACAATAAAAATAAATAATAGTGATGATAATAAGTAAAAGGAGATAGAAGAGGGGAGATAGAAAAGCGATCGTACAATGTGTATATTAGGAACAAAGAGGAGCGTACGGCTTCTTGCGTCTCCTTATACCGTGGCGTCATTCAAGAGTCATAGACAGGAAGCACTGGTGATGTTTTGCCGGGCCTTGGAGCCAAGGAAAACAAAGCGCGAACGCGAGGAGAGCCTCTCCTAAATCTGCTTACCGATAATTTTCCCCTCCACGCCCAGATGGTCGGCGTGGGTGCGGTCGCGGCGATGATACGAGCGCGCACTTCTCAAGTCGGACACGAAAGACAACTGGATAGAGAGCGAGGGACGGGGCGGGACAGAGCGGGACGGTAAAGAGACAGAGAGAGAGACAGAGAGAGAGAGAGTATTATTATTACGAGTGGGATAGTCGGATGGGGGGGCAGGGGGTGGGGGGTAAGCGGTCGAGGACGAGGACGGCAACGACAATGACGGCGGCAACGGTGACGACAATGACAACGACTGCTACGAGGACGTGACGCAGCGCCCGAGGCCTGACGTAACCTGCCTCGGGCCCACGATGGCCATTTACAGGCGCAATTGCGCGCCGCGCAAGGACGTAGCTTTTCCCGGGGAAAAACGGGTGGAAGGCTCGCATGGGCGTCGGTGCCATGTTTGGTCGTCGTCGGCGCCGGCGGAAAGCCGCGCGTGGGCGCGTCAGAATGGCAGCGGCGGCGGCGGCGGCGGCGGCGGCGGCGGCGGCGGCGTTCGGACATCGACGTATTATTCTTACCTGCCGGGGAAAACTCTTATACCTCCTCCCAGCCCCTCCTCCCGACCCCCAAGGCGCCTAATGCCTTTTCATTGTTTGCTTTATTGGCAGGCTTGGCATATATCGTTCGTTATTAACGGCCACGATTCGCCTTCGGGACGAGGAAGGAAGTGAAGCCCTGGCTTCACCGCCGCTACGTATGCCAACCATGATACCGTTTATGCATATTCATCCGCGAACTGTCTCCCGATTTTATTCGACTCTCTCCCCCCCCTCTCTCTCTCTCTCTCGTTATATTTAACCGACTGTGTATGTGATTGTCGGCGAGTCGTAAGCGCTCGCGGTTGTCAGAAGAGAGGCTCGGCGAGTGGGTGACACCCGAGGAAGAGACCCGTCGGCCCGGAGTCGGTGAAGAGGAGCACCGGGGAGCACCGGGGAGCACCGGGGTGGGGTGGCGGAGGCGGTGGCGGAGACGGAGGGTGTCACCGGCTCGCCGAGGCTTTGCCGGTTTGATTGAATTAAATGAAATATCGAGGGAACGGTCGCTGGCTGGGATCCGTATAAGGAGAGGCCCAAAGCCGATATTACCAAAAAAAAAAGAAAAAAAGAAAAAAAAAAAAAAAAAAAGAAAAAGCACGCAGGCTCGCTTAAATAAAGCAGTCACGTCCCGTGTAACGAGTCGCTGCGCAAGTCTGCGGCGCTCTCCTTCGCAGTTTTGGACAATTTCACAAGGACGCCTATACCCGGTCGGCCCGACCGAATGAATACCCGACAAACCCGCCGACGCCGCCGCCGCCGCCCGTCTGACCTTCGTCTCGCATCTCATGCCAGATGACGCCGTACAGCGCGCATCCGATCTCCTCCTTTTCCTCGTCTACCCGGAAAGACCATCCCTCCCGCTCTCGTCGACCCCACCATCCCCAATCCCCAATAACCCCCATCCACCCCCACACTACTCGCCTTGTCCCCGCCGATGGTCTCGAGCTTGGGCTTTAATTGATTCCCCGGCCGCGGATGTGCGTAACGGCGTGTCGGGGGTTATTGGGGGGGGGGGTGGGGGACGAGCCACCGGTCCCTCGCCCGCAACCGGGTAATCCTCCGGATACCCGACATTTTTTTTCACTCAGCTTCTCATCGCGACTTGTGGGTCGCGCGACCAATAGCGTCGGGCTTTCGTTTACAATTGAATCTCGCTAAACTTACCGATATATATGCCCGCCCCTTACCCCTAACAAGTCCCTTTCTCCTCGGGGCGGTTTTTTAACCTGCACTTTTTGCTCCTCTCCGACGACGTATCTCTATTTCGCTCTCGTACCGTGCATACGACTCCCCCCCCTCGCCCCAACGCCGCTCCCCCGCCTCCCATTAACTCCAATAACCCCAATAACCCCGTCCACCGCCACCACCACCATCAGCAGCAGCAACAGCAACAACAACGACAACGACAACAACGACAACGACAACGACAACAACGGCAATAACCTTCGGAAACGGCCCACGACAATTCCGTCGTCGTACA
Source organism: Ceratosolen fusciceps (assembly GCA_018883505.1). NCBI lineage: Eukaryota > Metazoa > Arthropoda > Insecta > Hymenoptera > Agaonidae > Ceratosolen > Ceratosolen fusciceps. Next base: position 264,664 of record RCIC01000039.1, on the reverse strand, counting down.
ATTTCGTCAGCTCGTCAACTGAAATGTATAGGTTCCTATGCCGCTGCATCATCGCTATCCCGACAGTTATATTAACATTACGATTATGTTATTTATTGATTCGTGGCCGCCGCGGTCGGTGCTGGCTCGCCATGTTTATTACACGGCACTCGACCCGAGATATAATGCCGCGCGTCGGCAACGAAGTTGCGTAAAATTTTGTGCACCGAGTAGTAGTGGTGGTAGTAGTGGTAGCAGTGGTAGTAGTGGTAGCAGTAGTAGTGGTGGTGATATTAAAAGAAGGAGGCTTTTTGGCCGTAAAACCGGTACGGGACACGTTTCTTCATTTATCCCTTTCATTTTTCTTTCGCCAGATTTAGCGAGCCCGGCGCGACCGTTGCTTCATTTTTAGACAAGAGACTTTTTGCCATATACGAAACGAGGGAATTCCCCGGTCCCTTATTAGTCCCAAACGACCAAATAAAGTAACACGGGCTTGTTTCTCATAATAAGCTCGTCGTATTTGATGATAATTTCTTGATGCCCGTGGGCTCGATCAATAGGAGAAGTGGCGCATCCCTAGCGTAGCTGATACTTTGGTCATTTAAATTCGTAATGGTATTCGGCTCGAGATCCTCTCCCGCCCCTCCGCCGCCCGCCACCCCCACCAAGCTCACCGGTATCTGATTTACGTCCAATGCGGACCGTAATCGCTGCAAGAATGCGTTTTTAACGATTCCATTCGTCCTCAATGTAAATAACGCGTCACGGACTTTATACGCTTTTCTCCCGTATCCCCCCGACCCGACCCGACCCAACCCGACCCAACCCGACCCGCCGAGGAGCCGTAAATAGTGATATTTTCGTACGACGACCGGTCATGTAGACGTACGACAATGCGAGTGACCGTCACTCGGCTAAGGCCGCGCAATCGTCATTTCGGCATATTTTCCAATATCTTTCGACATTGTTCCCGCGAGACAATGTTGCCATTAACGGCGCACTTTTACAATTATCGTTGCTCTTTAAATTTGTTTAAAGTTTTATGACTCCTGAGAGTCACGCTCTCGCTGACATAATAAGGCACAACGCGAGCCCCCAACGTATTTCTGCAATTTGACCCTTTTCTTTTTTCTTTTTTTCTTTTTTCCCTCCCCCCCCTCCTCCCCCGCCAAACTCACGAGCTTTTTTCTTTCTTCTTTCATGTTCATAGCGGAGAAAAGGCGGATCAGAATGGTATGGGTTTCGTTAAAAATGAATGCAGAGCCGAGTGGGCTCGAATCGACGAGTTTACCCGATCCACGGAACAGGTCGCGCTGCCTCTCGCATAATAAGCACTTTATTTTTTTTTTTTTCATCTTTTTTTTTTATTTTTTGCCAAGAAAAAGGAACGTTTAGCTTATTGTGTATTAAAATAGGAGCCGTCGAGTGCCGACTGATTTTATTCATGCGTTTATTTAATTTAATTTATTTATTTATTTATTTATTTAATTATTACTTTTTTTTTTGCTTTTGTTTTCGTTTTTGTTTTTCGTTTTTGTTTTAGACGCAATGGGCTTGTCTCGCGCGTCTAAAACCATAGAGTGGAGGAGTCACTCGTGTGGCCCAGTCGAGAGCAATAATAGTCCGTATTTGCTTGGCTGTAACGTTAAGACGTGGAAAATAAGTCGCTCGCCTCGGAACGCTCGTCCTTTGCGTTAGTCCTTTGCGCCCCGAAGGGCTTATTTCATACAGTTTGCCGGAAAAATTTATCGTCTGGCCGGGGATACGTTTAGTCGCCGAAATACTTGCAGCCTCGACTCGCGCGGCCAAGTTTATTGTGAGATTATTTCATTCAATGCAAGCCAGCCGCGCAAGTGAATTTCGCCATTAAAAACAATCGTTGAAAAATTAATTTTGTCGTCGTTGTCGTTGTTGTCGTTGTCGTTGTCGTTGTCGTGTCGTCGTTGTCGTCGATTGCCATTATTATTTGTTATTGTCATGTATTTTTTATGTATTTACCGTGTACCGGGGTGACGTAAAAAGAAAATCTCGAATACTAATTACGTGGCAACGAAGCGGTGAAATTGATTGTAAAAGGGGGCAATTGTTTACACATGCGTAGCGCCACGCGTGGAATAAAACGTCAGATAATGATAAAGAAATCTATAATGTCAGATTAAGTTAACGGCCCGAGACATTACTTTACACTTTGCCGAGTTTTTTTCAACAATAAACATTATTTGTGAGAATTTTGTAAAGGACTTTTGCTCCATCGGTAGCGAGACATATTTGTCCATGGCAATTAATATTGTAAAATGGACTGGCCTTTGATTGGGTCGTTGCGTCCCGGTGTCTGGCGAGTTAAGAAACAAGATGTCCGGGATCGAGTTGTAAGAACCGATTTTCAGGAATAAAAACAAGCCGCCGATTGTACGAGATGTAGGAGAAGGTCATTGGGATGGGCCGAGTGATCGAATTTTCCCAAATAGAGATCGGCGACGTCGCCAGGCTTCCCCTTCCCGCGAGCAACTTATTTCATCCTCGAGGCAAAGCAAAAAGAACGAAAAAACGAAAAAACAAAAAAAAAACAAAAAAAAGATAAAGAAATGCCCGGGACCCATTCGTACGTCGAGGAGAGATCGACGGGACCCGATAGGATCGCCCCTCCTGCCCCCCCGCAGAGGCCGGGGATCCGCGCTCCCAAGACTTTCCTTAAAAGAGATTTTTCTCGTTCGCAGGTCAGGAAGCAGGATGAATCTTCGCGGAATAGCGTGACTGGAGCGATGGAGGTGATCTCGACGCGTCGATACGAGGCTCGGCCTCCGGCCGATTCTCATGCCTCTATTCTAGTGAGTATCACGGCAGTCCCTTTATCCTCCCCCTCCTCCCCCAACCCATGACCCCCGTTCCCCCTTCAAGCCCCGAGTGCCCGCCATCAGCACCGGGGCCATTCGTCGATGTAACGATGCCCTGACACGACTTCCGCATCCTCGGCGTCTCATTCGACCTGCTTCTTTATATTTTTATTTTTCAGGTCGATCCCATGAACGCCGTCGCCACGGTCAAGGAAGGTTCGTTACCATTGCCTACCATGCATTATTGTCATTATCATTATTATTAATAATAATTCGTCCAGCATATGCTTACGCGTATTACGTGCGTAAACGCCGACCGTATACTGTGCGCGTAAATATAAATGCTTATCCGTGTGGGCACGTAGCCCCTCCCCTCCCCCCCCACGTGTGTGTTAACTTTGTTTGACTTAGCCGCTGCTCTTTCGGCATAATCCCCATCGGCACTTAAACCCTCTCCGAGCTCGTCCACGTACTTTTCGCACGTTACGGCTTAGCGCGATCGCAAACGGCCCCTCGGTCCTCGCGATTCTTCAAGTCGAGCAGCCGTTCTCGTTTTTTTGTTTTTGTTTTTTGTTTTTGTTTTTGTTATTTGTTTTTGTTTTGTTTTGTTTTCTCCTTTAAACGAGTTAAAAAATGAAATTCGAGAAATTTGAGAAACGAGATGAGAAAGAAGTGGGGCCACACTGGAGATACTGAAAAGTGAAATTCTTAACGGGAACCCGGCTTTTTACTTCCCCCTCCCCCCGCCGCCACGTTTTTTTTTTCTTCTTTTTTTTCTTCTTTTTTGTGTTTCCAACAATATTCTCTATGCTCGCGACCCGCAGAGGAATGGGAAACGAGGAAGAAGAAGGAGATCACGACGACACGGCAGATCGAGACCCGCGTCAAGCGTCAAGTCGTCCTGGAGGACGGCGAGGTCGTCGTCGACTCCGGGCCGCTTGTCACGACCAACACGAAGGAAGACGTCGAGCAGCAGGAGCACACCACACAGGAAGTCAGTATTATTCGTTGATTCGTGCGGCTACTCGCCACTCTCCATCCTTAAACGTCTCGACGCGTCTCAAGGCGCCGCGATCACGTAAGCGCTGGATCACGTAAATCCACGGCCTCGTACAAATTACGGCTGCAGGGCCGCGCATTCAAAGGGAGAGGACAGACGCCCCGAGCTAAGAATTACCTCGGCTGGAGGATGGCTCCTTATTCGCTCAGTGTACCTACCACCTTTCAATTCCCATTGCTCCCTCGCTACGTTTATTTAGCGACCCCCATCCAGCCACCCCCATCCCCATCCAGCCATCCAGCACATCGTGCCGTAAAATTGTCGGCCACGGGGCCGGATCGCCGGTATTTCGTTACTTAAATGCCGTCCAAAGGAATGCCCCTCCAGCCTCCAATTCATTCCACAATTCTATTTCAATGTATATATTTCAACTTTTGGCGGAAAATAAAAAAACAATTCCCATACACGCTCTGCGCGATAATATTCTTTGTTGTCGCGCCCACTAATTGCAGCTACGATTTCCGATACTCACGAATACTTAATGTATTTTCTACGCACACTCAGCCAATGTCCAAAAAACATTGTACTGATTTAATTTAAACACGTGTCGCAGCCGTAATTAATTGCCCCGTTAGTGACGATATCATTTATTAATCGATAGTCATAAATCAGGCTGATTGTAAAAAGAAAAGAAAAAAGAAATTAAACAATAAGAGATTCAGATACAAAGTTTAAGCGTTTTTATGTTTTTACGAGTCGAGACCGTAGCCGACGTGCCCACGTGACAGAATGTATCTCGATGTCAGCATCCAATAACAATAAAAATTTATAAAATACCCATACACAAATTGCACAGTAAATTGCGCGCCTCGTTCTTATATTCATGTATAAAACTATAAAGTTAATAACAAGATATTCCCACTAATCCCTGTGGGTGCTTATTTTAATCGTTGCGATTGTTATTGATCATGAATGTCGGTTGATTGTGGAAAATTTTCTAATCCAGTTAACTGGAAAAAATTCGTATAATAATAACAATAAAAATAACAACGGGCAGTAACGAAAACATTAGTAATAAATAAATGAATGATTAATTATTAAATACACGAACGAACGAACGAAGATTGAAGGAACGAAGGAACGAAGGAACGAAGGAACGAAGGAACGAGGAGCAATTAACGTGTAAAAGTATGAAAAACGTACTCTAATTATGTCATGTCATTGAACGTCCACAAACTATATAATAATCTAGCCTCGGATTAATCCAGCTTAGCTTGGCTAATGCACACTCAGCTAATGTTTCGCAACAAGACCGAGATAAATAAAAAAATGTTATCATTCGTAATCGGGATCCAATGGTTTAGAAAAAAAAAAAAAAAAAAGAGAAAAAAAGAAAAAAAGGTAAAAACGAGCCCGATCAGGAGCCGAGTCTTTCCGCTCTATCGAGTCTCGAATCAAAGGACAAGGAGCCGGGTATCGAAGCCCTTATCGATAAGGAAGTGCGCATGAGCGAGGAGGCGAGCTCGCTTACACGTATACCTTGCGCTCCATTAGAATAAAATTACGTAACGAAAAATAATAATCGGGCGAGCGTATCTCTCTCCGCTGGCCCCGATCGACTCCGATCGACCCCGCTCGACCCCGCTCGACCCCGCTCGACCCCGCTCGAGCTCGATAACGGATACACCTGTCCGACCAAACAGACGACGCTCTGCCATTGCGCCTTAAACTTTAACAATAACGATAATAATAACGATAATAATTGAGCGCGTACGCGTATTGCCTGGCCGGTATCGCGTGGAACCTGCAGCGAAACTTACCCGAGAGCCCGCGCACCTTGCGGTACCTTAGTCCACGACGTAACTGCCGCGTCGGGTTAACGAAATTTTTATTCGAGGCTCGCGGGGTCAGCTCGTCCTCTGGGGTTATTGGGGTTATTGGGTCCTAACCCGCAGCTAACCCACTGCGCCAGAAAGCGGTAGCCCCTCCGGCCCCGCACTGGCCAATGGAGTAGCGGTGCTGGCGTACGGACGCGGGTAACCGGAGGGAAGCGCGGGTCGTCCCCTCGTCGTCGGAGTTCGCGGACGGACGGGCGAGACGAGCCGGGCTCGCGTGCCCTACGCCAGCACCGCTACGAGGATCCCCGTCCCGAGCTATCGTGAACGAGATAGAGAGAGAGAGAGAGAGAGAGAGAGAGGCAGGACCGCCGGCGTGATGCGCGCCAGGTTAACCGGGCCAGCGGGGAGACAGCGCCGACCCGAGCCTATTACATAAACGCGATGCCGATGATTGTCTACACTACCGGCGTAACGTGTAATGGGATGGTAATGGGAATACGGGATTACGTCGAGGGCGGACGAAGCGAAACTTTCGCAAGCCTGGGGAAACGACGGCCTCCTTTCGAGGAGCCCGTCGCGCGACCCCGCACTCCCTCCCCCGCACTCGGTACACCACCGGGGATGAATGACGAAGCCGGCTGATCGATTGCAGAGGCGCACGACCGGCGACGAGCCCCAGAAGGTCGACTGGACGACGGTGGCCAAGGGCGGGGCAGTCGTACAGAAGGAGCTCAACGAGACCATCGTCAAGAGCCGGGAGGAGATCGAGGAGCTCCTCGAGACCGAGGATCGCCAGCAGCTCGGCGACATCACCGACGAGGTCAGTACTCGCAATCAATTTTACCTTTTCAGTCCTCTTCTTCCTCTTCTTCCTCTTCTTCTACTTCTACTTCTACTTCTTCTTCTTCTACTTCTACTCCCCCTAGCCCCCCCCCGGGGGGAGGACGCCCTGAACGTGAGCTCGTAGGACCCGGAGCTCCGTCATTGCGAGCCGCCCGCTAACCGATAAATTGTAATGCGCGCCCCGGAAATTAATGCGACGGCACAATTATTATCCCAAGGCCACGAGGGACTTTTTTTTTTCGGCGCGGCTCGCTTCTCCCAGCGGTGACCTACATTTCTTCGTAATTACGGAGATGCCGGAACTACGCGTTCGTACTCGCGTAATGCCCGCTCCGCGCGTCCGTCTACATTGAGCGCGGATGTATGGTTTGCCCTCGATCGACAAGCACATTTTTCGCTATAAATTGTCGCGGATTTCCTCGCTGTTGCTCCTCCTCCTCCGAGCGATCGTCCGAGCGATCGTCCGCGTTCTCCCTTCAAACTTTTCTATAAAACGTACAGAAATGGCCTCCTTGATAAAAAAAAAAAAAAAAAAAAAGGAAAAAAAAAAAGAAGCCCACGCATTATATATATATATATATGTATGTATATATGTATACGCATATGACAGATTCATTTTTCATTGCAGAAATACTTTAATGCTTATTTTATAGTTTCACCCCCCCCCACCCCACACACACACTTCGAGTGCCGTATCGACCCTCAGAAAGAGGCCCAAGTCAGCCGCTCGGAGCAAAGAAAATGCCCAGAAAAATTGCAAATACATTTATGGTTAAAAGTTTCTTATTTATGTTTTACTATGTTTTTAAAGCCCGTAAATTAAAGTTGCAATATTGCTATGACATTTTAAATCTCGGCCAATAAAATTCCAAAGAACCTTTCCGCAAATTGTAAAGTAAGACTTTTTTTTTTTTTTTTTCCCCCCGCGGACCTGTACGGCATTTGGGCCATTAAATATGTATTGGAGAAACGCTCTCGAGCCGAGATATGCGCCCGATAAGCGCGTATACGAGCGTCGCTTTGCCTTTGCTGCTCTAGGAAACCAACGGACTCGGCGGCGGTCCACGTACGTTATTCCAATGGGAATTAAAAAAAAAAAAAAAAAAACATAAAATTACAGGATACTTTAGAAAATTAAGGCAAAAGTCTCAAAAGATATCTGGAGATAAAATGTAGCTATTTTTAAGCGGCGCTTACGTATACACATTGCGCCCCACCATTGTTAAGAGATACGACTATCTAGACTATCTAGACTACCACTACTACCACCACTACTACCACCACTACCACTACTACTACCGCTACTACTACATCACTATGCTGTACACTTCATCCCCTGTCGTAGCGACATAGGCGCGAAGCTTCATAGGCTAGCTACCTTTTCTACGTCACTTGCGATAGATTACTTTTCGACGACGTTACATGTGCCCAGGAATTTAAGCTCAATACCGTTAAATATTAATATTAAATGCACATTATTCAAGCTGCAAATAACGAAAACATTAGAAAATAAATAATGTAATCCTTTATGTATATATCTCTTCTTCTTCTTTATCTCAATTTTATTTTATTTTTGATTTTATTTTTGATTTTATTTTTTCTATTCTACGATCATGTTACTGATGATCACTATAAAATTGATCGTAGCATTGATTAACGTGAGGGGGCACCTCTTAACCAAAGACAGATTTTATCTCCTATGACAAAGAAGCAGAATGAAGGAAGAAACGAACAAAAGTTGTTATTGGGGTTATTGCACGAGGTATTTATAAAATAAACTTATCCGCGTATTATACATATGCATATGTATTAGACAGCATTGGTAGAGAGTGATAAGGAAGTCGTCACTACTCTGTACGGGGTAGGGATGTACTTTTTTTCTGCGACTGTAGGGATTGATGTTCACGCTGCTCTTACATCCGTTACATCGTCCTATAACTTAGGACATTAGCATAATTAGAGATGAGGGCTGAACTTGAGGTTCGGCAATTGTAAATAGCCGCATGTACGGCAGGCAGAGGAGCGAGGGGCAAATTTATCATGGATCCTCGAACATTAGAAAGTATAATGAAATAGTACGTGTTTACGGGCCCGAGGGTGGACACGCACGCGTCCACCCATGGATGCCCTTACTTACGCAGATACCACGTGGGTGGGTGGGTGGGTGGTTAAATTGGTATAGGTGCGTAGGTGAAGGCGGGTAGGCAGTTGCGAGGGAGGGGAAAGAGCTATTTGAGGTCGAATGTGACTTACATACGGATTTTTCAAGGACAAGCGAGTAGACCAGCGCTGGAATAAATTGTCTCGGGAGAAAAGTATGCAGGACCAGAGCAGAGAAACACGAAGATAAAATGTAGCCGAACAAACGAGTGCCGAGCGAGCACGTGCAGTTATGTGCCAAAGCCATAGCGCACACGTATAACTCATGAATAAGGCATTGCTTGAAGGAAACGCTCGCTGAGGTGGTGGTGGGTGGGTGGGGGGGGTGGGGGAGGAGTATGCCCGCCTCGGCGCGGTTCTTGTGCGTGGCACAAGGGTGGTGGTGGGGGGGGGGGGTTAGACGTACCGGAGGAGAGTTACTTAAGGAATGCAGGCCATAAGGTAGTGAGGCCGCGGCGAGTATCGCGAAATCGATTGAATTTCAATAAAACGCCGTTGGCTCGTAATGTTGGCTCTGTCGGATATGTATATGTATTTGCATCTTACGTGGCGGGGACTCGGCACGCTCAATCTCCGGGAGATCTTGGAGGATCTCTCGGGGCACGCTGCCGCTCAACGGTAATACCCGACTTGCGTACTTCTGGGGCCCAATTCAATGATACCCCCACCCCTCCCCCTGCCACCCCATGCCACCCCCAGTCCACCGAGGAAATATGGTCGGTAGGTCTCGGTGAAAACTCGGCACCACCCTTCTTCCTCCCCCCACTCGCCATCTCACACCACCTCACACACCGCCTCCCGTTCTTCCGATCTCTGGATCCATCCTCCATCCATCCGCGATTGCGAGGGCCAAACGCGGCCGACAAGGACCGGGATTCTCAAATCGGCCGGTAGTACATTCTCTTACGTTTCTTACCTTAGGAGGATCGCTGCGGGTACGGCGTGCTTACCGTCCGCGTGCGAGGGTCGGGGTAGAGGAGGGGTGAGAGGATTCCCGGCCGCTCGACTCGGATCCCCCCCCCCGGAGCCGAAAGAGAAATATATCACCTATGAGATCTACTTTGCAGCGCAAGTTGCTTAACCGCGACAAAAAGGGTTCGGGCACAATGAGAATGAGAATGATTTGCGTAATAATTTTAATAATAATCCCCAAAAGCCGAGGAGTGAGCGTGGCCCGATCGGGACCGGCTGGCAATGAGCGACAAGTTGGGTAAGGTATGCATCGGTATGCATCGGTATGCACCGGTACGCAGGGGATCGATACGGAGGGGATCGGTACGGAGGGAATCGGCAGAGACGGACCGCCACGATATTTACGTGGCTCATTCGCGCTCCGGGCCCGACCACCCGAAGCGCGAACCTTCCTAGAGTAAGTGTTCTAGCCGCCGCTAGAAAGGTAGAGCACGAGCTTTACGTAAGAGACTGTAGGAGGCAGAATCCGCGCGCCTACGATCTCCCCGTTAAAGCAAGGCCGCGCGACCTGTCGGTTACGGAGATCTCGGAGAGATCGGTTTCGTGCTAAAACGCCAGCGCATGCCTCTCTCTCTCTCTCTCTCTCTCTCTCTCTGCCCCCTCCACCCGCTCTCTCTCTCACTCCCTCTCTCTCAGACTCCCTCTCAGACTTTATAGGAGCGCGCTATGTCGGTCTGCGTTCGCGGCCGCATGTACGAGCGCGCGTGCGCGCAGCTGCACCTGTGGTCCGGCACGTGCACGTACGCAATCATCCTTTCATTTCGCTATCTCCCATTCCCTCGTCCCGTCGCCTCCTCCGACTACCCTTTTGTCTCCTTCTGACCCCCCCGCCATCCCCCTCCCCCCACGCCACGCCGTACTCTCTCACGCTTACCCGGTGTATCTCACTCGCACGTTCCCACTCTTTGTTTTTCGCCTCCAGCTTCTTCCGCGTCGCTAATCACGCGCTTTTCTTCCGCGACGCGACGGCAACCGCTCATTACTCCTCCTCCTCTTCCTCCTCCTCCTCCTCCTCCTCCTCCTCCACCTATCCTCCCCGCCCCATCCCATCCCATCCCATCCCAACCAACCAACCAACCAACCAACCAACCAACCTTCGCGGCCGTCACCGCCGTTCCATTCCCTCTCCCCCCCCCGCCCGCCGCGCCCCCATTAACCATCTGTACATTTATTCCCGCAGATGCTAAGGACTCGGGCGAAGGACGCGGTCCGACCCTACCGCAATCGTTACAATTTATGCGTCTCGCGATTACGTTTCCGTTCGTCGGTCGGATTATTTAGCGACGGAGCTTTATTAATTATCGGTCGGCCGCGTAGAGAAAGTGCCTGTGCGGGGCAAGCGGGTGACCGTTACGTTCGTGGAGAGCTCGGGCGTCATACAATGGCCCGTGCACGTGTACTCGCCGTCCACATCGGGACAGAGGAAAATTTCCGACACAGGACTTACAGAATACAGAATACAGAATACCCAATGAGGTTAATTAATAATTAATTGGAAATTGGCTCTGGTACGAGGCCGTATAAGTCCACCCATTTATCGGCGATTCTTCCTCTTCTTCTTTCTTCTTCTTCTTCCTCTTCTTCCTGTTCTTGTTCTTCTTTTGTCGAGAGGAGGAAATGGAAATGCCGTAATTGAGGTAGCGGTGAGGGCTCGGCAAACGGACAGATTAAAAATGCCCATTGAAATAATGGGACTAATTAAAGTGGGAAAGGAATGGCTCGAGTTGATTAGAATTTAGATTAATGGATAAGCGATTTATTTGTATTTATAATGGACTCGAGGGGGGAGGGGTGGGATGGAGTGGTGGGGGGCTTGGCTCTGGTACGCGCTCGCTTAGGACGGGGACGGGGTGGGGTTGGGTTTTTTTTTTTGTAACTTATGGCCGGTGATAATAAAATACCGGGACCGGTGGGTATGGCAGCTCATTTTACTTTTCATCGCTCATTTAACTAACGACTAAAAAAAGGGGTGACTAGAGAGGGGGGGAGGCGCAATCCAGGAGCTCGAGTCGGGAGCGAGAGATTTCTAAGGAATGGCCAATAACGTATTTCAAAAATTATTTCAAAAGCTCATGGTTATTTAAAATGGCGAGCGGTTAATTGCACGCGGCTACGCTGAATAAATAAAGAGTATTCACGGGGATAGTAAAGGCTTAGGAAAGAGTAAAAAGCCGCTTTAGGGGCGGGTCGAAGGGAAAGAGCGCGAGTCTTTGAGGGGAAGAATTTGAGAAAGGCGCGCGCGCGCGCGCGGGCACGTCGAGTAGAGTCTGGGGGTCTGGGGGTCTGGGGGGGGGGGGGAGCGTAGTGAGCTCGTTTCCGTGTACATTCTCTCTGCTCTCTCTCTCTCTCCCTCTCTCTCTCTCTCTCGGTCTCTCGCTCCGTTTACCTGTTCCGCCCTTCGTCGAGAGTCGTCCCCTCTGATCGGATGCCCGATGAAAAATACCGCTACACAAGAGGCTTGTCCTACGTGAAAGATTCTGCATGTTGGATTGCCGAGACAAAGCGGAGTCTTCCGCCTCTAGCCCCACCAGCTTACCGACGAGATGCTTTTCCCTGAAGCAACGCGCGCGAGCGCGAGCGCGAAAAGACTCCGACGGCCACGTAGGCGCACGCTCAACTTTTCGCACATATCGCAAGCGTATCTCACCCATGAATCCTTGAACGCGTCAAAATACTTTAGCTCCCCTCCCCCACACCCCGACTGGGATCAAGATAAGGGATGACTCACGGCCCAGACAGCCTTTTGTGCTAAAATTTCGGCGCTACCCGCGATAAAATCGGAATTATTTATGCGGGCCCGGTTGCGTGGCCCGGTTGCGTGGCCGGTTCCGTGGCCGGTTCCGTGGCCGTGGCCGTGGCCGCAGTCAGCGATTCCTTACGTGCTTGCAATTCCTCGCTTTAGCGCGGCCCCGAAAATCCTCGATCCACTTCGCTGATGATCGCTGGGGGTGCGAAGCGAGCTCGCGTGCCCGGCCCTTGGATAATTAGAGCCGTCCCTACGCGATTCGCGATTAGCGAACGCAAGTAGCGCGCACGTTAGCACGATTCCCTCGATCCCCCCTCCGAGAGATCCGATCGGCAACCGGCAGGTGTAATCGGCAGGGGGATCCATGAATCGGCAGGCCCTCCCCGCAGCCGAGTATGAGCCGCGAAATTGTATCATAATTCAGAAAACGGGACTAAATACGCTCCGTTAAAGAAGGCTTCGTCTGACCATTATCGGGATTACCCACCCCACCCCCGCGCATAACGTAGGCTCGAACGTGGATTCGAAATGTTCGTATTGTCCGGGGTATCGACCGAGCGGCGCCGCCTCCCCGTGAGCGGATACCACTATCGATATACCGTGCTAGGGGATTAGGCTCGACGAAGTAGCCTCTTCGCTTCTACATTGAAATCGAAGTCGGGCTGCTCTTTGAGGGATCGAGGGAGGGATCGAGGGAGCGAGGGAGGGAGGGAGGGAGCGAGAGAGCGCACGTGCCGTACAGTTTAAATTGGCCGAAAGCGAGGAGTAGCAGCCCGGCCACGAATGATCAGTTGCCTGATTGGCCAGGAACAATGGCGAGCAATCGTCGTACAATTTTCTTGAATCCTCAACGGGGCCCATCCTCGGCCCTAATCTCCCAATAATAAATCCCTCGGACAAATAATTTATAACAATTTACAATGATCTATAAAGGCCGACGAGATTATTGGGGTTATTGGGGGGTAGAGGGTAGGGTAGGGGGTAGGGGGTAAGGGGTTATTGGGGGGTAGGGTAGGGGGTAGGGGGAGGGAAGGGGCGGGAGGCGAGATCATCCGATGAAAGCGGGCAGAGCGTAGATCTGAATTAAGATCCATTAGGCAATCAATCTATCGTTGCCTTATGGCCGTGCGGGCACTTGGGGGCTCTTTAGCGCGGGGATCGTCCCGTTACATCGGCATTCGCCGGGACCGGTCGCCGTCGGGCGTACGCCAACGTCGAGTACGGAGCCCCGGGCCGTCCAGCCGAGGGCCGGCGGCCCTTGGAAGGCATCCCGCAACGGAGCCGATCGGCAAATCGACAAATAACGCATCGAGGCGACCGTCCCGATCGATCGGCAGCTCCCCGTCTCGGCTACCCGGAAGCCCCGATGAACCGGGGGGGGGGCGCTTCGTGAATCCGTGTACGCCGTCCTCTCCCTACTCCCCCCCCCTCCTCGACCCGCCAACCCGCGGTTAGATAGGTAGGTAGGTAGGTAGGTAGGTAGGTAGGTAGGTAGGTAGGTAGCACTAGAGGATTAACGGGGCGGAGGAGACTGGATCGAGGGATCGAGGGATCGAGGGATCGAGGGATCGAGTTCGTTAGTGAGAGGACTGATGGAATTTCTCATTGGCGCGCCGCGACACGGCGATCGAGCCGGGATACTTGGAGGAGGCACTTGCAATTTCTCCCGAGCCGCCTCGTCCTCGTCGCCGGGCTCGTTGTCGACCGGTGCCAACCATCCTCCCCACGGCAAGCTCAGATAATTCGTAATGTATAGCTAACGATTCCATAGCTCGATAATATACTTGATCGTTTAGATCAAGTGCTTGTCGGAGAGAGTAAAGTAGAGAGGGACCGACCGATGCAGCATCCCGTCCCCGCCCCTCCCCCCCTCGCCATGCGATTCGAATGCGTTACCTGGCCCCGCCAATGCCGCCGCCATCCCACGCGCCCACTGGCACCGTTTATTAATATAAATCGCCGTACCCTTTTTGCGTCTGCTACTCTCGCTACGGTCTTTCACCTCCTGAACCGATGCCAGCCGATCGACGCGCAGTCGCGTACCCGAAGCGGCTTGCGTCATGCAACTGAATCAGTATTGTCTGCACTCACCATACCTAGTAATTGATACATACATACATATACATATATATATATATATATGTATATATATATATATATTGTCGATATGGTTAAATAGCAGGGGGGGGTGGCGGGGCGGCTATGGATATAAGAGAAGGGACTGCTGGCTGCAGTTCTGGAGTCCCTCGAGCCGGTAGCCCTTCGGTACCCGGTAACCCTGGACGGAGCTCGGCTCTCGCGCGGTCTTACTCCGGAGAATAAAATTAATTAAGTAGGGAGTAAGCCGGGCTCCCATTAAACGGGTATACGCTCAATCGCGCCGAGTTACGTCTCTCTATCCTCCGTTTCGTTAGAGGATCGGTATCGTTCTACGATATGCACCCGCGGCGCTGGGCAAATTCATAACACGTCGCCAACTGATTACATGCATCATCGTAGGGGAGACGAGCCGCGGATTCCCCAATAACTCTAATTAAGCGGACCTCTAATTCTCTTCTAATGCTCTCTCCCGCGCGCGCGCGCGCGCGTAATGAAAAGCCATCCCTATCTCGCCGTCTTCACCCGCATCGCGCCTCACAAAGTAAGCCGGTCGTCTACTCGATCGGGCGATGCACCTCGTTTATTACCATCGAGCTAGCTCCTCCGGGCACAAAATATTCTCTCTCTCTCTCTCTCTCTCTCTCCAGTCTCTCTCTCTCCGACACCCAACAGTCCGAAGCGCGTTCATCGTTCTGACAATTACGTACCGTACGTACCCCGTCGACGACGACGACGACGACGACGACGACGAGTCATGTCCGCCGTCCTTTTATATTGGCCTCGCATAACCGATAAGGGCCCCGTCCCTGAGCATCCCCGTCATCCTCAGACCTTCGTCGCGTTATTAGCCCGGCGATCCGGGCCTGAGCTTGGGTCTGGTCTCGCTTTCCCGAGCGCCCTCCTCGTCCGCCGAATCGCTTACGCCGATCCGGGAATGGAGGGGTCGGCCGACCCGAGTCCCTCAATGCGTAAGCTCAATTCGCGACGCAACGGTATTATCTATTGGGGGCCCTAGCCGTTCAATTAAGGCCCGTAGATTATTGGCAACAACTTCCGTGGCCAGTACTTTATTTATTTGGCTTTCGTACGGCTACGCGGACGGTTATACGCGGCCCGAGCTCTCCCCGGCCCGACCGAAGCCATCAAGTCAATGGCCCGCGCGCCCTTCTCCCCCCCTTCTGCCCCGCAACCCCTTTGAAGGAAACGAGCGAGGTGGCGATTAAGCGCGTTCGTTGTCCTTTTAACGATCAATGCGATTGACGCAATCGGGACAATCGGGACAATCGGGACCCCGGGCTCGCAATAAAAATACAACTTCGGTGGCGATCCAACGCATCACGGTTTGTTGCTGTATTTGTTGCTTCGTAGACTCGACGGGGTGAGGGGGGGGGGCTCTGGCCGCAGCGTTATTCCGTAAAGCTGAGGCCTTGCCGCGGCCCATGTCGACTAATAAACTGCACGTGGCCCGATTGCTTATCAATCTTCCATTATCAATCACAATGCGTTGGCCGCATCGCTTGGTGGTGGCGGTGGTGGCGGCGGTGGTGGCGGTGGTGGCATCGGCAGTGGGATACGGGATGACGGGGGGGTGGGAGAGAGGGAGGGCCGCGAACCTATAGTTTTCAATTTAAGCGCTACCGTTCGTTCATTGGTATAAGGATTTTTCGTTGTACTCCGTGGATCTAGAGGTGCATGCAGCCGGCCGGCTGTATATTACGCTCGGCTTCCTAACATTATCGACAATCTCGAGTTCGATGGATGTAAGGATCGAGGAGCGGCGCGGTGAGCATGTCGCGGCTCTCCCCGCAGCGCCGTAAGATTATTTTCGATTCGAGATTATTCCAAGTAGGACGTTGCTACCGTCTAGTGGTAAATGGTAAATGGAGGAGGCGCTTCGTTAGTCGAGCACCCGGGGCAGGTGCTCCCACGTCGACCCTTGTCGACCCTTTCCCTATAGATCCACCTTCCACTCTAGATCCTGCTACCCGGACAGATCGCCGGCTCTTGGATCAGCCGACGTGAAAATCCTCGGTGAGTATCGACGCGACTCGCCGCGCTCGCCCGTCAAATGTTCCTGCGCGCAATCCGTGTCGCAGCCGTACGCCGTAACTTACATTCCGCGTCCCGAGCGCGGCGAGTCGCGAGTGCGCATTCCTCGGCCGGGGGGATGGGGGGAGGTGATAGGTGGGGATTGGTGGGAGAGAGAGCGAGAGGTACGGCTTTGGAGCCACGAGCAGGCAGAGTTTGAGCCAGCGAATGGCCGATCCGAGCTAGCGATCGAGCTAGCGAACGAGCTAGCGAACGAGCCGGAGATCGCAAGGGGGTGAGAGCGACGGCGGCGGGGCGGGCCGGGGGGGAGGCCGGTCAAGTGCACGCCGAGAGACAGAGACGCACGTGCGAGTGGGCACAGGAAGGAGAGGTGGACGTCGATGAGGAGCAGGACTCGGCGTAGGGTATTGCCGGGGTGGGGGGTTAGTCGACCGGGAGGGGTAATGCGAGGGGAGGTGGAGGAGAGCGAGCGACGGCAGGAAGAGCAAGAGCGTCGGTGGCGACGGAGGCAACGGCAGCGGTGGCTGCGGGAGGAAGAAGAAGGTTAAACAGTCAGGATGACGGTGGGGAAGAAGGCGAGGGCCGATAATCTCTCGATTCCTCGTATACTTTCTCTCCCAGCTCCCCCTACCCGTGCGGCTCCCCCCTCGACTCCCTCGTCCCCCCCGACGAAGAGGATGCCGCCGAGCGGCGAACGACCGCCGGCCGACGATCGGCTCTGCTCCTCGACTCCTCTCCGCGGCTGCTCTCCTCGGCAGGCCCGAGGGCCCGACGTCCTGGCAGTGCCGCGCGCGCCTTCCGAGACTCCTGACGCGCCTCGGCCCCCCGTGAGACCCGTCGATCGAGGGGTTGAACGGGAGCGCCGCGGGTGAAAGTGCGCCCCGTCCGTCCGTCCGTCCGTCCGCCCGTCTCGCCCCTGGCAGCCTTCGCCGAGGCCTCCGACCCGATGGATCCGCTTCTGCTCGCTCGGCTCGCCCATTACTTTACTGCTAAATCATGAACGGCCGCATCGCGAGCTCGCATTATTCCATTCTAATATAAAGTTCGTGTCGGCGGCGGGCCCCGCGAAGGCGGCAAATGCTGATTAAGTGAAGCGCTCGCTCGAGGTAAGAGTCCTCCTTCGCGATCTCGAGAACCCCGGCGCCGTCTCCGTCGCTGCTGCCGTTGCTGTTGCTGCTGCTGTTGCTGACGTTGCTGCTGTTGCTGCTGCTGTTGCTGCTACTATTGCTATTACAACTACCACCACCACCACTACTGCTACTACTACTACTACTACTACTGTCAGTAATACGAGTAGTTGGAGCGTGATCGCGCGCGCGCGCACTTCTCCAGCCTTTCTTCCAAGCCTAGACTTGCTGCTGGAGAGAGAGAGAGAGAGAGAGAGAGCGGAATGCCCGGAATTCCCCGTCGGTTGCGTAATATCCATGATTTTATATCAACTCCTCGTAAAAGCTGTTGCCGATCCCTTCCCCTTACCCCTTACCCCTTACCCCGAGCCACGTCACCCACCTGCCATCCCCATTAAATACATCCAGAGGGCTTTTATCCGCCTCTCCGCGTACGCGTATTCCTCGGGCGATTAATGATCCCCCCCAATAACCCCCGCCGATTCGCGCGAGTTTTTCATTTTAATTTTAATATAGGAGTGTGTACCGTCTGGAACGTAGACCCGATCCCACATACCCCCCCCTCCTCCTCCTCCTTTCCACGCGGAATTCCACTCGTTTAATTTGCTACCGCGATCTCCTTCTTCTACCAATAACCCCCAATAACCCCCAATAACCCCCAATAACCCCCAATAACCCCATCGTCCTTTTAGCCGTTAGCCCTTACACGCTGCTCTTACTACTCTTGCCGCTACCGCTCCTACTTTTCCCTACCATTACCACTATCGTTAATTACAACAACAACAACAGCAGCAGCAGCAGCAGCAGCAGCAGCAACACCAGCAACGGCATTAATAATGAATAATAAATAATAAGGAGTAAGAAAGGGAGAGGAGTGGGTGGCGGTTGTAGGCCACCGTCAGCGCCGTTAGCCACAATTAAACTCGGTAAGGGCGAAAGACTCCGTTCGCGCGCACCTGGGGGAAATGGTATTGCCAGCCGGTGCGGTAACGTAACCCGGACACAAATAAAAATAACGCAGGAGCCGAGAAAGACAATCTCCCGCGCGCGTGTTGTAAGCTTACGAAAGCGTTGGTGGCCGGGCTGGCGTTAACCTCATGAAAACACGTGTCCCGGTCGATCCCCGACCCAACCAGCCAGCCAGCCAGGCAGGCCAACCCGGCCGCCACCGCTTTAACCCGGTCGCTTCAACGAGGCAGAATCTCGCCCGACACTGACCAGGACTCGTCTTTTCTCGCAGGCTTACCTACAGGCGGTGCGCAACAACCGGGGCGACCTGAGGCTCGCCCTCGCCGAATCGACGCGCCAGCTATCCGGGCAACAGTCCCCGGGGCCCCGAGTCCTCCAGCACACCACGAGGTCGAACAAGGTCGTCGACACGGAGCGGACGCTCGAGCGCAGCGAGCTCAAGCAGGACGGCAAGATCGTCACCGAGAGGAAGACCACCGTCGAGCACGAGGAGGTAAGCAGAATCGCCGCCTAATTAATACCGGATCCTCCCTCTGTCCCCGCACGTATTACTCGTATTGTACGGGCCGAATTACGGGACGGTGGCCCTGGTTACCCTCGGTCTACGCGGGGTAAACCCCGATTGACCCCGGTAGACGGCACCGGTCTTCACGCTTACACTGCCCTTACACTGCGCTCTTCGTAATCCAATAAGCGGGCGGGTTAACTCGACGATTGACTCAATTGGCCTCGCGACTACCATTACCATATCCATATGTATATACCTATATATATGTATATGTATATGTATATGTATACGTCCGAGTCTCGACAGCGGCCATACGTCATTAATAAATTGCAATAAATACAGAGGGTAAGTGCGCTGTTAATTATTTGAATCGGCCGGCTCTCGCGCTTCCACATTTGCCCTTTAATTGTATTCGGCACTCGCGAGTCGTTGCGAGCTTTATCATTCATAAGCTCAAGTAATTTGAAATTACCCCGTATGAGCTGTGGGGCTTGAATTAAAACGGTAGACAAGGTAAGTCTTGGGAGCCGCAGCGGCAACGAAAAGCAATAAATAATAATAAATAATAATCGGCGAGACTGTGAAATGACATCGCGGTAGTATCAGTACCGATCTACGTCCGTCCGGCCACTGATCCACTTTATTAACGCGATCCTCCCTTTCATTCGAGATTTCACGATACTCAATTGAAATCATTGTCCTAATCGGCCATTGAACAATAATCGGCCGAGCGGCCCCTCTGCCCGTCTCTCTCATTATTATTAGCGATATGCCGTCCATTCTTCACACCCACCAGCCTAGCCCCACGACTCTGTCCCTGTCCCTGCCCTCCCCCCCATTCGCCCACTGTCACTGCTATACGCGCTCTCCCCCCCCGCCCCGGTCGCCGCGTTTCTTCGTCCTTACCACTCGGCCACGGAGTACTCGGGGCCTCGTTATTTATTTAACCCGGAGATTTAACCTTATCTTAAGCAGCCGGCGATTTGACTATTTACACGGGGGGTTATTGGGAGGGGGGAAGGGTGGGGGGCCATGCGAGCACGATAATGGCGAGAACACTCGGGCCCGCTTTTCACTTTTTCGAAATGATTAATGTCCTGCCGCTCGGCGATTAACAATCGCCCGTGCTCCCCGTGCTCCCCGTGCTCCCCGTGCTCCCGAGAGCGAGTTCGCTTTGCACTTTACATACTGACACACACACACACACACACACACACGGGCAGTGGCGCGCCAGGATTTATGAGCTTGGCCGGAGACGAGCCGCGGATAAGATTAATCAAACGAGCATAATTAGGCGACTTTCTAACGTCAGTCCGTCGTCGTCGCGAGCAGCGCCCCCCCCCTCTCTCTCTCACTCTCTCCCAACGTCCACCGTCCATCGGCCCTCGACCCCCGACCCTCGACCCTCGTCCTTACGGCCAACGGGCCAACAGGCCAACAGGGGCCAGGCCCTACCTACCTAATCCGGCCACGACGTTTTACGGCCAAGTGTCGTAACGACCCTCGCCCCGTCGCCGTCGCCGGGATCGCGTGCACCGGTACGCGCAATGCTCTGGCACTGGTCACGGGGCGTGTATCGTCCCCCTTGTACAGCTCGCGACCATAGAAGGAAGATGGTCAAAGCCGTCGCGGTCGTGCTGCCCTCGTCGTTTCGGGCGACGAAGGTCTTTCCGCCTCTGAGAAAAATTGCTTATTTTTAATTAAGGGTGGGGGTGGGGGGGGGGGGGCGTAAATGCGGAGAAGGGCAGCCGCGGTGCCCGAGACATTCGCGACGTTGTCGTACTTTTTTTTTTATTTGCCGATCCCTCAACAAAGATTATACAAGGCTTAGTTAATCGTGATCCATAATGATGGGTGCTGTGAAGGTTATTGGGACAATCCACCGTACTGATTGTCCCTCAAATCAAGAGTTGATTGAACGAACCCCCACCCCCAATAACCTTCATTCGATTTCTCATTCGATTTTATTTACATATTTCTTTAATTAGTTATATATTGCCAGTAAGCCGACATTGGCACAAGTATTAGCTAATACTAGTTGCAATAAATCGGCGTCGGTGATAATTTGATTTTATTAGATGAGTTTCACATTCATGGGTCCAGTGTAAGAATGATCCAGACGCATGAGAAGAATCGTCGGCTCTTCTCTACCATACTCTCTAATGGGCTTTCACCTGCCGTTTATAATTTCATTTATATAATTTCATCTCGATAAATAAAAAGGGGTAACGCGAATTCGCGCCCCACTTTTTAACGTTATCCAGCCAATACAACGAGATCCATATCCCTTAAGCTTCTTTTCAATGGACCGATGAAGAGAGAGAGAGAGAGAGAGAGAGAGCGTATTCGTATTCGAAAAGTTATCCCTAACGAGAGACAAAAGTGATGAAATGTTGTTTTAAAGGCTACTTGGGCGTCTCGGTCGCCCCCAATTTTCAGAGCAAATACATAATCCACGGCACTTTAAGTATTATTAAGTATTATTATCCATAATATTTCTCAATACGTAAAATAACAATCTCGTGTATTTCACGGGCTTTGCGCCTATACGTTATTATCGAGGGATTGTAATTTTACGTTGTTCTTTTGCAAGACGCCCAATGTCAACGTGAATTATAGAATGCCAATAATAACGATGTCCCTGTTGCCTCGACTTGACTTAAAGCTACGAATTACTAAATTTAAAAAGCGAAGCGGAATCGCTAAAGAATAAGAATAAGAAGAATAAGAAGAAGAAAAATACAGTACCTCTTAGACTTCGTAATGTTTATTATAATAATAATAAATATTTTTTTTTTAATCCGCCGCGCCGAGTAAAGGAGTATGAAATTACGGGATCGACGAGTGCGGCTTGGTAACGTAAGCCGTTTTTAATTGTATTCGAGAATAAAAGAAGAAGCCTAGCGATTCATCGATCGCCATCGATCTCGTTATGAATAATACACGCGGATCTGATGAATTACGAGGATATTAGAGGTTAGTTAATCAATGAAGTTTGAAGAATCAATGCAATGCGCTCGCCATAATTAGGACATCAAGATTACCAAAATGAGGGGTAAGCATCGTTTCGATTGTCCAAACGATAATTTATCCGACGCGTGCATTCATAATAATAATAATAATAATAATAATAATAATAACTCCGGGGCAATTATACGTAATAAATACATGGGGTCGATAGTTTCATATTCTAATAACGAACGCGAGATAATAATATCGTGCAACCAGACAAAGACAAAGGTTCGTGAAAACGGAATTGTCTTATACAGCTCTGATGTGTGTTAGAGAGAGAGAGAGAGAGAGACGAGACGAGACGAGACCTCGCCAGCACTCTGGTCGGTGCGCGCGCGCGCGCGCACGCATTTCAATATACGCGCGTGCACGTATATATATATATATATATATTGAAAGTAAAGAAGCTATTTAGGAGAAATGACGTTGAGAAATAATCGGGAGCATTTTATCCTCCATAAATGTCCTCCTTCGATTAGCCGTATCGATTTTATTGCGTTAATTATCGATCTGTTCAATGTCGCGGGAGAAATAAAATGTACGATCGAGCACGAGCCGATTGGGGCGGGGGCGGATAGCGGAGGGGGGCGGACTTATTAAAAATTTCCACATAAGTGATTTTCGATGTTAGCGACACTCGTCTCCTTTTCCCCTTATTTCCTTTTCTTCTTCTTCTTCTTCTTCTTCTTCTTCTTCTTCTTCTTCTTCTTATTCCTTTCTTTTACGTTTCATTGACTGGCCACCAACCGGATTATGAAGCCCGTAATCTCTCGTCTCTTTGCTTTAAGCGCCCCGTATTCATCTCTAAATAAAGCAACGTGCCAGCATCGGGGCTTGGGAGGGGATGGGAGGGGATGGGATGGCTTGGGAGGGGGAGAGAGGAGCGAAAGCTGATTATTTTAAATGAAATTTTCCACTCAAAGTCCGCGCAACTGTGAGATCCCTGACCCCGATCGAGGCACACGGCTCGATGATAAATCCGATGATAAATCTTGGCAAGCCGAATTACGCCGAGGCGCGGGCCCTCGTCGGGGCCCCGGCGTTCGTCCACGTTCTCCTTACATTACTTATTATTCATTCTCTCCTGCGCGTCGAAGCGAGAGGATCCGACAAAGATTCCGCTGACGACTCCTCGGCCTCCTCCTCCCTCCCCTCCCCACCCTTCGTACTTCGAGTACCGGGTCTTTAATGCCTATTGGGACCGTTTTTTTTTTTTCTTTTCCACGCAGATAAAGGACGACGAGGTCCCGGAGGAGCTCCAGGGTTCGGACGAGGTACTGGAGACGCGGAAGGAGGCAACGCAGCGCTACGCTAAGACCCGGGACGAGGACATCGTCGACTACGTATGTAACGGGGAGAGGCTGGCACGCGAGATGCGCTATGTCTCGGAGACGACGGAGGCTGAGCGGACGGGTGACTGGCCGTCGGAGCCGCGCTCCACGCGCCATCAGAAACACGGTTCGTCCACACACCAGGAGCTTGAGACTTCATTTAACGGCGAGGCGCGAGGTGCGAGGCGCGCGGCACCCGGCCCATTAACACAGCTAAACCACCCCAACCCCCCAACCCACCAACCCACCCACCCAGAAGCCTGCTTCACACAGATTTGTTATCTTAACTTATTCGTCGCTCCTAATTTTTATTATTCCATTGTATATTTTCTCATTCTTTTTTCCATTTTTTTTCCATTTTTTTTTTTTTTCATTCTTTGTTTTGATTCGTTGTTTGGGATCAATAAATGGTACGCGATGATATACTAAATAAAGCCTCGGCGGTCAGAGTCGGTCCCTGGGTGTTGACGCGATTGGGTTGATAGGGGTGCGGGTGCGGGTGCGGGTGCGGGGGGGTTGGATTGGTCGGCTCATCAATCAATATCACTCAATACAGTTACATTAACGTTTGAGTGCGAGGCGGAGTCGCCGTCGTACGCGGGAGCGCTTTTCTTATTATATCGTTCGGCAGCCGAACGATAGGCGAACGTACCCCCCCTCGCCCCCCCCCACCAAGGCGATGTGGCCAATGAACGAGGACGCGGAAAAGCTGGTAAAAGCCTCTGCTTACCTGGTGCTATTATACTAATGAAAAATTAAAATTAATAACCGAGGAGAGAGAGAGAGAGAGAGAGAGAGAGAGAAGCTTAGCTCCGTCCCCCATAGCCCATTTACGTAAAAAAAAAAAAAGGCTTTACGTAACGTAATTGGGGCGGTCCACGTTGATTGGCCACTCGATGTACGCGCCATGCCTGGTGGTGATCGGGCAATACAGGCGCTCCCGCGGTACCTTCTTCTTAATAGATTACGGTGGGCTCGGGAACGCTTAGGGTCAATAGAATCGCGAGCAATAGAATGGGTGGGGGTGAGCTGTAACGGGTGCACGTCCTCAGAGTCGCCGAGCGGTGCCGGGACGATGCGCAAGGAGCTGGAAGAAGAGGACGAGGCGCGCAAGTTCGAGACGTCCAAGTGGCTGGAGAGCCACTTCGGGAGCGAGTCCCGGTCATCCCAGGGCTCGGTGACGGATGACGATCACGCCGCGGGTGGCACGAGCTACATCAACGTCACGATGAAGTCCTCGTGCGCGCCCCAGCAACGGCGCATTACCAGGGACCAGAGCTCGCCCAGCCGCTACTTCCGGGGCATCAGCGAGTGGTCCGAGAGATACCAGTCCACGGGTGCGTCCGATATACTACGCAAAAACTTCCCTGTCACCGTGCGTTATCTTTATCTCGTTGCCGATCTCACTGCTGACGCTCACGTCCCCGCTGATTCTCCTCTTTTCGTTGTCATTCTCGTCATTGTTACTGCTCCCGCTGTTGTTTGTTGCCGTTCGCTACCAGGCCATTAATTATCATCATCATCGTCATCATCATCATCATCATCATCATCATCATTGTTATTATTATTAGTGTTGTTTTTGCTGGTGTTACTGCTGCCGTTGTTGCCGTTGTTGTTTTTATTCGCGTTGTTACTACTACTACTCCTACTACTACTGCTACTACTGCTACTGCTACTGCTACTGCTACTGCTACTACTGCTACTACTACTATTTTCCCCGTATGTATTTGGCTATGGTCGTTGCGCAGATGCCAGGCTTAATTAATTGGTTAGCGCAACCATCCTTACCGAGGCTAGTACTAGAAGCACGGCCATTTGACATTGGCCCTGCCGATACAGTGTTGGGCCAATGGACAGTGTTGTCGCCCCCCCCCCCATCCCCACGCAGTCTTCTTGACTATTTGGCACGGGGACGGTGGCAATCGCCGTCACTGCACGGCACGGCAATTAATTTTCAACCCTATAATAACAATCCTTACTAATACGTGGGCTTTGGCGTGGAGTCGGCCCCTACTTTGGCTCTGTCTACGCGTAGACGTTCCGCAGGGGCATTATCGCTACGGACGTAGACTCGACGTTCGTTTTCGAACATTTGACGGGGACGATGAATTCGACTACGGAGTTTTTTCTCTACCTCCACCTATCCTGCAGATAAGCAGCAGAACGAGGCGAGGACCAAGTCCCCGGTCCAGTACATCCTCGAGACGACGAGGGAGTCGTCCCAGCAGAATGGCCATCAGCCGGCCCAGGAAGCCCAGGGCTCGAGGACTCAGAGGGAGACGTCCGCATACAAAAGCAACTACGATGCCACGCACCGCCACCAGGAACGTCAATCGCCTCCGCACGAGAAGCGCGAGCGGCCGAGGGCCGAGCCACCCTCTCCGCCCCTGCGCAGGAAAGCTAGGGAGCAGGTACCACCTTACAAATAATTAATTTTTAACGGCCCCTTCCGACCCCAATAACCCCATCTCGAGATGTCCGGATAATTAATTTTCACCACCCAATCAGTAATTGTTGTAAATCTCTCTCTCTCTCTCTCACTCACTCTCACTCTCTGGGTGCGTGCGTGCGCGCGCGTGTTTTTCTTGCTTGTTCGCGTTTTACGCGATTCTCGTAACCTTGAATGTTAAAGACCGCTGGAGATGTATTACTTAATAAGTAATAATGCGTTACGTTTATGTAACGTCTCTCTAGCTGTCGATCGATTTAGAAAGTAATAACGTTCCAAAGTATTTGTCGTCTCTTTTTTTTTCCCAAAGCGAATCACGTAATACAGAGAGATTAAATTGCGGTGGCAGGAATCGCGCCAGATAAATGGGCACAGACTTTAGCAACGATCCTTGAAACGTACCGTCGGCAGAGCTTAATGCTTTTAATATCCGTGCCCGTGGCTTTAGGTAATTTCTATTGATATTCATCGTAGCAGGTAACGCATCAGGTAACGCATCATCAGGGAACGCATCAGGGAACGCATCAGGGAACGCATCAAGATACGCACCAAGCCATGCACCAGGCCACTCACCAAACCATGCACCAGGCCACTCAGCAGGGCAAGCAGAAGACAAAGTCGAGGACAGAGCGGGTCTATCAGCGGGAGCGTTCGGTGGAACGAGCGGCCAGTCCCGTGCACGTGGTGCAGCGCACCTGGGAGAGTCGCAGCCGGAACGGCCAGGGCGAGCGGCGAGTCCGGACTGGAACAGAGTCCAGGTCGGTCACGCCATCGCCCGCGAGGACCGAGGCCAAGAGGGACGAGCACCGCAGGCCCTCCAAATGTAAATTGCTTTCTTATAATCTGCTTTCCACTTGACTTGGTACCTTACAGCCTCTCCACGACGTGCCTCGAGTACTCGAGACATCGCCGCCACCTCCCCTCCCATCCCCCACCCAACCCCTACCCTACCGCCCCGAAACAACAACCGAAACAACAACCGAAACAACGGCCATTGTTGGGCAATCGTTGGCGTGAAATCCCCTCGTTTGCCGGATGCTCCTCGCGTTCGTTACGTTTCATTTTCTCCGCGCTATTGCTTCTCGTTTTGCCCTTCACTTTTCATCCCATTTCTTTTAGTGATTGCCTTCGTGTACCGGAAGGCATTACGAAAGCCGAGCCGGCCCCCCCCCCCTACAACATTATACTTATCCGTCCCGTACCTGTCCCACACGACAATTATTAACCTGCAAATTAACCCGTTCCCGAGAATCCTCGCTTGCCAAATCATCATAGGACTTTCAATATATACGCCTCGCTCGAACGATTTCACAAAAGCATTATTATCATTATCATTATTATCATTATTATCATTATTTATTATTATTATTAAAGTTGAAGAAAAAGAAAAAAAAAAATGCCCATTTAAAAGAGCGCGGTCCCTCCCGGGGATACAACGATCGAATTTGCCGGAAAAACAACGTCGAGCGCGTTCGATCCCACCCTCCATCCCCTGCTCCCTACCCCTCCACCCTACCCACCCCTCCCTCCACCCGGCATCCCGCTTCGATGAGCGCGAGCGCGGGGGGAAATCAACGAATCAACGAATCAACGAATGAATCATCGACGTGTGATACCTCGACAGCCCCGAGCCCGTCAAAGTACAAGATCGGCGAGTCCTTCCGGAAGCTGATGGGCCGGCTGCGCTCGGCGAGCTCCGAGCGCCGGGGCAAGCGCTCGACCTCCCAGCTGACGCAGACCGAGGACGAGGGCGGCCCGACCTATCTCCAGTACAATTCGGTCGACCGGAACGTGCCCCTCGGCGCGGACTACGAGCACCCGGACGATCGGCCCCCGGAGCGCCCGGCGCGCTCCGCTCGGGACGTCAAGGGCGGCTCGTACAGCAGCAGCAGCAGCAGCAGCAGCAGCAGCAGCAGGCCGGCCCCGGCCAGCGACACGGCCCCGAGGCCTCGACCCCGAAGCCCGAGCAGCCAATACATCGCTATTATCTCGGCGAGGATCCCTTCGGGGGTAGCATCTACGGACGCGAGAAGGGCTACCGGGACAGTAAGCCCCAGCCCCACTCCTCGAAACACCGCTCGAGAAACATCGAAGTGGAGAACAGGTAACGTCGCTGCACACCACAATTGCATTCTCATCTCTTTTTTCGCGACAATCTTACTTCTCTCTCTCCCTCTCTATCTCTATCTCTCTCACACACACTATCTATCAGCCCCTCTCGCTCTTTATTCCTGTTTATCTGTATAACCGAGACCGGGACCAGAGTGCCTAGCGAGCGGTAGCCATCCAACCAGAACTCTCTGCTCTCTCTCTCTGCTCTCTCTCTCTCTCTCTCTATCTATAATTTAGTACTCAGCTTTATTTACTGGCCGTCCCCATAAATACACGCAGACTCTTCCGCAAATCACTGCCTATCTCAGTCTTCGGTTAACGTGTCTAATTAAATAAGATTTGTTAAATTTATCTACATTGTTTTTGTCGGTCGGCGTAGTTTTTGCGCCTCAGATGCTTCTTAGACATTACATTAATAATTATTAAACGTCTCGATGACGGACGTGTATAAGCATGTCTATACATACATTGCGCAAGGAATTTCCAAGGGCGGTTCTCGTTCGCCTACTATACTATCTCACTTCGAAATAACAAATGTACTCACGATACGTTATTTATATATATATACATATATATATGTATATGTATACTTGGAATATTAAAGGATTCGTTTATATAATTAAAAAACCAATAATGTACTGCTTTGACCATAAAAAAGGGATTCAATAAAATGACTCTTTCAAAATACAGACTCAAGAATGATTTTTTCACAATACCTTCACACGCGCTACTGTGTAACCTATACATGTATGTATGTAACTTATACTCACGTTATTAATATTAACTTTTCAGCTGTGACTAAAAAACATTAATCAATCTATGTGCATTTATAATATTTACCTAACTTAGGATTATTATTATTATTATTATTATTAAGTATTACTTGAGCGCTTATTAAAATTATTTATACCATAAACTATATCAGTTTATTTTGTTCGTGTAACATAGTCCTTATTTTATGTTTCGATGCCATAGTGAGTATTTATTTTTATTTTTATTTTTATTTTATTTTTCTCCCTCTCTCTTAAAAATACTGATGTCATGCGTATGTGTGATATGTGATCCAATCGACTTCTCAAATAAATAAATCCAAATATCGTGGATATCATGGAAAGATAGATTTGCAAGCAAATTAATCTTATTTTTCAGTCGATCAAACAATCGACGTTTATAAGTCGTTCGGGCGCTTATAAGTTTTTCCACCATTTCATTTATGTAAATACCAAATAAACATGTGATTGCCATATTAAGAATGCTCGCGTTGCCAGAAATATTACTAATACTACAATGTCATAATAAAGTAAATGTTTGCATTAACGTCAAATGGACGTATTAATTTTTATATAAAAAACGGACAATGAGAGTCAGTCACGCGTTATTATCAATAACCATGGATAATCGCCTATAAAATCTCATATCTCTATTCCGAGATAAAGGAAAACGAATAAGAGAGTCGCATGTAACTTACAAAAAAAAAAAAAAATCTTTTCACAAATCATGTTTGATTCTGCTTATCAATGTCTCCAATTTACCGCTACTGCATCAGCTAACGCCAAAAGTAACGGGTTAAGTGTAGTCGGCCTGCATAATAGCTAATGAGAATGGGACCGCGATGGTGGAGGTTAAGGTATG